>JARQOD010000002.1:450152820-450257939 GCA_033576555.1 Oophaga sylvatica | reverse complement strand
GATGCATGAACCAGTCCTTAATTGGAAAACTGGAGAAGTTCTGCGTTGGGGAGATACCTGCATGAATCGTTGCTTAACCCGGATTCAACCTGTTTCGCCTCCAGTCCAGCCTGATACCCTGCCAGGGTTGCCTTCCGTCTATTGGTCCTTCTCTGACGTCTTTGGGAAAAAGGAGGCTGAGAGACTACCTCCACACAGGTCGTATGACTGTCAGATAGAGCTTCTTCCTGGAGCATCTCCTCCTCGCGGGAGAGTTTATCCCCTTTCACAGGCAGAGACTCAGGCCATGTCGGACTACATCCAAGAGAATCTGGCTAGAGGATTTATCCGAAAGTCATCGTCACCGGCAGGAGCTGGATTCTTCTTTGTGAAGAAAAAGGATGGATCCTTGCGGCCCTGCATTGATTATCGGGGTCTAAATCAAATCACGGTAAAAAACAGGTATCCATTACCTCTTATTTCAGAGCTGTTTGATCGTCTCCGAGGGGCCAAGATCTTCACCAAATTGGACCTCAGAGGGGCCTACAACCTGATCCGAGTCAGGAGGGGGACGAATGGAAAACAGCCTTCAACACCCGTGACGGCCACTATGAATACCTGGTAATGCCATTCGACCTAAGCAATGCACCTGCGGTTTTTCAGGAATTTGTTAATGACATTTTCAGGGACCTGCTCTATACTTGTGTCGTGGTTTACCTGGACGATATTTTGATTTTTTCTGCTGACTTGACGTCACACCGGAGGCAAGTACGCCTGGTCTTACAAAGACTGAGAGAGAACAGGCTATATGCCAAATATGAGAAATGCCTCTTTGAGCAGTCTTCTTTGCCTTTCCTTGGGTACATTGTATCTTCTACAGGATTAAAGATGGATTCGGAGAAGTTGTCTGCAGTTCTCAACTGGCCTCGTCCGTCTGGGCTAAAAGCCATACAAAGGTTCCTCGGGTTCGCCAATTACTACCGGCAATTTATTCCACACTTTTCCACCCGAGTGGCTCCAATCACAGCCTTAACCCGGAAAGGTGTAAACTCTAAGGAATGGTCCTCCGAGGCAGAAGAGGCCTTTGTTTCTCTTAAAAAAGCCTTCGCTTCCGCACCCGTTCTCCATCGTCCTAATTCAAGTGAGCAATTTTTTCTTGAAGTTGACGCTTCTTCCATAGGTGCAGGAGCAGTTCTGACCCAGAAGTCGTCTACCGGGCGGATGATCTCGTGTGTTTTTTTTTCCAAGGTTTTTTCTCCTGCAGAAAGGAACTACTCTGTCGGTGATCGTGAACTGTTGGCCATCAAATTGGCTCTGCAAGAATGGAGACATCTTCTTGAAGGAGCTCATCACCAGGTAATCATATTCACCGACCATAAAAACCTTGCCTATCTCCAATCTGCTTTAAGACTGAATCCCCGTCAGGCCCGTTGGTCATTATTTTTTGCCCGTTTCAATTTTGTACTTCATTTCCGTCCAGCTGATAAGAACATCAAGGCAGACGCACTCTCTAGAGCCTTCTTGCCTCCTGAACTGGAGGAGGAACCTCAGCACATTATTGAACCTTCTAAGTTAGTCTCTGTTGCCTCCACTGATCTGGCCCGGCTTCCTTCTGGGAAGACTTTCGTGTCCGCCTCTGATCGTAGTCGTGTTCTGCGCTGGGGTCATTCTTCTAAGTTGGCTGGCCATGCTGGTCAGAGAAAGACGCAGCAACTCATCTCCCGTTATTACTGGTGGCCTACCATGGGCAAGGATATCCAGGAGTTCGTCGCAGCCTGTCCTTCATGTGCCCGTAACAAAACTGTTAAACATCTACCAGCCGGCAGGCTTCTGCCTCTTCCGATTCCGTCCGCTCCCTGGCAGCACATCGTGATGGATTTCATCACGGATCTTCCCATTTCTTCTGGCTGCTCAGTGGTATGGGTTGTGGTGGACCGCTTCTCTAAAATGGCCCACTTCGTTCCGCTATCTGGCCTCCCGTCTGCTCCAGAACTGGCCACTCACTTCATTCAGCACATCTTCCGTCTACATGGATTTCCTCTCCACATCGTGTCCGACAGGGGCGTCCAGTTCACCTCTAAGTTCTGGAGAGGACTCTGTAAAATGGTAAAAATTGAACTAGATTTTTCTTCTGCATATCATCCCCAGTCTAATGGGAAAGTGGAGAGGATCAATCAAATCCTGGCTGGATACCTGCGTCACTTCGTCAACGCTCATCATAATGACTGGGTAGAATTACTGCCCTGGGCGGAATTCTCCTACAACAAACAAGTAAGTGAATCTTCTGGAAAGTCTCCCTTTCAGATTGTGTTTGGACTGCAACCCGGAATTCCTCTTCCTGTCTCGGGATTGTCTGATGTTCCGGCAGTCGATACCTTGTCTAAGAATTTCTCGGACATTTGGAGAGAGACCAGGTCGGCTTTGGAGAAAGCTTCTCAACGTATGAAAACGCATGCGGACAAAAGACGTTTGGAGGCTCCCATCTTTCGTCCAGGAGACAAGGTATGGCTCTCCTCCAAGTACATCCGTCTGAAGTTACCATCGTACAAATTGGGTCCCCGTTTCATTGGTCCCTTTGAAGTCTTGAGACAAATCAACCCGGTCTCTTATAAACTGAAATTGCCTAATTCTCTACGAGTACCTAACTCCTTTCATGTTTCCCTCCTCAAACCAGTAGTGTTGAGCTCCTTCTTTAAGGACCCGGGTACCACTCCTGATCCGGTCTCTGAGGATGATGTTTTTGAGGTAAAACATATCTTGGCCTCTAAGAGAGTAAGAGGTAGGATCTATTACCTGGTGGACTGGAAAGGTTTTGGTCCTGAGTAGAGATCTTGGGAGCCTAAAGAGAACATCCAGGCTCCTCTTCTTCTTAAAAGATTTCACGCAGGCTTGAAAAAGAGGGGGAGTAAAGAGGGGGATACTGCTACACTCGGTCCCAGCGCTGGCTCTGCACTCCGTTCTGCTCACTCACCTGTCCCATCTGCTCCTCGGCGTCCTGTGTCCTCCTCCACTTCCTGGCACGCTGCTGGCAGGCCTCCAGATAGTCTGCTTAGGACGCGAGGCCGCGCCCACCGTCTCTCTTAAAGGGGCAGTGTGCATTTTTTGAAATAGCTAATTAACCAATGGCTGCGCACTCAGTACTATATCTGGTCACTCCACCATTAGGGGAGTGCCGGAGCAACGTGTTCTATCATTGCTACATCCGGTTCTGTTCCTGATCTGTCTGCGCTGCGTCTGCAGTCTCTGTGCTTCGCTGATACTGTTTGTCTCCTCAGATCATTGCTAACCGTATCTGGCTAACCTGGACAATCTCGGCTATTACTGGCGCAAGTGTCATCCTGTTCCGCCATCAGCCATCCGTACCCGTGGACCGTGACAAGGTCACTGAAGCCAGCCTGCCACCATCTATTCTGGACCAGGACCTTACTCAGCTCCGTCAAGAACCCTCCACGGACTCTGTAAATACCTGTTACCCTTTTGGTCCCTCTGGGATAGCTGCCACGTGTCCGGGGTCTAACTGGAGGTAGCACCTGTGTCCTCCGGGTATTCCATTCTGGTCCTGTTCGAGGGGCCTTACTACGGGTACCCGGGGCTCACTAGTTACGCCCCCTTGGAGCCCCCCGGACCGCGGTCTCGAGGTTCCACATTAAAAAATAAAAACGAATGTGAACTTCACCACCTCTGCCTCCTCTTCCATTCGTTACAGACATCTATGGTTTTGAGGTATGCTACTGCTGCGATTGCTTTGAATGATGCGTCGCAGAAGATACAAAGTCTTTGTGTCTTGCCTTCTGTTGTTGGCACAGGAGCATACGGTCGTTTCACACGAAGGTCGGTCAAGGCCTCGAGAGACCTCTTCCACTCTGCCCACAGGTCTGCCTTTTCTGCTGGCAGTGGATCATCCCAATCAGATGTGTCTTGGGTGAAGTCTCTTAGCATCATTTTTCCTTGGACAGTAACTGGAGCTATGAATCCCAGGGGGTCGTATAGACTATTCACAAAAGAAGGAACTCCTCTGCGCGTGAAGGGATTCTCATCTTTACTGATCTGAAAGGTGAAGGCATCCGCCTTTAGATCCCAAAGCAATCCAAGACTCCGCTGCATGGGGAGAGTGTTGATGCTTAGGTCTAGGTCCTTTAGATCGCTGGAATAGTCTTGAGAGGGAAATGCTTCCATCAACTCTCGACTGTTGGAGGAAATCTTGTGTAACCTTAGGTTAGACTGAGCGAGCATTTCTTGAGCCCTTTTTAGTAGACTGATTGCAGCCTCATTTGTTGGTGTGGACTTCAAACAGTCGTCTACGTAGAAGTCCTTTTTCTACGAAGGATCTGACGTCTGCCCATACTTTTCTTCGCATTCTTTGGCAGAATTACGGAGGCCTTAGATAGCGACTGCTGGGGAAGGGCTGTTCCCGAAGATGTGTACCCTCATCCGGTACTCTGTGATGTCTTTGTCTGGGTCGTTGTCACGGTACCAGAAGAAACTCAAGTAGTTTCTGTGTTCCTCTTTGACGAGAAAACAGTGGAACATCTGTTGTATGTCAGCCATAAATGCCACCGTATCTCTGCGGAAAGAGAGTAGTACTTTCAGAAGTCTGTTGTTGAGGTCTGGGCCCGACAGTAGGACATCATTTAATGAGACATCTTCACATTTGGCACTTGAGTCTAATACCACTCTTATTTGACCTGGCTTCTTGGGATGGTATACTCCGAAGATGGGCAGGTACCAACACTCCTCTGAGGGCCGAAGTGCAGGTGCAATCTCTGCGTGGTTGTTCTGGAATATCCTTCCCATGAAGGTAAAGAAGTGTTCCTTCATCTCAGGTGACTTCTTAAGCTTGTGCCTGAGGGAGATGAACTGGCTATAGACCAGTTCCCTGTTGTTGGGTAGGCGCCTTCTCTTAGGTCGAAATGGTAAAGGTGCGACCCAACTGTTCGATTTGTCTTTGACTATTTGTATATCCATGATGTCCAGGAACATCGCTACCTTGTCGTCTTCCTTTGTCCTGTGGATGACTGTACATCCCATGTGGTCTTGTTCACCTTCACAGGCGTGGTCTTCGTTGCTAGGTACTGAGAAAGGGCAAGGTAGGGGAGTGCTGTCTGGTAATTCCTTTACCAGCAGACTATTGTGACATGGCTGGAAGAGAGACAATGTCCATTTTCTAGTGTGCTGGTGAGCATACTGTTGACTGAGGCCAGCTTGTGTACTCCTCCTAGATAGACGTCTCCTATGATGACCCATCCAAGGTTGAGCCTCTGAGCGTATGGAGCACTTCTGGAGCCGTTTATATATTCTCTAGTCTTGTGGACTCGTAGTATATCTCTTCCAGTAGTAAAGCTATTGGGGCTTCTGAATCCAACTCAGATATCAGGTTGGCTATACGCTTCAGATGGGGGTGATGTGTCACCACTTCTGGTGAAGGTATCTCTGACCTGTTGTCAGGAATCTGGTTGCACTCCAGGATGGTTGGTAGCGATAGGCAGGTTTGACCATCTATGGACTCAACCTTGTATCCGGTCGCTTTTCTCCCCGCCGTCTCAACGGTACCTGAACACGTCTTCAGGGAGTAGGGAGAACCAGGGCCTACAATGCTGAAGTTGTCAAAGAAGACGGACCTGGCTAAAGACCTGTTACTTTGGTCATCCAGGATTGCATATATCTTGAGGGCTTTGTCCTTGTGGCCTGCAGGATAGACTCGGACAAGGCAGATTTTTGAACATGACCTTCCTCCTGTGAGTCCCTTACAGATCTCCGTACATTGAGAGCTGACCACAGGGGTATCTTCATCAGTGTTCTTCTCCTTCCCATCGTGCTCCTCTGCTTGTGACAACACTTGTGTAAGTGGTCCAGGGTGCAAGGCTGTATTGTGATCTGTGCTGCTGCATTCTGCACATTTCACGCTAGCTTCACAGTTCCTGGCGAGGTGAGAGGTTGTCGCACAGCATTTGAAGCAGATATTGTTCTCTTTGAGGAAACCTTTGCGATCCTCCAAAGATTTCTCCCTGAAGGCTCTGCATTTTAGTAGAGGATGTGGTTTCTTGTGTAGAGGACATTGTTTACTGACATCCTGAGGCTTGTTCTCATCTGGAGGGGGTTTACTTGCATTGTGAGGAGGGCCTGTGAAAACAATGTTAGTTTTGTGGACTGACACAGGTGTCCTACTGGGTTTGACACCGGGGGCAGTGGAACATGACAGAGTGAAGTCAAAATTAGGGTAATTTCTGATCTTAGCTTGTTGGTCGACAAATTCTACGAATACAGTGAAATAAGGGAATGGTACATTATGATTTTTTTTTTATACCGTGAACCATATGTAACCCACTTTTCTTGTAGGTTGTAAGGAAGTTTTTGTATTATCAGATTGAAACCCCTAGCGGTGTCTAAGAATGCCAATCTGTGGCAAGTCTCCTTCCTCCTGGGCAACCTGTAACTCTATCAATAAATCACTCAATTCTTCAAGCTTTTGATAACCTTTAGGCCCTATCTTAGGAAAATCATCAATTCTTTTGTATAAAGCATTCTCTATGACTTCTACTGTCCCATAGCATTCATCAAGTCTTTCCCACACGTTGCGTAGACCTATGTGTAGATGCTTTATATTGATGTCTCTTAGTCTCGACCGACTCACTTCCCAGCCACTTTACAAGGAGATCTAACTCCTCACTACTAGAAAGGTCCAGACCATGAATGGCGTTCCGGAATGGGGCTCGCCATGACCTATAGTTCTCGGGTTTATCAGTGAACTTTACAAGTCCTTTTGTAACCAGTTCCTGGTGGGCAAGGAACTTTGCAAAGTCTATGGTGGCTTGGTCAGTGCTGGCACGAGCTGGTGTGTTATAGTCATGTCTAGTGTGTGGTGTATCATCATACCTGTGAGATGCTTCTGACTTCGTATAGTCTGTGCAGTACCTTCTCAGTGCAGAAGGTGTCTCTTTAAGGCGGGATGGGAGCTGTACCTTCTGCTCAGTGGAATTAGCAGCTGTGGTCGACATCTCTGTACTGTACGACTCCTTGTTTGTGGTAACGAAGTTCGGGGTTGGATCGTTGGTAACCAGCGTAGACTGGTCGATGTGGTGCATCAGGCCTGTCATCCATGCTGGAATGTTGACAGACGTACTCTGCGACGCGCTGGATCTTGCTGTTCTAGATCTGGTCCGCGAATGTTGCTGCGTCTCTCACAATCAGGATCCTTCATAGCTTCCAAATACTCTGCTTTAGCAATTGCAGCTGCTATCTCTTTGTCTGCCGCAAGTTTTTCTAGCTCTGCTCGCAAACTTGCAGTTTCCAATTCTCTCTCTGCTTGCAAACGTGCAGTTTCAGCTTGCAGGCGTGCGGTTTCGGCCTCTCTGCTTGCAAACGTGCAGTTTTCGCTTCTCTCTCTGCCTGCAAATGAAACATGCATTATCTGCATCTTGCTCCGCCTGCCTCAGCTTTAGGTGCATCTCTCTCTCAGCGAAGGAGGATCTTGCTTTGGCTGCCTCGGCTTCTGCACGGGCGACGGCAGCGAGCTCTGCTAATGACGACCTGCTGGAGCTTGCTCGTGACCCTGTTTTGAGTGAGGATGTGCTGTTTTGAGACATTGTGGGCTTAGCTGTGCACTGCTGAGTATATTACCGGGAAACATTCTATGCGCGGCGGCTTCCGCGTGGTGGGAATGATGAAGCGCCTGATGGCAGGCTGCACTCTCGGTACTTGTGACTGTATGGCGGCCGCTGCAGTATCCGCAGGCAGTGCGGTGTGGGTACAATGGGCTCCTTAAGTCATATTCACTATCGCAGGCATCTGTTTTACTGTTTTGCCTTCATACACGTTGACACGGTGTGCAATCTAGCATACAGCCTAAACCATGATTCCGTACTCCAAATAAGCAGACTGTCCTCTGTAGTCTAACTTGCTTATTGGTGAACAGTATAGAACATGCGCGGTAAAACTATAAAAATACAAATACATAGATAAGTATTGGGCACACTGCTGACACTTTACAATTAACAGGAAAATATACAGTATCATGCAAACTTTACACAGGATTCTAATAACATCTCCTATGCTCTGGCTGCTATACAGTTAATAACCTCCTAAACACTGCATTGCTAGAGAAGATATTGATCTTACCAGATATGCTTTACCAGGATAGCAAACTCAAGTTGGAGAGGTTACCGGAGAGCACATGAACACGTGTTTTTCCTGAAGTACAGGAAGAAAATGGAGCTTCTTCTTCCCAGCATACCTTGCTGCAATCCCACAAAGCAATACTCTATCTGCTTGTTAAAGGCACAGGCTATAAATTCAGCCACCACTTGATGGTGCTATAACAAACAAACCAGCACACAGTACAAAACATACTGCCCTGTACTCAGATGGGCAGATCAGTGCCAATTGCTTGGTTTTGAGAGTGCGATAATTCCTTTCCTTCTCCTACTTAGGTTTAACCCCATTCTTCACTCCCCGGTACATACCTCTGTTATATGTGAGTGTATATTTGTATGTTTGGTATTTTCCATTACCCCTGTTCGTATTGCCTTGTTAGTCTGGTTGGTGTACTATGGTGCACTTAAACTCCCTCTCCCTTGGGAGGGGAAGGGTCCAGACTGAGGGTGGATTCAGGAGCTAAGGCAAGGTAGGTGGCCGCGGCATCTTCACCTTCAGAAGTAACCTGGGGAACAGGGCGAGCTAGGATGCCCCCTAGCCTTAGGGACAGGGAAGGAGCATCTGGTCCCAGGACACTAGATAACAGAGTCGTGACAGCAGCAGTACCAAATATGTACAGTACTATTTGGATACATGGCAGAGATTGGGAGGAAAGGAGCGTCATTTGACTTTGGGAATGCAGATTTTCCGGGAATAGTGTATGGGCACCATTTGCAAAGCTCCTAATTGAAAGAACAGTAGATCCTCCTACACGTGACCCCATTTTGGAAATTACACCCCTCTTGGAATTCATCTATAGGTGCAGTGATTATTTTGACTCCTTGGGTGTTTTACAAAAATAATCATACATTTGGTGTTGAAATGTGAAAATTGCAAATATATCAGTTTAGCGCCCAATACATTGTGCCCAGCTTTAACTTCTCGAGTGTGCATTCACCACTAAGGAGATACCAAACATATTGATGCTCTGTTTTATGAACACTGTGGGGAATAAAAGTGAAGGGGCCATTTGGATTTGGGAGCACAGATTTCAATGGATTTCTTTTGGAGTGAGCCATGTTGGTTATTCAGAGCCTTTGTGAATTGTGAATAAACCTACTATTTGACCATCCCTAAACTGTGATTACAAGTAGAAATTGTTGCAGTGGGCTCAGGCATAAAAGAAGACCAATTTTAAAAGTCTTGTGTACTTAAGAGTAGTGTGCAACGCTCGATGGTCCAGATGGAAGGAGTAATGGCTAGTTGGTGGATGGCCACCATGTCCGAACAAGGCTATGATGTCAGCCAGGATGTGGCAGAGTCTCATGTTTTGGGCTAGAATCATGGGGAGAGAGCTAGTAGGGTCCTGAAAGTATGAAAATGACCATAACAAAGAATATAGAATTTCTGCCTGACCACTTTCTTCCATTATTCAAAAATAACAGTGCCATCCACAACAAAATCATCTTTAAGCATGACAATGCACCATCTCATTCTGCAAAGTGTACCTTCTGAAGACAGAAACTCATGCTTTGGTCACCATCCTCCCCTGATCTCAACCCTATTAGGAAACTTTGGAGTATCATCAAGCAAAAGATTTATGAGGGTGTCCCATAAAATTTGATTTCTACTCTAATGGTTGATAATTTGAACATTATACTGACTCAGCTGCATCAACCATTTAGGAAAATAAAAAAAAAATAGCATTTGTGTGATAACTTGGAAAGCGGCATAAACATGTATGATTACGCGGATGAAATAAGTATTGTAAATATATTTCTAATGGTGCTATTGGCATGAAATTCTCATCAGATGTGGGAAACAACGCATTCAATCCACACAGTCACAGTCAAAGAAATCAAACTATAGATGTCCATAAATGATGCGTATTAATGAGAAATGACACAGGAAATGTATTGAACACATGAAGGAAGCTAGGTGCGAAAAGCCTAAGCCATGGAAAATCATGACACCAGCTGATACCTTTCAGTAATTATGAAGTAATCCTGCGACTTAGTGAACAATAATATTAGATAGTTCAACTGATTGCCTATAAAAAGATGTCTCATTACCAAGGTGCCATACAAGAAACATCTCATGATAGATAAAACCATTGTCTCAAGACCTTCGCAACCTTATTGTTGTAAAACATACTGATGGCATTGGTTACAGAGGAATTTATAAACTACTGATGGCTCCAGTGAGCATTGTTGGGTCCATAATCCGGAAGTAAAAGAAAAACAATAATTTCACCATAAAACGGTCACAACGAGGTGCTAACCTCAAGATTTCAGACAGCTGTGTGAAAAGAACTATCAGAAGAGTTGTCCAATATCTAATGACCACCTGTGGACAGCTACAGAAATAATAATAATAATAATATAATAATCTTTATTTATATAGCGCCATCATATTCCGCAGCGCTTTACAGTTTAACAGTTTCAAAACACAAGTCATAAGTCACAACGTTAACAATACAGTAATTAAAGCAAATAAGACGGCCCTGCTCGTGAGAGCTTACAATCTACAATGAGGTGGGGGAGATACAAAATACAGGTGTGTATATACAATGGTGCATTTACAATGATGGTCCAGCCATCTTAAGGGAGTGAGGGATGGATGGAGATAGTGAATGGGCTACACACACACACACACTTACACATAGAATGACTTTGATTAGTGAATGTGATAGGCCGCTCTGAACAGATGTGTTTTGAGGGAGCGCCTGAAACCATGCAAATTGTGGATAGTCCTAATTTCTTGGGGTAGAGCATTCCAGAGGATTGGCGCAGCGCGGGAGAAGTCTTGGAGTCGGGAGTGGGAGGTACGGATTAGTGCAGAGGTTAGTCGAAAGTCGTTTGCAGAGCGCAGCAGTCGGTTAGGCCGATAGATAGAAATGAGGGAGGAGATGTAGGGGGGTGCTGCAGTGTGGAGAGCTTTGTGGGTGAGAACAAGTACTTTGAATTGGATCCTATAATGAATGGGCAGCCAGTGTAAGGACTGGCGAAGAGCGGACGCGTCCGAGTACCGATTAGCCAGATGGATAACCCTGGCTGCTGCATTAAGGATGGACTGGAGAGGGGATAGTCGAGTAATGGAGAGGCCAAGTAATAGAGCGTTACAGTAGTCCAGGCGGGAGTGAATCAATGCTACAGTGAGGGTTTTTGTTGTTTCCATGGTGAGAAAAGGGCGGATTCTAGAGATGTTCTTTAGGTGTAGGCGGCAAGAGCGGGCAAGAGATTGTATATGGGAGGTGAAGGAGAGATTGGTATCAAACATAACACCCAGACAGCGAGCCTGCTGCCGGGGTGTTATTATGGTGCCGCCCACTGAGAGGGAAATGTCAGATTTAGGGAGGTTAGTAGACGGCGGGAGCAGAAGAAGTTCAGTTTTGGAGAGGTTGAGTTTCAGATAGAGAGCAGACATGATGTTGGAGACTGCGGACAGACAGTCGGTGGCGTTCTGTAGTACAGCGGGGGTAAGGTCGGGGGATGACGTGTATAATTGTGTGTCATCAGCATAAAGATGGTACTGAAAGCCAAATCTGCTGATGGTCTGTCCAATTGAGGCGGTGTGAGAGAGAAGAGAAGGGGGCCAAGGACTGAGCCCTGGGGTACACCGACAGTGAGAGGGAGAGGAGATGAAGTGGAGCCAGAGAATGAAACACTGAAGGAGCGGTCAGAAAGATAGGAGGAGAACCAGGAGAGAACAGTGTCCTTAATACCTAGAGAGTGGAGCCTGGACAGTAGGAGACGGTGGTCAACCGTGTCGAAAGCTGCAGAAAGGTCGAGTAGAATGAGCAGAGAGTGGTCGCCGTTACGTTTTGCTGTCAGAAGGTCATTGGTCACTTTGATGAGTGCAGTTTCAGTCGAATGTAGGGGTCGGAAGCCGGACTGTGAAGGGTCTAGGAGGGAGTGAGTGGAGAGGTAACGGGTGAGGCGGGAGTAGACTAGGCGCTCCAAAAGTTTGGAGATGAAGGGGAGATTGGAGACCGGTCTGTAGTTGTTTGTGCAGGAAGGGTCAAGAGCGGGTTTCTTTAGTAGTGGAGTAATGATGGAGTGTTTGAAGGAGGATGGGAAAATGCCAGAGGAGAGTGAGAGATTGAAGATTGTAGTTAGGTGAGTTGTGACAACAGGAGAAAAGAAAGATCTGGAATCATCAGGAAGAATTGTTTCAAAGAAAATAATAAGTAATTCACTCAACCTCCATGGCCTGTATGCAAGCTCACCATGCAACACTTCATTGCTGAACAAAAAACATGTTCAAGCATGTTTAAAGTTAGGTCAACAACATTTAGACAAGCCCATGAAATACTGGTAAAATTTAATCTGATGAGATAAGACCAAAATTGAACTCTATGTCTGATATAATACACACCATGTTTGGATGTCAAAATGCACTGCATATCATTCCAAAAACACCATACCAACAGTGAAGTTTGGAGGTTGTAACATCATGGTGTAGGAATGTTTTTCAACATACGGCATTGGCAAACTTCATTTCATTGAAGAAATGATAGATAGACAAACGTATTGAGACATTCTTGAAAATATTTGCTGCCATCTACCAGGATGATGAAAATGAAACGAGGGTGGACATTTCAGCAAGGCAATGATCCCAAGCACACAGCTAAGAAAACTTTCAATCAGTTTCAGAGAAAGAAAATAAAGCTGATAGAATGGCCCATTGGCAGACATATAATTTGTCCAACCTGGGCAGCTGCACAGGAGCCCAAGAGGTAAGGGGGGCCATTTCCATCTCTAAAACAGGTGGAACTGTTTATTATGATGACCTATTACTGTAGACTGCAAAGGGCCGACATACTACACAGGTGCCCTTTTCTGTCTGTGTCTGCTAGTTGCCCAACCAATTACTTGACCTGAATCCAACACAAAATTTATGGAAGGAGCTAAATCTCAGAGTTCATAGAAGGAGCCCACAGAATCTTATGGATCTGAAGAGTGATTGTGTGAAAGAATGGGCAAAAATCACACCTGACCATTGCATGTAGTCTCTGAAGCTGTCATCACCAACAAAAGCTTTTGTGCAAAGTATTAATTACATTTCAGAAAGCATGTTCATTACTTTTTCCCTGTGTAATTTCTCATTATTATACATTATTATGCATAACTTAATTTATGGACATCTGTGGTTTCATTTCTTCACCTGTGTGTATTGAACGGGTTGGTACTGACACCTAATGAGAATTTCATGGCAATAGCACTTTTAAATAGAGCTTTGAAGTAATTAAGATTCGGTTGTCTGTTATGAAGTGGTCGCCGAGGAGGACAGTAACAAAAATAACCAAGGCAGCCAGTCACTCAGAGAGGTTGGTAACTAATGGATTGCAGACCCCTAAACTAACCGCATAACTAGAAGCAGCCGTGGGACGTACCTACAATGACCTAGACTCCTCGACACAGCCGGAGAGTTAGCTAAGCCTAAAGATAGAAAGGGGAAAGCTAACTGCCCCGGAGTAGCGCCCCAAAGGAATAGGCAGCCTCCACACATATATTGGCGGTGAGACAAGATGAAATACAAACGCAGGCAAAAAATAGAGTAAGCAAACATTGGGGCCCAAAACTGTCTGGATAGGACAGGACAGAAAAGAGTACTTTCTGCAATCCAGCAAAACCCTAGGAAAAATTCCAACACTTCTGATTCCAAAAAATACTGAGACCACACGATCTCTCCCCGCTATATCAGACCTCTGGTGTGAACAGGTAGCTAACCAGCAACCACTGAAATAACAGGGACTGAACAAATGAACCGAGATAACAGAGAAACAGAGACCAGTGCAGGCCCCAGCAGGGGGACCCGGCTGACCTCACTCAGAAGGCAGAAAAACAGTACAAAACAAAACCACAGAAACAAGCAAAAAATGGCTTATCTGAAAGGTGCAGGAGACCGCAGTAAGCTGACTTCCAAACTGGACCAGTAAGAGACAACTAATCACCGGCGAGGATCATGGGAAAGTTACTCCCTTAAATCTTCCCAGTCATCACTCCCAGATTGCCAATCATCCGCAGCTGGATCCTCAGCTGAAGGGCCTCTGTCCATCAAGGTAGCATCATTAATATCAACAGCCACCAGAGGGAGCCCCAACTCAGAATCCAGAGCACTCACAACAGTTGTCTAATAGTGGACAACCCCTTTAACAACCATGTTACCTTCTATGTTATCAGAAAGTTATAAACACTAAATTTTACATATTAAATGGAATCTGTCAGCAGGTTTTTCCTACCTTATCTGAAAGTAGCGCAATGTAGGCAAAGAGACCCTGCATCCAAAAATGTATCACCAGATTACTGGGTGCAGCCATTCTTACACAATCAGAGTTTTGAGATTTAGCAATGAAGCTGAGCTGATAAAACTAGCCCCACCCACAACAGGCTCTCAGTGTACATAGCTTTAGACCTTGAGCTACTTATCACAGGGGGCAGATTTGGACTTGCAAGCACAAGGCTCAAGGCCCGCCCGTCATAGCAATGTTAATCACATGGTAATTAGTCCTTCAGTCTAATTAAACAGCACTACACAGCCGGACATGTGATACATAATTGAGCTAAGTGTTTTAACCCCTACCTCATGCTGTCCTCAGATTACACTATCCAGCAAAGTCACTAAAGGAGACTCAAGGTCTCCAAAAATTCAATATAAACAGCAAAAAAAAGGCAGCAACACTCACCTGTCCAGATCTCAGAACAAATGCACTACAGGATGCAGCCAGCCCATTAAAGCAAGATGTTAGCAGCACAAGTGCAAAATACCAGATTAAACAGCCACTCTCCACATACCCATCCAAGGAGGGGGTGACTGCCCAGTATACAATTGCACAATAGAAGCCCGCATAAGGTGCCGTTCACACAAGGATACTGCACAGTGTCTGGTTCACAGCCTATTAATCACGCCCCTACTATTTGACTAATCGGGCTGGCCAGTACACTCTCAAATCGCACCAGTGTGAACACCCCTCATGCAAGACCAGACGTGCCTGGGCCTGGCTGCACCCCGAAAAATAAAGTGCAAAAAATACAAAAATAGTGGGGTATTAGTTAATATTTTGGCCAAAATACGTAAGCTTGTAACCTGCGCCAAAGGTCCCCACGCTTACAAGTCCTACTCCTACAGCAAAGTCCTACAGCAAAGTCACTAGAGGAGACTCAAGGTCTCCAAAAAATCAGTATAAACAGCAAAAAAAGGCAGCAACACTCACCTGCCCAGATCTCAGAACAAATGCACTACAGGATGCAGCCAGCCCATTAAAGCAAGATGTTAGCAGCACAATAGAAGCCCGCATAAGGTGCCGTTCACACAAGGATACTGCACAGTGTCTATTGTGCAATTGTATACTGGGCAGTCACCCCCTCCTTGGATGGGTATGTGGAGAGTGGCTGTTTAATCTGGTATTTTGCACCTGTGCTGCTAACATCTTGCTTTATGGGCTGGCTGCATCCTGTAGTGCATTTGTTCTGAGATCTGGGCAGGTGAGTGTTGCTGCCTTTTTTTTGCTGTTTATACTGTCCTCAGATTACTTGTCAAAAACCTGCTGACAGATTCTTTTTAAAGGAGAAATTTCAGAAGGAGAAAGATTTTATTAGGAACCACAGGGAGGAATACTGATAGTGAGTAAGATATTTTACTGTACTATATTTTATTGTACTGCTCGAGTAATGATTCCTTAGCCACAATTCACACATACATTTGTTCCTGTATAACATAACTGTGTTCCCATGAAAATTTTAAATGGGAATGTAAGTAGCACATATAAACCATATGGCAGTGGATGGAGTTACATTTTTAGATATCTTTCTTTGAAACATTGTGTAACATGACATGCCTTATATGCTATACTGTTGACTTCTGTCAAATTACCACCCTGAGGTATAAAGGTGAGGTGTAAAGGTAAACTGAAAGGGAATCTGTCAGCAGGTTTTTGCTCTGTAATCGAAAGACAGCAGGAGATAGAGGCTGAAGCACAGAATTCAGGGATGTGTCACTTTTCAAAGTGCATGCTTCTGTTTACAGTTATATGAAAAAGTTTTGGCACCCCTATTAATCTTAACCCCTTCACCCCCAAGGGTGGTTTGCACGTTAATGACCGGGCCAATTTTTACAATTCTGACCACTGTCTCTTTATGAGGTTATAACTCTGGAACGCTTCAACGGATCTTCGCGATTCTGAGATTGTTTTCTCGTGACATATTGTACTTCACGTTAGTGGTAAAATTTCTTCCATATAACTTGCGTTTATTTTTGAAAAAAACGCAAATATGGCGAAAATTTTGTAAATTTTGCAATTTTCAAACTTTGAATTTTTATTCCCTTAAAACAGAGAAATATGTCACACAAAATAGTTAAGAAATAACATTTCCCACATGTCTACTTTACATCAGCACAATTTTGGAACCAAAATTTTTTTTTGTTAGGAAGTTATAAGGGTTAAAAGTTGACCAGCGATTTCTCATTTTTACAACAAAATTTACAAAGCCATTTTTTTTAGGGACCACCTCACATTTGAAGTCACTTTGAGGGGTCTATATGGCAGAAAATACCCAAAAGTGACACCATTCTAAAAACTGCACCCCTCAAGGTACTCAAAACCACATTCAAGAAGTTTATTAACCCTTCAGGTGCTTCACAGGAACTAAAGCAACGTGGAAGGAAAAAATGAATATTTAACTTTTTAGCCACAAAAATGATTTTTTACAAACTTTTTTTTTTATTTTCACAAGGGTAAAAGGAGAAAATGGACAGATAAGGTTGTTATGCAATTTCTCCTGAGTACGCCAATACCCAATATGTGGGGGAAAACCACTGTTTGGGCACACGGCAGAGCTCGTAATGGAAGGAGCGCCGTTTGACTTTTTCAAACTAAAATTGGCTGGAATTTAGATTGGATGCCATGTCGCGTTTGGAGAACCTCTGATGCGCCTAAACAGTGGAAACCCCCACAAGTGACACCATTTGGGAAACTAGACCCCCTAAGGTACTTATCTAGATCTGTTGTGAGCACTTTGAAACCCCAAGTGTTTCACAAAAGTTTATAATGCCTGGGTGTGAAAAAAAACAAACAATTTTCCACAAAAATGATTTTTTAGTCCCAAATTTTTGAATTTTCCCAAGGAAATTGGACCCCAAAAGTTGTTGTCCAATTTGTCCTGAGTACACTAATAGCCCATATGTGGGGGGGGAAACTGTTTGGGCGCACGGCAGGGCTTGGAAAGGAAGTAGTAACGTTTTGGAATGCAGACGTTGATGGGGGTCATGTTCCGTTTGCAGTGCCCCAGATGAGCCTAAACAGTGGAAACCCCCCACAAGTGACCCCATTTTGGAAACTAGACCCCCTAAGGAACTTATCTAGATCTTTGGTGAGCACTTTGAACCCCCCAAGTGCTTCACACAAGTTTATAATGCCCAGGCATGATAATAAAAATTCCTATTTTTTTCCCACAAAAAATATCTTTTAGTCACTAATTTTTTATTTTCCCAAGGGTAACAGGAGAAATTGGACCACATAAGTTGTTGTACAATTTGTCCTGAGTACGCTGATACCCAATATGTGGGGGGGAACCACTGTTTTGGCGCACGGCAGAGCTCAGAATGGAAGGAGCACCATTTGACTTTTTCCAACCAAAATTGGCTGGAATTGAGATTGGATGCCATGTTGCATTTGGAGAGCCCCTGATGTGCCTAAACAGTGGAAACCCCCACAATTGACCCCTTTTGGGAAACTAGACCCCCTAAGGAACTTATCTAGATCTTTGGTGAGCAATTTGAACCCCAAGTGCTTCACACAAGTTTATAACGTAGAGCCGTAAAATTTAAAAATCATATTTTTTCCACAAAAATGATCTTTTCACCCCAATTTTTATTTTTCCAAGGGTAACAAGACTCCAAAAGTTATTGTGAAATTTGTCCTGAGTGTGCTGATACCCCATATGTGGGGGTAAACCACTGTTTGGGTGCATGGCAGAGTTTGGAAGGGAAGGAGCGCCGTCTGACTTTTTCAACGCAGAATTGGCTGGACGCCATGTCGTGTTTGGAGAGCTCCTGATCTGCCTAAACAGTGGAAACCCCCATAAATGACACCATTTTGGAAACTAGACCCTCAAGGAACTTATCTAGATGTGTGGTGAGAACTTTGAACCCCGGGTGTTTCACTAAAGTTTATAACGTACAGCTGTAAAATAAAAAAATCTTTTTTTTTTTTTTACAAAAATGATTTTTTCGCCCCCAATATTTTATTTTCACAAGGGTAACAGAAGAAACTGGAAACCAAAAGTTGTTGTCCAATTTGTCCTGAGTACGCTGATACCCAATATGTGGGCGAAAACTACTGTATGGGCACACGTCGGGGCTCGGAAGGGAAGTAGTGACGTTTTGGATTGCAGACTTTGATGGAATGGTCTGGGGGCGTCATGTCACATTTGGAGAGCCCCTTATGCACCTAAACAGTGGAAATCCCCCACAAGTGACCCCATTTTGGCAAAATGACCCCACAAGGAACTTATCTAGATGTGTGGTGAGCACTTTGAACCCCGAAGTGCTTCACAGAAGTTTATAACGTACAGCCGTAAAAATAAAAAATCCTTATTTTTTTACAAAAATGATTTTTTCGCCCCAATATTTTATTTTCACAAGGGTAACAGGAGAAATTGGACCCCAAAAGTTGTTGTCCAATTTGTCCTGAGTACGCTGATACCCAATATGTGGGAGAAAACTACTGTATGGGCGCACGTCAGGGCTCGGAAGCGAAGTAGTGACGTTTTGGATTGCAGACTTTGATGGAATGGTCTGGGGGCGTCATGTCGCATTTGGAGAGCCCTTATGCACCTAAACAGTGGAAATCCCCACAAGTGACCCCATTTTGGCAAATAGACCCCACAAGGAACTTATCTAGATGTGTGGTGAGCACTTTGAACCCCGAAGTGCTTCACAGAAGTTTATAACGTACAGCCGTAAAAAAAAAAAATCCTTTTTTTTTTTACAAAAATGATTTTTTCGCCCCCAATATTTTATTTTCACAAGGGTAACAGGAGAAATTGGACCCCAAAAGTTGTTGTCCAATTTGTCCTGAGTATGCTGATACCCAATATGTGGGAGAAACTACTGTATGGGCGCATGTCAGGGCTCGGAAGGGAAGTAGTGGCGTTTTGGATTGCAGACTTTGATGGAATGGTCTGGGGTCGTCATGTTGCATTTGGAGAGCCCCTTATGCACCTAAACAGTGGAAATCCCCACAAGTGACCCCATTTTGGCAAATAGACCCCACAAGGAACTTATCTAGATGTGTGGTGAGCACTTTGAACCCGAAGTGCTTCACAGAAGTTTATAACGTACAGCCGTTAAAAAATAAAAAATCCTTATTTTTTTACAAAAATGATTTTTTCGCCCCCAATATTTTATTTTCACAAGGGTAACAGGAGAAATTGGACCCCAAAAGTTGTTGTCCAATTTGTCCTGAGTACGCTGATACCCAATATGTGGGAGAAAACTACTGTATGGGCGCACGTCAGGGCTCGGAAGCGAAGTAGTGACGTTTTGGATTGCAGACTTTGATGGAATGGTCTGGGGCGTCATGTCACATTTGGAGAGCCCCTTATGCACCTAAACAGTGGAAATCCCCCACAAGTGACCCCATTTTGGCAAATAGACCCCACAAGGAACTTATCTAGATGTGTGGTGAGCACTTTGAACCCCGAAGTGCTTCACAGAAGTTTATAACGTACAGCCGTAAAAATAAAAAATCTTTTTTTTTACAAAAATGATTTTTCGCCCCCAATATTTTATTTTCACAAGGGTAACAGGAGAAATTGGACCCCAAAGTTGTTGTCCAATTTGTCCTGAGTACGCTGATACCCAATATGTGGGAGAAAACTACTGTTGGGCGCACGTCAGGCTCGGAAGCGAAGAGAGTGACGTTTTGGATGCAGACTTTGATGAATGGTCTGGGGGCGTCATGTCGTCATTTGGAGAGCCCCTTAGCACCTAAACAGTGGAAATCCCCCACAAGTGACCCCATTTTGCAAATAGACCCACACAGGAACTTATCTAATGTGTAGTGAGCACTTTAACCCCTGTAAGTGCTTCACAGAAGTCTTATACTAACAGCCGTAAAAAAAAAATCCTTTTTTTTTTTTTACAAAATGAGTTTTTTTCGCCCAATATTTTATTTTCACAAGGGTAACAGGAGAAATTGGACCCCAAAAGTTGTTGTCCAATTTGTCCTGAGTACGCTGATACCCAATATGTGGGAGAAAACTACTGTATGGGCGCATGTCAGGGCTCGGAAGGGAAGTAGTGACGTTTTGGATTGCAGACTTTGATGGAATGGTCTGGGGTCGTCATGTTGCATTTGGAGAGCCCCTTATGCACCTAAACAGTGGAAATCCCCCACAAGTGACCCCATTTTGGCAAATAGACCCCACAAGGAACTTATCTAGATGTGTGGTGAGCACTTTGAACCCCGAAGTGCTTCACAGAAGTTTATAACGTACAGCCGTAAAAATAAAAAATCCTTATTTTTTTACAAAAATGATTTTTTCGCCCCCAATATTTTATTTTCACAAGGGTAACAGGAGAAATTGGACCCTAAAAGTTGTTGTCCAATTTGTCCTGAGTACGCTGATACCCAATATGTGGGAGAAAACTACTGTATGGGCGCACGTCAGGGCTCGGAAGCGAAGTAGTGACGTTTTGGATTGCAGACTTTGATGGAATGGTCTGGGGGCGTCATGTCGCATTTGGAGAGCCCCTTATGCACCTAAACAGTGGAAATCCCCCACAAGTGACCCCATTTTGGCAAATAGACCCCACAAGGAACTTATCTAGATGTGTGGTGAGCACTTTGAACCCCGAAGTGCTTCACAGAAGTTTATAACGTACAGCCGTAAAAAGAAAAAATCCTTTTTTTTTTTACAAAAATGATTTTTTCGCCCCCAATATTTTATTTTCACAAGGGTAACAGGAGAAATTGGACCCCAAAAGTTGTTGTCCAATTTGTCCTGAGTACGCTGATACCCAATATGTGGGAGAAAACTACTGTATGGGCGCATGTCAGGGCTCGGAAGGGAAGTAGTGACGTTTTGGATTGCAGACTTTGATGGAATGGTCTGGGGTCGTCATGTTGCATTTGGAGAGCCCCTGATGCGCCTAAACAGTGGAAACCCCCACAAGTGACCCCATTTTGGAAAATAGACCCCACAAGGAACTTATCTAGATGTGTGGTGAGCACTTTGAACCCCGAAGTGCTTCACAGAAGTTTATAACGCACAGCAGTAAAAGCAAAAAAATATTTTGTTTTGTACAAAAATGATATTTTCGCCCCCAGTTTTTTATTTTCCCAAGGGTAACAGAAGAAATAGGACAAATTGCACAATAACTCTTGGGGTCCAGAGTACGCTGATACCCCATATGTGGGGATAAACTACTGTTTGGACGCATGGCAGAGCTCAGAAGTGAAGGAGCACCGTTTGACTTTTTCAACGCAGAATTGGCTGGAATTGAGATCAGACGCCATGTCACATTTGGAGAGCCCCTGATGTGCCTAAACAGCGGAAACCCCCCAATTCTAACTCCAACCCTAACCCCAAAACACCCCTAACCCTAGTCCCAACCCTAACCACAAACCTAACCCTAACACACCCCTAATCCCAACCCTAACCCTAATCCTAACTTTAGCGCCAAGCCTAACCCTAACTTTAGCCGCAACCCTAACCCTAACCCTAATGGGAAAATGGAAATAAATACATTGTTTTATTTTATTACTTTTCCCTAACTAAGGGGGTGATAAAGGGGGGTTTGATTTACTATCTATAGCGGGTTTTCATGATTGGCAGCTGTCACGCTAAAAGACGCTTTTTATTGGAAAAATAGTTTTTTGCATCGCCACATTTTGAGAGCTATAATTTTTGCATATTTTGGCCCACAGAGTCATGTGAGGTCTTATTTTTTGCAGTACGAGTTGACGTTTTTATTGGTACCATTTTTGAGCATGTGACATTTTTTGATCGCTTTTTATTTCGATTTTTGGGAGGTTAGAGTAAACAAAAATCAGCAATTCATGAATTTCTTTTGGGGGAGGTGTTTTTATTGTTCCGCGTGTGGTAAAATTGATAAAGCAGTTTTATTCTTCGGGTCAGTACGATTATGGCGATACCTCATTTATATCATTTTTTTATGTTTTGGCGCTTTTATAGAATGAAAACAATTTTATATAAGAAATAATTATTTTTGCATCGCTTTATTCTGCGAGCTATAACTTTTTTATTTTTTCGCTGATTATGCTGTATGGCAGCTCGTTTTTTGCGGGACAAGATGACGTTTTCAGTGGTACCATGACTATTTATATCGGTCTTTTTGATCGCGTGTTATTCCACTTTTTGTTCGGCGGTATGACGATAAAGCATTGATTTTTTGCTTTGTTTTTTTTTTTTTAAGGGGTTCGCTAAAGGGGTTAACTAGTGGGACAGTTTTATAGGGGGGGTCGTTACGGACGCGGCGATACCAAATATGTGTACTTTTATTGTTTTGGTTATTTTATTTACAGGAAGAAATGAATTTATTGGGGAATATATATATTTTTTTCTTTATTCATTTTGGATTTTTTTTTAAAACATGTTTATTTTTATTTTTTTAACTTTTTTACTTTGTCCCAGGGTGGGATATCACTGTATTTTATCAGATCGCTGGTGTGACAGTGTGCACAGCACTCTGTCACACCAGCGATCGCTCAGGCAGTGCAGCAGGCTCTCAGCAGGCACTGAGGAAGCCGCCTCCCTCCAGGACCCGGCGCCATCTTGGATCCGGGTCCTGGTAGGGAGGAAGCCCTCAGAACAGCGCGATCACATCACTCTGGTCTGAGGGTCTCAGGGGGGCACGCAGGGAGCCCCCTCCCGCGCGATGCTTCCCTGTGCCCCCAGTACACCGCGATCATGTTTGATCGTGGTGTGCAAGGGGTTAATGTGCCGGGAGCGGTCTGTGACCGCTCCTGACACACAGTCATGGGTGTCAGCTGTGATAATCAGCTGACACCCGGCGGCGTTTAGCTGCGCTCCCTCCGGGAGCGCAGCTGATCGCCTATGACGTACTATCCGTCCATGGTCAGATTGTCACGGGTTTTATGGATGGGATAGTACGTCTAATGTCAGAGAGGGGTTAAGCTTAATGTTTTATAAAAATTGGTGTTTTTGCAACAGCTATTTCAGTTTGATATATCTAATAACTATTGGACACAGTAATGTTTCTGCCTTGAAATGAGGTTTATTGTACTAACAGAAAATGTGCAATCTGCATTCAAAAAAAATTTGACAGGTGCATAAGTATGGCCACCCTTATAATTTTCTTGTTTTATATACTCCTACCTACATTTTACTGACTTACTAAAGCACTTTTTTTGGTTTTGTAACCTCATTGAGCTTTGAACTTCATAGCCAGGTGTATGCAATCATGAGAAAAGCTACTTCAAGTGGCCACTTGCAAGTTGTTCTCCTGTTTGAATCTCCTCTGAAGAGTGGCATCATGGGCTCCTCAAAACAACTGTCAAATGATCTGAAAATAAAGATTATTCAACATAGTTGTTCAGGGGAAGGATACAAAAGCTGTCTCAGAGATTTAACCTGTCAGTTTCCACTGTGAGGAACATAGTAAGGAAAAGGAAGAACACAGGGACAGTTCTTGTTAAGGCCAGAAGTGGCAGGCCAAGAAAAACATCAGAAAGGCAGAGAAGAAGAATGGTGAGATTAGTCAAGGACAATCCTCAGACCACCTCCAGATAGATGCAGCATCAACTTGCTGCAGATGGTGTCACTGTGCATCGGTCAACTATACAACGCACTTTGCACAAGGAGAAGCTGTATGGGAGAGTGATGCGAAAGAAGCCGTTTCTGCAAGCACACCACAAACAGAGTCGGCTGAGGTATGCAAAAGCACATTTGGAGCAGTCAATTTTTTTTGGAAGAAGGTCCTGTGGACTGATGAAACCAAGATTGAGTTCTTTGGTCATACAAAAAGGCGTTATGCATGGCGTAAAAAAAAACAGCATTCCAAGAAAAACACGTGCTACCCACAGTAAAATTTGGTGGAGGTTCCATCATGCTTTGGGGCTGTGTGGCCAATGCCGGCACCGGGAATCTTGTTAAAGTTGAGGGACGCATGGATTCCACTCAGTATCAGCAGATTCTTGACAATAATGTGCAAGAATCAGTGACAAAGTTGAAGTTACGCAGGGGATGGATCTTTCAGCAAGACAATAATCCAAAACACCGCTTCAAATCTACTCAGGCATTCATGCAGAGGAACAATTACGATGTTCTGGAATGGCCATCCCAGTCCCCAGACCTGAATATCATTGAACATCTGTGGGATCATTTGAAGAGGGCTGTCCATGCTCGGCGACCATGAAACTTAACTGAACTGGAATTGTTTTGTAAAGAGGAATGGTCAAAAATACCTTCATCCAGGATCCAGGAACTCATTAAAAGCTACAGGAAGTGACTAGAGGCTGTTATTTTTGCAAAAGGAGGATCTACTAAATATAATGTAACTTTTCTGATGAGGTGCCCATACTTATGCACCTGTCAAATTTTGTTTGGATGCAGATTGCACATTTTCTGTTAGTACAATAAACCTCATTTCAAGGCAGAAACATTACTGTGTCCAATAGTTATTAGATATATCAAACTGAAATAGCTGTTGCAAAAACACCAATTTTTATAAAACATTAAGCTTAAGATTAATAGGGGTGCCCAAACTTTTTCATATAACTGTACTAACTGTGACTAGGGTCTAAGGGGTAAGTTTCCCCTTGTGGAGAGTGACATACCAGCTCTGGCATGTCGAGGTAAGTAGGCTTATTCGCCGTACATAGCTCCTCTGGGAAATTTAATATTTAATATCTTGTCATATTACAAGACTCGTTAAAGGGTTGATTGTGACTTGTAGGATCACTACTTCCAATAGGTGGCGCTATAGAGTACAAGTCCTCTTTTCTTTGAAAAGGCAATTTGCACACTAACTGTGAAGAATTTATCACTAAGAGATTAATCCCTTAGTGACAGAGCCAATTTGCAGCTTAATGACCGGGCCAGTTTTTACAATTCTGACCACTGTCAGGTTATGAGGTTATAACTCTGGAACGCTTCAATGGATCCCGCTGATTCTGAAATTGTTTTTTCGTGACATATTGTACTTCACGTTAATGGTACATTTTTTTGATATGACTTTATTTATTTATGAAAAAAATGGAAATATGGCAAAAATTTTGAAAATTTAGCAATTTTCAAACTTTAAATTTTATGCCCTTAAATCAGAGAGATATGTCATACAAATTTCTTAATAAATAACATTTTCCACATGTCTACTTTACATCAGCACAATTTTGGAAACAACATTTTTTTTATTACGAAGTTATAAGGGTTAAAAGTTGACCAGAGATTTCTCATTTTTACAACACCATTTTTTTTAGGGACCATATCACATTTGAAGTCACTTTGAGGGGTCTATATGATAGAAAATACCTAAAAGTGACACCATTCTAAAAACTGCACCCCTCAAGGTGCTCAAAACCACATTCAAGAAGTTTATTAACCCTTTACTTGCTTCACGGGAACTGAAGCAATGTGAAAGGAAAAAGTTAGCATTTAACTTTTTTTGAATTTTTTTTACTTCGGAACCAATTTTTTTTATTTTCTCAAGAGTTAAAAAAGAAAATGAACCACAAAATTTGTTGTGCAATTTCTCCTGAATACGCCGATACCCTGTATGTGGGGGTAAACTACTTTTTGGGCGCACGGCAGAGGTCGCAAGGGAAGGAGCGCCGTTTGACTTTTTCAACACAGAATTGACTGAACGCCATGTCGCGTTTGGAGAGCCCTGATGTGCCTAAACAGTGGAAACCCCCAACAAGTGACCCCATTTTGGAAACTAGACCCCTTAAGGAACTTATCTAGATGTGTGGTGAGCACTTTGAACCTCCAAGTGCTTCACAGAAGTTTATAACGTAGAGCCGTGAAAATAAAAAATCTTTTTTTTTTTCAAAAATGATTTTTTAGCCAGCTATTTTTTATTTTCCCTAGGGTAACAGGAGAAATTAGAATCCCAAAATTTGTGTGCAATTTGTCCTGAGTACGCTGATACCCCATATGTTGGGGTAAACCACTGTTTGGGTGCACGGCAGGCCTTTGAAGGGAGGGAGCACCATTTGACTTTTTGAACGCCATGTCGTGTTTGGAGACCCCTGATGTGCCTAAATAGTGGAAACCCCTCAATTCTAGCTCCAACTCTAACCCCAATACACCCCTAACCATAATCCCAACCCTAACCCTAATCCCAACCCTAACCCTAATCCTAACCCTAATCCCAAACCTAATTCCAACCCAAATTGTAACCCTAACCCTAATTGTAACCCTAATTGTAACCCTAACCCTAATCCTAACCCTAATGGAAAAATGAAAATTAATATATTTTCTTTATTTTATTATATGTCCCTAACTAATGGGGTGATAAGAGGGGGGTTTGTTTACTATTTTTTTTTATTTTGATCACTGTGATGGCGTTTATCACAGTGATCAAAATGTCCTGCACTGAATGAATGAATCTGCCGGCCGGCAGATTTGGCGGGCGCACAGCGCATACGCCCGCCATTTTCAATGCAGGCAGAAGACCGGGAGCTGCAGGAACAAGAGGAGGACGGGGGGGACACCGGGAGGTACCGGGGGGATCGGGTGACCCGGGGACCCTATTTCTCTCCCCTCTAATGTGCGATCACATTAGAGGAGAGAGAAATGAATTTCAGAATAGCAGCTTTTTTTTTGCGGTCGTCGTTATATGGTTAATAACAGCGATCGCAATAGCGTGGGAGCCGAATTATGTTCTCTGGGGTCTGAATTAGCGGGCGCACTGCGCATGTGCCTGCCATTTTCTTTGCAGGGAGAAGATGCGGGCAGCTCCGGGAGCCATTGGAGGACTGGGTGGACACAGGGAGGCACGGGGGACAGATCGGGGGTCCCGGGGACCCTATTTCTCTCCCCTGTGATGTGCAATCACATCAGAGGAGAGAGAAATTAAATGGAGAATCACTGCTTTTTATTTTGCGGTCGCCGTTATATGGTTAATAACGGCGATTGCAAAAGCGGGTCGGTAAAAACCGACCCGAATCATGTTCTCTGGGGTCTCGGCTACCCCCGGTAGCCAAGACCCCGGAGAAAATCCAACTCTGGGGAACGCTATATACTTTCTCCACAGCGCCATTAATTTACGCACTGTGGTTTAAGTACCCTTAACTACCGCCGTTAAAAGGCGTATCTGCGGTCATTAAGGGGTTAAAATTGCTGGACTAGTTTGGCAGCGCCCCATCCTGTGATGAGTACCTCGCTGTCTATGGACTTTGTACAAAGAGAGCCTGGTGTGGGCGGGGTTAGTTTCTCCAGCTCTGCTTCATTCTAAATCTAAAAGCCCTAATTGTGTAAATGATTTTGTTTTCTTGCTACTTAATGGTTGCAGTTTTATTAAAGTTTATCTATTTACTTTGTAGATCAATCCCGAAATACAAAATGGGGATCTTACTCATCATGAAGTATATGATGTTTCTCTTCAATGTACTCATATTTGTAAGTATTCACTTTCTGTGCAATATGAATAGTATAATAATAAAATATGTGCAAATTATAGTCTTGCAAGTAAAAATGCATGATTGCATACAGAATGGTTACAGTATTTTAACCTGTCCTAGACCCCTTTCCATAGAAAGATAATATGAGGTGTAGTGCAGCGCTAACTGCACGGGTATGGGGGACACTCACTTGGCTGCGATATTCAGGCACACAGGAGCGCTTTTACTTAAACAGTCCAATGCAGTTTATTATACCGTCTTAAACTGCAGGTTACATGTTAAACATCACATGTTCCATAGTCTTCATCATATATGACTCTAACTCGCAGTCACTAAACCCACCGGACCTCTCTCCAGTCACCGGGGGTGACTGCACGCCGATCAGTGTGTTATATATATATCACTGGAACCGCTGTTAAGGTTACGTCTCTACACACGACAGACCATATTTATTCCAGTTCCCATGGGAGACTGCATAGTTCATTAACTGACCTTTGTCAGTGCACACAGTTCCTCCCCCATACCCGGGGTTACCTTTCAGGAGCTCCTGCTCCTCATGCTGACTCCTCATCAGTCCAAGGTCCTCGTGGAAGCTGTCTAACTGGGATCACCATCTCAGACAGAGCCTTGCTCACGCGGTCACCTGACAGTCCAGATCCTCAGCAGAACGGTCGCTTCCTCAACGCAGGCCCACATACATGTGGCCTCTCCGGGTGCTATTCAGGGATCCGATCCTACTCCCAGGACCTCCCAACACACCGGCCACCAGGTCCAGGGAGTCACCGGGTGCTATTCAGGGATCTGATCCTACTCCCAGGACCTCCCAACACACCGGTCACCAGGTCCAGGGCGTCACCGGGTGCTATTCAGGGATTGATCTTACTCCCAGGACCTCCCAACACACCGGCCACCAGGTCCAAGGCCTCCCCATGTGCTCTTCAGGAAGTTAGTAAGTCCCAATACACAGGTCTTCCAGGACCTTGCACTCTGACCACTCTGATCAGGTTCAAAACACGCGACCATGTGACCAGACCTCAGTCACATTATATATCCCAAACGACCCCCATATGTGGGCAGTGTATGTGTAGATAGCAGATCCTGCCCAGTTCTCCGACTAGCCCTGTAAGCCTCCCTCATAATGTAAACAAAAACTCTTGTGGGACTGCAAGTCACAGAACAACATTGCTGGCTTACAGCACAGAGGACTTCTGCGAAACATACCGGCCATTTACAATCATGCCGGTCACTGTTTGACCATCACAATCAAGGAAAGCCCCCATGCGTATCCTGAGAATCACATACAGCGCCCCCTAGCTGTAACAGGGGTCACTGCATCATAGAGGTTAATTTTCTATTGTTTATATAGATCCAGTATTATGTGCAGTACACAGATTGTAAAAACTCTCACCAGCAATTTCTATGCAATTGCTTAGTACAAGTTGCTCCATGCAGTGCTATTGCTAAGTGCAAATGCACAAAAAAGTGATAAATAAAAAACTTTGATTTAATGCTATTCAAATTGATTGTGTATAAATGTCCTTATAATCAAAGATATCCATTATTTAATTATTGCTTCTAGCATCACCTACTGAACATATGATCTTGCAAAAGGTGGATATACCATAATTGGATTGATAGAACCCTTTATTACAACACATTCTTCATCTGTGATTTTAAAATTTTTTCTTGATAAATTTATTTTAAAGAGTTAAACCATTAAAGGGGTAACCTCATCTTGCACATTTACAGATTATTCACAAGATATGCCATAAAAGTATGGCAGATGCAAGTACGGTACTCTCAATTCATGGATCTCAGTCATGAGACTGTAATTTGCTATGCATTTATGTCATATCCAACAGATATGCCATAAATGCACAAGATAGGAACACCTCTTTAACCCCTTAACGACCGCTGATGTGACTTTTAGCGGCAGCACTTAAGGGGCCTTATTCCTCTGCACTGCTTTTTAACACCACTGAGAAATAAGGCTATAACTACCCCAGCGTTGGAAAATCTCGGGGGTCTCGGCTACCGGGGTTGTGTTGGGGCTAGGGTTGTGGGATGGTGTTGGGGATAGGGTGGTGGTTAGGGGTATGGTTGTGGTTAGGGTTGTAGTTAGGGCTGTGTTAGAGTTAGAATTGGGGGGTTTCCACTGCTTAGGCACATCAGGGGGTCTCCAAACGCGACATGGCGCCCACCACTGATTCCAGCCAATTTAAAAAGTCAACCGATGCTCCCTCCCTTCTGAGCCCTGTCATGCAACCAAACAGTGGCTTTCACCCACATACGGGGTATCGTCGTACTCAGGAGAAATTGCACAACAAATGTTGTGGTCCATTTTCTCCTGATACCCTTGTGAAAATAAAAAAATGTGGTTTCAAAGTACCATATTTTTCGGACCATATGACGCACTTTTTTCCCCCAAAATTTTTGGGGAAAATGGGGGTGCGTATTATGGTTGCAACATACATAAAAGTCCGGTGGTCTTCCCAATGCAGCTTCACTGTGGTGCGGTGATGGTGTCGGGGCAGCAGCGGGGCTCTGGGCTGCGTGGGGGGCTCCGCCGGCATTTCGTCCTAGCCGGAAAGCCCCCTGCAGCTGCGACGCGGTGCCGTGCTGACAGATGGCTGCCAGGGGCCTCCGGTGTCGGTCCCGATGCAGCCTGTGGTGCGGTGGTGATGTCGGGGCAGCAGCGGGGCTTTGTGCTGCGTGGGGGCTCCGCCGGCATTTCGTCCTAGCCGGAAAGCCCCCGCAGCTGCGACGCGGTGCCGTGCTGAAGAATGGCCGCCAGGGGCCTCCGAAAAGATGGCCGCCACATACTCTCATTCAAATCTCGGCAACGAGATCTCTTCCCGAGATCTCGTCTCCCGAGATCTCAGGACAAGATCTCGTTGCCGAGATTTGAATGAGAGTATGCAGTGGCCATCTTTCCGGAGGCCCCTGGCGGCCATTCTTCAGCACGGCACTACGTTGCAGCTGCGGGGGGCTTTCTGGCTAGGACAAAATGCCAGCGGAGCCCCCACGCAGCACAGAGCCCCGCTGCTGCCCCGACACCATCACCGCACCACAGGCTGAATCGGGACCGGCCCCGGAGGCCCCTCGCGGCTATCATTCAGCACGGCACTGCGTAGCAGCTGCGGGGGGCTTTCCGGCTAGGACGAAATGCCGGCGGAGCCCCCCACGCAGCCCAGAGCCCCACAGCTGCCCCGACACCACCACCACACCACAGTGAAGCTGCATTGGGACCGCCACCGGATTTTTGAGTATATTGCCACCCCACAGAGCACAGCCACCCCACAGAACACAGCCACCCCACAGTGCCCAACCACCCCACAGAGCACAGCCACCCCACAGAGCACAGCCACCCCACAGAACACAGCCACCCCACAGAGCACAGCCACCCCACAGAGCACAGCCACGCCACAGAACACAGCCACCCCACAGAGCACAGCCACCCCACAGAACACAGCCACCCCACAGTGCCCAACTACCCCACAAAGCACAGCCACCCCACAGAGCACAGCCACCACACAGAGCACAGCCACCCCACAGAACACAGCCACCCCACAGAGCACAGCCACCCCACAGAGCACAGCCACGCCACAGAACACAGCCACCCCACAGAGCACAGCCACCCCACAGAACACAGCCACCCCACAGTGCCCAACTACCCCAAAAAGCACAGCCACCAGACAGAGCACAGCCACCCCACAGAGCACAGCCACCCCACAGAACACAGCTACCCCACAGAGCACCACCACCGCACCAGCCTGGACCACCGAACGACACCAGTGACCACTCCTCTACCTGTGCTGATCCTTTCGCTGGTAAGCTGAATTCGGACTGTAAGACGGACCCCCATTTGATACATTATTTTTTTTTCCCGATTTTCCTTCTGAAAATTTGGGGTGCGTCTTATGGTCCGGTGCGTCTTATAGACCGAAAAATAGGGTAAATTTTTTGTGAAAAAAGTAAAATGTTCAGTTTTTTCTTCCATATTTCTTTAGTTCTCATGAAGCACCTGAAGGGTTAGTAAACTTCTTGAATGTGGTTTTGACCACCTTGAGGGGTGCAGTTTTCAGAATGGTGTCACTTTTGGGTATTTTATGTAATATTGACCCCCCAAACTCACTTCAAATATGACAACATAGAATACATGAAATTTTGAATAGCAATATGGCTTTGGAGTATAAGGAAAAATTTGAGACGCTTAGTATAAACATTTGGCCAAACATTTTAAAGCCCACCAACCATCGTCAAGGTGGTCTCAATTCTGGTGAGTCCCTGACCTAATGTGAACATACCTCTATTAGGCTGATATCTGAATTTCTGGGTGAATATGCACCTCTGTCAGTAATGCCTGCATTTATGGGTAAAGTAGGGACCTGGTGTAATTAAAATCACCACCTGGTGGGGGCGGAGTGCTCGGTCAGTAAGCTAACATTCAAAAGACAAAAAAACCTGACTGGCACTTCCAGACTAATGTGAACTAGGTGCAAACCAAAGGGAGCTACCCCCATGTAAAACATACAAAAAAAGCTGCACTCAAGCATACTAAAGCATGACAACATAGGATACATGAAATTTTGAATAGCAATATGGCTTTGGAGTATAAGGAAAAATTTAAGACGCTTAGTATAAACATTTGGCCAAACATTTTAAAGCCCACCAACCATCGTCAAGGTGGTCTCAATTCTGGTGAGTCCCTGACCTAATGTGAACATACCTCTATTAGGCTGATATCTGAATTTCTGGGTGAATATGCACCTCTGTCAGTAATGCCTGCATTTATGGGTAAAGTAGGGACCTGGTGTAATTAAAATCCCACCTGGTGGGGGCGGAGGCTCGGTCAGTAAGCTAACATTCAAAAGACAAAAAAACCTGACTGGCACTTCCAGACTAATGTGAACTAGGTGCAAACCAAAGGGAGCTACCCCCATGTAAAACATACAAAAAAGGCTGCACTCAAGCATACTAAAGCATGACAACATAGAATACATGAAATTTTGAATAGCACTATGGCTTTGGAGTATAAGGAAAAATTTGAGACGCTTAGTATAAACATTTGGCCAAACATTTTAAAGCCCACCAACCATCGTCAAGGTGGTCTCAATTCTGGTGAGTCCCTGACTAATGTGAACATACCTCTATTAGGCTGATATCTGAATTTCTGGGTGAATATGCACCTCTGTCAGTAATGCCTGCATTTATGGGTAAAGTAGGGACCTGGTGTAATTAAAATCACCACCTGGTGGGGCGGAGTGCTCGGTCAGTAAGCTAACATTCAAAAGACAAAAAACCTGACTGGCACTTCCAGACTAATGTGAACTAGGTGCAAACCAAAGGGAGCTACCCCCATGTAAAACATACAAAAAAAGGCTGCACTCAAGCATACTAAAGCATGACAACATAGAATACATGAAATTTTGAATAGCAATATGGCTTTGGAGTATAAGGAAAAATTTGAGACGCTTAGTATAAACATTTGGCCAAACATTTTTATAGCCCACCAACCATCGTCAAGATGGTCTCAATTCTGGTGAGTCCCTGCCTAATGTGAACATACCTCTATTAGGCTGATATCTGAATTTCTGGGTGAATATGCACCTCTGTCGATCCCCTGGGGAAAAATTTTGGGCCCGGCCGAAAACGAATCCCTGGCGCCCATCGGATTTCAGGGAAAACCCCTGTCCCTGCCCTGAAAAATAAAAACATCAAAAAAGGGCCCCGGGGCTCGGAGGAAAATGATCTAGTATTAAAAACGGCTCCACCAATACCCTCAAACCGGTGAAGAGAGGAACAGCCCATTTATGGATCGGTCAGCAGCTCCTCCTCACTTTTCAGTCGGTTTTCCCCTCTGCGCCCCTATATAAACCCCGCAGAGTCCCCCCACTTCAATCAGGGGGGGAGCTTCGAGATCTTCCCAAAAAGAAAGGGCCCCCCCCAAAATCAGGCCCTTGGCAAAAGTTTCCCTTTTTTGGAGACCTCAACGCAAAAAAAAAGGGGAGAAAAACGACTTCCTGCCACCGGGGTGGGGAAAAATTCTAAATTTGGGGGGCAGAGAATTTTCGGCCAAAGGGCTATTTCACCCCAGAGAGAAAAAAGCTAAAGGGGCAGTACAGTCAACAAAAAATTTGGGAAAAAACTCCTGAACGTATGTAGAAGGGTTTTGGACTTATTTTTCTTAATGGACGTACCAAAGGGGAACTTTTTGGGGGGGTATACACTAAAAACCCCCTGTAGGGGGAAATGTAGTTGATTTTGGCCCCCTTACAGACATGAACGGGCAATTTTCAGCGGTTCATAGGGCACCCCCCAAAAAGCACCGTCAGGCCACAGCCCAACCCTTTTTCTGTATTGAAATCTACAAAAGAAACCACCCCCAAAAAGCCCACAGCATTTGCGGGCCTCTTCAACCCGGGCCTTTCCCCCCCCCCTATAAAAGGGGCCAAAAAGCGGCATAAAGTACAAAGAGGCTCTCGCAGGGCCCAAAAAACAGCGGAAGCTCCCCCACTTCTACAAAACCCCGGTACCCGCCTAACCAAAGGGAGTGAGTCAAGCTACAAAAGACCTCAAAAAATATTTTTATGGGAAGGGGCCCGACTGTCCCCACCTTTAAAAAAAAATTGGGCTACAAGAGCCCAAAAAAAAAAACGGGCCCCCGGTTGGTTTTTACAGGGAATTTTAAAGCCGTAGGAAGACCCCGGGGAACCCGCTTCAAACCCAAAAAACATAGAGACCCCAAACCCCCCCTGGTCTGAGGGGAAAACCTTTGGGGAAAACCAAAACAAAGACCCGTACAAAAACCCTCCTCAGGAGGAAGAAAACAAGGGGTTCTTCCCCTACCAAACTTAACAAAATCCGGTTGTCTTCAAGACATTTCTTTGGGAACTATGGAACTAATGGGCACAAAAGGGCAAAAAAAAACAACATCCATATTTCCCAAAATGGAAAAAATTTTGGCCCCCAGTACTTTTAGGAGCCCTATTAAAGGGCATCCCCAAAGGGGGAAATTTAAACCCAAAAACAGGAAAACATAATGGCAAAAAAATAAAAGCAAGGAGGGGAAAAAATAAAAATTTCCAAAACCCCAGTGGGGGTACACCTATTACCCTTAAGGGAATAGCAGAGAGAATTCTTCCATAAGATGTAGAAAAGCCCGGGGGCCTTTGGGTGGAAACCCACCGAAATGCTGAAGTACAGCCCCCCCGAAAAAAGGCTGCCCAAAGGTTAAACCTTCAATATTGTGCTTTAAATGCCGGCTATTCCCTCGTCCTGGAACCAAAAGGCCCCCATCACACCCATCCCAAGAATGGGGGGCAGGTTTTGACCCAGCCAACCCACGGGCATATGTGTCAGCAGCAACCTGGGGGGAAAATGTTCAAAAAGCATCCTGAACAAGGGATCCTTTAGTTTCCTCACCGAAAAATAACGCCTCGCAAAAGCCCAAACAGGGTTCATGCCAAAACCCCCGCACCACCCGACCACATCATACCCTGCCCCAGCCTCATTTAGGGGCCGTCCCCAAAAAAAACAAAGAAAGGGGGAAAAATACGCCTGTTTCATGGACTTTTTAAAAAAGGCCCCTTTTATTGGTTTTGGCACCCGGGGGTTTTTTCCCGGAAAAATGTGGAAGGGGGAAAAAGGGCCCCCCCCCCCCCCCCCCCCCCCCCAACCCCCCCCCCCCCATGTTAATCCCCCCCCCAAAAATCCCCCACACCGGGGGAACCTCTGCAGTTTTGATTTTGAAGGTTTTAAAAAAACGGGTTATTTCCCGCCCGGGGCCCTGGAGTCCCCAAGGCTGAAAACCCAAGTCCAAAAGCTCCCTTTAACATTTTCTTTTAACGGCTGGGTACCGCTCTGGGAAACTTCCACAAACACCAAAGGGCCCCCCCTCCACGGGAAAAACCCCGGTGAAATTTTTTGCTTTTTGCAGATGCCTGTGTTTTTGTCACCAAAACCAAGAAAGGCCTCCAAGGGCAACCTGAAAATCTTTTGAGAAATTCAGCTTCCCCCTGGGCACTACCCGGGCAACCTAAAGAAAACCAACTTAAAGGTTTCCCGAGGAGGAAAAAGGGAAATTTTTTCCAGCACCCTTTATTTGTCCTCAAAAAAATGCGCCCTTCAGGAAAAAAGACAAATTTACCTACCCGGGGCCCAGGATTCACCGGTCAGGAAGTTAAAAAAGCCATAGAGACCCTGGGAAAAACAAGGCATGTAAAAAACCCTTTTAGGCATCCCAAGGAAACTTTACCACTGAAGCCCCCAGTGAGGGTTGGGGGAAAAATTTTTCGAAATTGGTCATCGCCCCCAAACCCCCTGTTTGGCAGTGAATTCTGGGGTCCTCACACCCACCCAGATGGTTTAAGATTGGGGTTTCCGCCCAACAGAAATTTTCACCTGGAATTTGCAAAACACCTTCTTAAATTTCCCTTTGGGGGCACCTCCCAAAAGTGCCTGCCGGGGGGCCCAGCTGGGAGTTTCCCCCTTCACCTTTCGGGTTTTAAAAAGGCACTGTTTATTCCCCGGGTTACCTACGTTGGAGCAATCCCAAACCCCATCCCCTAAAGCCCCGGGCCCAACGTAGGTTTAAACAGAAAAAAAAAGGACCCTTGGAACAGCTCACCAAAACCCAACCCTTTACCCGAACCCCAAACACAACAACCCGACCAAAAAACCGAAACAGGGAAAATGGTAGACGAAGGCCAGGGAGGGATTTTCAGGACTGGAAGAAAGACATTAAACAGTCCCGAAAATGACCAATTTTACCCGGAAAATCTTTCAAAAGGGGGACACAGTCTGGCCCCTTTTCCTGGAGGGAAACTCCCGACCCCCGGGGACCGCCAGAAAACCTGAGTGGTATAGACTCAGCGCCCCCCAGTTGGCCATTTGAATCCGGCCGCAAGGCGAGTTTCAAGCCCCGGGGGGGAAAAAGGGCTATGCCAACACTGTGACCAGGGGGGCCAAAAAGAGGACGAAACTCACTTCCCGTACACTGCTCCCAAAAAATTTTAGCAGTGTTTTGGGCACTCACTTCAAAGGGGATTCACATCTCTTCCCGGTTTTTTTACCATTTAAGGAGGGGAAAAGAAAAAAAATATCTTGCTGGGGGAAGAAGAAGAGGGGAGCGGAGTAGGGAAAGGGGGGGTATGTGGGAATGCCCTAGAAAGCGAGAAAGGATCTTTTATATGCCATGGACTTCTATAGCCCCCCCCCCGGATCTGCCCCCAAACCCCCTCCCCATGCCTTGGGCTTTTTTTAGCCCCCCCCCCCGGACCTGCGGGGCCCCCTACCCCCCTATTTCCCTGGAACCCTTCCCTAGCCCCCAACCCCGGATTTTGCCCTACCCCAACATCCCTATCCAAGTAGGGACCTGGTGTAATTAAAACACCACTTGGTGGGGGGAGTGCTACGGTCAGTAAGCTAACATTCTAAAGACAAAAAACAAAAAACCTGACTGGCACTTCCAGACTAATGTGAACTAGGTGCAAACCAAAGGGAGCTACCCCCATGTAAAACATACAAAAAAAGGCTGCACTCAAGCATACTAAAGCATGACAACATAGAATACATAAATTTTGAATAGCAATATGGCTTTGGAGTATAAGGAAAAATTTGAGACGCTTAGTATAAACATTTGGCCAAACATTTTAAAGCCCACCAACCATCGTCAAGGTGGTCTCAATTCTGGTGAGTCCCTGACCTAATGTGAACATACCTCTATTAGGCTGATATCTGAATTTCTGGGTGAATATGCACCTCTGTCAGTAATGCCTGCATTTATGGGTAAAGTAGGACTGGTGTAATTAAAATCACCACTTGGTGGGGGCGGAGTGCTCGGTCGTAAGCTAACATTCAAAAGACAAAAACAAAAAAACCTGACTGGCACTTCCAGACTAATGTGAACTAGGTGCAAACCAAAGGGAGCTACCCCATGTAAAACATACAAAAAAAGGCTGCACTCAAGCATACTAAAGCATGACAACATAGAATACATGAAATTTTGAATAGCAATATGGCTTTGGAGTATAAGGAAAAATTTGAGACGCTTAGTATAAACATTTGGCCAAACATTTTAAAGCCCACCAACCATCGTCAAGGTGGTCTTAATTCTGGTGAGTCCCTGACCTAATGTGAACATACCTCTATTAGGCTGATATCTGAATTTCTGGGTGAATATGCACCTCTGTCAGTAATGCCTGCATTTATGGGTAAAGTAGGGACTGGTGTAATTAAAATCACCACTTGGTGGGGGCGGAGTGCTCGGTCAGTAAGCTAACATTCAAAAGACAAAAAAACCTGACTGGCACTTCCAGACTAATGTGAACTAGGTGCAAACCAAAGGGAGCTACCCCATGTAAAACATACAAAAAAAGGCTGCACTCAAGCATACTAAAGCATGACAACATAGAATACATGAAATTTTGAATAGCAATATGGCTTTGGAGTATAAGGAAAAATTTGAGACGCTTAGTATAAACATTTGCCAAACATTTTAAAGCCCACCAACCATCGTCAAGGTGGTCTCAATTCTGGTGAGTCCCTGACCTAATGTGAACATACCTCTATTAGGCTGATATCTGAATTTCTGGTGAATATGCACCTCTGTCAGTAATGCCTGCATTTATGGGTAAAGTAGGGACCTGGTGTAATTAAAATCACCACTGGTGGGGGCGGAGTGCTCGGTCAGTAAGCTAACATTCAAAAGACAAAAAAACCTGACTGGCACTTCCAGACTAATGTGAACTAGGTGCAAACCAAAGGGAGCTACCCCCATGTAAAAACATACAAAAAAAGGCTGCACTCAAGCATACTAAAGCATGACAACATAGAATACATGAAATTTTGAATAGCAATATGGCTTTGGAGTATAAGGAAAAATTTGAGACGCTTAGTATAAACATTGGCCAAACATTTTAAAGCCCACCAACCATCGTCAAGGTGGTCTCAATTTGGTGAGTCCCTGACCTAATGTGAACATACCTCTATTAGGCTGATATCTGAATTTCTGGGTGAATATGCACCTCTGTCAGTAATGCCTGCATTTATGGGTAAAGTAGGGACCTGGTGTAATTAAAATCACCACCTGGTGGGGGCGGAGTGCTCGGTCAGTAAGCTAACATTCAAAAGACAAAAAACCTGACTGGCACTTCCAGACTAATGTGAACTAGGTGCAAACCAAAGGGAGCTACCCCCATGTAAAACATACAAAAAAAGGCTGCACTCAAGCATACTAAAGCATGACAACATAGAATACATGAAATTTTGAATAGCAATATGGCTTTGGAGTATAAGGAAAAATTTGAGACGCTTAGTATAAACATTTGGCCAAACATTTTAAAGCCCACCAACCATCGTCAAGGTGGTCTCAATTCTGGTGAGTCCCTGACCTAATGTGAACATACCACTATTAGGCTGATATCTGAATTTCTGGGTGAATATGCACCTCTGTCAGTAATGCCTGCATTTATGGGTAAAGTAGGGACCTGGTGCAATTAAAATCCCACCTGGTGGGGGCGGAGTGCTCGGTCAGTAAGCTAACATTCAAAAGACAAAAAAACTTGACTGGCACTTCCAGACTAATGTGAACTAGGTGCAAACCAAAGGGAGCTACCCCCATGTAAAACATACAAAAAAAGGCTGCACTCAAGCATACTAAAGCATGACAACATAGAATACATGAAATTTTGAATAGCAATATGGCTTTGGAGTATAAGGAAAAATTTGAGACGCTTAGTATAAACATTTGGCCAAACATTTTAAAGCCCACCAACCATCGTCAAGGTGGTCTCAATTCTGGTGAGTCCCTGACCTAATGTGAACATACCACTATTAGGCTGATATCTGAATTTCTGGGTGAATATGCACCTCTGTCAGTAATGCCTGCATTTATGGGTAAAGTAGGGACCTGGTGTAATTAAAATCCCACCTGGTGGGGGCGGAGTGCTCGGTCAGTAAGCTAACATTCAAAAGACAAAAAAACTGACTGGCACTTCCAGACTAATGTGAACTAGGTGCAAACCAATGGGAGCTACCCCCATGTAAAACATACAAAAAAAGGCTGCACTCAAGCATACTAAAGCATGACAACATAGAATACATGAAATTTTGAATAGCAATATGGCTTTGGAGTATAAGGAAAAATTTGAGACGCTTAGTATAAACATTTGGCAAAACATTTTAAAGCCCACCAACCATCGTCAAGGTGGTCTCAATTCTGGTGAGTCCCTGACCTAATGTGAACATACCTCTATTAGGCTGATATCTGAATTTCTGGGTGAATATGCACCTCTGTCAGTAATGCCTGCATTTATGGTAAAGTAGGGACCTGGTGTAATTAAAATCGCCACCTGGTGGGGGCGGAGTGCTCGGTCAGTAAGCTAACATTCAAAAGACAAAAAATCCTGACTGGCACTTCCAGACTAATGTGAACTAGGTGCAAACCAAGGGAGCTACCCCCATGTAAAACATACCAAAAAAAGGCTGCACTCAAGCATACTAAAGCATGACAACATAGAATACATGAAATTTTGAATAGCAATATGGCTTTGGAGTATAAGGAAAAATTTGAGACGCTTAGTATAAACATTTGGCCAAACATTTTAAAGCCCACCAACCATCGTCAAGGTGGTCTCAATTCTGGTGAGTCCCTGACCTAATGTGAACATACCTCTATTAGGCTGATATCTGAATTTCTGGGTGAATATGCACCTCTGTCAGTAATGCCTGCATTTATGGGAAAAGTAGGGACCTGGTGTAATTAAAATCACCACCTGGTGGGGGCGTAGTGCTCGGTCAGTAAGCTAACAATCAAAAGACAAAAAAACCTGACTGGCACTTCCAGACTAATGTGAACTAGGTGCAAACCAAAGGGAGCTACCCCCATGTAAAACATACAAAAAAAGGCTGCACTCAAGCATACTAAAGCATGACAACATAGAATACATGAAATTTTGAATAGCAATATGGCTTTGGAGTATAAGGAAAAATTTGATACGCTTAGTATAAACATTTGGCCAAACATTTTAAAGCCCACCAACCATCGTCAAGGTGGTCGCAATTCTGGTGAGTCCCTGACCTAATGTGAACATACCTCTATTAGGCTGATATCTGAATTTCTGGGTGAATATGCACCTCTGTCAGTAATGCCTGCATTTATGGGTATTCAGGGTCTCAACACCTCGACCTTTGGATGTAAAACAAATGACCCGGACTTTATACAAAGACTGTAAAATATAGACATCCAGATCCTCCTGGAAACATGGACCAGAGCCGAAAACGAATCCCTGGCGCCCATCGGATACAGGGAAATCTCTGTCCCTGCCCTGAAAAATAAAAACATCAAACAGGGCCGGAGCTCAGGAGGAATACTGATCTAGTATAAAGACGAGCTCCACCAATACATCAAACCGGTGAAGAGAGGAAGCAGCCACATATGGATCAGGATCAGCAGCTCCATCCTCACCTCTCAGTCTGATGTCCACCTCTGCGCCACCTATATACCACCGCCAGAGTCCCCCTACTTCAATCCAGAGAGCTTCGAGATCTTACAAAGAGAAGCCGCCCACTATCAGGCCCTTGGCAAAGTTCTCATCTTTGGAGACCTCAACGCAAGAACAGGGAGAGAAAACGACTTCCTGACCACGGATGGGAACATCTACATATTTGGAGCAGAGAATGACGGCCAAGACTCAGTACACACAGAGAGAAACAGCTACGACAGTACAGTCAACAAAAGTGGTAAAAAGCTCCTGAACGTATGTAGAAGTTTAGGACTTCATATTCTTAATGGACGTACCAAAGGAGACTCTTTAGGGAGGTATACACTAAACTCCCATGTAGGGAGGAGTGTAGTAGATTATGCCATTACAGACATGAACCGGGCAAATATCAGCGCCTTCATAGTCACCCACAAACGCACCTGTCAGACCACAGCCAACTTCTTCTGTACTTGAAATCTACAGAGAAACCACCCACTCAAAAGCCACAGCATAGCGGCCTCTTCAACCGGCCTCCATCATATAAATGGTCCAAAACGTCGGCACTAAAGTACAAAGAGACTCTCAGCAGACCCGAAATACAGCGGATGCTCCACCACTTCTACAACCACGAGTACCAGCCTAACCCAAAGGGAGTGAGTCAAGCTACAAAAGACCTCAACAATATATTCTATGCAATGGCCAGACTGTCCGACCTTAAAAAAGTTGACTACAAGAGACCAAAAGAAAAACAGACCAACGGTTGGTTTGACAGAGAATGTAAAGCCGTACGGAAGACCCTGAGAACAGCTTCAAACAAGAAACATAGAGACCCCAACCACCCTGGTCTGAGGGAAGCCTATGAAACCATACAAAGACAGTACAAAACCATCCTCAGGAGGAAGAAGCAGAGTTACATCTCTACCAAGCTTAACCAACTCCAAGATGCTCTTCAAGACAATTCCTTCTGGGAACTATGGAACTACATGGGCACAAAAGACAAGAAAAACAACATCCATATCCAAAATGGCAACATCTGGCTCCAGTACTTCAGAGACCTCTATAAAGACATCCCAAAGGAAGAACTAAACCAAGAACAGGAAAACATAATGGCAAAACTAAAAGCAATGGAGGAAAAAGTAAAAAATTTCCAAAACCCAGTGGATACACCTATTACATTACAGGAAGTAGCAGAGAGAATCTCTTCCATAAGATGTAGAAAAGCCGGTGGCCTGGATGGAATCCTACCAGAAATGCTGAAGTACAGCCCACCAGAAATACAGGCTGCAATGGTTAAACTCTTCAATATTGTGCTAAGTGCCGGCTACTTCCCTCGTACCTGGAACCAAGGCCTCATCACACCCATCCACAAGAATGGGGACAGGTATGACCCAGCCAACTACAGAGGCATATGTGTCAGCAGCAACCTGGGGAAACTGTTCAACAGCATCCTGAACAAGAGGATCCTCAGTTTCCTCACCGAACATAACGTCCTCAGCAAGAGCCAAGCAGGGTTCATGCCAAACCACCGCACCACTGACCACATCTATACCCTGCACAGCCTCATTCAGAGACACGTCCACAATACAAAGAACGGGAAGATATACGCCTGTTTCATGGACTTTAAAAAGGCCTTTGATTCGGTGTGGCACCCGGGCTTATTCCTGAAACTGCTGGAGAGCGGAATAGGAGGAAAGACCTACGATGTTATCAAAAGCTCCTACACCGAGAACCTCTGCAGTGTGAGTGTGAACGGTAAAAGAACGGCTTATTTCCAGCAGAGCCGTGGAGTCAGACAAGGCTGCAGCCTAAGTCCAACGCTCTTCAACATTTACATCAACGAGCTGGCTACCGCTCTGGAATCTTCCACAGCACCAGGTCCCACCCTCCACGACACCCAGGTGAAATTCCTGCTGTATGCCGATGACCTGCTGCTTCTGTCACCAACCGAGAAAGGCCTCCAAGACAACCTGAAAATCTTAGAGAAATTCAGCTCCACCTGGGCACTACCGGTCAACCTAAAGAAAACCAAATCATGGTGTTCCAGAGGAGAAAGAGAAAATTAGACCAGCACCCTTCATTTGTCCTCAACAACTGCGCCCTTACAGGAACAGACAAATATACCTACCTGGGCCTAGAGATTCACCGGTCAGGAAGCTTCAAACAAGCCATAGAGACCCTGAAAGACAAGGCATGTAAAACCTTCTATGGCATCCGAAGGAAACTTTACCATCTGAAGCCACCAGTGAGGGTCTGGTTAAAAATCTTCGACTTGGTCATCGCCCCAATCCTCCTGTATGGCAGTGAAGTCTGGGGTCCTCACACCTACCCAGACTGGTCAAGATGGGATTCCAGCCCAACAGAAATATTCCACCTGGAATTCTGCAAGCACCTTCTCCAAGTCCATCGGAGCACCTCAACAGTGCCTGCCGGGCCGAGCTGGGCAGATTCCCTCTTCACCTAACGGTTCTAAAGAGGGCACTGTCATTCCGGGCTCACCTACGTAGGAGCAATCCAAGCTCCCATCACCATAAAGCCCTGACACACGTAGGTGAAACAGAAAAACTAGGACCCTTGGAACAGCTCACCCAAACCCAACCTGACCAGAACACCAATCACAACAACCTGACAAAAGCCGAAATCAGGAAGATGGTAGACGAAGGCCAGGAGAGGTATGTCAGTGACTGGAAGAACGACATCATCAGCTCCCAGAAACTGACCATGTACCGGAGTCTACAGAGAGACTACAGTCTGGCCCCATACCTGGAGAAACTCCCAGACCCCAGAGACCGCCAGATCCTGAGCCGGTATAGACTCAGCGCCCACAGTCTGGCCATCGAATCCGGCCGACACAGGCAGAGCTACAAGCCCAGGGAGGAAAGACTATGCCAACACTGTGACCAGGAGGCCATAGAGGACGAAACTCACTTCCTGCTACACTGCTCCAAATACTCAGCAGTGTTGGACACTCACTTCAGGAGACTCTCACATCTCTTCCCGGATTTCATCACCATGAAGGAGGAAGAGAAAACATATATCTTGCTGGGGAAGAAGAGAGAGCAGCGGAGATAGCAGCGCGGTATGTGAGCGAATGTCATAGACTGCGAGAAAGAGAACTATGATATGCCATGGACTTCTATAGCCCCCACCCCGGATCTGCCCCCATCACCCCTCCCTATGCCATGGACTTTTATAGCCCCCAACCTGGACCTGCGCCCCCATCACCCCTCCCTATGCCATGGACTTCCATAGCCCCCACCCTGGATCTGCCCCTACTCAACATCCCTATCCCTATCCCCCTTTGGTACACTTGCTTTGGCAAAACTAATGTGTATTTAGTCCTGCCAATAAAGCTTCTTGAATTTGAATTTGAATTTGAAGTAGGGACCTGGTGTAATTAAAATCACCACCTGGTGGGGGCGGAGTGCTCGGTCAGTAAGCTAACATTCAAAAGACAAAAAAACCTGACTGGCACTTCCAGACTAATGTGAACTAGGTGCAAACCAAAGGGAGCTACCCCCATGTAAAACATACAAAAAAAGGCTGCACTCAAGCATACTAAAGCATGACAACATAGAATACATGAAATTTTGAATAGCAATATGGCTTTGGAGTATAAGGAAAAATTTGAGACGCTTAGTATAAACATTTGGCCAAACATTTTTGCTTACTGACCGAGCACTCCGCCCCCACCAGGTGGTGATTTTAATTACACCAGGTCCCTACTTTACCCATAAATGCAGGCATTACTGACAGAGGTGCATATTCACCCAGAAATTCAGATATCAGCCCAATAGAGGTATGTTCACATTAGGTCAGGGACTCACCAGAATTGAGACCACCTTGACGATGGTTGGTGGGCTTTAAAATGTTTGGCCAAATGTTTATACTAAGCATCTCAAATTTTTCCTTATACTCCAAAGCCATATTGCTATTCAAAATTTCATGTATTCTATGTTGTCATGCTTTAGTATGCTTGAGTACAGCCTTTTTTTGTATGTTTCACATGGGGGTAGCTCCCTTTGGTTTGCACCTAGTTCACATTAGTCTGGAAGTGCCAGTCAGGTTTTTTTGTCTTTTGAAATTTAGCTTACTGACCGAGCACTCCGCCCCCACCAGGTGGTGATTTTAATTACACCAGGTCCCTACTTTACCCATAAATGCAGGCATTACTGACAGAGGTGCATATTCACCCAGAAATTCAGATATCAGCCTAATAGAGGTATGTTCACATTAGGTCAGGGACTCACCAGAATTGAGACCACCTTGACGATGGTTGGTGGGCTTTAAAATGTTTGGCCAAATGTTTATACTAAGCGTCTCAAATTTTTCCTTATACTCCAAAGCCATATTGCTATTCAAAATTTCATGTATTCTATGTTGTCATGCTTTAGTATGCTTGAGTGCAGCCTTTTTTTGTATGTTTTACATGGGGGTAGCTCCCCTTGGTTTGCACCTAGTTCACATTAGTCTGGAAGTGCCAGTCAGGTTTTTTTGTCTTTTGAATGTTAGCTTACTGACCGAGCACTCCGCCCCCACCAGGTGGTGATTTTAATTACACCAGGTCCCTACTTTACCCATAAATGCAGGCATTACTGACAGAGGTGCATATTCACCCAGAAATTCAGATATCAGCCTAATAGAGGTATGTTCACATTAGGTCAGGGACTCACCAGAATTGAGACCACCTTGACGATGGTTGGTGGGCTTTAAAATGTTTGGCCAAATGTTTATACTAAGCGTCTCAAATTTTTCCTTATACTCCAAAGCCATATTGCTATTCAAAATTTCATGTATTCTATGTTGTCATGCTTTAGTATGCTTGAGTGCAGCCTTTTTTTGTATGTTTTACATGGGGTAGCTCCCTTTGGTTTGCACCTAGTTCACATTAGTCTGGAAGTGCCAGTCAGGTTTTTTTGTCTTTTGAATGTTAGCTTACTGTCCGAGCACTCCGCCCCCACCAGGTGATGATTTTAATTACACCAGGTCCCTACTTTACCCATAAATTCAGGCATTACTGACAGAGGTGCATATTCACCCAGAAATTCAGATATCAGCCTAATAGAGGTATGTTCACATTAGGTCAGGGACTCACCAGAATTGAGACCACCTTGACGATGGTTGGTGGGCTTTAAAATGTTTGGCCAAATGTTTATACTAAGCGTCTCAAATTTTTCCTTATACTCCAAAGCCATATTGCTATTCAAAATTTCATGTATTCTATGTTGTCATGCTTTAGTATGCTTGAGTGCAGCCTTTTTTTGTATGTTTTACATGGGGGTAGCTCCCTTTGGTTTGCACCTAGTTCACATTAGTCTGGAAGTGCCAGTCAGGTTTTTTTGTCTTTTGAATGTTAGCTTACTGACCGAGCACTCCGCCCCCACCAGGTGGTGATTTTAATTACACCAGGTCCCTACTTTACCCATAAATTCAGGCATTACTGACAGAGGTGCATATTCACCCAGAAATTCAGATATCAGCCTAATAGAGGTATGTTCACATTAGGTCAGGGACTCACCAGAATTGAGACCACCTTGACGATGGTTGATGGGCTTTAAAATGTTTGGCCAAATGTTTATACTAAGCGTCTCAAATTTTTCCTTATACTCCAAAGCCATATTGCTATTCAAAATTTCATGTATTCTATGTTGTCATGCTTTAGTATGCTTGAGTGCAGCCTTTTTTTGTATGTTTTACATGGGGGTAGCTCCCTTTGGTTTGCACCTAGTTCACATTAGTCTGGAAGTGCCAGTCAGGTTTTTTTGTCTTTTGAATGTTAGCTTACTGACTGAGCACTCCGCCCCCACCAGGTGGTGATTTTAATTACACCAGGTCCCTACTTTACCCATAAATGCAGGCATTACTGATAGAGGTGCATATTCACCCAGAAATTCAGGTATGAGCCTAATAGAGGTATGTTCACATTAGGTCAGGGACTCACCAGAATTGAGACCACCTTGACGATGGTTGGTGGGCTTTAAAATGTTTGGCCAAATGTTTATACTAAGCGTCTCAAATTTTTCCTTATACTCCAAAGCCATATTACTATTCAAAATTTCATGTATTCTATGTTGTCATGCTTTAGTATGCTTGAGTGCAGCCTTTTTTTGTATGTTTTACATGGGGGTAGCTCCCTTTGGTTTGCACCTAGTTCACATTAGTCTGGAAGTGCCAGTCAGGTTTTTTTGTCTTTTGAATGTTAGCTTACTGACCGAGCACTCCGCCCCCACCAGGTGGTGATTTTAATTACACCAGGTCCCTACTTTACCCATAAGGCCGGCGTCACACACAACTACAAAAAATCGGTCCGTTTTAGTCGGTCGATTGTCGTATCAAAATGCAAACATCAAACATCCTTCTGTCATCCGATTTTCCTTCAAAGATGCGATTTAGTCGCATGTGTGTGTACCTTGTAACATCCGATTTTCATCCGACTTGCGAGAATTTCTCGCAGGCTTGCAAAACTGACATATAATGGATCCAAAAGAATAGTATTTCAATCACAAAAGAAAGAATAGATATATACACATAGAACACATATATATATATATATATATATACATGTCATTGTGACATGTATATATATATATATATTTATATTTATAGTTCCTAGACTTCTACATACTGTTATAGGCGCTAATTCAATTGCCGGCTTTTGTGAAATCATAGAAGCCGACATGAAATGATACATTGTTTCCACACAGTTAACAATGTCATTTCCTGTATTTTGATATTTGTTTAGAACTTACAATTACATGAGTGTATTTGTGCAAATTTCAGACATGTAGGGGTTAATTAAAGGTGTAAATTCGTTGAAAAAAAATGCGTGGGCTCCCGCTGTATTTTCTCCAACAGACAGACAAAGCAAGCGAGTGGGGGCAGATAATAACAGCCTAGGGAGGGTACATTTTTTTTGTGCCCCCCTGGCTACTAACATCTGCCCCAGACACCCCAGAAAGGGCAAATCTATAATTAGATTCGCCCTTTCTGGCACTTTGCCCGTCTATTCCCATTGCCCTGTAGCGGTGGCGAATGGTTTAATAATGTCACCTTAATGTCACCTTAGTATTGAAAGGTGACCTAAGGCAGGTTAATAATTGAGAGCTGTCAATTAGACAACTATCAATTATTAATCCTATTGTATGATAGAAAAATCAAACACACACAGTTTAATAAAAAAGAAGTTTAATGAAATAATCACACAGTTTTTGACCATATTTTATTTTCCTGCTAAAACAATTTCCTGTAATAAAAATAAAATAAAAAAGCAAAATGATTCTTACCAATCCGATGTACAGTCAGGTCCCACCGTGTAATCCATCAGAAAGGGTTAACAGGTTACAGGTCGCAGAGAGCTAATAATGCTGTCTCAGACCTGTATTCCCCTGAATGAATAAGTTACTCTCCCAGCGAAAGGAGAGGAATAGATTCATGAATGGAGCTTAATTGATTTATTGCCACTTTCACTTCAGTGACCTGACCTAAGGTGAAAGTGGGATACAATCAATTAAGCTTCATTCATTAATCACATCCTCTCCTGTCGGCAGGAGATAAGCTCATTCATTCAGGAGCTATCAGATGAGCACGCAGGATTACTTGCGCTGCTTATCTGATTGCTAGTTAACCCTTTGTGAAGGATTACATCGTGGGACGTGACAGATTGCCAGATAGGTAAGAATAATGTTGTTTTATTATTTTATATTTATTTTAGAAGAACAAGGGCTTCGAACGGATTAAGAGTTAAATAAAAGATGGTCAAAAATATGTGTTTTTATTTCATTAAAATTATTTATTCTTAAAGTGTGTGTGTGTTTTTTTATTTACTTCAATAGGATTAATAATTGATAGTTGTCTAATTGACAGCTCTCAATTATTAACCTGCCTTAAGGTCACCTTTCAATACTAAGGTGACATTAAGGTGACATTATTAACCCATTCGCCACCGCTACAGGGCAATGGGAATAGACGGGCAAAGTGCCAGAAAGGGCGAATCTAATTATAGATTTGCCCTTTCTGGGGTGTCGGGGGGCAGATGTTAGTAGCCAGGGGGGGCAAAAAAAAAATGTACCCTCCCTAGGCTATTATTATCTGCCCCCACTCGCTTGCTTTGTCTGTCTGGTGGAGAAAATACAGCAGGAGCCCACGCATTTTTTTTCAACGAATTTACACCTTTAATTAACCCCTACATGTCTGAAATTTTGCACAAATACACTCATGTAATTGTAAGTTCTAAACAAATATCAAAATACAGGAAATTATATGGTTAACTGTGTGGAAACAATGTATCATTTCATGTCGGCTTCTGTGATTTCACAAAAGCCGGCAATTGAATTAGCGGCTATTACAGTATGTAGAATTGTAAGAACTATAAATATATATATATATACATGTCACAATTACATATATTATATATATATATGTATTCTATGTGTGTATATCTATTCTTTCTATTCTTTATTAAAGCTGTCAGTGTGATTTTACAGTATAGCCGGGGATGAATTGCCGGCTTTTCTAAAGGACACCGATGCGATTTAATCGCAAGTCACACATGCGGTCCGTTTGTAATCCGATTTTTCATCGCTCCCATAGACTTGCATTGGCGATAGTCGACCCACAATCGGTGACAATCGCAGCATGCTGCGATTGCACACGGACGTTTAAAACGGACCACAAAAAATCTGATACTAGGAGCTGCTCCATAGATTATCATAGGGCACTGCAATGCGATATTTCATCGTATTGCAGTCGTCCGATTCTGTCGCCAGTGTGACGCCGGCCTAAATGCAGGCATTACTGACAGAGGTGCATATTCACCCAGAAATTCAGATATCAGCCTAATAGAGGTATGTTCACATTAGGTCAGGGACTCACCAGAATTGAGACCACCTTGACGATGGTTGGTGGGCTTTAAAATGTTTGGCCAAATGTTTATACTAAGCGTCTCAAATTTTTCCTTATACTCCAAAGCCATATTGCTATTCAAAATTTCATGTATTCTATGTTGTCATGCTTTAGTATGCTTGAGTGCAGCCTTTTTTTGTTTTTTTTGTATGTTTTACATGGGGGTATCTCCCTTTGGTTTCCACCTAGTTCACATTAGTCTGGAAGTGCCAGTCAGGTTTTTTTGTCACTTCAAATATGAGGTGGCCCCTAAAAAAATGGTTTTGTCAATTTTGTTGGTAAAATGAGAAATCGCTGGTCAAATTTTAACCTTTATAACTTCAGAAAAAATTTTTTTTTTAAAAAAAATGTTTAAAAAATTGTGCTGATGTAAAGTTGATATATGGGAAATGTTATTTATTAACTATTTATGTGACTTGACTCTGTGATTTCAGGGCACAAAAATTATAAGTTTGCAAAACTTTCTAACTTTTTGCCAAATTTCAGTTTTTTTCATAAATAAACAGAAGTCATATTGAAGAAATTTTATCACTATCATGAAGTACACTATGTAAAAAAAAAAACATTCTCAGAATCAGTGGAAACAGTTGAAGCGTTCCAGAGTTATAACCTCATAAAGTGATAGTGGTCAGAATTGTAAAAATTGGCTCGGTCACTAAAGGGGTTAATGAACCAGTGGTTGCACATGTTTATTAATGCTTCATTCACACAGGATTTTGAGAACCCTAATCTCATGATTGATCTTTGTGTCCACACCTACAGCAATCTTAAATTTATCATTTATTTCATGAATAGCACATAACATTTATTCGTAGGACTACCCCTTTAAGGTCAATCAGTATAACTAAATAGCTAAATATAAATATCACTGTTTTTGATGTGGGAAAAAGCTCATGTATACTTACATATGTAGAACATAAAAGCTCCAAAGCTCCATGCAGATGTTAGTTTTGGTCAGATATTTTTAGTGCTGAGCCACTGCTTTTCCCCATGTAGTGTAGAATTATTTAACTAATTTGGGCAGAGTAGATCTTTAGCATTTATTTAACCTTATGATTTAAGCATTCCCTAGTATAAATCATTTAAGTATATTTCATCAAGGTGGCCTTACAGTTTTTAGCTACATTGCCTGATCCCTTCATTCAGTTGACCAGCTGACTTTGTAATTAATATATATTTGATGTTCAGCCATATTGGGGAAAAATGATTGACAATGTTGTATTTCAGCATGCCTGACCCACTGTTCAGACAAATAAGCCGGCGCCAGAGATCCCTGGGAGTGGCTTATCTTTATTTTCCTATTAAAAGGAACATGTCATGTGAAAAAGCTCTATTAACCTTCAGGTATTGTGTTAAATTGAAAGAACCCGGCTACCGGGAGGAAAAGAACTTTATTCCTCATTGTATCCTCTGGATTTCAGTCATAGAGGTGTGGCCAGCTGACAGCTGGCTCTATACTGATGCACTGACCATGCCAGCCATGCCTTCTGGGACTGAAAGCTTGAGGCAGCTGAGATGAGTAAAGTCTATATCCTCCTGGCAGCCAGGCTTTCAGTGCAGCAGATGCATGACTAATAACTAAAAAGTGAATGACTCACTTTAGTAAAACTATTTCACTATCTTATCTAATTTTGTAATCTTTCATCATTCACTCTGATAATATTGCTCAAAAATATTTCAAGAATCCGTCCTTTCCTCAACCCTCAATCTACTAAAATGATTGTGCACGCCCTCATCATCTCCCGCCTCGACTACTGCAACACCCTTTTCTCTGGCCTCCCTGCTAACACCCTCGCACCTCTCCAGTCCATCCTTAACTCTGCTGCACGACTAATTCACCTCTCTCCTCGCTACTCCTCCGCTTCTCCCCTCTGCAAATCTCTTCACTGGCTCCCATTCCCTCAGCGTATCCAGTTCAAATTACTAATACTGACCTACAAGGCCATCTATAATCTGTCTCCTCCATATATCTCTGAACTAATCTCCCGATATCTTCCCTCACGTAATCTCCGATCCTCCCAAGACATCCTTCTCTCCTCCACACTTATTCGCTCCTCACCCAACCGCCTCCAAGACTTCTCCCGAATATCCCCCATCCTCTGGAATTCTTTGCCCCAACACATCCGACTATCAAACTCATTCACATCCTTCAGACGGAACCTGAAAACCCATCTCTTCAGGAAAGCCTACAGCCTGCAATGACCCTGCTGCCTCCTCACCACTACCGGAGTTATTGCCTCAACCAACACCGGAACTGCTGCAACCCCCCGACCTACTGTCTCCTGCCTCACAATCCTGTAGAATGTAAGCCCGAAAGGGCAGGGTCCTCTCCCCTCTGTATCAGTCTGTCATTGTTAGTTTGTTTACTGTAAGTGATACCTGTAATTTGTATGTAACCCCTTCTCATGTACAGCACCATGGAATCAATGGTGCTATAGAAATAAATATTAATAATAATAATAATAATAATATATTCCATTTTTTTGCAGTTGGGAGGCATTTGTCTCTTAGGAATAGGTATTTGGATTGTGGCTGATCCTGATGGATTTCAGACTGTTTTCTCTTCTAACCATTTATTAAGCGCTGGTGGCTACATCCTACTTATTGTTGGGTTGGCGCTTTCACTACTTGGATTCCTGGGATGTTTCGGAGCAATTCGGGAAAACAAACCGCTGCTCTTGACTGTGAGTTTTTAGAAGCAGAGGTTTGACGGATTTGTTTTTGCCATTCTTCAAAGATAAAAAGAAAAATATTTTATATAATTACTTTGTTGTAGATGCTTTTTTTTGCACATTATTATATCATAGAGAATATGCCAGACATCAGAGTATAATATAAGGTGCTATACGTCACTCCGTGAAGAAGGTGGTGCCAGAGTAGCGATCCAGTTCATAAAGTATATGTAGAGAGAAGAACTCGGCACTCGGGTGTATGCAATGGAATAGTGAAAGTTTATTTTAGCAATCCAGTTACAAAATACATAATGCTTTGGTCTTAAATTCTGGACCTTCATCAGAATGTAACAGATTACCATGGATGGAGCAGGAAAAGCCTCTGCACATACCGCTATGGTTGCTTTACCTCTGCGCTTCTGTCCTTGATTTGCTCAATCCATGGCAATCCATTACATTCTGATGAAGGTTTCATTTGACCACCCTTTACCTTCAACAAAGCATCAATTTTTCTATGTACACTTGCAAACAATTATTGAAGGAAATCAGTAAGAAGGTTGTTCCAGATATCTTGGAGAACTAACCACAGATTGGTGGATTTAACCCCTTTATGACCTATGATGTTCCTATATGTCATAGGTTGCCTCCCTCCCTTTATACAGGCTCCAGCACTGGGCTTGCATCTTTTCAGGCACATGACAGCTGATCTGATCAATATCATTAGCTCAGGGCAGGAAGCAATCAATGGGACACTGCTACACTCATCTAATGTTTTGACAAGTCAATCCAGAAATGGTCTTCTGGTACTGTAGAATTGAAGCCAAAACCCATAATTCTAACATGGAAACAAGACCAATGGACTGAACTATGTATGAAAACATAGGGACTGGTGTGTAGAAAAATGGCATCAGTTGCCATTATTTGCTGAATGACTAGAGAGTGGTTCAATAATGGGTGACTGTAGGCAACAGGAGTTTGTAATTTGGTCAGTATTCATTGTGTCCTCAAATCAATGAAATATAGTCAGATAATAATCCACCATGCAATAGTATCAGAGAGTCGTCTGATTGGTTCTACATTTATTCTGCAGAAAGACAATAACCCAAAACATACTGCAATGTTATTAAGAACTATAATCGGGGCAGCACGGGGACTCAGTGGTTTGCACTGCAGCCTTGCAGAGCTGGGGTCCTGGGTTCAAATGCCACCAACAACATCTGCAAGGAGTTTGTATGTTCTCCCCGTGTTTGTGTGGGTTTCCTCTGGGTTCTCCGGTTTCCTCCCACATTCCGAAGACAAACTGATAGAGAATTTAGATTGTGAGCCCCATTGGGGACAGTGCCAACAATGTCTGTAAAGCGCTGTGGAATTAATAGCGCTATATAAATGAGTAAAATAAATTAAAATATATAAATCTTCACTATAAACAAGAACAAAGAGTCCTGGAAGTAATGATATTACCCCCAATGAGCCCTGATCTCCTCATTATCGGGTCTGTCTAGAAGTACATGAGGAGACAGAAGGATTTGCACAAGTGCCCATCCACAGAAGATCTGTGGATAATTTTCCAAATTTTTTTTAACAACCTACCTACCGAGTTTCTTCAAAAACTGTGTCCAATTATGTGTAGCAAAAGTGATGCATTGATGTTGTCTGTTGTGTCTGTTGTGTCTGTGTCTGTCTGTGTGTCTGTGTGTGTCTGTTGTGGTTTGATTTGATTTAGATTTCTCTTGTATGCATTCACTTAGCATTTTGTTAATTGATAAAAATAAACTATTAAAGATATATTCTCGTCTCCAAGATCTTATCCCTGTTAGTAGTAGGTGTAATGATAATGTTAGCAAATACTTCCAAATAGAAATGTAGTGTAGTTTTTCTGATTTGCCTTGTCTCTTTCCTCGTGTGCAGGAATTGCAGCACCTTAGTTATCCATGGTTGCGACCACTTATATAGTGATAGTTAGCTAGTTGCTAGTAGTCGTAACCATGAATACCTAAGGTCCTTCAATGCCTGCACACGAGGAAAGAGATATAGAAAATCAGAAAAACTATACTATATTTCTAATTGGAGGAATTTGCTAATATTATTATTAAACTTGTAATAGTGCTAGAAAGTTATATCTAGCACAAAGATGCATGCAAAAAATAGTAATATGACATTATTCTGATACTCTAGGACATGCCCATGCATTTACTGAATATTTATACAATGCAATCAATTTAAGGATTAAAATAAAATAAATTCTAGGATAAGCTGAATACTAATATGAACATTCACTAAGCAGTCAACAATGCTTGTGTGTGGGTTTGATACATTTAATTACATTTATAGCACCAGATTTGTAGAAATATCTTTTTTTACTTCTGCCTCAATATGTTAACTGCAGATTTTTATTTATTTATTTTACACACTTACACAGCGCCATTAATTCCACAGCGCTTTACAGACATTATCAACGCTGTCCCCATTGGGGGTCACAATCTAAATTCCCTATCAGTATGTCTTTGGAGTGTGGGAGGAAACTGGAGAATCTGGAGGAAAGCCACACAAAAACGGGAAAGACATACAATCTCCTTGCAGATGTTGTCCTTTGTGGGATGGGAAGCTATTTCCATTTGAGTCATTAAAGAGGACATTCCACCAGATTAAAGTGTAACTGTCATTTTATTTTTCATTGAAAAAATCACTAATATGCGATACAGTATATCATATCAAAGATATCTGCTTCTTTCTCCTCCAGAACTGATTTTTTATTTTCAAAATTCTCAATTCCTGGATAAAAGCTATGTTCATTGAAGACAGATTTTTACATAACTGAGATAGGAGGTAACAGCTGCTACTGAAAAAAATTTCTATGTAGATGGGGGGAGAAAGAGCAGTAAGGATCTCTGCCTCTAGCTCCTCCCTTTTCCTTGCGCCCTCTTATACATAAAATATCATCATTAGCAATTGCCATCTCAAATCCTGTAATAATAATACTGTAAAACTCTGTTTTCACTGAACACAGATTTGATCTGGAAATTGAAAATTTTGAAAATGAAAATAATCAGTCCTGTGGAGAAAGAAACATTTCTGTGGTAAGATATATTACAAAATTACTTATTTCACATGAACTATAGATTCATGAAACAAAAATTAAAATAATGGTTGTGCTTTAAGTTTTTTAAACTGGCCACATCAAGGATTACAGGCTATAGAAATGAATTACATTATGTATATTTCATCTTTACATTTCTTTTCTTTGTTGTGGAGATATGAAAGTTTAGGTATTCATTTATGATAAGACCAAGGGATTGTTACCATAGATTCTTTTCTGGGGCACATATGTTTTCCTCTACATGATGGAATAAAAAGAATATGTCACTAGAAGGTCAGAAGAGCATGCTTTCTCCTGTGAGATGTAATGAGTAGTGTTGAGCGATACGATACCGCAAGTATAGGGTATCGGCCGATATTAGCTCTATCGGCCTTTCGATACTTAGTTTCGATATTTTCCATATATCGTATACCGGAATCGGAAGTTCCCATAATTCTTTGAGAGGCAATGTGATTTTAGTCAGCCAATGAGGAATCCTAAGAAGTGTGGGCACATCCTGTACTGCTGCGGTCATGTTAACTAATGGCATGGCTGTGATTGGATGCTGAAATGATGTCAGAATGCACTATAAAAGGCGCCGCCGCCATTTTAGCGTCACTGTGCTGTGAATTCAGTAAGGGACAGAACGCTGCTGTGCTGACTCTGAGGGACAGTTAGAGATTGCGATTTAGTGTACTGTGCTGTAGGCAGGCTAGCACCAACCGCTGTGTAAAGCTTCCTTTTGCCTGCAGTGTTGTTTTAACAGCTCTGCAAGGTGTGTGTGAGTGCAGGTGACGCTACAGTTTGCTCTGCATGCAACGCTGTCTGTAGGCATCTGCACGTGTCACTCACAGACTCTTTTTTTTTTCTTCAGTGTAATTCTTGCTGCTCCATGCAATTTAACTATTAGTGTGACGCGCTTCCATCCGTATCCAATACATTGGTTGCAAACACTATAGAAGTAGACAAAGGAGTAGCCTTTCACAGATTGTGAACAGTTGTGTTTCAGTGTTCACTTCAGTCTGTGTTTTTTATTTTTTGAGTGCACATCACGCTCCAGTTACTTGTTCAAGCACTGCTGCTTGTACTCTGCTGAGCGTGTCTCAGTGCCTCATCCTTTTCATTTATCTCCAATTGGTTCTGCTCCATTCCATTTAAAATATAATCTATTAGTGTGACGCGCTTCCATCCGTATCCAATACATTGGTTGCAAACACTATAGAAGTAGACAAAGGAGTAGCCTTTCACAGATTGTGAACAGTTGTGTTTCAGTGTTCACTTCAGTCTGTGTTTTTTATTTTTTGAGTGCACATCACGCTCCAGTTACTTGTTCAAGCACTGCTGCTTGTACTCTGCTGAGCGTGTCTCAGTGCCTCATCCTTTTCATTTATCTCCAATTGGTTCTGCTCCATTCCATTTAAAATATAATCTATTAGTGTGACGCGCTTCCATCCGTATCCAATACATTGGTTGCAAACACTATAGAAGTAGACAAAGGAGTAGCCTTTCACAGATTGTGAACAGTTGTGTTTCAGTGTTCACTTCAGTCTCTGCGTAATAACCACACTTAGGCCTTATAACTTTTCTGACTTTCTTTATCAATCTACCAAGATGAAGAAGTCAGTGAGTAAGGCACGTGGTCGTGGCCGTGGAGTTTCAGCAGGGAAAGGACGTGGGGATTCTGTGGCTGCTGCCGCCCTCAGTGACACAGCATCCACCAGTTTTACCCATGAGCGTTCCTTTATGCGCACTTTGGTAGGAGCTTGGCGTGCCCCCCTGCTGCGGGAAGAACAAATTGAAGCCGTTGTTGGTTGGATGGCAGCCAATGCATCGACTTCAATTCCTTCCACCTCCTCTCAGGAACACAACACTGTTGAGCAACCATCTGTCTGTTCACCGCCTGTCAAATTGCCCAGGCAGTCAGAGAGTTATGTACAGGAGCCAGCTGAGTCTCTGCTTCTGTTCTCAGAATCTGTTGGCTCGCAAACACGGGCACAGACAAGCAGCATTCTGCAATTTGAAGAAGAGGGAGTATGCAGTGATGCGCAACAGCTGTGTCTCTCTCAATCTGAAGAGGCGGGTGAGCCAGTGCCGATGGACAGCACACCGCAGAACGCATCTTATGATGATGATGAGACTCAGGTGCCAGGTTTTGTGGAGCATGGTGCTGCCCAGACCATCCAACAGCAGCAGGTGTTGGAAGAGGGTAGTGGAGATGATGAAGTCCGAGACCCAACATGGCGTGAGCAACAGGAAGGTGGTGGGAGCAGCTCTGAGGAAGAGATTGTCCCAACGGTACAAAGAGGAGGGAGAGGTAGGCTGCAGACTCGCTTGCCTGTAGCCTCCAGTTTGGCACCTGTTGGGAGCAGTTCTCTTAGAAATGTCAAAATTGGCGCTCCCATGACTTGCACTGCGTGGTCCTTTTTTGACAGACTTGTAGATGATATTTGCTATGTTCAATGCAAGCTGTGTAAGCAAAAAGTTAAAAGAGGTAAAAATATCAGTAACCTGAATACCACAAATATGTGGAAACATGTACGGACAAAGCACATAGCTGAGTTACAAAGACACACTGGAGATGTAGGCCAACCTACAGCAGCACCTACATCTTCAGGTCGTGTTCGAGCCTCTACCTCCAGCTCACACACACCTGGTTCGGCTTCCTCACAGGATCTCCATGGAAGAACCTTGGTCACTGTTGTCCATAGACAAACTGTTATTCCACCCACAGCAGCAAGTTCACAGTCATCGTCACACTCCCAGAACAAAAAACAGCCATCGGTACCACAGGCATGGGATAAAAGACGGCCATACTCGGCAAACCATCCACGAGCACAGGCTCTGAATGCTGGCATTGCAAAACTCCTGTCCCTTGAAATGCTGTCATTCAGGCTGGTGGAGACTGACAGTTTCAGGAACTTTATGGCATTGGCAGTCCCACAATATAATGTGCCAAGCCGATTTTATTTCAGCAGGCAAGCTGTCCCTGCTCTGCAAAAAGATGTAGAGGGAAACATTAAATATGCGCTACTAAACGCCGTCAGTAGCAGGGTCCACCTGACCACCGATGCGTGGACCAGTACCCATGGCCAGGGACGATACCTTTCCCTCACTGCCATTGGGTCAATGTTGTGGAGCCGGGTACAGATCTTGCCAGTGGCGCTGTACGTGTTCTGCCAACTCCAAGGATTGCAGGAATCCAGTCTGTACACATTGATTCCTCCTCCTACTCCAGTTCCTCAGAATCATCGCTGCACGAGCCGTCACGGTATACCTCCACATGGACCCGTGAACGCTTACCTGTTGCGACCGATATGAGCACAGCCGTGGCCAAACGTCAACAGGCCGTCCTGAAATTAATTTCCATGGGGAATCGAAGCCACACAGCGCAGGAGCTCTGGGATGCCATCAAGCAGGAGAGCGACGTGTGGTTTTTGTCAGCTAATCTCCAGCCAGGCTTGGTAGTGTGTGACAATGGCCGAAATCTGGTGGCAGCTCTGGGCCTTGGCAACCTCACTCACATACCATGTCTGACACATGTGCTCAACTTGGTCGTGCAGAGTTTTTTGAGGGACTATCCGGATCTTGATGCACTGCTGCACAAGGTCCGCCTAGAGTGCGCTCACTTGCGACGTTCCAGCATGGCCAGATCGCGCATTGCAGCTCTGCAAGTCAGATTTCGCCTTCCTGAACATCGCATCATATGTGACGTACCCACCAGGTGGAATTCCACGTTACATATGTTGGAGCGGTTGTGTGAGCAGCAGCCAGCAGTAATGGAGTATCAGCTGCAACAGGCGCAATCAACTCGCAATTTGCGCTGTTCACACTTCACCACTACTGAGTGGGCCTCTATGAAGGACATCTGCGACGTTTTGCGTGCGTTTGATGTCTCAACGCGGATGGCGAGTGCAGATGATGCACTAGTCAGCATGACTGTCCCCCTTATCTGCCTGCTTCAGAAATCACTGAAAGCACTAAAGGAAGAGGTTTTGGAAGAGGTGGAGGATGAGGAGTCACAAATTCAATTACCTTCAGGACAGTCAGCGCAACGTGGTTCCTCACAAAGGGCTGGGCAGGGCTCACTTTGTGAGGAGGATGAGGAGGAGGAGGAGTCAATGGAGAAGGAAGAAATCCCTACAGAGGGAGGTACACAACGCTCTAGTCAGTATGTAGAGCGAGGGTGGGTCATGCAGAGGAGGCAGAGATGACGCCTCTTCCAGAGGACAGCCTTTGTTGGCCAGTTGGGAGTCTGCAGCACATGGTTGATTTCATGCTTCAGTGCCTGAGAAACGACCGCCGCATCGCCCACATTCTCACCACGTCAGATTATTGGGTGTACACCCTCCTAGACCCTCGCTACCGGGACAACTTACAAACCCTCATCACACCGGTGAACCGGGACCGTAAAATTCAGGAGTACCAAGACACACTGGTGCAATCCATACTGTTGTACATTCCAGCCGAGAGAGCTGCTGCTGCTGCTACTGCTTTACAAAGCAGCTCTGTGCGTCGAGGCAGTGTAGACACCTCTACAACAAGAGGGAGCAGAAGCAGCGCCTCTGCACAGGGCAAGAGCTGTATGTTACAAATGTGGCAAAGTTTTGTGACAGCGCCAGCAAAGTCTACACCATCCGAGACGGCTCCAGTCACCAGGAAGAAACGTTTCCGTAAGATGGTGACAGACTACTTGGCTTTCCCTCTAAGTGTACTCCCAGATGCCTCTTCCCCTTTCAAATTTTGGGTCTCTAAGTTGGATACATGGCCAGAGCTTAGCCAGTATGCATTGGAGGTGCTGGCTTGCCCTGCTGCCAGTGTATTATCTGAGCGTGTCTTTAGTGCTGCAGGTGGTGTAGTAACAGACCGTCGCATGCGACTATCCTCAGAGAATGTAGACCGGCTTACTTTTCTGAAAATGAATTTGCCTGTCCGTTTTCAGATTAAATAACTGTTTGGCAACGTTTTCCATGTCTCCTGTTATGTTCATCTTTCTACCACCTGAACTCTACTCCCTGGGCTACAACACCGCCATATGTTGCTCGTAAGTAATTGGCAGGGGTACTGACTCCTGGCCAGCCTGGTTACAGCACGACAGCTGTTTCCTGGCAGTGTGAACGTCAATTATCCTCCAATAAGTTGTGCTGTCGTGTTGCATTCGGGTTAGCCGACTCTATGGTGCCTGCAGTTTAGGTGATTCCTATGTGTGCTGTGGGATATGTAAATAAAGGCTGTTTCCATTGTGACAATAGGACAAGCACCCACTGTAGGACTGTGTGATTTGGTAACTGCGGACGGCTTGCGTCCTGTCAACTTACATTTTCATGGGTGCGTTCTGCTACCCGTCCGGGGTCCAGTACCGTCAACTGGTTCTCCCAGTGCCTTTGGCCTAGGTGCCTCCATCTCCGTATCCGAGTTCCACCAACGTCTGCTGGTCCTTGGTAGTGCTTTGGAGCACAGGTACCTCCTGCTTAGTAACCGTGTCACAGTAACGTCAGCTGGTACTCGGTTGTGACATTGCCTCTTTTCCTTCTGCTACCCGTCCGGGGTCCAGTACCGTCAACTGGTTCTCCAGTGCTTTGCCCTAGTGCCTCATCTCCGTATCCGAATTCCACAACGTCTGCTGGTCCTTGTAGTGCTTGGAGCACAGGTACCTCCTGCTTAGTAACCGTGTCACAGTACGTCAGCTGGTACTCGGTTGTGACATTGCTCTTTTCCTTCTGCTACTCGTCCGGGGTCCAGTACCGTCAACTGGTTCTCCCAGTGCCTTTGGCCTAGGTGCCTCCATCTCGTATCCGAGTTCCACAATGTCTGTGTCCTTGGTAGTGCTTGGAGCACAGGTACCTCCTGCTTAGTAACCGTGTCACAGTAACGTCAGCTGGTACTCGGTTGTGACATTGCCTCTTTTCCTTCTGCTACCCGTCCGGGGTCCAGTACCGTCAACTGGTTCTCCCCAGTGCCTTTGGCCTAGGTGCCTCCATCTCCGTATTTGAGTTCCACCAACGTCTGCTGGTCCTTGGTAGTGCTTTGGAGCACAGGTACCTCCTGCTTAGTAACCGTGTCACAGTAACGTCAGCTGGTACTCGGTTGTGACATTGCCTCTTTTCCTTCTGCTGCCCCTCCGGGTTCCAGCACAGTCAGCTGGTCCTCGTTACTTCCATTGTCTCTTGCTCCATCTGATACCAGTCAGGGTTCCAGTAACGTCAGCTGGTTCTCGGAAATTAGACGACCTTAAAGACCACCCAGAAGAAGATGACGACAACAAGGACGACGAGCATGAAGCCAACCAGCCTGAACACCATCACAAAGAAAAAATAAAAGATTACCCAGAAGAAGATCACCAACAGGACAAAGAAGGTTAAGACAAACTACAAGATACAGAACAAGAGACAGAAGAACAATAAGCAGAAGATCAAAAAGCAGAAGAACATGAAGTATAAGACCAAAATGAAGAGCAAAATATATGCTCTAAATTCTAAGCAGAAGAAGACTAAGCAGTGTATGGGGGTGAGTCCGTTCCTCCTCGTGGTGCCCCTGGAAAATGCCTGCTGCTGCAGGCTAAACTGAACACGGACAAATACTGTTGTAATTTAAATCTTTTGTGACAGCAAGAACGGAAGGATGAACAATTCATACTTTTACAGATTACAAGTACAGGAATCTCTGTCACAAATAAGAATATGATGAAGAAGATGAAGAGGAAGAAGATGAAGAATTTGAATATGAAGAAGATTAATTAGTTTAATAATAACAATATGAGTAATGTAAACAAAAACATGAATAGCAAGAAGTTTAAGAAGAAGATTAAGAAGGTGAAGATGAAGAATAATTTGATGAGAAAGATGATGCTGCTGAAGATTATGAAGGAGAAAGTGTGGCACTGGCAAAAGTTAAAAAGGTGAAGAGCATGGAAGTTGTGAAACATACATATTTGCCAAAATAGAAAAAAGGTTAACAACATTGTCAATTTGTTAGTCAATCCAAACGTATTTCCAAAAAAAAATATATTAATGCTATTCCAATGCATTGGGTTAAACATGTATGCCTTTATTGTCTCCTCGACCTCCCCCAATACATTCTGCATTAGTCTTTGTTGTTTTCCTTCATGTACAATTAACCAACAAGGCAAGAATGGGTTTTTTTAATGTCGATATTTGGTTCCCATAGACTTACATTGGACTTCCGGTATCGGAATCGGATATCGACGATATTTAGTGATATCGGCGATACCATTCCGATCCGATATTTTTAGATATCGAGCAGTATTGCTCAACACTAGTAATGAGACAAATTAATAATAATAAGAATTTTTTTTGTATAGCGCCAACATATTCCACGACGGTTTAAGTTTAACAGTTCATACGCAAGTCATAAGTAACAACGTTAAAAATAATACAATAATTAAATCGAAATAAGATGACCCTGCTCGTAAGAGTTTACAATCTACAATGAGGTGGGGGTCACACAAAGTACAGGTGTGTATTTACAATGATGGTCCAGCCATCTTGAGGTAATGGGGATAGATAAAGGCTGCATGAGGTAGTCCCAAGTCAGTATGTATGGAGCAATTGGGTGTGGTACAGTTAGATGGAGGGTTATTCTCAGATAGATAGTGAATGGGAGACACATACACACATACATATATATGCACATACTGTACATACATACACATACATAAAAGGACTTCGATAGGTCGCTCTGAACAATATGTTTTGAGGGAACACCAAAAACTGTGTAAGTTGGAGTTAGTCCTAATTTCTTTGGGTAGAGCATTCCAGAGGATTGGCGCATCTCGGGAAAACTCTTGGAGCTGAGTGTACATAGCACTGTGCTAAGCCCTGATATTTACACTTTCTGTGTAGAGCAGAGCTGAGCATTATTAGAAACACCTTTTTCTCATGGCTTTCAGTGTGTGTGGAAAATGGGATATTCCAGTGCTGAGTGTGATTATAAAAACTTCCAACTTCCATCTTATGGCAGTCAGTGATTAATCTGTGGGAATAGAGTAGAGTTGTATCATTGCAAACACCTTTGCAGCTGCAGGTCGCCTCTTACAAAACTGTCAGCTATGCTGTATTCCTCTCCCACCACTCTGAATGCCATGAGGTGAAAACTGGAATTGTTTGTAATCACACCTGGCTCTGCTTTATTCTACTTCAGTGGTACAGAGATCATGTAGAAGAACATAGCTGCGTATCATAACATGTCTCACACGAGAAAGCCAGCTCTAAATGTGTAACCATGCTCATGATTGGTCAATACCATGCTGGGTAAAACTGTAAATGTCCTTTGAGACAAATCTCTCCGAACACACCTTTGATCTTACCACAAATAATATCTTAAACTTTACATGCTAAAATCTCCAAAATGGAGATATGAAATTTAAAGCACTACTCCAATATTTTTTTTTCATTTCAGCACTGGAGTCGTGCCACTAAAATAAGTACCTTAACCATAGTAATATTGTCAAGAAACAACTGTGGGATCACGTTGATATCTTACCACCGCCAGCCAACAATTTGTCAACAATCCGCTGCCCTCAGTTGTCAGGACAATCACACAATTGACTGACGATTGATGGACGAGGCCAATGCTGCATTCGCTAGTAGGGGGATTATTGTGCGCTTCCTCGTGAACGTATAGTATATACACATCTGATCCGCAATAACCAATGATAAAGCCAGTCGCCACCACCAATTGTTTATTCAGGCAGATTGAACACCCGTTACTGATAACATATGACAAAAATATGGAGAATCTCAGCTCCGACACAAATGAAATAGATTATTCTTGATTGCAAAAAATATATTTAATATCAGATCCCGCACCAAAAATAAGGAACAAATAGCATCCAATGTTTCAACCTGCCAGAGGTCCTTGTCAATGACATCTATTGGTGTGCTGGCCGGTATTAACTGGCATCGGTATGCAGCCGGGTGTATACTGATGACATTTCCCGAGTGCACTATTTTAAAGCAAAAATATTCTATTTAATTTATGTCAGTGCTAGGATTCTCTATATTTATGCTACGGAATTCCTATCCTTTCTTCAAAGCACGACCACTTTCATAGCAGTTTGCTGGCTTCCTGTTATTTATATGATAACGTATGACATCACAAATCTTCAGTGTAGCAGTTTAAGGAGTGAAAGGAATGAAGATATTCAATTTTATATGTATAATTCGAAAAGTCAGTCATGTTTATAAAAATATACCAAAGATTTTAGAAAGGGGGCAGGAAAATACAGTGTATACAATCACATTAAATAAAAAGGATAAACAAAAGAAAATTAGATGTCACGAAAATGGATAAGATGTTACAGAAATGGTTCCAATTGGAAAGTGGTGCAGTCGTACAGCGAGCTGTATCTTCCAGCACTGAACAATGATTGTAGGTGACCTCACCTATAGGCAGTTAAATGGGATGCAGCTCAGGTACAAAAATTATGGGATTCCCGATCTTAAGGATATCTTCCCCCTGGAGGTCCCAGGCGGGAGATATTAATGTCATATTTCCGATTAAAATTTTAACTTTCTATAAATAGCTATAAGACCTCCACCGGTCATAAAAAAAAGCAATATTCATAACTGTAGTATCTTGCCATTCCATTTGCCTGTAGTTATTTTGAAGACAAGAAAAGTTATCCAAATAAGAGAAAAAAGTCTCACTTCACAGCCTCTTGTACAGACTTTATGTCTGCTCTCCATCAGATAACCCATTTCAATTACCTGGTCACAGCAGGAGGTCTTAAAGTAACAGGGGTCCTTATATAGTGAGATCTCTTTTTCCCTTTACAAGTTATCCTGACGCCATGCTTTTGTGCTCAATAAGAAGGTGACAGGTCCCCTCTCAAAAGTTGATTTTAAAGATTGGTCCTATTTTGCCATTACATTTACAGTAAGACAATTATACTTACCATTCATTGTCTTCTGTTCTTCCCAGTTTTTCTCCCATACCGATCAGTCATCTTGTGACTTCAACTTCTGACTGAGTGGAAGACAGAGGTAATGGTCACAAGGTCTCAATGTAATGCTATGAGAACCTTGTTCTTCTTGCTCTCATAGACTTACATGGAGTATTGACTTCTGGAGTTTAGCAAACACTGGAGTGATCCGGCAGGTTACAAACTGCAGGAGAGGACCAGAGAGGTACCAATAAAATATGAAGATGACGGCTGATGAGTATATTACTAGGGGTAGGGAAATTACTTTAGTGACACCACTCCAGCAGTAAAATAAAAATAAAAGGCTGGAGTGCTGCTTTAATGAAAACTACTTTCTATTCAGCTCAATAGCAAACATTGTATGTTGTGGAAAGTTTAACATGCTAAAACTTGTGAAAAGTTCTCTTTAAACATTAAAAAAGTTAAAGTTAGTCATGCGAGATAAGTCTTATCTGACAAGACTATTTACATTGTTAACATTATTATTTTATCCTATTATCCTACAGATCTATTTTTAATTTTATTCAGCTATTCCAGCAGATTAGTTTACCTTTGGACAAAAATATATTATATATATTAACCCCTTTCTGACATCGGACGTAATATTCCGTCCATGTGGCCTGGGCCTATCCGACCAGGTATGGAATATTACGTCACGGGGGGTGTGCGGGTGATCGCCGCCGGGTGTTAGCTGTGTCATGGGTGCATCGCCACGAAGATCGTCGCGATTGCACATTCTGACTTCTCACAGCTGAGCTGCTGTTTCTTTGTGTTTGGTAATGAGAGAGTTAATTTTACCTAGCTCTTTGCTAAGACTAGGTCCAGCCTCGCCCGGCTGCTTTTGATTATGTTCTAATTAGTTTCCTTTATATTCCTGCCAGTCTGGGTGTTAGACGCCGGTGAAAGCATTCATGTAGTCTAGCAGACTGAAGCGGTTCTGAGAATACTTAAGCTAAGAGCTCCTTAGTTGTTTTTACTCTTATAGCTTATAGTTTATCTCTGAGACCTTAGGTGTTCCTACTGTGTGTGAGTGTTGTATGTAAGACTTTATTTACTTTATTTCTTGTCTTTCTTGTATGTCTTTCTGTTCATTAACCGTTACCTGTTTATTCCCTTTGGTGGTATTCAGGGTCCTTCTTAGGACTAGAATACAGTTGGCAGGGATTGATAGGAGACAGGGTTTACGCTGGTGGCCTGGACCTCTGTACCTTTAACAGTACCTCCAGGTTGAGGGATTAGTTAGGACCCCAGTTTAGGGTCAGCTTAGACCCCGGTCACCCTCTAGCCGGAGACAGCGTATAACGGATTCCGTTTTGACCCACTGGACATTCTGTCAGGTAAATCTATGTTATCATATATCTATGCGCATGTTATATAGTATGTTGCCCTTTTGATATAGATTACTGACATCACATATATATATCTGCTATACAGCGTGACATTTTCACCGGCCCAAACTAAAAATTCTCCCCAGCTGTCATGGATCCAGTAGCCCAGCTGGCCCGGCAGTTGCAGGGGTTGTCCATGGAATTTGCAGACATTAAGTCCAAGGTTTTGTCCCCCCCGGAGCAAACCAGATCTGAACCTAAGGTTGCTCTCCCGGATAGGTTCACTGGTGGGCGGGACAAATTTTTTACTTTCCGGGAGGCATGTAAATTGTACTTTCGGCTGCGGCCTCGGTCATCTGGGAGTGAAGAGCAGAGGGTGGGAATTGTTATATCGCTCTTACAAGGGGACCCTCAATCTTGGGCGTTCTCTATTCCTCCAGGCTCCCCAGATCTCCAGTCAGTGGATCGATTTTTTACTGCCCTGGGTCTGGTATATGATGATCCGGATCGAGTTTCCCTAGCTGAAACAAGGTTACGTAAAATACGGCAAGGAAATCGTCCAGCGGAGGAATATTCTTCTGAGTTCCGTAGATGGGCAACAGATACTCAGTGGAATGACCAGCTCTTAGGAGCCAGTTTTGTCAAGGGTTGTCTGACAAATTAAAAGATGTGTTGGCTCAGTATGATTCTCCTCCATCACTGGAGGCTGCTATGGCCCTCGCTATTCGCATTGATAGACGACTTCGGGAAGACGCGAGGTAACTCCGCCCCCCGTGATGACTCCACCTACTACTAAAGTCCCTTTTACTGAGGTTCCCCTGGTCTGTTCTGAGGAACCCATGCAGTTGGGAGGGACATCATTTTGTAGGAGGGAATCGGCGGTGCGCCGCAAGACTAGAAGGTGTTTCTTTTGCGGGAGAGAGGGACATTTTGTTGGGGGGTGTCCATCCCGGACCTCTTTGAGCCAAGGAGTTAACCTGGGTGTGTGTATTTCGTCCCCAAATCCCTCTCAGTTTCTCGTGCCTGCGGAGGTGGTGATTGGTACTAGAACTGAGAGGATTTCTGTTTTTCTTGATAGTGGGTCCGGGGCTAATCTGGTGGACGCTCGGTTTGCCCAGGTGCATGGTATGCAACTGAGTGTATTGGCCAAACCGGTCCCTATACTCTCTATTGATTCTAGACCTCTTGGTCAAGGTAGCTTGGTACAAGCTGTTCATAACATAGATCTTCGAGTAGGGGCAATACATAAAGAGCAATTGTCTTGTTATGTGCTGGAGGGTCTACCTACTCCTATTGTGTTGGGACTTCCTTGGTTGGCTAAACATAACCCAGTGATTGATTGGCAATCCAGAAAGATAAGCCAGTGGGGTGAATTTTGCAAGAATAACTGCATGAGCACGGTCATCGGTGCGGTTGTGCCTAGGACTTTGCCTCCTTTTCTGGAGGACTTTGGGGAGATGTTCTCAGAGGAGGGGTGTAAAGAGTTACCTCCTCATCGCGCATATGACTGCTCAATAAAGTTGCTTCCTGATACCTTATCTCGTACTTTCCCAGGGACCGGGAGGATGGATGATCCGGTTCCTATTCCTCAGGAGGGAGTTGTAGTGTCAGCTGTATGCTCTGAGCTTGAGGGGGAGGTATTGGGGGCTCAGGGGGACGCCCCTGTGGGACTTCCAAGGAGATTGATAGTTCCAGATCGGTTAAGACTGAAGGTTACGGAGAACCATTACAAACGGATGGCTGATAGGGGGAGAGTTTCTGGTCGAGATCTGAAGGTGAACGATCTGGTGTGGTTGTCTACCAGGAATATAAAACTTAAAGTTCCCTCCTGGAGGTTGGGTCCCAGATTCATTGGGCCGTACAGGATCAGTTCCATAATTAATCCTGTGGCATTTCGTCTGGACCTCCCTCCTACGTTTAAAAATCATAATGTGTTTCACAAGTCATTACTTAAAAAGTATGTGGCATCAGTCATACCGTCACCTCTACCTCCTCCTTCAGTGGTAGTCAATGATAACGTGGAATTTCATGGGTCGAAAATCATTGACTCACGTCTCAGTCGCCGATCCCCTCAGTACTTAGTTCTTTGGAGGGGGTATGGTCCTGAGGAGAGGACGTGGGTCCCTGCGTCTGATGCTAACGCAGATCGATTGGTTCGGACCTTTCACACAACTTACCCGGACAGACCTGGTCATGAGGGTCCGGAGGCCCCTCGTAGAAGGGGGGGTACTGTCATGGGTGCATCGCCACGAAGATCGTCGCGATTGCACATTCTGACTTCTCACAGCTGAGCTGCTGTTTCTTTGTGTTTGGTAATGAGAGAGTTAATTTTACCTAGCTCTTTGCTAAGACTAGGTCCAGCCTCGCCTGGCTGCTTTTGATTATGTTCTAATTAGTTTCCTTTATATTCCTGCCAGTCTGGGTGTTAGACGCCGGTGAAAGCATTCATGTAGTCTAGCAGACTGAAGCGGTTCTGAGAATACTTAAGCTAAGAGCTCCTTAGTTGTTTTTACTCTTATAGCTTATAGTTTATCTCTGAGACCTTAGGTGTTCCTACTGTGTGTGAGTGTTGTATGTAAGACTTTATTTACTTTATTTCTTGTCTTTCTTGTATGTCTTTCTGTTCATTAACCGTTACCTGTTCATTCCCTTTGGTGGTATTCAGGGTCCTTCTTAGGACTAGAATACAGTTGGCAGGGATTGATAGGAGACAGGGTTTACGCTGGTGGCCTGGACCTCTGTACCTTTAACAGTACCTCCAGGTTGAGGGATTAGTTAGGACCCCAGTTTAGGGTCAGCTTAGACCCCGGTCACCCTCTAGCCGGAGACAGCGTATAACGGATTCCGTTTTGACCCACTGGACATTCTGTCAGGTAAATCTATGTTATCATATATCTATGCGCATGTTATATAGTATGTTGCCCTTTTGATATAGATTACTGACATCACATATATATATCTGCTATACAGCGTGACAAGCTGATTCTGACAGCTGACACCTGGTACCATGTACTAGGAGCGATCACAAACTGCTACCGGCATTTTAACCCTTGAAATACTGTGAACGAACACGATAGCATCATTCCGGAAGCCGGCAGAGGGCTGGCAGCCCTTCTGCCTTTGGATAGGAGACTCTGCGGCGTGGTCCCGATCGTTGCCATGGTGACCCGATGTCGTCATGATGACATCCGGGTCACCAGAGCTAAGACGCTTGCTGATCATGCGCAGTGCATGATCAGTAAGTCTCTCTGTCAGGGCAGAGCTGACAGCTTCTATGGCATGGCGATGGTGCTTCATCTATATGCTATAGAAGTGATCAGCCTGCAAAAAATGATTGTCCCATAGTGGGACAAAGTAAAAAGGTTAGAAAAAAGTAAAAAAAAAAAAAATTAATTAACTACCGTAATTGTAAAAATATTAATTTTTTTAAATAATAAAAAAATTAATATATATTCTATCACTAAATAAATATTTGAATGAAAAAAAATCTAAACAATAAAAGTACACGTATTTGGCATCGCAGCATCCGCAATGGTCCAACCTATAAAACCATCCGACTAGTTAACCCCTTTAGTGAACACCATAAAAAAAATTTTTAAAAAACAATGCTTTATCATCATACCGCCAAACAAAAAGTGGAGTAACGCGATCAAAAAGATGGATATAAATAAACATGGTACCGCTGAAAATGTCATCTTGTCCTGCAAAAAACAAGCCACCGTACAGCTCGAGCAGCGGAAAAATAAAAAAGTTATAGCTCTCAGAATAAAGTGATACAAAAATAATTATTTTTTTCTATAAAATAGTTTTTATTGTGTAAAAGCGGCAAAGCATAAAAAAACACTGGTGAATGAGCTGCTGGCAATGCAACGTCAGTGGCCAGGGGTGACATCATAGAGGTTACTACTGGTCATTGAGGCTCCGTTCCCAGCCAGGCTGAACTGCGGTGACCTCAGTGAGATCCCGCTATCACCGTGAGCAATCACGGTGCTAGAGAGGATCTCACCGTACAATACAAAGGTGACATCAACCCCACAAATATGGACCCCACTTGCCACCGCTACAGGGCAAGAGGGAAGAGTCGGGCAAAGCGCCAGAACTGGCCATCTAACAGATGTGAGTTTTCTGAGCAGTTGCTTGCTGCTATTTTTAGGCTGTGGGGGTTTAATATCCATGGCCGCTTACCAGACTGAGATTATCAGCCCCCAGCTGTGAGCTTTAGCAAAGCTGGTTGTCAAAAATGGGGGGACTCCACGCCTTTTTTTAAATAATTTAAGTGAGGATCCCTCTATTTTTGATAACCAACCTTGCTGAAGATAACAGCTGAAGGTTGCAGCCCCCAGCTGTGAGTTTTGCCTGGCTGGTTATAGAAAATAAAGTGGAACCCATGCTGTTTTTTAAATTTATTTATAGCGCAGGCGGCGGCTGATGAATACCTCCATCACCCGCTCCTGCTGTCACTGTTATTAGCAGCAGCAGGGTAGGCTGACGGGAGTAATAGTCCCATCAGCCGCCGCCAGTTGTCTTTTATCACTTAAATGTAACTCTCATCATTTTCTGCTGCTTGGGCCGATTGCTATTCAAGCAGGTGAGAATGACGAGAGCCGTGTTCAGCATCTGGCGTCGGGGAAAAGCACTTACTGTAACACTTCCTCCCCGGCGCTGATGCGTGTCATATGGATGATATCCATGTGTGTTATGTGTATGCACATGTGGGGGACGTTTTGTCGCCCATGTTGACATTACAAAACTGGCATGCCAGCGTGTTTTGCCCACGAACAGTCCGTGGAAGCACACTGACATGTGCAAAAACCCATTCACTTGAAGAGGCAAATAGTGCTCCGTTCCTCCTGAGTCTCACCGTAGAGCTAAGTAGTACTGTACATCCACATAATGGATATTGCTGCATTCAGTAGAAATTGTGGGACAAGTTTTGGTGCTATTTTTACCCACTACTTATATAAAAATGTAAAATCTTTGGCTAAAACTAAATTTTGGTGGTAAAAATGTAGTTATTTTGTTTTTACTGCCCATTGGTATAAAATTCTGTGACACACTCATGGTGTCAATACACTGTGTGCAGAATTATTAGGCAAATGAGTATTTTGATCACATCATCCTTTTTATGCATGTTGCCCTACTCCAAGCTGCACAGGCTTGAAAGCCAACTGCCAATTATGTAAATCAGGTGATTTGCATCTCTGTAATGAGGAGGGATGTGGTCTAATGACTTCAGCATCCTATATAAGGTGTGCTTAATTATTAGGCAACTTCCTTTCCTTTGGCAAAATGGGTCAGAAGAGAGATTTGACGGACTCTGAAAAGTCAACAATTGTGAGATGTCTTCTAGAGGGATGCAGCAGTCTTGAAATTGCCAAACTTTTGAAGCGTGATCACCAAACAATCAAGCGTTTTATGGCAAGGTGGAGGTGGGAAATTGGTATGGGCTGGTATCATCAAAGATGTGAGACCTTTTCGGGTTGAGAATGGAGTGAAGCTCAACTACCAGCCCTATTGCCAGTTTCTGAAAGACACCTTCTTCAAGCAGTGGTACAGGAAGAAGTCGGTATCGTTCAAGAAAAACATGATTTTCATGCAGGACAATGCTCCATCACATGCATCCAAATACTCCACAGCGTGGCTGGCAAGTAAAGGTCTAAAAGAAGAAAAAATAATGACATGGCCCCCTTGTTCACCTGATCTGAACCCCATAGAGAACCTGTGGTCCCTCATAAAATGTGAGATCTACAGGGAGGGAAAACAGTGTCTGGAAGGCTGTGGTGGCTGCTGCACGCAATGTTGATCGTAAACAGATCAAGCAACTGACATAATCTATGGATGGAAGGCTTTTGAATGTCATCGTAAACAAAGGGCTATATTGGTCACTGATTTTGTTTTTTTGTTTTTGAATGTCAGAAATGTTTATTTCTAAATTTTGTGTTGTTATATTGGTTTACCTGGTAAAAATAAACAAGTGAGATGGGTATATATTTGGTTTTTATTAAGTTGCCTAATAAGTCTGCACAATAATAGTTAACTGCACAAACAGATATCCTCCTAAGATAGCAAAATCTAAAAAAAAAAAACACTCCAACTTCCAAAAATATTAAGCTTTGATATTTATGAGTCTTTTGGGTTGATTGAGAACATAGTTGTTGCTCAATAATAAAAAGAATCTTCTCAAATACAACTTGCCTAATAATTCTGCACACAGTGTATGATCACTGCACCCCTAGATTAATTAATTGAGAGGTGTAGTTCGTAAAATGGGGTCACATATGGGGGGTTTTGCTGTTCTGGAACCTCATGGGCTCTTCCAGTGGGTCATGGCACCTGCAAACCATAACAGTAAAATCTGGCGCTCCTTGCCTTCTGAGCTTTGCACTGTGCCTGAAAAATATTTTCCAATTACATGTAGGGTATTGTCATACTCAGGAAAAAATGGACCTCAGTTTGTTGTAAAAAAAATTCCTTTTAGCCCTTAGAAAAATTAAAAACTTGGGGCTAAAACAACATTTTAGTGGTAAAAATATAATTTATTCTTCACTGCTCAATAGTATAAAATTCTATGAGGCACATGTGGTGTTAATATGATCACTACACCCCCAGATGAATTCATTGGGTAGGTAGCTTGTAAAATTAGTTCAAAAATAGGGGGTTTCTGTTGTTCTGGCACCTCAGGGGTTCTGCCAGTGTGACATGGCACCCTCAAACCAGTCCAGCAAAATCTGATCTCCCAATATGGCGCCTTTCCCTTCTGAGCTTTGCACTGTGCCTTAAAAGTAGTATTCCCCTACAAAAGGGGTATCGGCGTACTCAAGAGAAATTGCACAACAACTTTTGGTTCCAATTTCTCCTGTTACCCTTGGGAAAATAAAAAATTGGGGCGAAAAAATTATTTTTGTAGAAAAAATGTTTTTTTATTTTCGCAGCGCTACGTTATAAACGTCTGTGAAACACTTGAGAGGTCAAAGTGCTCACCACACATCTAGATAAGTTCCTTGGGGGTCTAGTTTCTAAAATATTGTCACTTGTAGGGGGTTTCCACTGTTTAGGCACATCAGGAGCTCTCCAAATGCGACATGCGTCAGAACTAAATTCCAGCCAATTTTGCATTGAAAAAGTCAAACGGCGCTCCTTCCCTTCCGAGCTCTGCCATGCGCCCAAACAGTGGTTTACCTGCACATATGGGGTATCACCGTACTCAGTACAAATTGCAGAACAACATTTGGCTTACAATTTCTCCTCTTACCCTTGGTGAAATAAAAAAAAATTGGATCTGAAGAAAAATTTTTTGTGAAAAAATGTTAAATGTTCATTTTTTTAAACATTCAAAAATTCCTGTGAAGCACCTGAAGGGTTAATAAACTTCTTGAATGTTGTTTTGAGCACCTTGAGGGGTGCAGCTTTAGAATGTGTCAATTTTGGGTATCTTCTATCATAGAGACCCTTCAAAGTTACTTAAATTGTGATGTGGTCCCTAAAAAATAATGGTGTTGTAAAAATGAGAAATTTCTGTTCAACTTTTAACCCTTATAACTTCCCAACAAAAAAAAATTTGGGTCCAAAATTGTGCTGATGTAAAGTAGACATGTGAGAAATGTTAGAAGAATATATGGAAACCTCGGGCGCAATGCACCGTGGGTCTCTAGCAACAAGATTAAAAGACAATCCCACTCAGTATGTCAAATTCTAAAATCTAGTGTTGAAACATAAAATAATCTGTGCTCAAAGACCATGAAACTATATGGTAAAACCTAAGGAGTAAAGGACAATAACTGCAATAAAAAATAATGAACGGTAATGATACAGATAGAGGAGGACACATGAAATGTCAAATTACCTTGATAAGTGAATGTCTGAAATGAGAAGATGGTCCCCCGTGTGGTCAAAAGATGAGAGGGCGCTTAGGCTGTAAAGCTGGTGGTTCTCAAGGAGATAGATTCCACAAATGTCAAATATGGCTTCAAATAATACACAGGTATAGCTGGTGTGCCAAGTAGTCCAAAATGAAGGAAGCAAGAAGGCTGAGGCGCCGTCCCGGCTGGTGACGAGCGCCTCTGATATGATCTGCCGCGTTGCAACAGGTCACGCTGGCAGCGTTTCCCGAGTTGGAGCCGACGAGGTACAGGAGGACATGCAGGACCTTGCGTGACGTCACGGTCACGTGTAAACACACGTGACAAGGCTAAGAAGCGCACACAGGACCGAAAATCCTAGCGTTTCTGGAATCGCTGATTCCTTCGTCATCCCTGACGATGACGATATTGGACATTTATGGAATCTATCTCCTTGAGAGCCACCAGCTTTACAGCCTAAGCGCCCTCTCATCTTTTGACCACATGGGGGACCATCTTCTCATTTCAGACATCCACTTATCAAGGTAATTTGACATTTCATGTGTCCTCCTCTATCTGTATCATTACCGTTCATTATTTTTTATTGCAGTTGTTATTGTTCTTTGCTCCTTATGTTTTACCATATAGTTTCATGGTCTTTGAGCGCAGATTACTTTTATATCTTTCAACACTAAATGTGAGAAATGTTACCTATTAAGTATTAAGTGTGACATGGCTCTGTAATTTAAAGGCATGAAAATTTTAATTTGGAAATTTTCAAAATTTTCGCCAAATTTCTGTTTTTTTTCACAAATAAACGCAAGTCATATGAAAATTTTTTTACCACTATCATGAAGTACAATATGTCGTGAGAAAACTATCTCAGAATCACCTGGATCCATTGAAGCGTTTTAGAGTTATTACCTCTTGAAGGGACATTGGAAAGAATTGTAAATATTCGTGCGGGAGCCCATTTTCGTTTTTGCATTTCTGTTTTTCGCTCTCCTTCTTCCGAGAGCCATAGCTTTTTTATTTTTTGGTCAATATGGCCATGTGAGTGCTTGTTTTTTGTGGGATAAGTTGTGTTTTTGAACAACACCATTAGTTTTACCAAATCATGTACTCAAAAATGGGAAAAAAAATTCCAAGTGCGGTGAAATTGCAAAAAAACTGCAATTCCACACTTGTTTTTTTTTTCACCATGTTCACTAAATGCTAAAACTGACCTGCCATTATGATTCTCCAGGTCATTACGAGTTCATAGACACCAAGCATGTATAGTTTTTTTTTATCTATGTGGTGAAAAAAAATTCCAAACTTTGTAAAACAAAAATAAAAATTGCGCCATTTCTGATACCCATAGCGTCTCCATTTTTTTATTTCGGGTTTGGTGAGGGCTTATTTTTTGTGCGCCGAACTGACGTTTTTAATAGAATTTTGGTGCAGAACCGATCTTTTTATCGCCCGTTATTGCATTTTAATCCAATGTCGTGGCGACCAAAAAAAGTAATTCTGGCTTTTTTTATTGATAGATTGGGCGATTCTGAACGCGGTGAAACTAAATATGTCTATGTTTGATTTTTTTATTGTTTTATTTTGAATGGGGCTACAGTGGGGTGATTTGAACTTTTGCATTTTTTTATTTTTTTCATATTTTTAAAAAGTTTTTGTTTTACTTTTGACATGTTTCAATAGTCTCCATGAGAGACTAGAAGCTGCCATAACCCGATCGGCTCAGCTACGTATAGGCAATGATGATATCACCTATATGTAGTTGAATTACTTACTTGCTATGAGCGCCAACCACAAGGCGGCGCTCACAGCAAGCCAGCAGTGACAACCATAGAGGTCTCCAGGAGACCTCCGGTTGTCATGCCAACCCACTGGTGACCCGCGATCACGTGATAGGGTCACTGGTGGGCAGATTTCTGGCCTGATAGCCGGAAGCGTGCGTTAAATGCCGCTGTCATAGTTTTACAGCGGCATTTAAAGAGTTAATAGCCACAGGTGGATCTCGAATCCACCCGTGGCTATTCCGGGCACATGTCAGCTGTTCAAAACAGCTGACATGTCCTGGGAAAGATGTTGGCTCACCACTGGAACCCACATCAAAGGAAGAGAAGCAACATGCGCTTCAGTTATATACCTAGCCCTAATTAAAAACTTTAAATAGTTCAGTACGTTTTCATTTACCTAATTTTCATTTATCGAATTTGCATTTGTATTAATTAATTAACTAAATCAATCTATTGGTACAAAAACAATGCAAATTGCTAGAACATTTTTGAAACAATACATTATTCAATGTTTCTAAATCTTTGGTTTGTTAACTAATTCTTATTCTAATAATTGATATACTTTCTACTTTTCTTTTATTACAGTTCTTTATTCTCATTTTGCTCTTATTCACTGTGGAACTTGTTGGTGTTATCCTTGCTTTGACCTATCAGAAAATGGTAAGCTGACAATTTGAGAAGGGTTGCACAATTTTGTCAACTGCTTACCTCTAACTGTAGTTCCTTGCTTTTCAGATTAAGCAAGAACACTTTCTGCTTGAGCTGCAGAGGTATTACGAAGGAGACAACTCTTCACAAGTTTTTAGCCAGTCGTGGAACACCATTATGATTGCAGTAAGATTCACTAAATTTGTTTCTAAGGATAATAACAATAATTATAAAATAAGGTTCAATTTAAAATTAAAGGCCACATATCTTAATGGGGTGATACAAAACTAACACTGATTTAATAGTAAATATCTGTTTAATTTACTAATCGAATTCCTTTTCTAATATAGTTGAATTGAAAATTACCTACTGTTCTTCTCTCTCTTGATGCCATTTCATTTGAGAAAACGTCAAACAAAACATCATCGAGGGCAGCAGCTGCAGCCTCTGTCTCCACCTAAAACTAAGCATCACCTGAAACAGAAATCACCTTCGGGGGATGGGCTAGTCTCTGTGTTTCCTCCTCGTCGGTTCTCTCTTTACAATGAGCATTGCCACTGCCTCTTGCCAGCTTGTCACTTCTCATCAGAGCTGGCGAGGGATGCATGCTCAGTAGAGCGGGGACTAGCCCAGCCCCTGAAACAAATGCTTAATTTCAGTATGAAGAAAAAGGCTGCATCTCGTTTGAGTATCTCTATCTATAAATATCAAAAGACTGACCGTCACTTACAAACAGAAAATGGGTGTGAACAGGTGCAATCTAAGAGTAGCTATTTCCATATATAAAAAAACAAAGCTACACTGTGCAATGCTATAGCATGCAACATGAAATATCTAAAATTGGAATTGCATTACTGCACTAGAAAATCGATTAAAATGAAGATACTTAACGCATAAATTGGCCAATTCATGCGTAACCAGCAGCCAATGACAAGGCGATCTTCTTTGCTAGTAATCTAACCTAACCCGTGATTCCTCTCCTGGGCTGATACATTTATATGGATAGGTAGGATCCTGCTGTGATTAAAGCGACCATAAGCTGATGGGTGAAGTGTTTGTCAGAGAGCTTATGTACAGTTGTGCTCAAAAGTTTACATACCCCGACAAAATTTTTTATTTCTTGGCCTTTTTTCAGAGAATATGAATGACAACACCAAAACTTTTTCTCCACTCATGTAAAATATCAAAATGACCCTGATCAAAAGTTTACGTACCCTAGTGATTTTGGCCTGATAACATGCACAGAAGTTGACACAAATGGGTTTGAATGGCTACTAAAGGTAACATCCTCACCTGTGACCTGTGACAAATGACAGGAAAATTGTTCAGGATGCAAAATAAAACCCACAAATGACATCAGCTGAAATACTGGACTCTCTGAAAACTAGCGGTTGGGTGCTTCAAGATGCTAAATAAGGAGGCACTTGAAGAAAAATTGGCTGCATGGTTGAGTCGCCAGAAGAAAGCCATTACTGTGCAAATGCCCCGAAGTATCTCGCCTACAATACGCAAAACAGCGCAGAGACAAACCTCAAAACTTCTGGAACAAGGTAATTTTTTTAGTCATGAGACCAAAATTGAACTTTTTGGCCATAACCATAAACATTACATTTGGAGAGAGGTCACCAAGGCCTATCATGAAAGGATCACCATTCCTACTGTAAAGCATGGAGGTGGATTCCTGATTTTTAGGCATGTGTGAGCTACAAAGGCGCTGGAAACTTGGTCAAAGTTGAAGGAAAGATGAATGCAGCATGTTATCAGCAAATACTGGAGGCAAATTTGCAATCATCAGGTCTGGAAGCTGCGTATGGGACATACATGGATGTTCTGACATGACAACGATCCAAAACACAAGGCCAAGTTGACCTGTCATTGTCTACAGCAGAACAAAGTGAAGGTTCTGGAGGGGCCATCTCAGTCTCCTGACCTCAATATCATTGAGCCACTCTGGGGAGATCTCAAGTGCGCAGTTCATGCTAGGTAGCCCAGGAATTTACAGGAACTGGAGGCTTTTTGCCAAGAAGAGTGGGCAGTTTTACTATCTGAGAAAATAAAGAACTTCATAAACAACTACCACAAAAGACTTCAAGCTGTCATTGATGTTAGAGGGGGCAATACATGGTATTAAGAAATGGGGTACATGAACTTTTGATCAGGGTCATTCGGCTTTCTTCTGGCGACTTGACCCTGCAGCCCATTTTTCTTCAAGTGCCTCCTTATTGTGCATTTTGAAACAGTTATGCCGCTAATTTTCAGAGAGTCCAATATTTCAGCTGATGTTATTTGTGGGTTTTTCATTGCATCCCGAACAATTTTCCTGGCATTTGTCACAGGTCACAGGTGAGGATGTTACCATTAGTAGTCATTCAAACCTATTTGTGTCAACTTCTGTGCATGTTATCAGGCCAAAAGCAAGGTATGTAAACTTTTGATCAGGGTCATTTGGATGTTTTGGGTTGTCATTATGATTTAAAAAGAGAAAACAGTAATTTGACAAGAAATGGCTTCGCCTAACCACTAACCATGAGTGGAGAAAATGTTTTGGTGTTATCATTCATATTCTCTGAAATAAGGCTAAGAAAGCAAAAATTCTGCCAAGGTATGTACACTTTTGAGTACAACTGTATAAATATCAAAGATTGACCATCACTTCTAAACAGAAAAAAGGTGTTTGCATGTTATAGCATTACAGAGTGCGGGTTTATTTGTTCATTTGAGTATCCCAGCATGCACTGGGGATTCTGAAAAAAAATGTCATCAAACAGGAAGTTTGTAAAAAAAAAAAACATTAGAGTAGAGAGGGAAAGATAGTGAATTTTTAACTAAAATATATTAGAAAAGTGATTAGATTATTACATTAAATAGTCATTTAGGATTGAATAAGTGTTAGCTTTTGCCCACCCCTTTAATTTTGAACTGTTTTATTTACCTTCAGGATTTCAAGATTTCTGCATGCGTACACTCATTAGATATTTTTATTATTTACTTCAATATATCATGGGTAAATGAGGAACACATGGATTCAGCTAGTTAGAGTGATTTTATAATTATAAGAAATGTGGACTTGTGTGATCATCAAATACCAGCTAAAATTTACCTCTACTTAAAGTTTCCTATGGAATGAGAGCAAGTGGAGACTTTGAAAATTCTGAAGACTAGATATACAAAATATATTGAAATAAAAAACTTACTATATGACAATAGTATACTCTAATATTCCTAATATACCCTTTCATTTTCCTAAACATTTCCATTATGTCACTCAGCACTATATACTTCCTGGAATCTTCATGCACTTTATTAGTTAACCCCAAGCCAGATTTTTCAAATCAGAAGTGTCACTTTATGTAGTATTAATGCTGGAATGATTCTGCATATCCCAATGATTGCGAGTTTGTTTTTTTCCCCAAAAACATGTTTGTTATGTTATTGGTAACATTAGCTCAATATGATTTGCATTTTTTAAAAAAAATATCTGAAATTTAACAACAAAAAAATAAAATTTAGCAATTATAAACTTAGTATACCTTTAATCTCTTTACGACCAATGACGACATTGCACGTCACGAGCAGGTGTCAGTTCCCGTATTATAGCGTGCTATGTCCGTCATGGTTTAAAACGGTCACTGCGTATAAAACACTGACCGCTGAAGGGGTGCGGGGACCTGATGATCACAACATGATTATGCAGGAGCTGGTGAAATATGAGGTGAATAGTATAAATAAAAAAAATCTCTCAGTTGCTGTTTTTTATTTATTCTGCCTCCCCAAAAATTGCAATAGAAAGCGATCCAAAAATGTTATGTACCAAAAAAAGTCAACTCATCCCACAAAAAACAAGCCCTCACATGAATATCATCAGAAATATACAGGAAAGATGTATATCTTTGTACCGTGTTAGCCAGTAGATAGAAAAATATTTAGACTTGAGAGTCCGCAGTGGTTGATACCTTTTAATGGATAACTGAAAAGATGGTAACAAATTGCAAGCTTTCGAGACTACTCAGGTCTCTTCATCAGGCAAAGACTAATAGAAAATCTGAAGAACTCTATCCCATAATGACAGTTCTGCTTTACGTCACTTGTCTTACCTATTGCATTTTTTCTGTGCTGTGTTGTGTATAAATATGTGATTCTTCAGATTTTGTATTAGTCTTTGCCTGATGAAGAGACCTGAGTAGTCTTGCAATTTGTTACTATCTTTTCAGTTAGCCATTACAAAAGGATCAACCACTGAGGACTCTCAAGTCTAAGCAGAAATATAGTAAATTATATCTCTTAGAATATGGAGATGAAAAACATGCTTTTGTCAAAATAAAAAGCATCTTTTAGTGTGTGACAGGAGCCAAACATAAAAAAAATCCATATAAATCTGGTATCGCTGTAATCACACCAACCCGAAGAATAAAGTTGCCTTATCACCTATACCGCATGAGGAACGGCATAAAAATAAATAAAATAAATTCTTCACCTGCTGTTGATTTTTTCATTCTGTCTCTGAAAGATCGCAGTAAGGCTTGAATCACATTTATTTTCGCTCTACGCAGACCGCTTGCATTGGGATTTCCATGTAAATCTCTGAAACAAGTGATTCAGATGGAATCCCTGGGGGAAGATTCCCTATAGTAAGGCAGATGAAGTCACTTTGAATGTTTTCTGGTCTATGATCCAGCGGTCTCAGTCTTTTGAGGGGTGCATAAAAGCACCGTCCGTCACAGTTTTGTGCAGTTCTGAAAAGAAGGATACTGCTAAACAGAGGACAGATGGAGTCCAGAATAACTCTGCTGCCTCATTATAATGAATGGATTCCTCGGAGATTTCATCTGAATCACTTTGGATATTTAAATGGAAACCCTGACATAAGTGCTCAGCATATAACACAGTATAAATGGGATCCAAAATGTTCTGTACCCCAAAATGCCACCAATAAAGCTTCTACTAAACCCACAAAAAACAAATTCTCACTCATGTTAAACATCTTGGGTTGTCCAAATTACTGGTAGCACAAAGGATCTGGAAAAGTGGTGTGGCTCCCATCAAAACAAATCCAGCAAAATCCGTGCATCTGTGCTCCCAAATTTAAATGCCCCTTCCTCCTGAGCTCCACAGTGTGCCTAATCTGCAGTTAGTGTACACATGTAGTGATGAGAGCTTACTTAATTTACGGGGTGCTTGTCTCCAGAAGCACGACCTGGGTACAAGGTACTGGGCACTACAATACAATGACATATTTACATTTTCAATTAGCAACGTCCATTGCTATCAAATTCCACACTACATCTGTAGATGAATACCCAGAGGGTGTAATTTCCAAATTGTGGTCAACTGAGGGGGGATTCTGCTGTTCTGGCACTTAGGGACTCTGTATATGTAGTCTGCAAACTATTCTCCTCCCGAGTCTCGCCGTGTTACCAAACAGTACTGCACATTCACATGTTGGGTATTGTGTGACAAATTATGTGGTCATTCTTACTTATTTCCCATTGTGAAAATGTACAATTTGGGGCTAAAACAACATTGTAGTGGTAAAAGTTAAATTTTTATCGCTCAATGGTATAAAATTTTGTGAAACACATGTGGTGTTGATATGCTCACTGCACCCATAGACTATTTCATTAAGAGGTGTAGTTTGTAAAATGGGGCCACTTACCGGGGTACTGCTCTCCTGACCTCTGCCAAAATGATATGGCACTCATAAATTATTCCAGCAAAATCTGTTCTCCAATATGGTTCTCCTTCCCTTTGAACTTTGCACTGTGCTGAAATAGTAGTTTTGACCACATGTGGGGCACTGTCATACTCATGAGATATTGTGGTCCATTTTCTCCTATTAGCCTTTTTGAAAATTAAAGACTTAGGGCTAAAACAACATTTTAATGCCAAAAATGTAACTTTTCATTTTCGCAGCCCAATGTTATACAATTCTGTGAAATACCTGTGGGTTTAAAATGCTCAGTACACCCTTAGAGGAATTCTTCAAAAGGTATAGTTTCTAAAATGGGGTCACGTGTGGCGGATTTCCACTGTTTATGCACACCAGGGGGTCTCCAAATGCGACATGCGCTATCAATTCCAGAGAATTTTGCCCTCCAAATGTCAAATGGCGCCCCTTCCCTTCCAAGCCCTGCCGTGTGCCCAAACAGTAGTATTTTGCCAGTAAGTGGTATCGGCATACTATGGAGAAATTGTACTACAAATTTTGGTTTGCATTTTCTCCTAAATCCCTTGTGAAAACAAAAAAATTAGGCTAAAAAAAAACATTTTGGGAAAAAAAGTAAAATGTTCACTTTTTCCTTCTACATTGTGGGGGTGCAGTTTTTAGAAAGATGTCAGTTTTGGCTATTTTCTGTCTTATAGGCTCCCAAAGTCACTTAAAATGTGATGAGGTTATACTCGGATATCATTCCAGTATCTGAGTGCTCGGATGTACTCGGATATGCTCGGCACTCGATAATCATAGTCTGGTGCTCAAATGTAATGCTCAAATCCCGCCCCGCATGTTTGGTGCTTGTTACACAGCCAATAAGCATGTGGCTATTGCCTGCCAGTCACTGTAATGCCATAGCCATAACTAATCAGACTCCTCTAGTGTTGATACTTGTGCTCATGCTGAACCACTATACTAACAGTCCTTCTAAGGGCTAATTGTCACACACAGTGTAGGACAGACTAAGTGTAACACAAAGGGATCAGGGAAGAGAGCCCAACACTAGGAAAGTAGGGAGTGGAGACCCCTAGGCAGATCTAACATCTGCCCTAAGCATCCCTATATAGGTTCTGTACCTATCGCCGAGCAGGATACCTAATCACTGCCTGACCCGAGCAATAAACCCTGCTTAGGGAATGAACGGGGTGACCCGCTGGTCAGACCCTACTAAAACTAAAGACAGATGGGTACACTGTTATGTTTTGGTAGCTGAGGAGAGCAGGCAAAAAAGGCAATACACCAGAGAGGTTGGGATCTACTGGATTGCAGTACCCTGACTAACCACCACAACTAAAGGCAGCCGTGGAGCGTTCCTACGTTGGTCCTAGACGCCTCGTCACAGCCTGAGAGGCTAACTACACCTACAGATAGAAAGAGGAAAGCTATCTGCCCCAGAGCAGATCCCCAAAGAACATAGGAAGCCCCCAAACATGTAATGGCGGTTAGACAAGAGGAAATACAGACACAGACAGAAAATAGTATGAGCAAACGCTGGGGCCCAATGTGCCTGGACAGAAAAGGATAGGAAGGATACTTACTGCAATCCAAAAAAACCCTAAAAAAAGCCAACGCTACTAATTGCAAAAACACCTGAGATCACACGACCTCTACCACCTAAATTAGTTCTCTGGTGTAACAAAACTAAGCCGCAGCCACAGAAAAAACTGGAAAAGGCAAATGAACAAACAACAGTGGCTCCAGAGGAACCGAGAGGCGCCCAAGCCCCCCGAGGAGGGGAACCTGGCCAACCTCACAGAAATGCAGAGAAAATTGCAAATGGCAAGCACAAAAACAAAGAACAGAAAATATCTTATCTGAGAGCAGGAGAAAAGGCAAGACTCAGCAAGCTTCCAAGTGAACCAGGAAACAACGTTGAGACAAGAACAATTGATCGCCGGCAACCATGATGGGGGAAACCTCCCTTATATCCAGCCGGTCCGTGATTCCTGATTGCCAATCCTCATTGAATGGTTCAGTACCGTTTGTAACCACCAGAGGGAGCTTCTGCTCAGAATTCATTTCTAAAACATTCATAACAGTACCCCCCCTAGAGGAGGGGTCACCGAACCCTCATTTGTGCAACCAGGTCGGTCAGGATGAGTTCTGTGATACGCACGGATCAGTCTCCTAGCATGGATGTCCGAAGCAAACACCCAAGAATTGTCCTCCTGACCATAACCTCTCCACTTAACCAAATACTGGAGTTTCCGTCTAGAAAAACGAGAATCCAATATTTTCTCAACCACATACTCCAGATTGCCCTCAACCAAAACAGGGTCAGGGGGCGCAGCCATAGGAACCACTGGCTCGACAAACCTCTTCAATAAGGACTTGTGGAACACGTTATGGATCTTAAATGTCCCTGGAAGAAGTAAACGAAAGGAAACAGGATTAAGAATCTTCATGATCTTATAAGGTCCAATGAACCTAGGCTTAAACTTAGGAGATGCAACTCTCATAGGGATATTTCTTGAGGACAACCAGACCAAGTCCCCCACTTTAAACCGAGGACCATCAGTCCTATGCCGGTTGGCAAACCGCTGGGCCTTCTCCTGAGAGAGGGACAACCTCTCCACTACCTGGTCCCAAATCTGCTGCATACGCTCCACAACAAGTCAACACCCGGACAGACAGAAGCCTCCGTCTGTCCTGAAGAAAATCGAGGGTGAAACCCAAAATTGCAGAAAAATGGAGACATCAAAGTGGCAGAGCTTGCCCTATTATTAAGAGCAAACTCAGCCAAAGGCAAAAAAGAGACCCAGTCATCTTGATCAGCAGACACAAAGCATCTCAGATAAGTCTCCAATGTCTGGTTTGTTCTCTCAGTTTGTCCATTGGTCTGAGGATGAAAAGCAGAGGAGAAAGACAACTGAACACCAAGTCTAGAACAAAAAGTCCTCCAAAATCTGGAAACAAACTGGACTCCTCTGTCAGACACAATGCTCTCAGGAATGCCGTGTAACCGAACCATGTGCTGAAGGAACAAAGGAACCAATTCGGAGGAGGAAGGCAACTTAGGTAATGGCACAAGATGTATCAATCTTGGAAAACCTATCACAAATCACCCAGATAACGGTCATTCTCTGAGAAACAGGGAGGTCGGAAATAAAATCCATAGAGATATTGGTCCATGGTCTCTTGGGCACAGGCAATGGCATCAACAAACCACTAGAGCGAGAGCAAGGCTTGGAGCGAGAGCAAGTCCCACAGGACTGCACAAACTCCCTGACGTCACGAGACAAAGTAGGCCACCAAAAGGACTGACTCACCAAGTCTCTGGTACCAAAAATTCCGGGATGACCGGCAAACACGGAACAATGAATCTCAGACATCACACTCTTCTTCCACTGGTCTGGGACAAACAATTTCCCAACAGGGCAGCGCTCGGGTTTATCCTCCTGACACCCCTCCAGAGCCAGTCTCAAATTGGGTGAGATGGCGGAAAGAACTACACCCTCTTTGAAAATAACAGCAGGATCAGATAACTCAGGAGAGTCCGCAAGGAAACTCCTCGAGAGGGCATCCGCTGTAAGGGTCTGCGGAACGCACCAAATATTTGATGTAAAGAGGTGCGTTCGCAGCCCGGGTCCACCGTGCAGACGGAGCCTGCTGCTGTAAAATGGCGCGAGAAGCGAACTCTGTTATCCCGCAGAGTCGCCAAAATAAACGCCGTAACGCGCTGTGGCAATAAGTGCGAACTCTGTTATTCCACAGAGCCGCTAGAAGGAGCGCCGCAGCGCTATATGGCGAAGTGTGCGAACTCACTAAACACAACTGAGTCGCAAAGTAAACACGCTAGGGCGCTGTCTAGCGTTGAAAGCGAACCCTGTTACATCACAGAGCCGCTGAGAAAAAGTTCTGTGTACTGTTAGGTATCCAGGTACACAGTTAAATGCTAAGCGAACATAGAACATGATCATGCGCTAATGTCCTCGCGGGAGTCACCTGCAATCTATGGCGTCTGAACGCCAGACCCTAAATACGGCAATCAAACTCCTCACCGGTTATGCCGGTAATCTAGGGCATCTAGGACACCGACCCTGACCAGCTAGCATACCAAACTCCTCACCGATTAAGTCGGTATTCTAGGGGCTTATTTCAGCCAGGTCCCTAACCACACACACGCATGACCACACTGGCGCAAAGCATATAATGGTTGATACTAGCGCATGGCGAGCTCATCTCAGCATTGCCACCCTTTTATAATAACAGCTACAGGACCTGCCAGAAACAAGGACCAATGAAACTTGTTCTAAAACTCCAGTAGTCACAGGACCTTCCTGGCAGACCAATAGGAGCTGCTGAAGCACCTGAGCACGTGACCCCCGATCTCCAATGAGAGATCTCACCCAGGGCATGCTCAGAAGGGGAAACGCAGGACTTTGTCCCAAAGACGTCTGCTCCAGCACTGGCTATAATAGCAGATCCAGGAGAGGCAGCAGCAAGTCACTGCACAGTACTGGAATGGGCAAGACGCTGGGACCTACGTCTCTGCTGAGCAGGCTCCACTGCGGCCGGAGATGAATGGGAGACCGCAGTGGGACTGGTTCGAGACTCCCCTTGTGCAGCAGCGGGAACTCGAACCCTAACATTACCCCCCTCCTAGGGCCCCCCCTTCTTTGGGCCTCGCTGCGCTCAAAGGCAGCGATGAGCTGCGGAGCCTAATCACGCTCAGCAGGCTCCCATGACCTATCCTCATGCCCATAACCCCTCCAATCCACCAAATAAAACTTTTTGCCACGTACCACCTTGCACCCCAGAATAGCATTCACCTCATAATCGTCCGTAGACGAACCCGATGTCCCGGCAGATGACTCAGAAAACCGGGACAAGTATACGGGTTTCAGGAGGGAGACATGGAATGTGTCGGTCATACCCAGGCGTGGCGGAAGGGCTAACCGGTAGACCACAGGATTGACCTGTTCAAGGACCTTGAAGGGACCCAAGAAACGAGGTGCGAACTTAGTGGACTCTACACGCAGCCTGATGTTACGGGCGGAGAGCCACACTAAATCGCCAGGGGCAAAAGTCGGAGCGGGGCGCCGATGTGCGTCGGCGGATGACCTCATTCTCTCCTTGGAGGCCTGAATGGCATCCTGGGTGCGGTCCCAAATGTCCCGTGCCTCCACAGCCCAGTCTGCCACCCTGGAGTCGGCGGAAGACACGGGCATACGTACAGGAACCCGCGGGTGCTGACCGTAATTAAGGAGAAATGGGTTTGTCCAGTGGAATCAGCCACAGCGTTGTTTAATGCAAACTCCGCCCATGGTAACAAGGATGCCCAGTCATCCTGCCTAGCTGAAACAAAATGTCGAAGATATATGACCAAGGTCTGGTTGGCCCTCTCTACCAACCCATTAGTCTCGGGATGATAAGCAGAGGAGAGATTTAACTCAACACTGAGAAGGCGACAAAGCTCTCTCCAGAACCGAGACGCAAACTGGGGACCCCGATCACTGACAATTTTGCCCGACATACCGTTTAAGCGGAAGATATGTTTGATAAACAGTGTCGCCAAGGCCCGTGCAGAAGGTAACCGGGGTAGCGGCACCAAGTGCACCATTTTAGAGAAGTGATTGGTGATAACCCATATGATGGTGCACCCACGAGATTTGGGCAAGCCTACCACAAAGTCCATCCCGACCATTTCCCAAGGCCTGTCTGCCACCAGCAATGGGTAAAGTAACCCAGCTGGTCGTTGACGAGGGGACTTATTTTTGGCACAGGAGACACATGCCCGAATATAATCTTCAACGTCTCGGACCATATGCGGCCACCAGTATGTCCTCGCGAGTAGCTCAGATGTCCTTTTTTTCCCATAATGTCCACCCACCCTGGACGAATGGGACCAAGAGAGAACCTCCGGTCGCAAATTAGATGGTACAAAGGTCTTGCCCGGAGGGACAGACTAGCGAGACCGGAGCTACAGTTCTCAGGCTCTCAGAAGGGACAATAAGCCGTGGCTCCCCCTCCTCCTCCTCAGAAGACACAACGGAGCGAGAGAGAGCGTCAGCCCGAATGTTCTTCTCTCCAGACAGAAAATGGAGGGTGAAGTGAAATCGGGAGAAAAACAAGGACCATCTGGCCTGACGAGAATTTAGCCGCTGGGCAGTCTGTAAATACACCAGATTTTTGTGGTCCGTGAAGACTTGGAAGGGAAAGTGAGCCCCCTTCAACAGATGTCTCCACTCTGAGAAGGCCAACTTCATTGCTAGCAACTCCCTGTCCCCGATGGAATAATTCCTCTCCGCTGGTGTGAAGGTCTTGGAGAAAAAGAAGCATGGATGCTTCCGACCTTGAGCATCCTTTTGGAAGAGGACTGCTCCAGCACCAACGGACGAGGCATCCACCTCCAATATAAATGGCTTATCAACATCGGGGCAATGTAGGATGGGAGCGCTAGCGAAATGGGACTTAATAGAAGTGAAGGCCTTGGAGACCTCTTCAGACCACAATTTGGGATTTGCTCCCTTTTTGGTGAGGGCAACCACGGGAGCTACCAAAGTTGAGAAGTGAGGGATAAACTGGCGGTAGTAATTAATGAACCCCATAAAGCGCTGCACCGCCTTCAAAGAATGGGGTTCTTGCCAGTCCATCACCGCCTGTAGTTTGGCAGGATCCATAGCCAATCCCTGGGCGGAGATGATATAGCCCAGGAAAGGTAAGGACTCCTGCTCAAACACACATTTCTCCAACTTTGCGTAGAGGGAATTTGCCCGTAAGAGGTCGAAGACTCTGCAGACATCTCTCCGGGGGGAGTCAATATCTGGGGAAAAGATGAGAATATCATCCAGATAGACTACGACTGAGGTGGAGAGCATATCCCGGAAGATGTCATTAACAAAGTCTTGGAAGACGGCTGGGGCATTACAGAGCCCGAAGGGCATCACCAGATATTCATAGTGCCCGTCCCTGGTATTAAAAGCCGTCTTCCATTCGTCCCCCTCACGGATGCGAATCAGGTTATAAGCACCCCGCAGATCTAATTTCGTAAATACCCTTGCCCCCCGTAGCCTATCAAATAGCTCAGAAATCAGTGGCAACGGGTATTTATTCTTAACGGTGATGGCTTTAAGACCCCTGTAATCGATGCATGGACGTAATTCTCCTTCTTCTTCTGCACGAAGAAGAACCCCGCCCCTGCAGGTGACACTGACTTCCTAATGAATCCTCTTGCCAGGTTCTTCTGAATATATTGGGACATAGCCTCCGTCTCCGGGAGAGAAAGGGGATAGACCCGTCCCAGAGGAGGTTCTGCTCCAGGCAAGAGGTCAATAGGACAGTCATAAGGACGGTGAGGTGGAAGTACTTCTGCAGCCTTTTTGGAGAATACGTCTGCATATGACCAATAGTATTTAGGAAGTGAAGTAAGATCTGCGGGCATCTCTGTAGTGGCCACCTGAATGCATTCCCTCATACATCTGCCTTTACATGACTCACCCCAACCCAATATCCTCCCAGAGTTCCACTCAATGTGTAGGGAGTGGAAACGGAGCCAGGGCATCCCTAACAAAATCTCGTATATTCCCTCGAGAATGACCAGAAGTGAGATAATCTCCTGATGGGGAGGGGACATTGTCAACGTGAAAGGGATGGTCTGATGTGTGATTGGTGAAGGCAGTGTCGACCCATTCACTACTCGAACAGTCACGGGTTTGGCGAACATCACCAGAGGTATAGAGTGGCAGAGAGCGAAGGTAGAAGACATGAAATTTCCTTCGGCTCCAGAATCCACACAAAGCGTGACTGTTAAAGTGGATGAGACAAAATTATTGTCCCCCTAAAGGACAACTTGGAGGCGTGTACTGCTGTGTCTAGTGAACCCCCTCCAATGGTTACTAGACGCGGTCGTTTTCCCGACCGCCGTGGACATTTATTAGCAAAATGCCCTATTTGTTGGCAAGCATTACAAATCACAGATACTCGAGTGGCCCGAGACTTAGGTCTCACTCGAGAAATCTCCATGGCCTCAGGGGAATCGGACGCCTGAATGGAAGATTCAAGAGGTCTGGCGAAGGTGGGTGCCAGCCGGAACCTCTGCCTACACTGGGCCCGCTCCAACCTCCGCTCGTTAAAACGGAGGTCGATGCGGGTAGATATGGTAATGAGCTCCTCCAGTGTGGCAGGAATCTCCCTGGTGGACAAGGCGTCCTTCACATGGTCTGCCAGTCCCCTCCAGTACACGGGTATAAGGACTTTATCTGGCCAGTCCAGCTCAGAGACCAGAGTCCAAATTGGACGGCAAACTGGCTGACCATGGATGAACCCTGGGTGATAGCCAACAGTTGAAGAGCCGTATCGTGGGTGACTCGCGTCCTAAAAAGACCTGTTTCAGAGTGTCCAAGAAGACAGGAGCACTCTGCACCACACGATCATCGCGCTCCCACAACGGCGTTGCCCACTCCAACGCCCTGCCCGACAAAAGGGAAATGATAAAACCCACTTTCGCCCGCTCCGTGGGAAAACGTGCAGCCAGAAGCTCTAGATGTATGGAGCACTGACTGACGAAACCCCGACATTGTTTACTGTCACCGGTAAACTTGTCTGGAAGTGGGAGGCGGGAAATAGTCGGAGCAGGGGTGGCAGAGGACAAACTGGCGGGGCCACACTAGCAGCCTGAACCGGGACTGCGGTAACATCCACAGCTGAGGTTGTGCGCTCTAGAGTCACCAACCTACCCTCCAGCTGCTGGATATACCGCTGCAGAGCTGGTCGTCCGCCATTTTACCAGCCAGACCCTGGAGCTAGTATTATGTAAGTGTCTGCGGAACGCACCAAATATTTGATGTAGAGAGGTGCGTTCGCAGCCCGGGGTCCACCGTGCAGGCGGAGCCTGCTGCTGTTAAAATGGCGCGAGAAGCGAACTCTGTTATACCGCAGAGTCGCCAAAATAAACGCCGTAACGCGCTGTGGCAATAAGTGTGAACTCTGTTATTCCACAGAGCTGCTAGAAGGAGTGCCGCAGCGCTATATGGCGATGTGTGCGAACTCACTAAACACAACTGAGTCGCAAATTAAACACGCTAGGGCGCTGTCTAGCGTTGAAAGCGAACCCTGTTACATCACAGAGCCGCTGAGAAAAAGTTCTGTGTCCTGTTAGGCATCCAGGTACACAGTTAAATGCTAAGCGAACATAGAACGTGATCATGCTCTAATGTCCTCGCGGGAGTCACCCGCAATCTATGGCGTCTGAACGCCAGACCCTAAATACGGCAATCAAACTCCTCACCGGTTATGCCGGTAATCTAGGGCATCTAGGACACCGACCCTGACCAGCTAGCATACCAAACTCCTCACCGATTAAGTCGGTATTCTAGGGGCTTATTTCAGCCGGGTCCCTAACCACACACACGCATGACCACACTGGCGCAAAGCATATAATGGTTGATACTAGCGCATGGCGGCTCAGCATTGCCACCCTTTTATAATAACAGCTACAGGACCTGCCAGAAACAAGGACCAATGAAACTTGTTCCAGAACTCCAGTAGTCACAGGATCTTCCTGGCAGACCAATAGGAGCTGCTGAAGTAACTGAGCACGTGACCCCCGATCTCCAATGTGAGATCTCACCCTGGGCATGCTCAGAAGGGAAACGCAGGACTTTGTCCCAAAGACGTCTGCTCCAGCACTGGCTATAATAGCAGATCCAGGAGAGGCAGCAGCAAGTCACTGCACAGTACTGGAATGGGCAAGACGCTGGGACCTACGTCTCTGCTGAGCAGGCTCCACTGCGGCCGGAGATGAATGGGAGACTGCAGTGGGACTGGTTCGAGACTCCCCTTGTGCAGCAGCGGGAACTCAAACCCTAACATCCGCCTTAACATTCTTAGTGCCAGGAAGAAAGGAAACCACAAAATTAAAATGTGTGAAAAACAAGGCCCACCTGGCCTGTCTAGGAATAAGTCGCTTGGCTGATTCCAGATAAACCAGATTCTTATGGTCCGTGAGGACCACCACCTGATGTTTGGCTCCCTCCAGCCAATGTCTCCACTCTTCAAAAGCCCACTTCATGGCCAATAACTCCCGATTACCCACGTCATAATTACGTTCAGTTGGAGAAAATTTTCGAGAGAAAAAAGCACAAGGGTTACTTTTAGAGGTCTCAGGATCTCTTTGGGACAAAACGTCACCTGCCCCAATTTCAGAGGCATCAACCTCCACCTGAAATAGCAGAGAAACATCAGGCTGCCGTAGAACAGGAGCAGAAGTGAATCTCTGTTTAAGTTCCTGAAACGCAGAGACTGCCTCAGGAGGCCAATTCACCACATCAGAACCCTTTTTGGTCAAATCAGTCAATGGTTTAACAATAACAGAGAAATTACCAATAAATTTACGATAAAAATTGGCAAAACCCAAGAATCTCTGAAGAGCATTTAATGAAGTAGGTTGGACCCAATCACAGATGGCCTGAACCTTGACCGGGTCCATTTCAATAACAGATGGAGACAAAATGAATCCCAGAAATGAGATCCTCTGTACGCCAAAAAGACACTTTGATCCCTTCACATACAGAGCATTCTCTCTCAAAATCTGGAACACAGTCCGAACATGTTTCACATGAGAGTCCCAGTCATTGGAAAAAATCAAGATATCATCCAAATAAACAATCAGAAATTTATCCACAAAATCCCTGAAAATGTCATTCATGAAGGACTGGAAGACGGAAGGAGCATTAGTGAGCCCAAAGGGCATCACTAGGTACTCAAAATGCCCCTCTGGGGTATTAAACGCCGTCTTCCATTCATCACCGTGCTTAATGCGAATAAGGTTATACGCCCCCCTGAGGTCAAGCTTGGTAAACCAAGTAGCACTTTTCACCCTGGAAAACAAGTCAGAAATCAAGGGTAACGGATATTGATATTTCACAGTGATATCTCACATCGGCTATTGACACGGTCGCCCCTCTCGTTCATGGCAGAGTGCGACGTACCAACAGACAACCCTGGCACAATAACACCACTAAAAAGCTCCGGCAGGTGTCCAGGATTACAGAGCGGCGTTGGAAAAAAACAAATTCGCAAGACGACTTCACTGCATTCAAACAAGCAACACTCTCTTTCAAATCTGCCCTCACCTCTACTAAACAGGCCTACTTCACAACCCTCGTATCTTCCCTATCCTACAACCCCAAACAGTTATTCAAAACTTTTAACTCCCTCCTCCGCCCACCACTGCCCCCTCCTACCTCCCTCATCTCCTCTGAGGACTTTGCCACACACTTCAAAAATAAGATCGACCAAACAAGGCAAGTCTTCATTGTTCAACCACCTCAACCACTTTGTATACCAGACCAATGCCCCAACCCCATAACCTCCCTCTCCAACATAACTGAAGGGGAGCTTAATTGTCTTCTCTCCAAATCGCACCTCACAACCTGTGCACTTGACCCCATCCCAACCCACCTCCTCCCCAACCTCACCACCACTATTATTCCATCCCTAACCCACCTCTTCAACCTATCACTAACTTCCGGTACCTTCCCTTCTGCTTTCAAGCATGCCACAATCGCGCCTATCGACCCAATGATTCGCTGCTCCCATTCGCTTCCAAACCCCTTGGAGCTGCATGTCCACGCTGAGCTTTCCTACCACTTCTCTTCTAACTTGCTCTTTGACACTCTACAATCTGGTTTCCGCCCCATCACTCCACTGAGACAGCCCTGACCAAAATTACTAATGACCTACTCACAGCCAAAGCAAACGGACAATACTCTATACTCCTGCTTCTTGACCTGTCCTCTGCTTTTGACACAGTTGACCACTGCCTTCTACTACAGATTCTTTCCTCCTTTGGCGTCAAAGACCTCGCCCTATCCTGGATCTCCTCATACCTTTCCAACCCACATTCAGCGTCTCCCACTCCCACACTACCTCCTCGTCCCACCCCTCTCTGTTGGAGTCCCCCAAGGCTCTGTTCTAGGACCCCTACTCTTCTCAATCTATACACTTGGCCTGGGCAACTCATAAAGTCCCACGGGTTCCAGTACCACCTTTATGCTGATGACACTCAGATCTACCTCTCTGGCCCAGACATCACCTCTCTGCTATCCAGAATCCCGGAGTGTCTATCAGCCATATCCTCCTTCTTCTCCTCCCGCTTCCTCAAACTCAATGTGGACAAATCTGAACTCATAATCTTTCCCCCATCCCACAGATCTTCCTTACCTGACCTATCTATCACAATTAATGACATCACGCTTTCCCCCGTACCAGAAGTCCGCTGCCTCGGAGTAACCCTTGACTCTGCCCTGTCCTTCAAACCGCACATCCAAGCTCTTTCTACCTCCTGTCGCCTTCAGCTCAAAAATATTTCAAGAATCCGTCCTTTCCTCAACCCTCAATCTACTAAAATGATTGTGCACGCCCTCATCATCTCCCGCCTCGACTACTGCAACACCCTTTTCTCTGGCCTCCCTGCTAACACCCTCGCACCTCTCCAGTCCATCCTTAACTCTGCTGCACGACTAATTCACCTCTCTCCTCGCTACTCCTCCGCTTCTCCCCTCTGCAAATCTCTTCACTGGCTCCCATTCCCTCAGCGTATCCAGTTCAAATTACTAATACTGACCTACAAGGCCATCTATAATCTGTCTCCTCCTTATATCTCTGAACTAATCTCCCGATATCTTCCCTCACGTAGTCTCCGATCCTCCCAAGACATCCTTCTCTCCTCTACACTTATTCGCTCCTCACCCAACCGCCTCCAAGACTTCTCCCGAATATCCCCCATCCTCTGGAATTCTTTGCCCCAACACGTCCGACTATCAAACACATTCGGATCCTTCAGACGGAACCTGAAAACCCATCTCTTCAGGAAAGCCTACAGCCTGCAATGACCCTGCTACCTCCTCACCACTACCGGAGATATTGCCTCAACCAACACCGGAACTGCTGCAACCCCCCGACCTACTGTCTCCTGCCTCACAATCCTGTAGAATGTAAGCCCGAAAGGGCAGGGTCCTCTCCCCTCTGTATCAGTCTGTCATTGTTAGTTTGTTTACTGTAAGTGATACCTGTAATTTGTATGTAACCCCTTCTCATGTACAGCACCATGGAATCAATGGTGCTATAGAAATAAATAATAATAATAATAATAATATTGTTCAAGAGACGATAATCAATACACGGCCTTAATGAACCATCCTTTTTGGCCACAAAGAAAAAACCGGCACCCAAGGGTGAAGAGGATGGTCTGATATGACCCTTCTCCAATGACTCCTTGATATAAGACCGCATAGCGTCATGTTCAGGTACAGACAAGTTAAAAGGCGACCTTTAGGGAATTTACTACCAGGCACTAATTCAATAGCGCAGTCATAGCTCCTATGGGGGGGCAAGGATGCAGATTTACTTTCGCTAAACACATCAGAAAAATCAGTCAAAAAGTCAAGCACATCTTGAGCCTGGGGAGAGGCAGAAAAAACAGGAGTGTTGGCATTAACACATTGGCAGCCCCAACTGGTTACAGACACAGATTTCCAATCCAAAACAGGATTATGAGACTGCAACCAAGGGAAACCTAGTACAATAATGTCATGCAGATTATACAGCACCAAAAATTTGCAATCTCCTGATGATCAGGTTCAACCCTCATTATCACCTGAGTAGAGAACTGGGGTTTATTCTCAGCCAAAGGGGTAGAATCAATCCCCAGTAGGGGAATAGACTTCCGTAGGGGTATCAAGGGAAACCCACAACGTTTAGCAAAATTAAAATCCATCAGGTTAATAGCTGCTCCCGAATCAACAAAAGCCTGAGCAGAAAATGTGGACAGGGAGCAAATCAGGGTAACAGTCAACAGAAATTTAGTCTGAACACTACCCAATACAACTTAGCATGCAAAACATCTTCCCCGCTTAGGGCAGACTGAAATAGCATGAGAGGCATCACCACAGTAGAAACATAACCCATTGCGCTTTCGAAACTCATGACGCTGTGCCCCAGAAGCCACTCTATCACACTGCATGGGTTCAGAAGCTGGTTCACAAGGCAACACCATTCCACGCATACCTCTACGCTCACGCAAACCTCTGTCAATTTGAATCGCCAATGACATAGAATCATTGAGACCAGAGGGAGCAGGGAAACCCATCATAACATCTTTTACATTCTCTGACAGACCCTTCCGAAAAAGGGCTGCCAAAGCATCATCATTCCATTTGGTCAGAACTGCCCACTTTCGGAATTTCTGACAGTACAACTCAGCGTCCTCAAGCCCCTGATTTAATGGCAACAAGGTTTTTTCAGCTTGATCAATGACATTAGGTTCATCGTACAATAACCCCAGAGCCAGAAAAAATGCATCAACATTACTTAAAACAGGGTCCCCAGGTGTCAGGGAAAAAGCCCAATCCTGAGGATCGCCGCGCAGAAGAGAGATGACAATTTGAACCTGCTGTGCTGCGTTCCCTGAGGACTTAGTTTTTGAGGCAAAAAACAACTTACAGTTATTTTTGAAATTCAGATATCCCCCAAAAACAAATCTGGCATGGGGATCCTAGGTTCCACAACCAGCAACCCTGCAAGATAGGTAGCAATACTCCGAACTTCAGTGGCAAGCTGATCCACACGGCCAGACAACTGTGCAAACTCCATTGAGAGAAAAAAAAATCCTCCTCAGCACCCAGAGAAAAAGAGGGAGAAAAAAAATGCAACAAACAGAAAAGAAAAAAAAAAATCTCTGACAACTCTGACAACTTTTTTCTTTCCACACTATTTTTTCCTTCTGTGAGTACCATATCATTTTCAGTTTGGCCGGTGATACTGTTATGTTTTGGTAGCTGAGGAGAGCAGGCAAAAAAGGCAATACACCAGAGAGGTTGGGATCTACTGGATTGCAGTACCCTGACTAACCACCACAACTAAAGTCAGCCGTGGAGCGTTCCTACGTTGGTCCTAGACGCCTCGTCACAGCCTGAGAGGCTAACTACACCTAAAGATAGAAAGAGGAAAGCTATCTGCCCCAGAGCAGATCCCCAAAGAACATAGGAAGCCCCCAAACATGTAATGGCGGTTAGACAAGAGGAAATACAGACACAGACAGAAAATAGTATGAGCAAACGCTGGGGCCCAATCTGCCTGGACAGAATAGGATAGGAAGGATGCTTACTGCAATCCAAAAAAACCCTAAAAAAAGCCAACGCTACTAATTGCAAAAACACCTGAGATCACACGACCTCTACCACCTAAATTAGTTCTCTGGTGTAACAAAACTAAGCCGCAGCCACAGAAAAAGCTTGAAAAGGCAAATGAACAAACAACAGTGGCTCCAGAGGAACTGAGAGGCGCCCAAGCCCCCCGAGGAGGGGAACCTGGCCAACCTCACAGAAATGAGAGAAAATTGCAAATGGCAAGCATAAAAACAAAAAACAGAAAATATCTTCTCTGAGAGCAGGAGAAGAGGCAAGACTCAGCAAGCTTCCAATTGAACCAGGAAACAACGTTGAGACAAGAACAATTGATCACCGGCAACCATGATGGGGGGAAACCTCCCTTATATCCAGCCAGTCCGTGATTCCTGATTGCCAATCCTCATTGAATGGTTCAGTACCATTTGTAACCACAAGAGGGAGCTTCTGCTCAGAATTCATTTCTAATACATTCATAACAGTACACAAACATAGGGAACACTTAGCTTGAGTAGACTCAGTGAGAAACACCAACATCCTCCAAACACCAAAGACGATGATAGCCGACTGCTATGGCTCCATGCCTCATCAGGGAAGTGGAAATAGAAATATCATCAGCAACTCCCAGCAGCCAGCTGGCAGTTATAAACACCCAGGTTCAGGTGTGATCATTAGAGTCGAGGGAGGTGGCCACTTGTTCCTAGAGTCAGAGGGACTAGGAAGGAGTCTGCAAAGCCAACTGCTGAGACCTTCTGTAGCTAGATGCAGTTTGACTGTCTGCAGCCTCTGACACACCCATGACAGTATCCCCCTTCTACGAGTGCCCTCTGTACACTCAGGACCAGGCATCTCGGGATAAGAGGTGTGAAATAACGAACTAGCCTGGGAGCTTTCTCCTCTGATGCTGAGACCCACATCCTTTCCTCTGGACCATAACCCTTCCAGTGCACAAAGTATTGTAAGGAACGATTCTCGAAATCTGAATCTCAAGATTTCCTTCGACCATTATTGGGGCCAGCGGTTGGGGTGAGGGTTCAAGAGATTCCACATATTTCTTGAGTAATGACCTGTGGATGACATTGATGATTTTAAGAGCTTGAAGTAGCTCAAGATATATCGCAGCTGGATTAATGACGGCGGTTATTTTATAGGGACCAGTGATTCTAGGTCTCAACATTCAGGAAGGAACCTTCAACCTGATATTCCTGGTAGACAACCATACAAAGTCATTCACATTCAGGTCTGGACCTAGCATGCATTTTCTGTCAGCCATACATTTGTATCAGTCTCCCATAATCTTCAAATTACTCAGAACCCCCCACCACACTGAAGAGAACAACGAAGTAAAACGTTCCTCTTCAGGAATTCCCGAAGCCCCTTCCCCGCTAAAAGTACCAAACTGATGATGGTAAACGTATGCACCAAAGAATGGTGACCTTCCGGTAGATTCCTGACGGTGATTATTGATAGCAAATTCTGCCAGCGGTAATTAGGATGCCCAATCCTCTTGATTTTCGGCAACAAAACACCTGAGGTAGGTCTCCAAATTCTGGTTAACGCGCTTGGTCTGTCCATTTGACTGGGGATAAAAGGCAGAGGAAAAGGACAGCTGCACCCCCAGTCATGAACAGAAAACCCTCCAGAACTTGAAAACAAATTGTGTCCCCGATCTGACACCACATCGGAGGGAACTCCGTGAAGCGTCACAATCTCATTTACAAACACCTGAGCAAGAGTCTTGGCATTCGGAAGTGCCAGTAATGGCATAAAATGGACCAGTTTACTGAACCTATCTACAACCACCAAAACCACAGTCTTGCCTGCAGATACTGGTAAGTCAGTAAGTGTGTCCATGGTCTGCTGGGAATAGTTAGTGGAAGAAGAGTACCAGACAGACGGGTACCTTAGAACATGCGCAGACACTACTTGCATACAAGCAGATACCTGTTCAACCACATTCCGATGCAACCCCGGCCATCAAAAATTATGAAAAAGGAGGACCATGGTTGCCTTACCACCTGGATGACCAGCAAGCACAGAGTTGTGATGCTCCCTTATTACTTTGCAGCTCCGATTTGTGGGTACAAATAACCTTCCCAAATGGCAGGACGCAGGGACATCCCTCTGGGACTCCAACACCTCACCCTCCAACTCAGGGTACAACGCCGAAATAACTTCCCCCTTATGTAAAATTGGGCAGGGTTCTCATGGTCACCGCCCCCAGGGAAGCTCCAGGACAAAGCATCAGCCTTGACATTTTTGACCCCTGGACGAAAAGTGACCACAAAGTTCAACCTAGTAAAAAGCAGGTACCAAAAGCCTTCCTAGGGTTGAGACGTTTAGCCGACTGGAGATATGACAAGTTCTTATGGTCAGTGATAACAGTAATAGGATGGACAGGCCCCTCCAACCAATGTCGCCATTCTTCAAATGCCAACTTGATTTCCAAAAGCTCCCTATTATCCATGTCATAATTTCTCTCAGCTGAAGAAATTTTTTCGAAAAGAAGGCGCATGGACACCATTTACCAGGGGACGGACTCTGAAACAACACATCACCAAACCCCACCTCCAATGCATCAACCTCTACAACAAAGGGTTGGGAAATCTCGGGTTGACTAAGTATAGGAGCCGTGGCAAACAACTCTTTAGGGAGGAAAAAGCCCGCAGGGCAGCATTCGACCAGTTGGAAAAGTCAGACCCCTTCCTTGTCATGTCAGGAAGGGGTTTCACAATTGCTGAATAATCACGGATGAATTTCCGGTAAAAAATAGTAAAGCCCAAAAAACGTTGTAGGGCCTTCAGGTTCTTGGGATGGTCCCAATCAAGGACAGAACGGATCTTCCCCTGGATCCATCCGAAAACACGAAGATGACAACAGGTACCCCAAAAACTGAACCTTCTGGACAGCAAAAATAAATTTTTCCAGTTTGGCATATACAGTTATATGAAAAAGTTTGGGCACCCCTATTAATCTTAAGCTTAATGTTTTATAAAAATTGGTGTTTTTGCAACAGCTATTTCAGTTTGATATTCTGTCTTGAATGTGGTTTGAGCACCTTGAGGGGTGCAGTTTTACGAATGCTGTCACTTTTGGGTATTATCTGTCATGTACACCCATCAAAGTGACTTCAAATGTGATGTGGTCCCTAAAAGAATGGTTTTGTAAATTTTGGAAGCAAAATTGTGCTGATGTAAAGTAGAGATGTCGGAAATGTTATTTATTAAGTATTTTGTGTGACATATCTCTCTGATTTAAGGGCATAAAAAATAATTTTTGAAAATTGCAAAATTTTAAAAATTTTCACCATATTTCTATTATTTTCATAAGTAAACACAAGTCATATTGAAGAAATTACTAACATGAAGTACAATGTCACGAAAAAAAATCTCAGAATCAGCAGAATCTGTTAAAGCGTTCCAGAGTTATAACTCATAAAGTGACAGTGATCAGAATTGTAAAAATTGGCTTGTCATTAAGTAGCAAATAGGCTCTGCCACTAAGGGGTTAATGGAACAAGCCCCCTTCATATAACAAACTAACACCCTTTTGTGCCTTTCATGTGGCAGTAAAGGGTGTTCTGCTTTACTTCAGCTATTACATAAATAAATAATTTAAAAAATAATGACATGTGGCCCCCCTTTTTTTTCATAACCAGTTAATGAAAAGCAGACAGCTGCGGGATGATATTATCAGACCAGGAAGAGCCATATAACCATGGAGCTCCCCAGTTTATTAATTTGACACCACAGCTGTCTATGTTTCCTTTATTGGTTATCAAAAATTGCAGGGACCCCAAAAGAAGAAATGACGTGGGGTCCCAACATTTTTGATAATCAGCAAAGTGATCACAAACAGCTGTGGGCTGATATTAATAGGCTGGGAAGGTCCATCGTTATGTGACCCTTTTCAGCCTAAAAATACCAGCCCACAGCTGCCCAGATTTGGAGCATCCATTAGATTCACCAATTTTGCATTCGCTGACATCAGTCCCTGGGGTTAGTAATGGAGAGGTGTCTGTCAGACACCCCCATTACTAACCCCATAGTCAATAGAAATAAGCACACAGAAAAGTCCTTTATTTGTAATAATCACTCCTCGACAATTTTAGTGTTTTACCCATTTATTAAAAAATAATAATCCAAATCGGTCCATGTCATCTAAAAAATGGAGGTCCTACGGCGATCCCTGTCTTCTTTGTCCAGTGTATGGAGCCCCATTCATAGAACAAAGCTCCATAGGCTGGAGCAGTAGCCAATGCCTTTATCACACTCCTCTCTGTAAGAAACCGGCTGCTGTGATGGGCGGTGAAGGGATTAGGCTGAGAAGGGGAAAATATTCATGGACCTCCCCAGCCTAATATCAGCCTGCAGCTGTCTGCTTAGTCTTTGCTGGATATTAAAAATAGGGGGGACCCCACATCATTTTTTTAGGGCCCCCCTTCATAATAACTACTAAAGGCTAAGTAGACAGCTGTGAGCTGATATTAATAGGATGGAAAGCTCCATGGTTATTGGGCCCTTCCAAGCATAATAAGACCAATTCACAGCTGTTTGCTTTTCCTTAGCTGGTTTTTAAAAATAGGGGGGACCCAACATCATTTTTTGCATTTATTTATTAGCTAAATACATGTATAGTAAACTACACACACGGCACTAATTATGTATCTTACGGACATCTTTCTATCTATCTATCTAGCTATCTATATCGTATATAAGATTGATGTATTAGTTGAAAAACTAGGTTTATATTACATAGAGAATTATAATATGTAAAAGATGATGTTAACAACTCATGGAATACAGATTGCTTATGAATGCCATATAAATGTCATATGGATGCTAGCTGAGAAAAATTGCATTGTAATCGCATGACACTCGTCCTACTTTTCAGGATCAACATCGGACCGATTTTTATACGCTTGTGTGACTCCAGCCTAAGGCTATGTGCACATGATGTGGATTTGGTGCATTTCTGCAGCGGTTTCTTCTGCGCGGAAATGCACCAAAAAGCAAAGGATTACTAAAGCAAGGTTGATCAATGAGAATCCAGAATTGTTGTGCACATGATGCGGAAAATTCCGTCCTTATTGGCAGCATTTTATTTTTCGCCGCATGTCAGTTCTTTTTGCGGCTCTGCAGCATTTTTCACCCATTGACTTCCATTGAGTCACTCAAATCTGAATGAAAACGCAGATGTAAAAAGGTTTGCGGATTTGCTGCACATTTAGTGTGGATTTCATGTGGATTTGGTGCCAAAAACACAGCAGATTTGTTAAAAGGACATGATGTCAGGAGGAAGAGTTTGTGGGTGGAGAATCTAGAATAGAGCCTACCTTGGTTGAAACACATCAACAATGGAGGTTGAACTAGAAAATAATTTTTTTTTTCAAATAATATATCTTTATTTAGCTAACAATTCTGCATACAATTCCACATACAAATCTGCATGTAACTCCGCATCAAAAAGCATGAAATTCGCCCAAAAAACGAGGGAAATTTCCACTGCGTTTTCTGCCAAGAGATGCAAAAACTGGGCAGAAATTTCCGCAAGCAAATCGGCAACGTGCACACATAGCCTAACGCTGCAAAAAAAACACTAGCTCACAAAGAAAACAAGCCCTCACATGCTCCAATGACAGAAAAAAATAAAATAATTATGGGTCTTAAAAAATGGTGGCACAAATCAATTGTTTTTTTTTCAAATTTTTGAATTTGTTTAAGCCACGATAAGCGTAAAAACCTATACATGTTTGGTATCACGTTAATTATACTAACCAGGAGAACCACTTTGTTAGGTCATTTTTACTGCACAATTAGTAAAGTAAAAAACAAAAAAAAGGCAGTATTTCATTTTTTCACCATTTTGCCATATTTGAAATATTTTTGCAATATTCCCTTCATATGGTAAAATCAATGGTGTCAATCAAAAATACAACTTGTTTTGCAAACAACAAGCCTTTATACATTTATGTTGATGAAAAAAATGGTTATTTTAATAAGGAAAAGAAAACGTAAAAGACAAAATTGGCTGAATCTCTAGGGTGCTTTCACATTGCGTTCTGTGTCCTTGTCGGGGCACACTTTCAAAATTCACTTCAAAATGTCTGAGTGTCTGTCACGGGTGTGTCACTGCGAAGATCGTCGCGATTGCACACCCTGACTTCTCACAGCTGAGGTTCTGGTGCTGGGTGTTTTTCGGCACTGAGGGAGTTAATTCTTCCTCTCTCTGTGCTGGACTAGACCAGCCTCGCTCAGCTGCAATTAATGTTGTGGTAATTGGTTTCCTTCATATACCTTCCTGTCTGCTGGGGAAGTGTCGGTGAAAGCATTCATGCAGACCAGCAGAGCGGATGTATTGAGAAGTCTAAAGCTAAGAGTACCTGTTGTGGTTTTCTCCTCTCCTCGCTTTATTATTTATCTCCTTACCCGTTGGTGTTCCCTCTGTAGTGATAGTTTTGTATGCAAGGTGGTCTTTTATTTTACCCCTTGTACTGTCTCGTTCGTCTTATACTGTGTGTGAAGGCAGTTACCTTCCTGTTCCTTGTGGTGGTAATCAGGGTCCTTCTCAGGACTAGATTACAGTGGTTAGGGATTCACAGGAGATAGGGTTACGCTGGCGGCCTGGACCTCTGTACCATCAACAGTACCTCCAGGTAGAGGGATTAGTCAGGACCCCAGCTTAGGGTCAGCATAGACCCCGGTCCTCCTGTACACAGAGACAGCGTGACATTTTCACCGACCATACTAAAGATTCTCCCCAGCCACCATGGATCCAGTAGCCAGTCTAGCTCAGCTGTTGCAGAGTTTGTCCATGAGCTGAGGGACGTTAAGTCCAAGGTTTTGTACCCCCCGAGCAGGCCAGACCTGAACCTAAAGTA
>JARQOD010000002.1:450080673-450152720 GCA_033576555.1 Oophaga sylvatica | reverse complement strand
TTGCCCATTTATGCAGAGGCCCGCCGACGGTGGTCCGGGTCGAAACACCTTTAATTTTATTTGGTTGCTTCCGCAGACCCTAACAGCAGGTGAAGGAGAGATTGGTGTAAACATAACACCCAGACGGGAGCCTGCGCCAGGGTGTTTTTTGGTGTGCCACGGAGGGGGGAAATGTAAATGTAGGGGGGTTAGTAGACGGCGGGGAGTAGAAGAAGTTCGTTTTGGAGAGGTTGAGTTTAGATGAGAGCGACATATGTTGGAGCTGCGGACAGACAGTCGGTGGCTTTTGTAGTACGCGGGGTAAAGGTCGGGGGATGAGTGTATAGTTGTGTGTCATCAGCATAAAGATGGTATGAAACCCAAATCTGCTGATGGTTGCCAAATTGGGGCCGTGAAGAGAGAGAAGATAAGAAGGGGAAAGGGACTAAACCCTGAGGTACCCCGAAGTGAGGGAAGAGGAGATGACGTGGAGCCAGAGACAAAACACTGAAGGGCGGTCAGAAAGATAGGAAGAGAACCAGGAGGAGCAAGTGCCTTAAACCTAGTACTGGAGCCTAGAGGTAGTAGACTGTGGTCAACTGTGTCGAAAGGCAAAAGGTCGAGAAGAATGAGCAGAGTGGTCACCATTAGTTTTGCAGCCAAAGGTCTTTGGCACTTTTGAGTGCAGTTTCAGTCGAATGTAGGGGCGGAAAGCCGGGACTGTGAAGGGTTAGAGGGAGTGAGTGGAGAGGTAACGGGTAAGGTGGGAGTAGATTACGCTCCAAAATTTAGAAAGGGAAAGGGAGTTTGGAGACTGGTCTGTAGTTTTTGTGCGGAAGGGTCGAGAGCGGGTTTTTTAGAATGGAGTAATGATGGAGTGTTTGAAGGGGGATGGGAAAATGCCAGAGGAGAGTGAGAGATTAAAGATTGTAGTTAGGTGAGTTGTGACAACTGGAGAGAGAGATGGAGGAGATGTGAGGGGAGGGGTCGTATGCATTTTAGTTGGATGAGAAGGAAGAGGGGAGTCTGGGACTTTTCTTCTGTGATGGATTAAATGTGGAAAAGTGAGCCGGGGAAATGCAGGGAGGGATGGGAGTCACAGCATTGGTGGTTTGAGAGCAGATTTCCTGATGGATATTACCTATTTTTTCTATAAAGTGGGAAGCCAGGTCATCAGAACAAATGTCTGTGCAGGGGCGGGCTTTTGGCTGAGAAGGGTGACAAGTGTCAAAAGTTTCTTGGGTTGTTGGCTAGTGAGGAGATCGGGTGGTGAAGAGGTCTGTTTGGCGGGTGAAGGGCAGTGTTATAATTTTCAAAATTTAAAATTGAAGTGAATGAAGTTTCTGGTGGCGGGTTTTTCTCATAGGTGTTCGCACCCTAGAGCATCGTTGGAGAAGTTGAGTTTGCGATGTGAGCCGGGGTGTTTTACTGTGTGTTTGGAAGTTCTGAGGGGGGGGCAGCTCTACTTGGTCAAGGGTGCTTCTAAGAGGGGTCATTGTAGGATAACAGCAGTCAGGGCAAGAAAAAGGGAGATTGGGGACAGTGATGAGTGTAGGGCGAAAGGTCTGAGGGTTAATGGCTTGTAGATTTTGAATGTGTGGTAGGTAGGAGTGCGTGGGTGGTCGAGTTTGGAAAGTGAAGGAGAGATGTTGTGGTCAGAGAGTGGAAGCGGTGAGTTTTTAGGGGAGATTGAACATAGCCGGACAAAGACCAGGTCAAGGGTATTACCGCCCTTGTGGTTCAGAGGTTTTAAAGTTGGAGAGCCTAGAGAGTGGTTAGTGATAGAAGCTGGGATGCAGATGTGGAAGTGGGTGTTAATGGGTCTTGAAATCTCCCAAAGGTAAGGTTTGGTAGTTCTGGGAATGAAGTGCGGAGCCAGGCTGAGAGTGTCAAGGGAACTGGGGGGGTGACCTGGGGCCTATATATGACTGCTACTTGAGGGAGAGGGGCGGAAAAAGCTGATGGTGTGGACCTCAAAAGAAAAGGGAAAGAGAGTGATGGAATTGGGGTGACTGGAAAATGCATTGTGGGGACAGGAGTTTGCCCATCCACCCCATTCGGTTTGTGGGTCTCGGGAAGGAGAACTGTAAAACCCCCATAGGAAAGGCAGCAAGGAGACAGTGTCAGAATCCTGAATCCCCAAGTTTTAGTGAGGGCCAAAAAGAGAAGAGAGTTTTTCAGAAAGTAGTTGTGCAGGAAGGGAAGCTTGTTACTAAGACTGTGGATTCCAGGGCACAATTAAAAGAAGGAGACGGGGAGTGCAAGTAATATTAATAATATTTTATGGTTTCGATATGAGGTAGGGTAGGGATTGAGGTTGGGGGATGGTGGACAGGGTTGGGGGAGATGTCCTCTGAAATCAGTAGGAGTAGGAAGATAAAAGAGCAAGTAGTTGTTGGAAGTGTAAGTAGTTTTTTCTGCAATGTGTTTTGGCAAGATGGGCTGAGGTTTTTCAAGAAGGTAAGGAGTGCATGGGAGCTGTACATGGGAGTGGGAAAGTATAGAGGGGCTGATGTGTATGAGTCGTGATGGAGGGGGATGGGCGGTGAATGTGGATGGCAAGGACACAGGAGGAGAGAAATAAAGCACATGGTGAAAATGGAAAGCAAAGTATGGGTTACTGATTCCTGCCCTGATTAACTGCCATGGATAACTGCCTTTACATGATGCTTAGCTTCTGTGATGCTTTGCTTATGGGATGACTGCATGCACCCCACGGTATGCCCCTTAGAATGCTACTAAATATGTACCCCCCACACTAAGGGACAGGAGAGAGGGATGTGGGAGCTGGTTTGGAAAAATTTGGCAGCTGGGGGCCAGCACACCAGGGGGTGGTTTGATGATCAAAGGCACTATACCTGGCTACACCTATTAATTAATTATACCAAAGCTTTAGCAGACACATTAAAATATGTAGCAAAATGGTAAAGCAGCAGATGACAGCAAGCAGAAGTATGGAGTTGTACCATTTGAATATGTTGCAGCAGGAAAGACAGCCACCGAGGTGGGGATTGTACCACTCATGTGCTTGCTAACAATGAATGAAGTGCGTACCATTAGGATATGTTGCAGCAGGAAAGACAGCCAGCAGAGGTGGGGATTGTACCATTCAGCTGCTTGCTAACAATGAATGAATGTGCGTACCTGTGTGAAGAGAGAAGATGAATGTTAATTCCTTGCATGGATAACTGCCGTTTACATGATGCTTAGCTTCATGATGCTTTACTTATGGATGACTGCGTGCACCCCAACTGCGTATGCCCCTTAGAATGCTACTAAATATGTAGCCCACACTACAGGGACAGGAGAGAGGGATTGTGGGAGTGGTTTGGGATAATTTGGCAGCTGGGGCCAGCACACCAGGGGGTGGTTAGATGATCCCAAGGCACTAGACCTTGCTACATCTATATGCTATAGCACCTTCACCTGATTAGACCTAGAGAAGGCCTCAGTCACAGATATAACGCAGTAAGCATTAAATACAGTGCAACAAATTAATTATACCAAAGCTTTAGAGGCCATTAAAATATGGGAAAGCACAGATGACAGCAGCAAGTAATGGAGTTGTACCATTAGGATATGTTGCAGCAGGGAAGAAAGCCAGCGAGGTGGGGGACTGTACCATTCAGTGCTTGCTAACAATGAATGGAGTGTGTACCATTAGGATATGTTGCAGCAGGGAAAGACAGGCAGAAGTAGGTGGGGATTGTACCTTCAGCTGCTTGCTAACAATGAAGGAGTTTGTACCATTAGGATATGTTGCAGCAGGAAAGACAGCCAGCAGAGGTGGGGATTGCACCATTCATCTGCTTGTAACAATGAATGGAGTGTGTATCCATTGGGATATGTTGCAGCAGGGAAAGACAGCCAGCAGAGGTGGGGATTGTACCATTCAGCTGCTTGCTAACAATGAATGGAGTGCGTACCTGTGGGAAGAGAGAAGATGAATTTAATTCCTTGCCATGGATAACTGCCGTTTACATGATGCTTAGCTTTCTGTGATGCTTTACTTATGGGATGAATGCGGGCACCCCACACTAAATGTAAAAGCTCATGTTAAAATCGCATTGCGTACGGATGCCATATGGATGTCACACTGTTACTAGATGCGATGAAATCACATCCTCCCTTTGCAAATGGATTACATACGGATCACTGTTCAGGGAACATTTTTGAGATTCTCGAAATCGGACCGATTTATTATACGTTAAGTGGACTCCAGCCCAACAGTCAAAAGAGCTCAATATAAGTCCATGATAACCAGAAAGGGACTTTCATAGACTTGCATTGAAAAGTGACCTCTGACTTGCTCCAGAGAACTTGGAATGATCCGGCAGGTCACAAACTGCTGAAAATAACTGGAGCAGGGCTGATAGAGCATGAAGCTGCCAGTGGATACTAATAGATGGGTGCAGGAACATTGATTTGAAACATCACTTCAGCTCTGTAGTTGTTGAGCATTCGATACTGCAAATATCGGGTATCGGCCGAATTAGCTGTATCGGAATTCCGATTCCGAGTTCCGATATTTTCGTTCTTTATCGGATACCGGAATCGGGGGATTGTCACTGTCACTGTCAGTGTCGTCGGTCGGGTCTGTCAGGAGTCAGCGGCAACTTACCTGCAGAAGATCTCCGGCGGTCCACGTCCTGCACTGCTTCATGGCCGCCATCTTCTTTCCCCGGCGGTCACATGCAGTTTCTCGCGATAACTGCAGTGACTGCTGGGTAATCGCGGCCGTAAAGCAGTCAGTCCGATGACGTCACCGCCGGGGAAGCAGGTAAATCAGCTGTGCTGCGTCGCGATGACAGGCTCTGCCTGTCATTCCGATGTAGCAGAGCTGGATCGTCGTGGGACTGTCGTTATGGGACTGCGTCGGACAGGTGGTATACTGTTGGTTTTTTTTTTTTCTTTTTTTCAAGGAGATCGATGGCGTCGCCAGGAATGAGAGTACAATAAAAAAAATGAAAACTGTGTTGTCTCTTTTATTTCATTAAAAGACTTTTTTCTTGCTGTCTTTTTTTTTTATACATTTAATAACTTTGGGATTAATAATGGATCGGTGTCTTATTGACACCTCTCCATTATTAACCGGGCTTATTGTCACCGTGCAATCAACGGTGACATTAACCCCTTATTACCCCGCTTGCCACCGCTACAGGGCAAGTGGGAAGAGCCGGGTAAAGTGCCAACAATTGGCACATCTTTTGATGCGCCAAATGTGGGGCTGCTGTAGCCTGGTATTATCAGGTGTTGAGGGCCAAAATCCATGGGCCTTGACAGTCTTTTAATACCAGGCCGCAGCAGTCTGCATTTACTTGGCTGGTTAACAAAAAATAGGGGGGATCCCCACGCCGTTTTTTTTTCGAGGGGATCCCTATGTTTTGTTAACCAGCCAAGCTAAGCAGCTGCTGTGGCCTGGTATTATCAGGCTTGCAAGGTCCATGGATATTGGATCCTTACCAGCCTGAAAAACCAGGCCTCAGCGGTCTGCTTTCATCTGGCTGGTTAACAAAAATAGGGGGGACCCCACGCCAATTTTTTTCGAGGGGATCCCCTATTTTTGTTAATCAGCCAAGATATGCAGACTGCTGTGGCCTGGTATTAATCAGGTGGCAAGGTCCATGGATCTTGGCTCCTTAACAGCCTGAAAATCAGGCCTCAGCGGTCTGCTTCATTGGCTGGTTAACAAAAATAGGGGGGCCCCACGCCAATTTTTTTTCGGGGGATCCCCTATTTTTGTTTAATCACCCAAGATATGCAAGACTGCTGTGGCCTGGTATTATCAGGCTGGCAAGGTCCATGGATCTTGGCTCCTTAACAGCCTGAAAATCCAGGCCTCAGCGGTCTGCTTCATCTGGCTGGTTAACAAAAATAGGGGGGGACCCCACCCAATTTTTTCGAGGGGATCCCCTATTTTTGTTAATCAGCCAAGATATGCAGACTGCTGTGGCCTGTTATTATCAGGCTGGCAAGGTCCATGGATCTTGGCTCCTTTACAGCCTGAAAAATCCAGGCCTCAGCGGTCTGCTTCATCTGGCTGGTTAACAAAAATGGGGGGGGACCCCACGCCAATTTTTTTCGAGGGGATCCCCTATTTTTGTTAATCAGCCAAGATATGCAGACTGCTGTGGCCTGGTATTATCAGGCTGGCAAGGTCCATGGATCTTGGCTCCTTAACAGCCTGAAAATCCAGGCCTCAGCGGTCTGCTTCACCTGGCTGGTTAACAAAAAATAGGGGGGACCCCACGCCATTTTTTTTTCGAAGGGAACCCCAATTTTTGTTAATCAGTTCCCTTGACGTCACTGATTGTGTCCCTGGCTGACCTGAAGTGAAAGTGGAAAGCAATCAATTAAGCTTTCCACTTAAGGGCCCGTCTCACATAGCTATATCGCTACCGAGATCGCTGCTGAGTCACTAGGTTTGTGACACAGCAGCGAGCTCACCAGCGATATCGCTGTGTGTGACATTCAGCGACGATCAGCCCCCCCTGCCGGTTATCGTGATCGTCGCTGAAATGTCAGGACCTTTGATCGCTGGTTTCCCGCTGACAGGCACAATCGCTGCGTGTGACAGGCGGGAGACCAGCGATCCGCTGGTAACCAAGGTACACAGCGGGTTTCCAGGCGCGGGGCTGTGCTAGAAACCCGCTGTGTACTTGGATACCCAGCGCCCTGATGCGGGAGCTGGTATCCAAGGTACATAGCGGGTTTCCAAGCGCTGCGCGGTGCCTGGAAAACCCGCTGTGTACCTTGGTTACCAGCGGATCGCTGGTCTCCCGCCTGTCACACGCAGCGATGCGTGCCTGTCAGAGGGAAACCAGCGATCAAAAAAAGGTCCTGACATTTCTGCGACGATCAGCGATACCCGGCAGGGGGCTGATCGTCGCTGAATGTCCACACACAGCGATACGTGGTGAGCTCGCTGCTGCGTCACAAAACTAGTGACTCAGCAGCGATCTCGGTTGCGATATCGCTATGGTGAGACGGGCCCTTAAGCGATGTTACCGCAGTGTCGCTGTCCCAGATCGCTGCCTGAGCTGCCTGTTTGGCAGCTCGCAGCGATTCATGTAGCGATACACCAGCGATCTGAAAAGTGCATATCGTTGTCGGGATCGCTGGTGTATCGTTATGTGACACCCAGGCCTTTACTCTCCGTCAGGCAGGAGAGGAACTCAATCATTGGGGTTTACTGTGAGGCTGCAGCATTAGCTGCGGTCCCTGCAGTAAACATTAAACCTTTCTGAAGGATTACACCCGTGGGACCTGACTGTGCATGGGATAGGTAAGAATAATTTTGCTTTTTTATTTTATTTTTTATTACAGGAAATGGTTTTTGCAGTAAAATAAAAGGATGGTCAAAAACAGTGTCTTTTTTCATTAAAATGATTTTTAATTAAAGTGTGTGTGGTTTTATTTTTATTTAATGCAATAGGATTAATATTGATGTTGTCTAATTGACAGCTCTCAATTATTAACCTGGCTTAAGGTCACCTTTCAATAGCAAGGTGGCTTTAACCCCATATTAAACCATTCGCCACGCTACAGGGCAATGGGAATAGACGGGCAAAGTGCCAGAAAGGGCGAATCTAATTTAGATTTGGTCTTTCCTGGGGGGTCTGGGGGCAGATGTTAGTAGCCGGGGGGGGCAAAAATAATGGTCCTCTCTGGGCTATTTATATCTGCCCCCACTCACTGGCTTTGTCTGTCTGGTTGCGAAAATAGGGCGGGGGGCCCACGCATTTTTTTTCAGCAATTTTACCCTCATATATATATATACATGTCATTGAATTTGTGACACATATATATATATATTTATATTTGTAGTTCATTACACTTCTACATAGTATAATAGCCGCTAATTCAATTGCGGCTTTTGTGGAAAATGCAGAACCCGACATGAATGACACTTGGTGAAACATAGGGTTAACCATGTCTTTTCATGTCCTTTGCTATCTAATTTGCACAAACAATTAAATCAGACTATGTGTGCAAATTTCACACCTGTAGGGTTAATTAAAGGTGTAAATTCGTAGCAAAAAATCCGTTTTTTTTTTACAACGAATTTACACCTTTAATTAACCCCTACAGGTGTGAAATTTTGCACACATAGTCTGATTTAATTGTTTGTGCAAATTAGATAGCAAAGGACATGAAAAGACATGGTTAACCCTATTACACCAAGTGCATTTCATGTCGGGTGACCCGACATGAAATGACACTTGGTGTACATAGGGTTAACCATGTTTTTTTCATGTCCTTTGCTATCTAAGGCCGGAGTCACACTGGCGACAAAATCGGACGACTGCAATGCGATGAAATATCGCATTGCAGTCGGCCCTATGTTAATCTATGGGACCCAGCTCCCAGTATCAGATTTTTGTGGTCCGTTTTAAACGTCCGTGTACAATCGCAGCATGCTGCGATTGTCACCGATTGTCGGTCGACAATCGCCAATGCAAGTCTATGGGAGCGATGAAAAATCTGATTACAAACGGCCCACACTGTGTGACTTGCGATGAAATCGCATCGGTGTCCTTTAGAAAAGCCGGCAATTCATCCCGCCTATACTGTAAAATCACACGGGACAGCTTTACTAAAGACTAGAAAGAATAGATATATACACATAGAATACATATATATATATATATACATGTCATTGTGACATTATATATTTTACATATATTTATAGTTCTAAAACTTCTACAACGGGTAATAGCCGCTAATTCAATTCCCGGGGTTTTGTGAAATCACAGAAGCCGACATGAATGATACATTGTTTCCCACACATTTAACCATTTTAATTTCATGTATTTTTATATAGTTTGAAACATACAATTACATGAGTGTATTTGTGCAAAATTTCAGACATGTAGGGGTTAATTAAAGGTGTAATTTCGTTGAAAAAAAATTGCGTGGGCTCCCCCCTGTATTTTCTCCACCAGACAGACAAAGCAAAGCGGGGGTGGGGGCAGATAATAATAGCCCAGGGAAGGTGCATTTTTTGTGCCCCCCTGGCTACAAAACATCTGCCCCAGACCCCCCAGAAAGGGCAAATCTAAATTAATTCGCCCTTTCTGGCACTTTGCCCGTCTATTCCCATTGCCCTGTAGCGGTGGCGAATGGGTTAATCTCACCTTACTGTCACCTTGCAATTGAAAGGTGACCTTAAGGCAGGTTAATGATTGATAGCTGTCAATTAGACAACTATCAATTATTAATCCCATTGAAGTAAATAAAAACACACACACTTTAAGAATAAATAATTTTAATGAAATAAAAACACATTTTTTTTGACCATATTTTATTTTACACTAAATCCGTGCGAAGCCCCTTGATCTCCTAAAATAAAGAAAAATAAAAACAACATATTCTTACCTATTCCGCCGATCTGTCACGTCCCACGCTGTAATCCTTCACAAAGGGTTAAATAGCTTTGAGCCAAGCGTGCAAGTTTAAACCTGCATGCTCCCGCTCAAAGCTCCTGAATGAATAAGTTCCTCTCCCGGCGACAGGAGAGGATGTGTTTCATGAATGAAGCTTAATTGATTGTGTCCACTTTCCCTTTAGGTCAGGTCACTACAGTTAAATTTGGGAAGAAATCAATTAAGCTCCATTCATGAATCTATTCCTCCTTTCTGTGGTAGAGGAAGTTATTCATTCATGGGGTTACAGCTAGGAGACAGCATTATTGCTCTCTGCGACCTGTAACCTGTTAACCCTTTCTGATGGATTACACCGTGGGACCTGACTGTACATCGGATTGGTAAGTATAAAATTTTTCTTTTTTATTTTATTTTTATTACAGGAAATGGTTTTAGCAGGAAAATAAAAATATGGTCAAAAACTGTGTGATTATTTAATTAAACTTATTTTTTATTAAAGTGTGTGTGTTTGATTTTTCTTTCATACAATAGGATTAATAATTGATAGTTGCCTAATTGCAGCTTCAATTATTAACCTGGCTTAAAGTGACCTTTTCAATTGCAAGGTCATTTTAACCCCTTATTAACCCATTCGCCACCGCTACAGGGCAATGGGAATAGACGGCAAAGTGCCAGAAAGGGCGAATCTAATTATAGATTTGCCCTTTTGGGGTGTCTGGGGGCAGATGTTAGTAGCCAGGGGGGCACAAAAAAAATGTACCCTCCCTAGGCTATTATTTATCTGCCCCACTCGCTTGCTTTGTCTGTCTGGTGGAGAAAATACAGCGGGAGCCCACGCATTTTTTTTTAACGAATTTACATCTTTAATTAACCCCTACATGTCTGAAAATTTAGCACACATATACTCATGTAATTGTATGTTTCAAACATATATAAAAATACATGAAATTACATGGTTAAATGTGTGGAAACAATGTATCATTTCATGTCGGCTTCTGTGATTTCACTGAAGCGGCAATTGAATTAGCGGCTATAACAGTATTTTAGAAGTGTAACGAACTATAAATATATGTATATATATATATGTCACAATGACATGTATATATATATATGTGCTCTATGTGTTTTAAAATCTATTCTTTCTTTTGGCATTTAAATACTATTCTTTTGGATCCATTTATGTCATGTTTTGCAAGCCTGCGAGAAAATCTCGCAAGTCGGATGAAAATCGGATGTTACAAAAGGGACACACCATGCGATTAAATCGATCTTTGAAGGAAAATCGGATGCCAGAAGGATGTGTGATGTTTTTTATTTTGATCCGATTGTCGACCGTCTAAAACGGACCGTTTTTTTGTGGTTGTGGGTGACAACCAGCCTAATTTGCACAAACAATTAAATCAGACTATGTGTGCAAAATTCACCCTGTAGGGGTTAATTAAAGGTGTAAATTCGTAGCAAAAAAGTCGTTTTTTTTTACAACGAATTTACACCTTTAATTAACCCTACAGGTGTGAAATTTTGCACACATAGTCTGATTTAATTGTTTGTGCAAATCAGATAGCAAACGACATGAAAAGACATGGTTAACCCTATCGGTATCGGGTATCGCCGATATTTTAGTGATATCGGCGATACCATTCCGATTCCGATACTTTAGGATATCGGAAAGTATCGCTCAACTCTACAGCTCTGCAATAAAAGAAAACGCTGGAGTGGTGCTTTAGGCCACGTTCACACGTTCCGTGTTAGGTCAGTATTTTACATCAGTATTTGTAAGCCAAAACCAGGAATGGGTGATGAATACAGTGTTGCACGTGTTTCTATGAGACTTTTCATTCTGATTGTTCCACTCCTGATTTTGGCTTAAAAATACTGATGTAAAATACTGACTAAATACTGATAGTGTGAACGTGGCCTTAATGTAAATTTAACTACAGACAGAAGAAAAAGTCAGAATTCAGTAAATTTAACTTTTGTTATTCCCCATTTATTTATTTAACAATATGTCTTGCTTTTCCCTCTTTTTCACCAGGGATGTTTTAGTACTATTGCTAGAAGCTTGAAAAAGTATATTTCCATATCTGGAGCTGTTGGCATAGGTGTTCTTGGAGTTGAGGTAGGTTACTTTCTTTTTACTATCATCATCATCATCAGCAGCAGTATTAAAGAGGATGTCCAGAATTAAAAAAAAAAAAACAGCTGGGGATATGTAAAAGTAATAATTTACACACAAATTTAACAATTCAATGTTCTGCTGCTGTAGTGCCATTGTAATGATCCCAAACCATCCCATATATGCACATATAATACCAGTCGCATGGACGTGTGACCATATTAGCCAATCACTGGCTGCAGTGGGGATGCATAATTCATTGTAGCAGTCATATAATGTCAGTACCAGAAGGAAAGGCTCAGAGACACAGGCATCAGTTTGAAATTGGCAGGTGAGTATATATTTTGTTACTTTTTTACATCCATTAGAGCCAGCTGTCAGTCAGTGCTGGGGCAAGGTTACAGCCACTGTTCACCATGCATTGAGCCGTGAATGACGCCGGGTCAGCTCACCCCTATGACTTAACCTCCTAATGACCGCTGGTATGAATTATAACAATGGTTGTTAAGGGCTTATTTTCTCATTGCTGTTTTAAAATGGAATAAGTGAATAGCGACCACCTGCGGGAGAAAATCCCAAGAGTGACAGCTGTATATGACATCTGGGATCTTGCATAGTCCTTGACTGGTTTTGGAACTGATCAGAGCCAATTAACCCTTAATTACCACTATCAATCGCGACAGCAGAATCTAAGTAGTTAAAAGGGGGTTAAAAGACTCATTTTGACACCATCAGCCCCCTGCGATCATAACTGGGGTTGCCATATTACTATGAAGTCATCTGATGACCCCAGTGTTTGGTGACCTGTTACATACTGCTATAAGCAGGATCTAGCAGGCTGGGTCAGGTATCATGCACTGCAGTACACGAGCACTGCAATGCACAAAACCACTGATCAAAGTAAAAAATATACATGTTCCTTAGTAGGACTAAGTGAAAAAGTAAAAAAATTAAATAAAATGTGTAAAAAAGTAAAACAAAACACAAAAGGGCACACACAAATCAAGAAAACTCATTTTGCCACCAAAAATGCAGTACAAATAGTACAAATGAAAATGCCAAATCATTCATGCAAAAAATGAGCCCTAATAAGGTGCATTAGGCAAAAAGATAATAAATGTAAAGCTCCCAGAATATGGTGATACAGGAACAAATTCATTTTTGTAAAATATAGTTTTTAGTGTGTAAAAGTAGCAAAGCATAAAAACATGATATACCTCTGGTTTCATTGTAAACCGCCATGAAAAGGATGGGAAGTGTGAGGATTCCTGCCATTTTCTGAGAGCCCACCTCAACCTTGCACCGCCGAACACCCCCTCCTCCCAGCCCGGAGCTCACAGCATTGCCCCACTCCTGCAGTAGCAACCCTGCCTTCTGGGACCCCGCTCCACGGCAGCCCACCCCTCCGATAAACTACATTCGGATTAAGACACACCTCCATTTTCTCCAAAAATTTTGAGGAGAAAAAGTGCATCTTATAATCCGAAAAATACAGTATCTAAAAATAATTGAAAAATATTTTTCCATTAAAAATGCTGTTATACAGTATGTACAAACTAAACCAAAAAAGTGCACTTTGTTTTCGCCGCATCTGTAATGAGCCAAGCTATTAAACTGTACCATAACCCATACTAAGAAAGCCATTAAAAAAATAAAATCACGCCAAAAATGTAAAAAAAAATAGGAAAAAGAAATATAGAAAAAAAAATGGTTTCAATAAAAATGTAATCTTGTCTTGCAAAGAATGTGACCCCTGCAATAATCAACAGGAAAAAGCTGTTTGTGTGAAATATCTATAACTCTGGGCATGGAGGTTAGGAGTCTAAGGGTATGGTTCCATGGTCTGGAATCAATGCGCTTTGGACGAAGCGGAAACCCCGCTCCTCCCAAAGCCCCACCCCTTCTGAGCGTGCGGTGATTCCAGATGTGTTCATTGAACACATCCGGAATTGCCGCACCCCTACATAGGACTGTGTTATTTACCTTGCAGCGACGAAGCATCGCCGCAAGGGAAATAGACATTCTGCGAACTAAAAAGACAAGCCTGTCTGGTTTAGCGGGTGTGTCATCCGCATAATCGAACTCATAATGGAGATGGGATTGTACACAACGTTTAATCCGCAGCTAATACTGAGTGTTTCCTGACCGTGGAAACACACCCTTAGGGGCTGAACAAATAGAGGTGTCACTGATGCAATTGAAAGTGCGCTATGAAAAAGGTTAGATGTTTTGGTGGCAGAGGAGGTGGACTGTACAAAACAAATTGGCAATGTCCCGAGAGAGGTAACATCAACCTGCTGTGACTGAGATGGGTGATTTGGCACATATTCCATTACTACCTTCGCTTCCTCCCCACTAATATGCTTGCCAGAGGCACAGGAGGGCAAGTGTGACCTTATTGGTTATATATTATTACTGCCAGGATTTGTGATGCCAACTGTGCCGGTGATGCTTCTGCTTCTAGCAGCTTCCACATATTTTGCCATGGCATGTTTTTTTTTCTCTCATACTACTAGGTCTGTTGTCAATTGCCACTTTTTTGTCTTCCATACATTTTGGACACTTTTCAAAAAAATGTTTTACCAAACTAGCCTTCCCATAATATCGGATGGGTGTGTATGTGTCTCCATTTTGACAATTTAAATGTGTGTAAAAGCAGACCTGCACAGTTAAATGTCTTGATTTATAATAATTTTTAAAATGACATAACAATAAATGGCAGTAGGTAGGTACAGGGGCAGATTAAGAGTAGTTAGGGCCCTGGGGGTCACGTGATTAACACAGGTGCTCTCGTGTTCATCTGCAGAAGTAAAATGACAGGGACAGTGCACACGTAGCTTGGCGTGCAATTTTTTTCCCTTATCTACAGCGCTACACATAACATAGCACTATATATAATAAAAGATACTATGTAGTAAGAAATGGCGCTACATATAGCAAGAGGACGCTATGTAATAGAGGACCGCGCTATGCATAACAAAAAAGGGAATGCTATGTAATAAGGGACAACACTATATATAACAGCGGATGCTATACAATATGACATAGATCATTCTGTGTGCGTCGTTTCACAGCCTGTTAAAACTGTAAATGACTGTCAGTCTGTAATGCTTTACCGGCTGGTTGTCATTTAGTGCTGCCAGTCGGTCGGAGAAAACATACCCTATACAATACCCTTATACAGAAACCCTACCCAAAATATATACTTATATTTAGTAACTTACCACTGGTGTCTCAACTGATTGCAGCCTTTTTGTTTTTCACCTTGTCAAACCATGTCGACGTCCTAAAAGAGGGACTCAGTCATTGCAGAGTTTGCAGCATTGATCACCGCGCAAATGTACAATTACAAATGTAAATTGATAATTTATCACTGCAAACTATATTTAGCCACTTTCCTTGCCCAACAAATAAGGACAAGTCAAAATACCAGCTCTGCAGGATTTGATTAGGGGCCCCTGCCTGCTTTTGATGACCAAAACTGAGCCAGGGGAAGTGCCAGGATTGCCGCATGGGTGAGAGACCATAGTCTGTGTGTGGGAGGAAGGAAAGTCCTCTAGTATTGGAAGCCTCAGCCACAAGCTGAGAGGGAAAGAACTGTGTTTTGAACTGGCGAGCCTACCTTGACATCACTTGTCTGCAGGTACACGAACTGTTTATTTTCCTGTCCTAACTTTGTGTCGGGAAGAGGCTACTTTATTTTTGTAACCACTGGAATCTTATTGCCTGTGTGAATGCTACCAACTACCAGAGAGAGTAAATCCCTACAATATATAAATTAATAAGCACATGCTCCTCTCATCCATTCATTATGTCATGTCCTCTCTCCCACCACATCCTCAATTTACTATAATATAATATATCCTCTCTTCCGACCCCCACCCTCAATTCATTATAATTTCTATCTCCCACCCCCACCCTCAATTCATAATAATTTACTCACTCACCCCCCCTTAATTCATTATAATTTCATCTCTCCCACCCTCAATTCATTGTAGTTTCCTCTCTCCCACCCTCCGAACTCTATTCATTATAATGTCCTCTTTCTCACCCCAATTGCATTCTATTTATTGAAAAAAAAAGTGCATCCCCATATGCGCTCCATTTCTTCTTGTGGCCGGCTAATAGATGCTGACGTGATGACATAATTGCGCTGGTGACGGCTGAGATATTTTACTTTTCCTATATGTTCCTGCTCTGTGCTGCTCTGCTCTGTGCCCCTCTCATTTACTTAACCCCTATGCTGCCTATACCTTACTAATCTATTCCTAAGCCCATACACAATACATGACAAATACATTTGCATTACAGTACACACAATAGTAAAACATTAATAAAACGTCAAGGTTCTGCATGTGACACAGGTGAACAGCATTAAGGAGAGAGAAGGTACACGAGGGTCCCCGCCACCTCCTCACAACCCAACACCCATTGTGAAGTGCTGGTCTCCAACATGCCGCAGGTTGCAGTTTTTCTTTTTTAATAAATTTGCAAAAATTTCTACTTTTCTGTTTTTTATTTCAGTCAAGATGGGGTGCAGAGTGTACATTAATGAGAAAAAAATGAACTTTTTTGAATTTACCAAATGGCTGCAATGAAACAAAGAGTGAAAAATTTAAAGGGGTCTGATTACTTTCCGTACCCACTGTATATGCTCATGTAGCTCTTCCAATGACATGTCCAGCAGTCCCTTTACATAATCCACCCATTCCTCCATTACTGAGAAATCAGCGTTTGCACTGATATGCAAATTAGACTTAGGAGCTTTTATAGCTTTGAAGACTCTGTTACTCCAGCTCTATTCCTCGCTCAGTGCTGCAACCACTTGCTTGACTACCAGACTCTATACTGTGTGACTTTAGGCAATAGAGCAGTCAGTCAACCAATAGAAGGCATCACTGGGTGGGAAATACGATGAAACTGAACTTATATAGGATTCAGATTTATTATAACTCTTCTTTTTGATTTGCACATCAATTTAAACACAGATTTCTCAGTAACGGAGGAACTTACTGGCCATGTAAGGGTAAATTTACATGGACTGACAAGTGGCACAATACAACTGGAACCTGACACTTGAATGCCTGTTTAAACAGGCTTTCCAAAGCAATCAGTGCACACTATGCAATTTATAGTAGTGAGCAAAGGCTGCAATGGATATTAGCAGTGCAAGCCCTGTTTGCATAGTGCGATGAACCACCAAGAGTGATGATCTTTTCTGCTACACAAAAGATGATTTCACCCAACAAATGAGCATTTTGCTAGCTTATCTGGTGATTGGCAGTCTGTTTACACAATTGTCGTTCATGATTATCTTAGAAAGTAAAAGTATTGCTGGACTTGTCTTTAAAAGAGTTAGATGAACACATAAATAGTTTGGGAGGGGAAATCCCGCTGACCTATAACTGTAAACGAACAAACCTGTTGCTACTCCCCAAAGAGGTATTAATTTTGGACCACTGCTTGTTAAAAAGCCATGGCTTACTCCGTGTACAGCACCTACATCACCTCTGTATAAACACCAACACAGCAGTTATCTGACCCCATCTACTATATAATCGTCTAATTCTGTCTGTAACGGAAATCACGCGTCAGGCGACAGGCGCAGTCTGGCCGCGAATTGGCGCAGGATTTGAACCACGCATGCCACCGCTATCGCCACTGATCTCCCGACGGTAGCCGCGGGTCATCTCCTGCCGCATGGAGGTCAGCGGCAACGCAGCCGGGAGATACATATTCTAGAATACCCGATGCGTTAGAATCGGGCCACATCTAGTAAATCTATAATTTTTGAACTATTTTGAAATTTTAAAAAGTCTGTGAGTGCAGTCTGTTATTAAACAGCCTTGATGGTTACCACCAGTTTATGCATAGTCATATATGTTGAGGTCACTTTGACGATACAAAGGCTGTTTTACACTTCTTGGTAAATTGATTGACTATAAATTAATTTTCTTTGTAAAAAGCTGACAAATTTGATTTTGAAAAGATTCTCTCATCTCTTATTATTATTATACATTTTTATAGCGCCATTTATTCCATGGCGCTTTACATGTGAAAAGGGGCAAATATAGACAAGTACAATAAACGTGAGCAATACAAGGCACACACAAGTACAGAAGGAGAGAGGACCCTGCCCGCAAGGGCTCACAGTCTGCAGGGATGGGTGAGGATACACTAGGAGAGGGTAGAGCTGGTCGTGCGGTGGTTCAGTAGACTGAGGATCACTGCAGGTTGTAGGCTTATCAGAAGAGGTGGGTCTTCAGGTTCTTTTTGAAGGTTTCCATGGTAGGCGCGAGTCTGATGTGTTGGGGTAGAGAGTTCCAGAGTATGAGGGAGGCACGGGAGAAGTGTATGCGGTTGTGGGAAGAACAGATAAGAGGGGAGTAGAGGAGGAGATCTTGAGAGGATGAAAGGTTGCGTGTGGGTATGTACCGGGAGACCATGTCACAGATGTATGGAGGAGACAGGTTGTGGATGGCTTTGTATGTCATAGTTAGGGTTTTGAACTGGAGCCTCTAGATGATAGGAAGCCAATGAAGGGCTTGGCAGAGAGGAGAGGCTGGGGAATAATGGGGAGACAGGTGGATTAGTCAAGCAGCAGAGTGCAGGATGAATTGGAGTGGTGCCAGAGTGCTAGAGGTGAGGCCAGAGAGTAGGAGGTTGCAGTAGTCGAGGCGGGAGATGATGAGGGCATGCACTAGTGTTTTTGTAGTTTCGTGGTCAAGGAATGCACGGATCCGGGAAATATTTTTGAGTTTGAGACGGCAGGAGGAGGCAAGGGTTTGGACATGTGGCTTGAAAGAGAGGGCAGAGTCAAGGATCACCCGAGGCACCGAGCATGCAGGACTGGGGAAAGTGAGCAGCCATTGACATTGATGGATAGGTCTGGTGGGGGGGTAGAGTGAGATGGGGGAAAGATGCTGAATTCTGATTTGTCCATGTTCAGTTTTAGAAAGCGAGCAGAGAAAAAAGCGGAAATAGCAGACAGACATTGTGGGATTTTGGTCAGTAAGGAGGTGAGGTCAGGTCCAGATAGGAATATCTGTGTGTCATCGGCGTAGAGATGATACTGCAAACCATGGGATTCTATGAGCTGTCCCAGGCCGAGAGTGTAGATGGAGAAGAGTAGGGGTCCTAGAACTGAGCCTTGAGGAACACCGACAGACAGGGGGCGAGGTGAGGAGGTACTGTGGGAGAGGGAGACACTGAATATTCGGTTTGTTAGATATGATGAGATACAGGATAGGGCCAAGCATGTGATGCCAAGAGATGAGAGAATCTGTAGCAGGAGGGAATGGTCCACAGTGTCGAAGGCAGAAGACAGGTCCAGGAGAAGGAGGTGTCAGGAGTCGAACCCAGTACCTCTTGTCCACTGGCCAGCAGCTCTACCATCTGAGCTATTCTGCTGGCTGCAAAGTTCCTTGCTGAACCCTGATACCATTGACTGTTCTTCCTGATTAGCTACACCTAGTGCTCTTTTGATTGGGCCTCTGATTGCCAATTACACACCCTATATAAACCTGGCCCTGTGGGTGTGTCATTGCGAGATTATTGAGCTCCAAGCCTTTAGTCAAGCGTTTCCTGCTGATCCATTGCTACAAACACTGCTCTCCTGTGAACCGACCTCGGCCTGCCTTCTGACTACGCTCTCCGCCTGATCCATTGCTACAAACACTGCTCTCCTGTGAACCGACCTCGGCCTGCCTTCTGACTACGCTCTCCGCCTGATCCATTGCTACAAACACTGCTCTCCTGTGTACCGACCTCCGGCTGCCACCTGACTACGTTATCCGCCTGATCCATTGCTACAAACACTGCTTTCCTGTGTACCGACCTCCGGCTGCCATCTGACTACGCTACCTGCCTCTGCTTCCCCTAGTGTTTGCAGTAACATCGGCTCCAACCCAGACGGGATCTTGACAGGAGGACAGAGTAGTGTCGCTTGCTCTTGGCGGTTAGTAGGTCGTTGGTGACTTTAGTTAGGGCAGTTTCAGTTGAGTGATGCAGTCGGAAGCCTGATTGTAAGTGGTCAAAAAGGGAGCAGGAGGAGAGGTGGGAGGACAGTTCAAGATGGACATGCTGTTCCAGTAGTTTTGAGGCATAAGGGAGAAGAGATATCGGGCAATAGCTAGACACAGAGGATGGGTCAATGGAGGTCTTTTTGAGAATGGGTGTGATCGAGGAATGTTTGAAGGATGAGGGGAAGACACCATTTGTAAGTGAGAGGTTGAAGAGGTGTGTTAGAGTAGGGGTGAAGACTGTGGCGAGGCTAGGGATGAGGTGAGATGGGAGTGGGTCAAACATGCAAGTGGTGAGGTGTGATCTTGATAGGAGGGTGGAGAGCTGATCTAATGTCATGGTGGAGAAGTTGGTTTTGGAGGAACAGGGCTGAGCAGCTAAGAGGGGCAACGGGGGCTGTGGGCCAAAGCTTTCTCTGATCGTATCAATCTTATGCTTAAAGAAAGAGGCAAAGTCTTCAGCAGAAATGAGAGGAGAAGTAGGAGGTGCTGGGGGACAGAGTAGAGAATTGAAAGTGTTGAAGAGCTGTTTAGGGTTGTGAGAGAGGGAGGATATGAGAGATGAGAAGTAAGTTTGTTTTGCGGCAGTGAGCGTGGACTTGAAGCTGGTGAGGGACTGCTTGTATGCCATCTCCGCTCAGCAACCCTGGAAGCCCGTATTAGTTCTTTGGTGAGGCTGGCCAGCCAGGGCTGCCTGTTGATTGTACAAGTTTTGCTATGTGTGAGGGGGGCGGCCGAATCAAGTGCTGCTGTTATTGTAGTGTTATAAAAGGTGGCAGCAGAATCTGTGTCATGAAGTGAAGATATGTCTGTAAGAGAGAGGAGGGACTCAAAGAGCAATGGTAAATTGAGGTGTTTGAGATTTCTGCGGGGATGAGTGAGTTTGTGGAGTGGGGGTTGTGCACTGGAAGAGGAGAAGGAAGAGAATGTTAGTAGGTTGTGGTCAGACAGGGGCAGGGGTGAGTTAGTGAGATTAGTAAGGGAGCAGAGGCGGGTGAAGATAAGGTTCAGTGTGTGACCATCTTTGTGAGTGGCCGCAGAGGACCATTGAGTGAGGCCAAAGGAGGCAGTGAGCGATAAAAGTTTAGAGGCAGCTGGGGTGGAAGCGTCAATGGGGATGTTGAAGTCACCCATGATGATAGTGGGGATGTCAGCAGAGAGGAAATGGAGTAGCCAGGTGGTGAAGTGGTCGAGAAAGGTGGAGATGGCTAGTTCTGGGGGGCGGTAGATGACAGCCAGCTGGAGGTTGGAGGAGGAGTAGATGCGGACGGAATGCACCTCAAATGAGGGAATAGTAGTGGAGGGGAGTAGTGGAATTGGGGTAAAGGAGCAGTTATCACACAGGAGCAAACCAACTCCTCCACCACGTTTGTTGCTGGGGCGGGGGGTGTGAGATAGGTGGAATCCACTGTATGAGAGTGCAGCTGGTGAGGCTGAGTCAGAGGGGGTGATCCCGGTTTCGGTGATGCCAAGGAAGGAGAGTTTGTTGGTGATGAACAAGTCATGGATAAATGACAGTTTATTGAAGACAGAGCGTGCGTTCCATAGTGCTCAGGTAGTGGGACCGGGGGAGTGGGGGCTGGGTGAATGTGTATGAGGTTATCATGGTTGCGAAAACATGTAGAGGATCGTGGCAGCACCTTAGAAGTGAGTGTGGGGATGTGTTGAGGAGGGCCAGGATTTGGGAATATGTCACCCGCAATGAGGAGTAACTGACAGAGCATTAGAAGGTGGGAACAGGATAAGACATGGTGTGGCCGTGTGTGTTTGGAGAAAAAGGATTGTACATGGAGGAACAGTTCTGAGGAACAGGTGAGATGGCTGGGGAGGATGGAGGGTGAAATGACAACTTCCTTACTAGGTGGGGGGATTACAGGGGATAGGAAGAAAGCAAGTAGTATGGGGGTGAAAGTGAAAAGAAAAGGAAACATGGTAGTGGTTATATATTCTGTCAACTTACAGTCAAATTCCAGTCCAATTCTAGTCTAATTCAGAGTATAGTAATTAGAAATCTGTAATTTGAAAGATGGAATATGAAAGATCCATGTTCAGACACATCTGGTCAGACCCATGTCCCAGAATATATGTCTCTTATGCACAAAACCTAATTTTGTACAAGTGTATATAGTCCTTCATAGGAAAGTATTACTGCCACAGCTGCGCACTATTATACTTGGAAATTGTACAGAGCTGTAATAGCGTTGTGTGAATTAGGGTTCAGGTTAATCTGTGGTGAGGAGTGAATTGCAAGTATTTAGATTTTTTTTACTACAGAAAGGTAATTACTTATAAAAGCTTTAATCAATATAATTAGTGATAAAGAACCTGTTTTTTTTGTGTTTTATCACTTTTTTTATCTGTGTCCTAGGGATTTTTTAAAAATATTTTTGTTTATTTCTCTAAGTGAGATTATATTACATTATAGTCCCTTAAAAAAGCACCAGGTTGATAAAATAATTAGATTTATTATCAGGCACAACTATTCTGTCAGGTTGCAGCTAACATGGTGGTCAGAGATTAATGGCGGCTTGATGAAGCCAAGTCTGGTTATATTACACAACGTGAAGCCTTGTCTGGTTGCACAGTTGCCCTATAGTTGATAAATTATTGATTATGTAATACATGAGTAGCTTAAAGGGCACCTGACAAATTCTGAAATACTCCTTACCTGCTGGTTATAGGGTCAATCTGCAGGTAATTAGCAAATGAATCCTGTAAAGTTGGCTCAATGGAGCAGCTGCTACAGGGAGAAATTGAAGCTATATTCTCCCTGAAGCTGCTCTTTTCCAGTCATTGAGCATTTCAGTGAGCCACAACAGTCAATACTCACCATACAGTGAGCACGCTGTAACCAGGGAAATTTGATTGACAGCTTTCTCTGGAAGTGAGCAGCTACAAGTAGAATATAGCTACATTTTGGAGCTGCATGTACAGAGTTTATGAATGTGACCAGTTTCCTTTAAGACAGCTACAAAGCTACTCAGTGTGGTCCTCAGTTTGTCTCAGAGAAATGGGTTAGTGGATTACCCCTATAACCATAGTCCCTTTCTGACATTGTCCAGTTTTGCTTTGTGTAGTGTGGAAACATCTTTACAATAAATCAGTAAATGTCATTGATGGACATAAAAAACATATCAGGTTGTAAAATAACTAAAATTCCCGTTATTTAAATCTTGTGAAATATTTAAGACCATGTACCATTTCTCACCCACAGATGTTCGCCATGTTTTTTTTCTCTTTGTCTATATTACCATTTTGACTAGAAGACTTGGATGGATAATGAAGACAAGAATCAAGTGTGAAGATTCATACTGTAAAATTACATTTCAGTGTATTACTTATGCACAAGTCAAAAAAATGTCAGTTGAATTAAAAAATGTTATAGAAATGGGACAAACAGAATTTACTTACCTAAAAAATCTGCCTGAGTAAAATATTTGTATTCCTCTCTTAGAATTTTGTTATACACTCCTCTGTTATTCCTCCTGGAATTGTATGTTTAAATTGGCAACTTTTACCATTTCCCTTGTGAATGAGTCTGACACTGTAATCAGTACTGTCTGTTTCATAATAAACAATTTATAAAATGAATATGTGCTCCGGGATTGTTATTTTATAGCAAATATAAAAATTTCCTAAATTACACCCATCAGGAGACCTGACAATCAGCATAATATATTACCGGTATACCTCCCTGCTTTATACCTATGTTCAACAGAGTTCGAATATGTAATTTTCTTCATTTTGAAATCAGTAAATGTCTCAGCTACATTATATACATACTATAATGAATGAGTTCACTATTAACCCCTTTACCCCCAAGGGTGGTTTGCATGATAATGACCAGGCCAATTCTGACCACTGTCCTTTTATGAGATAATAACTCTTGAACTCTTCCATGGATCCCGATAATTCTGACACTGTTTTCTTGTAACATATTGTACTTTTTGATAGCAGTAAAATTTCTTTGATATGACATGCATTTATTTGTGAAAAAAATGGAAATTTGGCGAAAATTTTGAAAATTTCACAATTTTCCAACTTTGAATTTTCATGCCCTTAAATCAATGAGATATGTCACACAAAAAACATAATAAGTAACATTTCCCACATGTCCACATATCTACTTTACATCAGCACAATCTTGGAACCAAATTTTTTTTGTTGTTAAGAAGTTATAAGGGTTAAAATTTGAACAGCGATTTCTCATTTTTACAACACCATTTTTATTTTAGGGACCACATCACATTTGAAGTCACTTTGAGGGGTCTATATGATAGAAAATACCCAAAAATGACACCATTCTACAAACTGCACCCCTCAAGGTGCTCAAAACCACATTCAAGAAGTTTATTAACCCTTCAGGTGCTTCACAGAAATTTTAGGAATGTTTAAACAAAAATTTAACTTTTTTTCACAAAAAATTTAATTCAGATCCAATTTGTTTTATTTTACCAAGGGTAACAGGAGAAATAGGGCACCAAAAGTTGTTGGACAATTTGTCCTGAGTACACTGATACCTCATATATGCAGGAAAACCACTATTTGGGCGCATGGCAGAGCTTGGAAGGAAAGGAGCGCCGTTTGACTTTTCAATGCAAAATTGGCTGGAATTGAGATCGGACGCTATGTCACATTTGGAGAGCCCCTGATGAGCCTAAACAGTGAAAATCCCACAACTCTAACTCCAACCCTTACCAGAACACACCCCTAACCCTAATCCCAACCCTAACCCTAATCCCAACCCTAACCGTGATCCCAACCCTAACCCTGATCCCAACCCTAACCCTGATCCCAACCCTAACCATAATTCAGACCCTAACCCCAACTCTAGCCTCTGCCCCAACTTTAGCCCCAACCCTAACCATAATTTTAACCGTTCCGTGGTAAAATTGATGAGGCGGTTTTATTCTTCGGGTCAGTACGATTACAGCGATACCTCATTTATATAATTTTTTTATGTTTTGGCGCTTTTATACAATAAAAACTATTTTATAGAAAAAATAATTATTTTTGCATCGCTTTATTCTGACAGCTGTAACGTTTTTACTTTTTTGATGATGACATTTTAAACCATGTTTATTTATATCCGTTTTTTTGATTGCGTGTTATTCCACTTTTTGCTCGGAGGTATGATGATAAAGCATTGTTTTTTTGCCTTTCTTTTTTATGGTGTTCACTAAAGGGGGTAAACTAATGGGAAAGTTTTATAGGGTGGGTCGTTACAGACGCGGGGATACCAAATACGTGTACTTTTATTTTTTAGATTTTTTATTAAAATATTTATTTATTGATAGACTGAATATTGATTTTTTTTATTATTTTTATTATTTTTTAAAATATTTTTACAATTATTATTTTTATTTGATTCTTAGTTTTACACATTGTCCCAATATGTGACACTGATTTTGTGCAAGCTGATCGCTACTATAGCACGCAGTGCTGCATTCTATAGAAGCTGTCAGCACTGCATGCAATATACACTGACCTGAGAGACCTCCTTGTCATCACTGCGCATGACAGGAAGCCCCTCAGGCCTGGACAATGGATGTCATTGTGACGACATCGGGTCTCCATGGCAGCGATCGGGACCCATGGCAAGCCGAGGGGTCTCCGATCCAAAAGCAGAAGGGCTGTCAATGTGTCGGGGGTTTAAGTACAGAGAGCGGTCCGTGACCACTCCTGTCACTTAGTACCGGGTATCAGCTGTAAGAATCAGCTGACAACTGGCTGCGATTGCCCATGCTCCCCCCGTGAGCGCTGCCAATCCACTATGACGTACTATCCCATCCTTGGGAATTAAATCTCAGGGCACATGGATGGGATAGTACATCATATGGCAGAAAGGGGTTAAATAGTGTCTTAATTTCAGTTGTTTAGAGACAATGGGCCACTGGAGACAATGACAGAAGAGGACATTTGTTGTGAAACTGATTCATTTTTTTGTTCTAATGGAAATAGTAGATATATTGCAACTTATGTTCCGTTTGCCACACTATTTTCTTCTCAATTTTCTAAATTAAAGCCATTTTATATAGACAGTTTTTGTATCCACAATGAGTGCTGAATATAACAAGAAGGTACTCTTTTAGAGTTCTAGACATGGAGATACTATTCTAACTGTATGTGACTGGATAATCATTAGTATAATTGTTTGGTTGCATATAGTTGTAAAGTGTGATAGTCGAGACCGTGGTGCTACCTGGTTTCTCTTTGGCACTTCACTGGAACTGGGACAGCCCTCGTCTGTATTCTGTAGTGTGTGGGGTGCATCACACTCACTTGTAGGCCGCAGGAGCTGCTTCACTCAATGCATGGGACACCAGGTGTCCGGCAGCCCCTATGCCAGACCTTAGGCTCCAGACATGACAGGAGCGACCGTTCAGGATCCCAGTAATACCTCTCACTGCCTGGAATAAGCAACACGTGCTGCCCCAAGCAACCCACCGCATCTGAACTTGACCTTCATTATGCACTTCACTAATGCTTATTGCACTCACATTATCAGGAAGGGAACCTCTCCCCCTTTTTATTAACACTTTTGCCCACCCACTGGGCTAGTTTTATTATTAACTATTTCCTTATCTTATATGCTGTTACTAAACAGCGATCAAAAAAATGTCCAGGACATTCAGTGATGATCAGCGATTGCCAGCAGGGGGGCTGATCGTCGCTGAATGTCACACACAGCGATCTCGCTAGTGAGATCGCTGCTGAGTCACTAGTTTTGTGATGCAACAGTGATCTCCCCAGCGATATCGCTGTGTGTGACATTCAGCGACGATCAGCCCCCCTGCTGGGAATCGCTGATCATCACTGAATGTCCTGGACATTTTTTTGATCGTTGGTCTCCTGCTGGCCAGCATGCATCGCTGTGTGTGGCAGGCAGGAGACCAGCGATCAGCTGGTAACCAAGGTACACATCGGGTTTCCAGGCGCCGGGCGGTGCCTGGAAACCCAATGTGTACGTAGGATACCAGCGTGTTGCTGCAGTGGAGCTGGTAACCAAGGTACACAGCGGGTTTCCAGGTGCCACGCAGCGCCTGGAAACCCGATGTGTAACTTGGTTACCAGCTCCCTGCACCAGCGGGCTGGTATCCAACGTACACTGCGGGTAAATAAGCGACGTTACCCACAGTGTCGCTGTCCTGATCGCTGCCTGTTTGGCAGCTCACCAGCGATCATGTAGCGACACACCAGCAATCCTGACAAGTGCATATCGTTGTCGGGATCGCTGGTGTGTCGCTATGTGTGATGGGGCCCTTACTGTTTGCGCCCTACTTATGTTATCCTAAGCTTATCCTATACTATATTCCACTCACATTATGCATTAATACTTTACATGCTGTACATTACCATAATGCATTACATAAGATGCACATCACTTTTACATATATAGTACAGACCAAAAGTTTGGACACACCTTCTCATTTAAAGATTTTTCTGTATTTTCATGACTATGAAAATTGTAAATTCACACTGAAGGCATCAAAACTATGAATTAACACATGTGGAATTATATACTTAACAAAAAAGTGTGTAACAACTGAAATTATGTCTTATATTCTAGGTTCTTCAAAGTAGCCACCTTTTGCTTTGATGACTGCTTTGCACACTCTTGGCATTCTTTTGATGAGCTTCAAGAGGTAGTCACCGGAAATGGTCTTCCAACAATCTTGAAGGAGTTCCCAGAGATGCTTAGCACTTGTTGGCCCTTTTGCCTTCACTCTGCGGTCCAGCTCACCCCAAACCATCTCGATTGGGTTCAGGTCTGGTGACTCTGGAGGCCAGGTCATCTGGCGTAGCACCCCATCACTCTCCTTCTTGGTCAAATACCCTTACACAGCCTGGAGGTGTGTTTGGGGTCATTGTCCTGTTGAAAAATAGCATGCCGCTGCAAGATGCTGTGGTAGCCATGCTGGTTCAGTATGCCTTCAATTTTGAATAAATCCCCAACAGTGTCACCAGCAAAGCACCCCCACATCATCACACCTTCTCCTCCATGCTTCACGGTGGGAACCAGGCATGTAGAGTCCATCTGTTCATCTTTTCTGCGTCGCACAAAGACACGGTGGTTGGAACCAAAGATCTCAAATTTGGACTCATCAGAACAAAGCACAGATTTCCACTGGTCTAATGTCCATTTCTTGTGTTTTTTAGTCCAAACAAGTCTCTTATGCTTGTTGCCTAGTGGTTTCCTAGCAGCAATTTTACCATGAAGGCCTGCTGCACAAAGTCTCCTCTTAATAGTTGTTGTAGAGATGTGTCTGCTGCTAGAACTCTGTGTGGCATTGACCTGGTCTCTAATCTGAGCTGCTGTAAACCTGCGATTTCTGAGGCTGATGACTCAGATAAACTTATCTTCAGAAGCAGAGGTGACTCTTGGTCTTCCTTTCCTGGGGTGGTCCTCTTGTGAGCCAGTTTCTTTGTAGCGCTTCATGGTTTTTGCAACTGCACTTGGGGACACTTTCAAAGTTTTCCCAATTTTTCGGACTGACTGACCTTCATTTCTTAAAGTAATGATGGCCACTCGTTTTTCTTTACTTAACTGCTTTTTTCTTGCCATAATACAAATTCTAACAGTCTATTCAGTAGGACTATCAGCTGTGTATCCACGAGACTTCTGCACAACACAACTGATGGTCCCAACCCCATATATAAGGCCAGAAATCCCACTTATTAAACCAGACAGGGCACACCTGTGAAGTGAAAAACGTTTCCGGTGACTACCTCTTGAAGCTCATCAAGAGAATGCCAAGAGTGTGGAAAGCAGTCATCAAAGCAAAAGACGGCTACTTTGAAGAACCTAGAATATAAGACATAATTTCAGTTGTTACACACTTTTTTGTTAAGTATATAATTCCACATGTGTTAATTCATAGTTTTGATGCCTTCAGTGTGAATTTACAATTTTCATATTCATGAAAACACAGAAAAATCTTTAAATGAGAAGGTGTGTCCAAACTTTTGGTCTGTACTGTATATGGCAGTATTCATATGGCGCATCTGTTGTCTTTAGGGGCAGGAACAGGGTAAGACAGTTCACATCCCTTGACAGTTTCATTATTATTGGCAGCACATTCCCATTTTCAATGATTTTAATGTTTCCAGTAAAAGTTTGTCTGATGTTCGTCCTTCGTAGTCGAGGATGACATTGGCTTCAGGGTTCAGAAAGAGTTAATAATTATGGGTGGCTGATGAGGCCAATCCGGGCCCTGAAGGTTCGCCCTCATACTTGACATAAGGAAGTAGATTTGGTCAGTATACCAGATTCTGCTCGTGCCTTGCGGACAGCACACTTTCTTTTTGCGTCCAAGATTTTCCTATCTTCAGCTGCACGTTCTCCTGAGGTGATCCTGCCCCACCAACCTAGACAATCCAGGGCGAGCTCTTCACATTCGTTAATGCTGACTTCCAGGTGTTAGAACTCTCCTGTTAGGTTTTTTCTATCTTGCTGGTCACATGACCTTTTTTGCCTATTTAGTCCTGCTTCGCCCTTCTGGCTTTGCTGGACTTCATTGTAATTTATACTCTTAAGCTAGCCAGGTGCTTTGTTACCTTACTCCAATAGTTTTGCTTGGTCTTCGGACCTCTATGTTCTATGTTGTTTGTTTTTCTTTTACCGCTACAACTTCTGTTAGTAGGTGTCCATCTTTTCTCCCAGTCCCTAGTGCTTGTAGGGATCCCTCCCTCGCATCTATAGGTCTTCGTACAGACTAGCTGAGGACTTCAGCGGGTCTGATCACAGGATCAGGTTCCCCGCTACATCGTAGGGATCTAGCTTAGTTTTATCGTAGGGACAGATATCCCTTTCTTCCTTAGTGCTTGTAGCAGAACATAACAGTAAGTCCAGCCCAAAAAAATATCTCTGAGGAAAGATTTTCAGTTTCCATTATGGTGTCGGTTCAGGACTTGGCTCAACGCCTGCAGGGACTCTCTCTGGAGGTGGCCGAACTCCAGCAACACGTGAGTAGCTGTACTGGAGCACATTTCGTGGAGCCAAAGGTATGTTTTCCTGATTTATTTTTTGGTGAACAACAAGATTTTTTTTTCTTTTAAAAATGCTTGCTTGTTGTACTTTCGTTTGAGACCCAGATCCTCTGGTGATGAATCACAGCGCATAGGGTTCATAATGTCACTTTTGCGCAAAGAACCTCAGGAATGGGCCTTTTCTCTGCAACCTAGTGATCCATGCTTTAGATCAGTGGATAGTTTTTTTTCTGCTTTGGGGTTATTGTATGATGATCCTGATCGTGTCTCATCAGCTGAGACAGAATTGAGACGTTTGAGGCAGGGATCAGGTAATGTGGAAAAATATTGTACTCACTTCCGACGGTGGTCTACTCAGGTGGGGTGGAACAATTCAGCTTTGAAAAGTTTGTTTCTTGTAGGGCTAGGTGAAAGGGTTAAAGATTTGCTGATTGCTTATCCCATACCTGGTAACTTGCAGGAGGCTATGCAATTAGCTATACGGGTGGATAGGAGACTGCGTGCAAGGGTTAATGAGAGTAAATCCTTTGCTATGTCAGCTCCAAGTCTTGAGAGGGTCTGTACTGATATTGGAGAGCCGATGGAGATTGGAGCGATGGCACCCCGCTCTCAGGAAAAAGACCGCAGGTTTTCTGAAGGTTTGTGCTTTTATTGCGGCAAATCTGACCATTTCATTAAGAACTGTGTGCTTCGTATGAACAAAGAAAAAAAAAAGAGCTCAGTTTCGCCCGTATAGCCTGTTTAAACACTAAGGGTGTCTTTCTTTCTGCCTCTACTGCTGCTCAGGAAGAGTTAATGGATTTTTGGGTATTTGTCGATTGTGGTTCCACTCTGAATGTGATTGATGGGGGATTCTTGGAAAAACTTAAATTAAAACCCAAACCTTTGTCATCCCCTATTGCCGTGGTTTCTGTTGATGGCTCTCCCTTGAAGAATGTTACTCACAAAGTCTGTGAATTTCCACTCACTATTAATGGTGTTCACCAAGAGAATTTGGATTTCGTAGTATTGAATAATTTGCCTTCTCTGGTGATTTTGAGGTTACCATGGTTGAAATTGCACAATCCTGTACTGGATTGGTCTACCAATGAAATTAAGTCCTGGAGCCCTAAATGTTATGACAAGTGTTGTAACGGGCGTATTGCTGCTGTGGATAAAGGGGAATTACCTGTACCTATTCAGGATTTTTGGAAAGTTTTTTCTGAGAAGGAATCGCAGATTTTACCTCCCCATAGAGACTATGATTGTACTATTGAATTTGTCCCTGGAGCGACTCTTCCTAAAAGTCGTTTATTTAATCTTATTATCCCTGAGAGAAAGGCTTTGGAGGAATACATACAGACAAGCTTGGCCGCCGGTCACATTAGGCCTTCCAAGTCTCCTGTGGCTGTTGGATTTTTTTTGTTAAAAAAAGGACGGCTGTTTACGTCCTTGTCTGGACTTTCGTGAGATTAGTAAAATTACTGTATGCAATCCTTACCCACTGCCATTGATTCCTGATTTGTTTAACCAGTTAGCGGGGGCCAAGTGGTTCTCTAAAATTGATCTTCGGAGGGCATACAATTTGTTGCGCATGAAGGAGGGTGACGAATGGAAGACTGCTTTTAACACTCCTGTGGGTCATTTTGAGAATCTGGTTATGCCTTTTGGTCTTACCAATGCTTCTGCATTTTTTTCAGAATCTTATTAATGACATCCTTAGACCTTTGATCGGCAAAAATGTGGTTGTGTATTTGGATTACATTTTGATTTATTCGCCGGATCTGGAATCTCATTGGCGGAGCGTTCGTGAGGTATTACAGTTATTGATTGACAATTCACTTTTTGCTTAGCTGGATAAATGTGAGTTCGCTGTACAGAGAATTAGTTTTTTGGGCTACATTATCTCCAGCGAAGGTTTTGAGATGGACCCGGTGAAAGTTCAAGCTGTGCAGGATTGGCCTAGGCCTATTGGTTTGAAATCGTTACAGAGGTTTTTGGGTTTCGCCAATTATTATAGAAAATTCATTAAAAATTTTTCTATTATTGTCAAACCACTGACCGATCTCACCAGGAAAGGTGCTAATGCGGTTCAGTGGACTACTGAGGCCATTGAAGCTTTTGTGTTTCTAAAGGAGAGGTTCAGCTCTGCTCCCATCCTTATGCAGCCTGATGTGACTAAACCGTTTTTGGTTGAGGTTGATGCTTCTTCTGTGGGGTCGGCATCACAGAAGAAGCCTTTTTTTCAAAAAAATTTTCTGAGACTGAACTGAATTACGATATTGGTAATCGGGAATTGTTGGCCATTAAACTTGCATTTGAACACTGGCGTCATCTCTTGGAAGGTGCTGAATTTCCCGTTCAGGTTTTCACTGATCATAAAAATCTGATCTATCTTGATGCTGCCAAATGCTTGAATGCCCGTCAGGCTAGGTGGGCACTGTTTTTCTCGTGGTTTAATTTTTCCGTTACTTACATCCCAGGTACTAAGAATGTTAAAGCCGATGCTTTGTCTCGCAGCTTTTCTCCCATGGTTGGTGCTGAGGAGGAGGAGAACATTTTACAAGAAGGGGTTGTGATTGCTGCTTTGGACTCTGTGTTGGAAGATGAGATTCTTAAAGCACAGGAGAATGCCCCATCTAACACACCCCATGGGAGGTTGTTTGTGCCTGGGACCTTTAGGAGAGATTTGTTTGTGGAGTGTCATGAGTCTTGGTTGGCAGGTCATCCTGGAATCTCTGAGACCAAGAGACTTGTGAGTCGCAGTTTTTGGTGGTCTGGATGGCAGAAGGAAGTCATTAAGTGGGTGCGTCAATGCACTGTGTGTGCTAGATCTAAGTCTTCACATACTCCGGCTGCGGGGTTGCTTTGCCCTCTGGAGATCCCTAGTGCACCTTGTACACATTTGGCTATGGACTTTATTACTGACCTTCCCCCTCTGAGGGTTTCACTGTCATCTGGGTGGTCGTGGACCGTTTTAGCAAGATGTGTCATTTGGTTCCTTTCATCAAACTGCCCTGCGCTAAGACTCTCGCTAAGGCCTTTGTCAAGGAAATTGTCAGACTACATGGCGTTCCTACTGACATTGTTTCTGATAGGGGACCTCAGTTCGTGGCTCGTTTTTGGCGCACCTTTTGTGACAGGTTGGGAGTTCATTTGTCGTTTTCATCCGGATATAATCCTGAGCCTAATGGCCAGACAGAAAGGAAAAACCAGGATGTTGAGCAGTTCTTGCGTTGTTTTGTGGCAGACAATCAAGAGGGGTGGTCGGAGTTTCTGCCACTTGCCGAATTTGCTCTTAACAACCATACATCCTCTTCTGCTGGTTGTTTGCCTTTTTTTTGTTGTACTGGGAGAGATCGTTTGGGTCATTCTCCAAATTGGTATCGGCCGTACCTGAAGAGGAGAGTTTTTCTGGTGATTTGGAGAGAGTTTTGGCGGATGTGCGTGGTAATCTTCAGGAGGCTAACAGAAAATCTAAAAGGTACTTTGATAGGAAACGGCAAGAGGTTTTGTTTGCTATTGGTGACATGGTTTGGTTGTCCTCTAAGAATCTGCGGTTGAGGATTCCTTCTAAAAAATTGGGTCCCAAGTTTGTAGGACCCTTTAAGGTGCTTCAGGTTGTTAACCAATCGGCTGTTAGGTTGGAGGTTCCTACCTCCTGGAAGATTAATCCGGTGTTTCATGTTTCTCTATTGAAAAGAGCTTATGTGTCGGATGGAGACGCCTCTGCCACTGTTCCTCCGGTGGTGGAGGATGGGGATTATGAAATTTCCCGCATCCTAAATTCTAGACGGTATAGAGGGAGTTTGCAGCATCTCGTCGCTTGGAAGGGTTTGGACCCGAGGATAATTCATGGGTGAGGGCGGATGATGTTTCTACGTCCAGGCTTGTCAGAGCGTTTCACAAGAGGTTTCCGGGTAAGCCTGGCCTAGAGGATCCAGAGGATCCTCTTAGAAGGGGGGGTACTGTTAGAACTCTCCTGTTAGGTTTTTTCTATCTTGCTGGTCACATGACCTTTTTTGCCTATTTAGTCCTGCTCCGCCCTTCTGGCTTTGCTGGACTTCATTGTAATTTATACTCTTAAGCTAGCCAGGTGCTTTGTTACCTTACTCCAATAGTTTTGCTTGGTCTTCGGACCTCTATGTTCTATGTTGCTTGTTTTTCTTTTACCGCTACAACTTCTGTTAGTAGGTGTCCATCTTTTCTCCCAGTCCGTAGTGCTTGTAGGGATCCCTCCCTCGCATCTATAGGTCTTCGTACAGACTAGCTGAGGACTTTAGCGGGTCTGATCGCAGGATCAGGTTCCCCGCTACATCGTAGGGATCTAGCTTAGTTTTATCGTAGGGACAGATATCCCTTTCTTCCTTAGTGCTTGCAGCAGAACATAACACCAGGTTTTTGAGAGACGCCTTGACACAATCTTTATAGCGCTTCTGCCCCCATCTGCTCGCTTTACTTGGAATAGTTCTCCGTACAGCAGTTATTTCGGTGGTCGGCTGTCAGGCATTCTGACCACATGTGCTTGGGCTTTCAGCAGAAGAGGGTAAATGCTGCAGAGCTCAGTTTGTTCCAGGATTGCCGTGTCCATGACATTGTCCTGCCACCTGATGTGAAGAAGTCTGTGGAGGCAACTCATGTGAAAATGATTAAGCTGTTTAGCATTCCGGCTGTAGACTGTCCAGGTTTCACTAGCATAGAGAAGTGTGGTGAGGACCATCGCACAGTAGACCTTCAGCTTGGTGGTAAGGCTGAGTCCCCTTCATTCCCAGACATTCTTACGCAGTCTCCCGACGGCGGCCCTGGCTTTGGCAATTTTGTTATTAACCTCAGCATCTATGGTTACTTCACGGGAAAGTTATTAGCTGCTTTGAGGTTTTGCTCCTTCACCGTGATACATGGCTCCTTGAATAGTTTCCCTGGTACAGATTGATACATGACTTCAGTTTTTGTAGTGTTGCTCTAGAGACCAAAATTGTTGCAAGCTTGAGAAAAACAGTCCATTTCATGCTGCATCTGCTGTTCCATGCTAGCATTAAGTGCATAGTCATCAGCAAATAATTCACGGATAACAGCCTCATGAACCTTCATAGCCTCCTTCAGGCGTTTTGGGTTGAATAGCTTGCCATCAGTCCTGTACCTAATCTGGATTCCATCTTCACAGTTGTTAAAGGCATCCCTTAACATTGCAGAGAATAACATACTGAACAGGGTTGGAGCAATCACACAGCCTTGTTTTACGCCGCTTGTTACTGGGAAAGCCTCAAATTCGTCTCCATCATTCAGAACCTTCACCATCATGCTATCATGGAACTGCTAGACGATTGAGATGACCTTGCTCGGGCAGCCGAATTTTGCCATGATCTTCCACAGGCCGTCTCTGCTGACTGTGTCAAAAGCCTTGGTCAAATCAACAAAAGTCACATAAAGGTCACTGTATTGCTACTGGCCACTTTTCCTGGAGTTGAAGTGCTGCAAAGACCATATCCACTTTTCCACGTTTACTTTACCACACTGGCTTTCGGGTAATAGGCCTTGCTCAAGATGATGTAGAAGGCGGTTGAGCAAGAGACAAGCCAATATCTTTCCTGCAGTGGACAGAAGGGAGATGAACCAATGGTTATCACAAGAGTGGCAGTTACCTTTCCTCTTGAATATATGAATTATGCTGGCATCTTTCAGCTGTTGCGGAACCTGTTCCTTTTTCCACATATACTGGAATAGTTTGGTCACCGTTTACATCAGAGCAGGGCAACCAGGTTTATATATCTCAGCAGGTATAGCATAATTTCCGTGTGCTTTTCCACAAGAAAGTTGCTTTACTGCATTCCTTCATTACTTCATCTCCACTTGGAAGAACATCAAGGTTCTAGTTGGTTTCTGCCTGGGGCAGGCGAGCAATAGCCTCGTCACTGATATTGGCAGTGCGATTAAGAATATTATTAAAGTGCTCAGCCCACCATTCCATAATTTGTTTCTTTTCTGTCAGCAGCTTAGCGTTAAGCAGAGATGAAGAGCTTGATGACTGGGGTCCATATACAGCTTTGAGCGCGTCGTAGAAGCGTTTCTGGTCATGGGTATCTGCATAGCCCTGAATTTCATCAGCCTTCTTGCTAAACCAGTTATCCTGCATCTCGCGTAGCTTGATTTGTACCTTGCTTTTTATGTTGATAAAGGCACCTTTCTTAGCTAGCGACGTGCGGTCATTTTGATACATCTTGTACCGCTGATGTTTCTCTTCTAGGAGTATCTTTATTTCCTCATCATTTTCATCGAACCAATCTTGATTATTTTGGCTACTGATCCGAGATGCTCCAGGGCAGTATTGTAAACTGCATCTCTCAGAATCGTCCACTGTTCCTCAACGCCAGTCTCCTCTACCTGCAGTATGTCTGCCATCAAGGTCATTGGCAAATTCCTCTGGGATTCTTTTATTTTGCAGCTTATAGACATTCAGCTTCTTTGTAGTTTTCTGCCCTTGGGGTCTCCTCGTCAGCAGGATGCTGAGCCTGCACTTAGAAATAATGAGGCTATGGTCAGTCCAGCAGTCTGCACCACACATGGCCTTCGTCACTCTAAAGTCCATCCCATCCCTTTTCCTGGCAATGATGTAATCAATGAGATGCCAATGCCTCGAGTGTGGGTGCATCCATGATGTCTTCATGCATGTGGGTAAACGGAATAGGGTGTTGGTGATGACAAGGTCATGTGTGGCACACATCTTGAGGAGCAGCAGGCCATGACTGTTACGCTTGCCAGTGCAGTGTCTCCCAATAACCCCTTCCCAGTTTTGATGGTCTGTTCCCACTCTGGCATTAAAGTCTCCAAGTATAATGAGCTTGTCTGCCTGTGTGATTGCTGAAATAAGTGTGTCAAGTTCATCATAGAACTTATCTTTAATGTCATCCGGGTTAGTCATAGTGGGAGCATAGGTACTGATCAGAGTTGCATGTTTCTTGTTTGTAAGTGAGAGCTGAAATGTCATCAGACGGTCGTTGATGCCATACAGAAGCCTGGTAAGTTTACGAACAAGATGATTTTTGATAGCAAATCCCACGCCTGCTTCTCGTTTTTCAGTGCTGCTCGACCACTCCAGAAAAGTGTACATCCACCACTATGCTCTGTCAATTGACCCTTGTCTGACAGGTGTGTTTTCCCTGAGAGCTGCTATATCAATGTTGTAATGAGCTAGCTCCCTAGCAAGCAATGCCATTCTTCTCTCTGGTCTGTCTGCCTTAGTGCTATCCAGCAGAGTTCTCACATTCCATGTGCCAAGGTTGAGTGCCATCATTTTGTTTTTCTTTATTGTGTGTCGACCGCTATATGGAAAACCCACTAGGTGGCAAGGTGAAATGAAGCAGACTATGTTTGAGGCACCTTTTCTAGCCCCGTCCTCGATTGAGGTGAGCAGAGTGATCCTGAACAGGACTGCTCACACACCCAGGAGGCTCCACTGCTGCTTTGGTCCAGTGGTGAGCGACCATATGGCCTGGGCCGCCTGTGTGCATGTTCGTAACTGCAGCTTCCAGTGATTCCACACCTGCTGCTTTGCCACTCTCCCATTGCCACAGGATTTTAGATACGCAGTGGTTGAAGTCATGACTTGAACTTGACTTGGATTAAAGTGAGGAAGAGTTGTGCATCGTCAACCTCACTCTCCCGCCCGTACCTATCGAGTCCCAGTGGAAAGGACTAGACAAGACAACTGGAGAAAGGTCAGGGTGCAGTGGATGGCCAGCAGTATTCTATATGTGCCTCTCTGCGCCCTCTCAGCGTTCCACAACACTGTGCAGTGAATAGCTTGTCTGTCCATTGAATCTTGAATGGTTTCTTCCGCACAGCCTGCCTAATCCAGTCTTCGCATGCGTGGGTAGGCAAACCCATGAAAATCACCGTAGGTCTCAAAGAAACCCGACAGCTACCCTCACCTGGTTTGGCCCACCTGCCGAGGTGGTGCTCTGGGGTGTACCCACTGCCGCATTCTAGCAGCTACTTAGAGGTACAGGTGAGAGTTGAGCATCAGATGAGGACCAAAGATGTCAGAGCTGTCCAGAAAGGACACGGCAAGCCCTCCACCAGAGGTGATACCTCTATCTAGATACCCCAAACACCTCAAAAAATGTATGTTTATGAAACAAACGACTACTTGCCCATTTACAGGCTGCATTCAAAGATTGAGGGTGTTTTTATTTTGTTTGCAGCAATTTCAATATAACTGCAACATCTTGCTGCAATTTTGGCAAATTCATTCGAAACAATGTGCTTTTGCGGCCAACAAATGCATCACAGTTGTAATGTGTGAACACCACCTTAATCAGCTATGTTAAAATAGGATGATGGTCACGAAGGAGCATTTGTTTGCCCCATCAATGGCCTCAGAAAGTGCCTTTACTTATCATTATCAATTTCAAAACCTCAGTTTTTCAGTCATTGTACTAGAACTTTCACACACTCTCTTTATGACTTTTTTGAGTAAAAGTAGTTCTTAGGGCGTATTCATATGCTAAGCTTTCTGCTGAGTTTTTTTTCCATATAGTTTACAGTACCAGCAATATGAATGAGATTTCTGAAATTTTGTACATTTGAACTATGAAAGGATTTTTTCAAATCTGCAGCACTGTAATTCTTTCACTGATTTTGCAGCTTTTACACCCATTCAATGAATCAACAGAAATGCATAAAAATGTCTATATTTTACACAAAAATATTTAGAGTTGAGAGTCCTCAGTGGTTGATACCTTTTAATGGCTAACTGAAAAGATGGTAACAAATTGCAAGCTTTCGAGACTACGCAGGTCTCCCCATCAGGCACAGACTAACACAACATCCGAAGAATCACATATCCACACACAAAACAGCACAGAAAAAATGCAATAGGCAGGACAAGTGACACGAAGCAGAACTGTCACCATGGCAGAGGGACCAACACAAATATGACTAGTTCATAGATAAGGAGTGAAGGTTCTATTACCCTCTGACCGGGGTCTGGCACTGCGTTGCGACGACCCCAAAAGGTCAGGGAAGCAGATTCCCCAATTGCTGCAGAACGACACAAAACTCTGGGATATATTCATCCCAGCACTAAGAGTGTCAAAGGTCATCACAAGTTTATATTCCCAGACTTCTCTATCCTTCTCAGACCCGAAGCCAGATTTTAATACAAGTAATTCCATATCTGTCATGCTATGACCGGGCATACAAAAGTGTTTGGCCACAGGTAAATCCATTCTTTTTTCTCTTATCGTGTGGCGATGAGAATCCATCCCTGTTCTCAGTTTTTGCCCGGCTCCCCCACATACAGACCCCAGTTGGACATTTAGTACACATAATTAGGCACCACATCAGATGTGATGCAGCTGAAGTACCTGGCACCCTGCAGTCCCGATGGGAGTTGGGATCTCCATCCTGTCCGTGGTCACCATAGATGCACAGGTCCTGCATTTCTTTTGTCTGCAAGGAAGGTTCCCGCAGCTGTTGGGGAGGACAGGGAGCCCTGACAACGATGCTTCTTAGATTTGGGGGCTGCCTAAAACATAGCAGTGGGGGGTCTGGAAATATGGATTGTAATCGGCATCTTTTTGTAGTAAAGGTTGTAGTTTCCGTGCAGCTCCCCTCAGCATCTCCAGACCTGGACTGCAGGCGACCACAGAGGCACCCGGCCATCCCCTTCTCCAGCTTTGCAATGTAGCAGGTGACTCCCCGACACTCTGGTGGCTCCTGCAATTTGGTTCCAATTGTTCCCGATGGTAGCCCTGGTTCAAAAAAGTCTTTCTGAGGCGACCATGGTTGTTCATCTCTATCCATGGGGTTGGAACATATACGTTTGTATCTGATGGCTTGGCTGTAGACAATAGAGTTTTTTATGTGTTTAGGATGGAAACTGTCCCATTTAAGATACCATCTTTTCAGTTAGCCATTAAAAGGTATCAACCCTGAGGACTCTCAACTCTAAATATTTTTCTATTCTGGCTAACACGGTACGAAGATACACATCTTTCCTATATATTTTACACATCATTTTTCCTGCAAACACTCTGGCTTTTCTGCAGAAAAGATCTGCTGTAAATACTCAATGTGTGCACAGAGCCTAAGGCTACATACTCATGATAAGTATTTGATGTTGCAGATTTTCTGCAATATTTCTGTATGTATTGGCTAAATTAGGTTACTTGAGGTTTTTTCATTGTGTTTTTAAGTGTGTTTTTTTTTTACCTAATAGATGTAGAAAATCTGCAACATCAAAAACTCACCAAATACTCATACTGGCAACTTAGTCTAACTTTTGCAGCTGATTCTTTATCTAATAATAATAATAATTTTATTTATATAGCTACACCATCTTCTGAAGCACTTTTCAATTAAGTGGGGACACGTACAGACAATAAAGACCTTACACATAATACAGCAGTCACAGGAGGAGTGAGGGCCCTGCTTGCAAGCTCACAATCTGTAAGGAAATAGGGGGGACTCAATAGATAAAAAGTGCTGGTCATTAGAGATGAGCGACTTTGCCTCAGGGAAGGTCGAGTCGGGTTTCGACTTTCCCAAAAGTCGAGTCGAACTAAATCGGCCGACTATCGGAAAAAGTCGAAGGTCCGACTGAAACTCAACCCGACCACAATGCAAGTCAATGGGGAAGAAAAGTTGGCAGGGAGTGGAGGACAGTAAACACACCTACAGTGCCCATTTCAATGCCAACGACATAAATTCTTATTACTTAAGCTTGTCAACTTTAATTTACTTTATAATAATAGTAACGCATTGAAAACTGGGGGTTATTTGGCTAAAGTTGTGGGGGGCAGGGCTGACTCCAGGTTTTCGTGGGCCCCGGGCAAAAGAGTCTCAGTGGGCCCCTTTAACACATACCACAATTCATGATGCTCCAATACGGCAGAGAAATATAGATATAGTACAATGACAAATACTTCACTTCTTACATTACATGAGTGATATCTATTGTAAATTCTACAAAGGCTCAAAAACTGGACAGTATAGTCCTCCATACAGTATTATGGCCACAACATAGTGCACCATACAGAATAATGAGCCCCATATATTGCTCCATACAGAATAATGAGTCCCATATATGATGCGCCATACAGAATAATGGGCCCAATATAATGCTTCATGCAGTATAATGAGCCACATATATTGCTCCATACAAAATAATGAGCCCCATATATTGCTCCATACATAATTGGTCCCATATAATGTTCCATACGGTATATGATGAGCTCCACATAATGCTCCAGTATATGATGGTCCCAATATAATGTGCCATACAGTATAGGACGGTCCCCATAGAGTATGAGCCCCACATATTGCTCAATACAGTATAATGAGTCGCATATAAAGCTAAAACAGTATATGATGGGCCTCATATATTGCTCCATACAGAATGGGCTCTATATAATGCTCCATACAGAATAGGCCCCATATGTGCTCCATATGATGCTCCATATATAAAGGGCTCTATATGATGCCCATAAATAATGAACCCCATATGATGCTCTAGTATATGATGGGCCCCATAAATGATACTCCAGTGTATGATGAGCCCCATATAATGCTCCAAATATAATGGTCCCCATATATAATGCTCCATATATAATGGGCTCCATGTGATGCTCCATATATAATGTGCCCCATATGATGCGCCATATATAATGGGACCCATATGTTGCTCCAATATATGATGGGCCCCATGGATGATGCTCCAGTGTATGATGGGCCTATATAATGCTCCATATATAATGGGCCTCATATGATGCTCCAGTGTATGATGGGCCCCATGGATGATGCTCCAGTGTATGATGGGCCTATATAATGCTCCATATATAATGGGCCCCATATGATGCTCCAGTGTATAATGGGCCCCGTATATGATGCTCCATTGTATTATGCACCCCAGATATAATGCTCCAGTGTTTAATGGGCCCTATCTATGATGCTCAAGTGTATGATGGGCCCCTTATATAATTCTCCAGTGTATAATGCTCCCCAAACATTGCTCTAAACATTAAAAAAATGAAATACCTCTCATTGCTGGGCACTGCTCTACTCTTGACTCCTCAGCGTCGCCATCTTCCAGCTCTCTGCACTGTGACTGTTCAGGCAGAGGGCGCACAGACATGACATCATCGCGCTCTCTGAACTGAATGTCACTGTCAGGAAAAGCGGAAGACGTCACAGCGGTGGAGCAGGGAGAGGTAAGTATTGCAAGTGCTGGGGCCCTGAGCAAACAGGGGGGCATACTCGTGGGCGCCAGCACTGGCACAGGGCCCCTAATAGTACGCCGGTGTCTCTGACCGCGAGTGGGCCACCCACCTGCTCAGGGCCCCGGCACTTGCCCGGGTGCGCCAGGTGCTGACGCTGGCCCTAGAGGGGATACAGCCCAGTTAGGGAGGTGGGAAAACTGGCATATGTTGAGGTGTAGGCTGGACATTCAGCAGCTGCAAATGGAGGAATTGGAGAAGTCGGAGGAAGAGGAGGACAAAGCGAGCCATTTTGCTGGCAACCTATGTGTCATCAGGTGTTATGTTTCGGTAGCTGAGGAGTGCAGGAAAAAAAGGCAATACACCAGAGCAGTTGGAATCTATGGGATTGCAGTACCCTGACTAACCACCACAACTAGAGGCAGCCGTGGAGCGTTCCTACGTTGGTCCTAGACGCCTCGTCACAGCCTGAGAAACTAACTACACCTAAAGATAGAAATAGGAAAGCTATCTGCCCCGGAGCAGAACTCCAAAGATAATAGAAAGCCCCCAAACATGTAATGGCGATTAGACAAGAGGAAATACAGACACAGAAAGAAAATAGTATGAGCAAACGCTGGGGCCCAAACTATCTAAATAGAAAAGGATAGGAAGGGTACTTACTGCAATCCCAGAAAACCCTGAAAAACACCAACTCTACTAATTTCAAAATCACCTGAGATCACACGACCTCTACCACCTAAATTAGTTCTCTGGTGTAACAAAATCAAAACAGCAGCCACTGAAAAAGCTGGAAAAAGCAAAAGAACAAAACTCAGTGGCTGAACTAAACTGAGAGAGCAGAAGCCCCCGGAGGGACCCTGAAGGCCCCACAGAAGTGCAGGACAAAATGCAAAAATCAAGCACAAACACAAAAGCAGAAAAAGACTTATCTGTTAGCAGGAGAAGCAGACACGACACAGCAGGCTACAAGGGAAACTGGAAAGAAGGATTCAGACCAGAACAATTGATCACCGGCAACCCTGATGGGAAAATGACTCCCTTATATAAGACCAGTCAGTAACACCTGATTCCCAGTCCTCACAATCTTCACTAGCACCGCTTGTAACCACCAGAGGGAGCCTCTGCTCAGAACTCATCTCAAACCCATTCACAACAGTACCCCCCCTTGAGGAGGGGTCACCGAACCCTCATTTGAGCAACCAGGTCGGTCAGGATGAGTTCTATGATACGCACGGATAAGTCTCCTAGCATGGATGTCCGAAGCAAACACCCAAGAATTGTCTTCCTGACCATAACCTCTCCATTTAACCAAATACTGGAGTTTCCGTCTAGAAAAACGAGAATCCAATATTTTCTCAACCACATACTCCAGATTGCCCTCAACCATAACATCCTTTACATTATCTGACAGACCCTTCCGGAAAAGGGCCGCCAAAGCGTCGTCATTCCATTTGGTCAGGACTGCCCACCTACGGAATCTCTGACAGTATAACTCAGCGTCATCAAGCCCCTGATTTAATGCCAACAAGGCTTTTTCAGCTTGATCAGTGACATTAGGCTCATCGTACAATAACCCCAAAGCCTGAAAAAACGCATCAACATCACTCAAAACAGGATCCCCAGGTATCAGGGAAAAAGCCCAATCCTGAGGATCGCCGCGCAGGAGAGAGATGATAATTTGAACCTGCTGCGCTGCTTTTCCTGAGGACTTAGATTTTAAGGCAAAAAACAATTTACAATTATTTTTGAAATTCTGAAACTTAGCTCGATCCCCTAAAAACAAATCTGGCATGGGGATCCTAGGTTCCACAACAGGCAACCTAGCAAGATATGCAGCAATACTCTGAACCTCAGTGGCAAGCTGATCCACAGGCCAGACAACTGTGCAAACTCCATTGGGAGAAAAGATCCTCCCCAGCACCCAGAGATACAGAGGGAAAAAAAAAAAAATGTAACAAACAGAAAAATATCTCTGACAACTCTGACAACCTTTTTTCTTTCAAATATTTTTTCCCTTCTGTGAGTACCATACAATTTTCAATTTTTGGGCCGGTGATACTGTTATGTTTCGGTAGCTGAGGAGTGCAGGAAAAAAAGGCAATACACCAGAGCAGTTGGAATCTATGGGATTGCAGTACCCTGACTAACCACCACAACTAGAGGCAGCCGTGGAGCGTTCCTACGTTGGTCCTAGACGCCTCGTCACAGCCTGAGAAACTAACTACACCTAAAGATAGAAATAGGAAAGCTATCTGCCCCGGAGCAGAACCCCAAAGATAATAGAAAGCCCCCAAACATGTAATGGCGGTTAGACAAGAGGAAATACAGACACAGAAAGAAAATAGTATGAGCAAACGCTGGGGCCCAAACTATCTAAATAGAAAAGGATAGGAAGGGTACTTACTGCAATCCCAGAAAACCCTGAAAAACACCAACTGTACTAATTTCAAAATCACCTGAGATCACACGACCTCTACCACCTAAATTAGTTCTCTGGTGTAACAAAATCAAAACAGCAGCCACTGAAAAAGCTGGAAAAAGCAAAAGAACAAAACTCAGTGGCTGAACTAAACTGAGAGGGCAGAAGCCCCGGAGGGACCCTGAAGGCCCCCACAGAAGTGCAGGACAAAATGCAAAAATCAAGCACAAACACAAAAGCAGAAAAAGACTTATCTGTTAGCAGGAGAAGCAGACACGACACAGCAGGCTACAAGGGAAACTGGAAAGAAGGATTCAGACCAGAACAATTGATCACCGGCAACCCTGATGGGAAAATGACTCCCTTATATAAGACCAGTCAGTAACACCTGATTCCCAGTCCTCACAATCTTCACTAGCACCGCTTGTAACCACCAGAGGGAGCCTCTGCTCAGAACTCATCTCAAACCCATTCACAACATCAGGGGAAAGTGGTACAAAATATTTTGAAACACAGGCATGGTTCATGTTAATGAAGGTGAGATCACCAACATTTTGGGTCGACAGCTGGGTCCTTTTTTCTGTCAGGATTGATCCAGCAGAACTGAAGACTCTTTCTGATAGCACACTACCAGCAGGGCAAGCGAGCTCCTGTAAGGCATATTGTGCCAATTCAGGCAGGTGTCCAGTTTACAGGCCCAGTAGTCAAAGGGGAATGAACTGTGAGGGAGAACATCGATAAGGGAGGAGAGGTAATTTTGAACCATAGTTGACAACTGCTGTCTCCTGTCTGTTGCAATCAATTCAGTATTACCAGTCGTGTGAGTGGTACTCAAGAAATCAGTCCACAACATGGTCATGAAACCCCTGTCTCCAACGCCACTTCGGCTGTGTGCACCATGAACACCTCTTCCATGTTGCCCAGTATGGCTCGTGGTAGAACCTGCACCGCTGCTGTGTGCTGGGAATGCCTCTAACAAACGGTTTACCAGAGTTGCTTGTTTGTTCGCCAATATTAGCTCTAGGTTCTCCTGTGGCATGATGATCTGTAATTTGCCTTTATAGCGTGGATCGAGGATACTGGCCAACCAGTAGTCGCCATCCTTCATAATTTTGGCAATGCGGGGGTCCCTTTTTCGGATCCACAAGACATAATCACACATGTGGGCTAATGTTCCACGTGTCAATGATGCACTGCCAATGGTGGGTGGAGGAGCACTTTCTGCCAAATCCACATCCCTCCAGTCATGCACAAACCCTGTACCTGACCTTGGCAAACCAACATTTTCTCTTGCCCCTGAGAAGCATCCTCCTCCTCAAAATAATCTTCCCCCTCATCCTCCTCCTCTTCCTCTTCTTCCTCCACCTCGTCCAGGACAGTTCCCTGAGCAGACAATGGCTGACTGTTATCAAGGCTTCCCTCCTCCTCCTCCTCTTCCTCCTCCGCTGCAGACGCCTGATCCTTAATGTGCATTAAAGTTTGCATGAGCAGACGCATAAGTGGGATGCTCATGCTTATGATGGCGTCGTCTGCGCTTACCAGCCGTGTGCATTCCTCAAAACACTGAAGGACTTTACAGAGGTCTTTCAGCTTTGACCACTGCACACCCGACAACTCCATGTCTGCCCTCAAACTGCCTGCCCGTGTATCCTCCAACAAATGCATTACAGCCTGCCTCTGTTCGCACAGCCTCTCAACCATGTGCATGGTGGAGTTCCACCTTGTTGCAAAGTCTATGATTAGGTGGTGCTTGGGGAGGTGGAGCCATCACTGCAGCCTCTGCATATGACTGGAGTCTATGGGCGAGCGACGGATGTGCGAGCAGAGTCTTTGCACCTTATGGAGCAGGGCTGGTAACTCCGGATAATTATTTATGAAGCACTGCACCACCAGGTTCAAGGTGTGAACAAGGCAATGTTAGGGGTCGAGTTCCCGCTTCTGCACAAGGGGAATCTCGAGCCATCCCGGCTGCAGTCTCCCATTCGTCTCCGGCCGCAGTGGACTCTGCTCAGCTTAGACGTCGGTCCCAGCGTCTCGCTCAGTCTAACAGTGTGCAGAGGATTACTTCTGCATCTCCAGGCTCTGCTATTGTGGCCAGTACTGGTTAGCGGCGAGCAGACGTCTTTAGGACAAAGTCCTTGTTTTCCCCTTCTGAGCATGCCAAGGGTGAGATCTCTCATTGGAGATCAGGGGTCACATGCTCAGGTACTTCAGCAGCTCCTATTGGTCCGCCAAGAAGGTCCTGTGACTACTGGTGTTCTGGAACAGTTTCATTGGTCCTTGTTTCTGGCAGGTCCTGTAGCTGTTACTATAAAAGGGTGGCATGGCTGGGCCACCATGCGCTAGTGTCAATCTTTATATGCTTTGCGCCACTGTGTTCATGCATGTGTGTGGTTAGGGCCCGGCTGAAATAAGCCCTAGAATAACGACTTAATCGGTGAGGAGTTTGATATGCTAGCTGGTCAGGGTCGGTGTCCTAGATGCCCTAGATTACCGGCATAACCGGTGAGGAGTTTGATTGCCGTATTCAGGGCTTCGCGTTCAGACGCCATAGATTGCGGGTGACTCCCGCGAGGACATTAGCGCATGATCACGTTCTATGTTCGCTTAGCAGTTAACTGTGTACCTGGGTGCCTGACAGGACACAGAAGTTTGTCTCAGCGGCTCTATGACGTAACAGGGTTCACTTTCAACGCTAGACAGCGCTCTAGCGTGTTTATTTTGCGACTCAGTTGTGTTAAGTGAGTTCGCACATATTGCCACAGCGCGTTACGGCATTTATTTTGGCGACTCTGTGGGATAACAGAGTTTGCTTCTTGCGCCATTTTACTAGCAGCAGGCTCCGCCTGCACAGTGGACCCCGGGCTGCGAACGCACCTCTCCACATCATATATTTGGTGCATTCCGCAGACCCTAACATAACACTAGCGCCAGGGTCTGGCTAGTAAAATGGAGGATGACCAGCGTCTACTACGGGACATCCAGCAGCTGGAGGGTAGGTTGGCGGCTTTTGAGCGCACAACCTCAGCTGTGGATGTTACCGCTGTCGCTGTTCAGGCTTCTAGCGTGGCTGCAGCCAGTGTGTCCACTGCCACCTCTGCCCCCACAATATCCCACCTCCCGCTTCCAGACAAGTTTGCTGGTGACAGCAAGCAATGTCGGGGATTCGTGAGTCAGTGCTCTATACAACTCGAGCTTCTGGCTGCACGTTTCCCCACGGATCGGGCACAAGTAGGCTTTGTAATATCTCTTCTGTCGGGCAGAGCGTTGGAGTGGGCCACCCCGCAGTGGGAGCGTGATGACCTCGTTTTCTGGAGGCTCTAAAAAAGGTCTTTCTAGGACCTCAGGTTACCCACGATGCGGCGCTCCAACTTCTGGCAAGTTCACAGGGTTCGTCCTTGGTCAGCTGTTTTGCTGTCCAATTTCGGACTCTGTCCTCGGAGTTGGACTGGCCGGATAAAGTCCTGATTCCAGTGTTTTGGAGAGGAATAGCGGGCCATGTGAAAGACGCCTTGGCTACCAGGGAGATTCCTGCCACACTGGAGAAGCTTATCGCCATATCTACCTGCATCGACCTCCGTTTTCACGAGCGGAGGTTGGAGTGGTCCCAGTGTAGGCAGAGGTTTCGGCTGGCTCCCACCTTCGCCAGACCTCTAGAATCTTCCAGCCAGGCGCCCGACTTCCATGAAGCCATGGAGGTTTCTCGAGCAGGACCTAAGTCCCGGGCCGCTCGAGTACCCATGGTCTGTAACATCTGCCAGCAGTTACGACATTATGCCAACAAATGTCCACAGCGATCGGGAAAACGGTCGCATCTAATGACCTTGGGAGGAGGTTCACTACACACTGCGGCATTTTCCACCAAGTTGTCCTTTAAGGGGAAAATTACAGTAGGGTCCATCCACGCTCACCGCCGAACTCTGTGTGGATTATGGAGCCGAGGGGAATTTCATGTCCTCTGCATTTGCTCTCCGCCACACTATACCTCTGGTGATGCTCGCCAAACCGGTGACTGTGCGAGTAGTGAATGGATCAACTCTGCCCTCACAAATCACCCACCAGACGATCCCTCTCACTTTATCTATGTCCCCTACCCATCAGGAGAGTATTTCTTTTCTTGTCCTGCCCGAGGGAATAGACGAGGTGTTGCTGGGAGTACCTTGGCTCCGTTACCACTCTCCCCATATTGAGTGGTCCTCTGGGAGGATACTGGGTTGGGGTGATTCATGTAGAGGCAGGTGTGTCAGGGAGTGCGTTCAGGTCACCACCACAGAGATACCCGTAGATCTCACTTCTCTTCCTCAGTGTTATTGGTCATATGCAGACGTTTTCTCCCAAGAAGGCGGCGGAGACTCTTCCACCTCATCGCCCCTATGACTGTCCTATTGATCTCTTGCCTGGAGCAGAACCTCCTCGGGGGAGAGTATACCCCCTGTCGCTTCCTGAGACGGAGGCCATGTCCAGTATATTCAGGAGAATCTGGCAAGAGGGTTCATTAGGAAGTCGGTGTCACCAGCAGGGGCGGGGTTCTTCTTTGTGCAAAAGAAGAACGGAGAATTACGTCCATGTATTGACTACAGGGGTCTTAACGCTATCACCCGTTGCCCCTAATCTCTGAGCTCTTTGATAGGCTCCGAGGAGCAAGAGTATTTACCAAGCTTGATCTACGTGGTGCCTATAATCTAATTCGCATCCGTGAGGGGGACGAGTGGAAGACAGCTTTTAATACCAGGGATGGGCATTATGAATACTTGGTGATGCCCTTCGTGCTCTGTAATGCTCCCGCTGTTTTCCAAGACTTTGTCAATGATATCTTCCGGGATATGCTCTCCAACTCTGTAGTAGTCTATCTGGATGATATTCTTATCTTTTCACCAGATATAGACTCTCACCGGAGGGATGTCAACAAAGTCTTCGACCTCTTACGGGCAAACTCCCTCCATGCCAAGCTGGAGAAATGTGTGTTTGAGCAGGAGTCCTTACCTTTCCTGGGCTATATCATCTCTGCCCAGGGATTGGCTATGGATCCTGCCAAACTACAGACTGTAATGGACTGGCAAGAACCCCATTCTCTTAAAGCGGTGCAGCGCTTTATGGGGTTCATTAATTATTATCGCCAGTTCATTCCCCATTTCTCGACTTTGGTAGCTCCCTTGGAAGCCCTCACCAAGAAGGGAGCAATTCCCAAGTTGTGGTCTGAGGAGGTCTCCAAGGTGTTCTCTTCCATCAAGTCGCATTTTGCCAGTGCTCCCATATTACATCGCCCTGATGTTGATAAGCCGTTTATTTTAGAGGTGGACGCCTCTTCTGTTGGTGCTGGATGCTCAAGGTCGGAAGCATCCCTGCTTCTTCTTTTCTAAGACCTTTACACCAGCAGAGAGGAATTATTCCATCGGGGACAGGGAGTTGCTGGCTATGAAGTTGGCCTTCTCTGAGTGGAGACATCTTCTGGAGGGGGCTCGTTTTCCCTTCTAAGTCTTCACCGACCACAAAAACTTGGTATATTTGCAAACGGCTCAGCGGCTAAATTCTCGCCAGGCCAGATGGTCCCTATTCTTCTCTCGGTTCCACTTCACCCTCCATTTTCTCTCTGGTGAGAAGAATGTTCGGGCCGACGCTCTCTCTCGCTCCTTAGTGTCATCAGAGGAGGATGATGAGGAGCCTCAGCTTATTGTCCCCGAAGAAAGCCTGAGAACTGTAGCCCCGGTTTCGCTAGAGTCTGTGCCTCCGGGGAAGACTTTTGTGCCCACTAATTTGCGACCAGAGGTACTCTCTTGGGCACACTCGTCCAGGGTGGGTGGACACTTTGGGGCAAAGAGGACAACTGAGTTATTGGCGAGGACATACTGGTGGCCACATATGGTCCGTGACGTCAGGGAGTATGTTCAGGCGTGTGTCTCCTGTGCCAGGAACAAGTCCCCTCGACAACGGCCAGCTGGGTTACTTTTTCCTTTGCCGGTGGCAGACAGGCCCTGGGAGATGGTCAGGATGGACTTTGTGGTGGGCTTACCCAAGTCTCGGGGGTTGCACTATCATTTGGGTGATCACCGACCACTTCTGGTGCACTTAGTGCCGCTACCACGGTTACCTTCTGCACGGGCCTTGGCAGCATTGTTTATTAGACACATCTTCCGTCTACACGGTATGCCAGACAAGATTGTCAGTGATCGAGGTCCCCAATTTGCGTCTCGGTTCTGGAGAGAGTTGTTTCATCTACTCTGCATTGAGTTGAACCTCTCTGCATATCATCCTGAGACGAATGGGTTGGTAGAGAGGGCCAACCAGACCTTGGTCACCTACTTGCAACATTTTGTCTCTGCCGCGCAGGATGACTGGGCATCCTTGCTCCCGTGGGCGGAGTTCGCGTTAAATAATGCTGTGACTGACTCCACCGGACAGACCCCATTCCTCTTAAATTACGGCCAGCATCCGCGGGTACCGGTGCCCATGCCTGTGGCTTCTGCCGACACCAGGGTGGCAGACTGGGCTGTGGAAGCACGGGACATATGGGACCGCACCCAGGATGCCATTCAGGCTTCGAGGGAAAGGATGAGGTCTTCTGCCGATGCTCATCGGCGTCCCGCTTCGACATTTGCTCCTGGCGACCTAGTGTGGCTCTCCGCCCGAAACATCAGGCTACAGGTGGAATCCACTAAGTTGGCACATCGCTATTTGGGTCCCTTCAAAGTTCTCGAGCAGGTGAACCCTGTGGTTTACCGTTTGGCCCTTCCGCCTCGCCTTGGTATCTCCGACACCTTCCATGTGTCCCTCCTAAAACCCGTGGTCATCTCCCGGTTGCCTGAGTCATCTGCCGGGACGTCGGGTTCGTCTTCGGATGACTACGAGGTGAATGCCACTGTAGGGTGCAAGGTGGTACGGGGCAAAAATTTTTTTTTAGTGGATTGGAGGGGTTATGGGCCTGAGGATAGGTCCTGGGAGCCTGCCGAGCATGTTCATGCTCCGCAGCTCATCGCTGCCTTTGAGCGTAGCGAGGCCCAGAGAAGGGGGGGGCTCTAGGAGGGGGGGTAATGTTAGGGGTCGAGTTCCCGCTTCTGCACAAGGGGAATCTTGAGCCATCCCGGCTGCGGTCTCCCATTCGTCTCCGGCCGCAGTGGACTCTGTTCAGCTTAGACGTCGGTCCCAGCGTCTCGCCCAGTCTAACAGTGTGCAGAGGATTACTGCTGCATCTCCATGCTCTGCTATTGTGGCCAGTACTGGTTAGCGGCGAGCAGACGTCTTTAGGACAAAGTCCTTGTTTTCCACTTCTGAGCATGCCCAGGGTGAGATCTCTCATTGGAGATCAGGGGTCACATGCTCAGGTACTTCAGCAGCTCCTATTGGTCCGCCAGGAAGGTCCTGAGACTACTGCTGTTCTGGAACAGTTTCATTGGTCCTTGTTTCTGGCAGGTCCTGTAGCTGTTACTATAAAAGGGTGGCATGGCTGGGCCACCATGCGCTAGTGTCAATCTTTATATGCTTTGCGCCAGTGTGGTCATGCGTGTGTGTGGTTAGGGCCCGGCTGAAATAAGCCCCTAGAATACCGACTTGATCGGTGAGGAGTTTGGTATGCTAGCTGGTCAGGATCGGTGTCCTAGATGCCCTAGATTACCGGCATAACCGGTGAGGAGTTTGATTGCCGTATTCAGGGCCTGGCGTTCAGACGCCATAGATTGCGGGTGACTTCCGCGAGGACATTAGCGCATGATCACGTTCTATGTTCGCTTAGCACTTAACTGTGTACCTGGGTGCCTGACAGGACACAGAAGTTTGTCTCAGCGGCTCTGTGACGTAACAGAGTTCGTTTTCAATGCTAGACAGCGACCTAGCGTGTTTATTTTGCGACTCAGTTGTGTTAAGTGAGTTCGCACATATTGCCACAGCGCGTTACGGCGTTTATTTTGGCGACTCTGCGGGATAACAGAGTTCGCTTCTTGCGCCATTTTACTAGCAGCAGGCTCCGCCTGCACAGTGGACCCCGGGCTGCGAACGCACCTCTCCACATCAGATATTTGGTGCATTCCACAGACCCTAACAGGCAAGGTATGTGTTTGAGTTTTGCCAGGGCTATGGCTGCCACAAAATTACGGCCGTTATCACTGAGTAACTTGACTGGCTCAAGATGTAGACTGCCCAGCCATGACTCAGTTTCTCATCTGCAAGTAGTTGGCCAGTACCTCCGCGGTGTGTCTGTTGTTGCCCAAAGACATCATCTTTAAAACAGCCTGCTGACGCTTACCATTAACTGTTCGATAGTGGGACGCCTCGTGTGCAACACTGGCAGCTGCGGATGGAGTGCGACTGCGCTCTGTCGACGAGCTTTCGCTTCTGGAGGAGGAAGAGGAGGGTCGAACGTCTACAGCCAACTGTTGCCTATATCGTGGGCTAGGCAGCACTGTCTCACCGCCGCTGTCCCTTGTGGAACCTGCATCCACCAAATTAACACAGTGCGCAGTGATGGACATGTGACGGCCCTGGGCATGCCTACTGGCCCATGCATCTGTTGTGAGGTACAACTGTATACGGTGAAGGGGAAAATTTAAATCTCCGTATATATTTCCGGAGTCACACACAGAAGCTCTCTCAGTGTGAATTTGATGGTAATACAGCAAGCAGAAAAATGGTACTGTATCAGAAGCATACAGCTGTATACAGTGTAGGGGAAAATGTTAAACTCCGTATATATTTCCGAAGTCACACACAGACGCTCACTCAGTGTGGATTAAACCGGAATACAAAAAGCAGAAAAACGGTACTGTATCAGAAGCGTACAGCTGTATATGGTAAGGGGAAAATTAAATCTCGTATATATTTCCGGAGTCACACACAGATGCTCTCTCAGTATGGATTGACGAATACAAAAGGCAGAAAAACGGTACTGTATCAGAAGCGTCAGTGTATACATGTAGGGGAAAATGCAAATCTCCGTATATATTTCGGAGTCACACACAGACCTCCTCAGTATGGATTAAACCAGATAAAAAGCAGAAAAACTGACTGTATCAGAAGCGTACAGTGTATACGGTGAAGGGAAAATTTAAATCTCGTATATATTTCCGGATTACACACAGAGCTCCTCATTTGGAATTGATCGAATACACAAGCATGAAAAACGGTACTGTATCAGAAGGTACAGCTGTATACGTGAAGGGGAAAATGTAAATCTCCGTATATATTTCTGGAGTCAACACAGAAGCTCATCTCAGTAGGAATTGACGGTAATACAACAGCAGAAAAAGGTACTATCAGAAGCGTACAGCTGTATACAGTGTAGGGGAAAATGTAAATCTCCATATATATTTCCGGAGTCACACACAGACGCTCACTCAGTATGGATTTGACCGTAATACAAAAGGCAGAAAAACGGTACTGTATCAGAAGCATACAGCTGTATACAGTGTAGGGGAAAATGTAAATCTCCATATATATTTCCGAGAGTCACACACAGACGCTCACTCAGTATGGATTGACCGTAATACAAAGGCAGAAAAACGGTACTGTATCAGAGCGACAGCTGTATACAGGTAGGGGAAAATGTAAATCTCGTATATATTTCCGGAGTCACACAGACGCTCACTCAGTATGGATTTGACCGTAATACAAAAGGCAGAAAAAACGTACTGTATCAGAAGCGTACAGCTGTATACAGTGTAGGGGAAAATGTAAATCTCCGTATATATTTCCGAGTCACACACAGAAGCTCTCTCAGTATGGATTAACCGTATAGAAAAAGCAGAAAAACGGAACTGTATCAGAAGCGTACAGCTGTATACAGTGTAGGGAAAATGCAAATCTCGTATATATTTCCGGAGTCACACACAGAAGCTCTCTCAGTATGGATTAAACCAGTATAGAAAAAGCAGAAAAACGGAACTGTATCAGAAGCGTACAGCTGTATACGGTGAAGGGGAAAATTTAAATCTCCGTATATATTTCCGGAGTTACACACAGACGCTCACTCATTTTGGATTAGACCAGAATACAAAAAGCATAAAAACTGTACTGTTTTAGAAGAGTACAGCTGTATACGGTGAAGGGGAAATTTAAATCTCCATATATATTTCCTGAGTCACACACAGAAGCTCTCTCAGTGTGAATTTGACGGTAATACAACAAGCAGAAAAATGGTACTGTATCAGAAGCGTACAGCTGTATACAGTGTAGGGGAAAATGTAAATCTCCATATATATTTCCGGAGTCACATACAGACGCTCATCAGTATGGATTTGACCGTAATACAAAAGGCAGAAAAACGGTACTGTATCAGAAGCGTACAGCTGTTTACAGTGTCAGGGAAATGTAAATCTCCATATATATTTCCGGAGTCACACACAGACGCTCTCTCAGTATGGATTTGACCGTAATACTAAAGGCAGAAAAATGGTACGGTATCACTAGCGCACAGCTGTATACAGAGTAGGAAAAATGTAAATCTCGTATATATTTCCAGAGTCACATACAGACGCTCACTCAGTATGGATTTGACCGTAATACAAAAAGCAGAAAAACTGTACTGTATCAGAAGCGTACAACTGTATACAGTGTAGGTGAAAATGTAAATCTCAGCATATATTTCCGGAGTCACACACAGACGCTCACTCAGTATGGATTTGACTGTAATGCAAAAGGCAGAAAAATGGTACGGTATCACTAGCGTACAGCTGTATACAGTGTAGGGGAAAATTTAAATCTCCGTATATATTCCCGGAGTCACACACAGACATCACTCAGTATGGATTAGACCAGAATACAAAAGCAGAAAAACGGTACTGTATCAGAAGCGTAAAGTTGTATACGGTGAAGGGGAAAATTTAAATCTCCGTATATATTTCCGGGGTCACACACAGACGCTTTTCAGTATGGATTAGACCAGAATACAAAAAGCAGAAAACGGAACTGTATCAGAAGCGTTCAGTTGTATACGGTAAAGGGGAAAATTTAAATCTCTGTATATATTTCCGGAGTCACACACAGACGCTCACTCAGTATGGATTAGACCAGAATACAAAAAGCAGAAAAACGGAACTGTATCAGAAGCGTGCAGTTGTATACGGTGAAGGGAAAATTTAAATCTCCATATATATTTCCGGAGTCACACACAGACGCTCACTCAGTATGGATTAGACCAGAATGCAAAAAGCAGAAAAACTGAACTGTATCAGAAGCGTGCAGTTGTATACGGTGAAGGGGAAATTTAAATCTCTGTATATATTTCCGGATTCACACACAGATGCTCTCTCAGTTTGAATTTGATGGTAATACCCAAGCAGAAAAATGGTACTGTATCGAAGCGTACAGCTGTATACAGTGTAGGGGAAAATGTAAATCTCCGTATATATTTTGGAGTCACACAGACGCTCATTCAGTATGGATTTGACCGTAATACGAAAGGCGAAAAGGTACACTATCAGAAGCGTACAGCTGTATACAGTGTAGGGGAAAATGTAAATCTCCATATATATTTCCGGAGTCACACACAGACGCTCACTCATATGGATTTGGACCGTAATACAAAAGCAGAAAAACGGTAGTGTATCAGAAGCTACAGCTGTATACAGTGTAGGGGAAAATGTAAATCTCTATATATATTTCCAGAGTCACACACAGACGCTCACTCAGTATGGATTTGACCGTAATACAAAAGGCAGAAAAACGGTACTGTATCAGAAGCATACAGGTGTATACAGTGTGGGGAAAATGTAAATCTCTGTATATATTTCCGGAGTCACACACAGACGCTCACTCAGTATGGATTTCACCGTAATACAAAAGGCAGAAAAACGGTATTGTATCAGAAGCGTACAGCTGTATACAGTGTAGGGGAAAATGTAAATTCTCTATATATTTCCAGAGTCACACACAGACGCTCACTCAGTATGGATTTGACCGTAATACAAAAGGCAGAAAAACGGTACTGTATCAGAAGCTACAGGTGTATACAGTGTTGGGGAAAATGTAAATCTCTGTATATATTTCCGGAGTCACACACAGACGCTCACTCAGTATGGATTAAACCAGTATAGAAAAAGCAGAAAAACGGAACTGTATCAGAAGCGTACAGCTGTATACGGTGAAGGGGAAAATTTAAATCTCCGTATATATTTCCGGAGTTACACACAGACGCTCACTCATTTTGGATTAGACCAGAATACAAAAAGCATAAAAACTGTACTGTTTTAGAAGAGTACAGCTGTATACGGTGAAGGGGAAAATTTAAATCTCCATATATATTTCCTGAGTCACACACAGAAGCTCTCTCAGTGTGAATTTGACGGTAATACAACAAGCAGAAAAATGGTACTGTATCAGAAGCGTACAGCTGTATACAGTGTAGGGGAAAATGTAAATCTCCATATATATTTCCGGAGTCACATACAGACGCTCACTCAGTATGGATTTGACCGTAATACAAAAGGCAGAAAAACGGTACTGTATCAGAAGCGTACAGCTGTTTACAGTGTCAGGGAAAATGTAAATCTCCATATATATTTCCGGAGTCACACACAGACGCTCTCTCAGTATGGATTTGACCGTAATACTAAAGGCAGAAAATGGTACGGTATCACTAGCGCACAGCTGTATACAGAGTAGGGAAAAATGTAAATCTCCGTATATATTTCCAGAGTCACATACAGACGCTCACTCAGTATGGATTTGACCGTAATACAAAAAGCAGAAAAACTGTACTGTATCAGAAGCGTACAACTGTATACAGTGTAGGTGAAAATGTAATCTCAGCATATATTTCCGGAGTCACACACAGACGCTCACTCAGTATGGATTTGACTGTAATGCAAAAGGCAGAAAAATGGTACGGTATCACTAGCGTACAGTGTATACAGTGTAGGGGAAAATTTAAATCTCCGTATATATTCCGGAGTCACACACAGACACTCACTCAGTATGGATTAGACCAGAATACAAAAGCAGAAAAACGGTACTGTATCAGAAGCGTAAAGTTGTATACGGTGAAGGGAAAATTTAAATCTCCGTATATATTTCCGGGTCACACACAGACGCTTTCTCAGTATGGATTAGACCAGAATACAAAAAGCAGAAAAACGGAACTGTATCAGAAGCGTTCAGTTGTATAGGTAAAGGGAAAATTAAATCTCTGTATATATTTCCGGAGTCACACACAGACGCTCACTCAGTATGGATTAGACCAGAATACAAAAAGCAGAAAACGGAACTGTATCAGAAGCGTGCAGTGTATACGGTGAAGGGAAAATTTAAATCTCCATATATATTTCCGGAGTCACACACAGACGCTCACTCAGTATGGATTAGACCAGAATGCAAAAAGCAGAAAAACTGAACTGTATCAGAAGCGTGCAGTTGTATACGGTGAAGGGGAAAATTTAAATCTCTGTATATATTTCCGGATTCACACACAGATGCTCTCTCAGTTTGAATTTGATGGTAATACACCAAGCAGAAAAATGGTACTGTATCAGAAGCGTACAGCTGTATACAGTGTAGGGGAAAATGTAAATCTCCGTATATATTTCTGGAGTCACACACAGACGCTCATTCAGTATGGATTTGACCGTAATACAAAGGCAGAAAAACGGTACACTATCAGAAGCGTACAGCTGTATACAGTGTAGGGGAAAATGTAAATCTCCATATATATTTCCGGAGTCACACACAGACGCTCACTCACTATGGATTGGACCGTAATACAAAAGGCAGAAAAACGGTAGTGTATCAGAAGCGTACAGCTGTATACAGTGTAAGGGAAAATGTAAATCTCTATATATATTTCCAGAGTCACACACAGACGCTCACTCAGTATGGATTTGACCGTAATACAAAAGGCAGAAAAAACGGTACTGTATCAGAAGCATACAGGTGTATACAGTGTTGGGGAAAATGTAAATCTCTGTATATATTTCCGGAGTCACACACAGACGCTCACTCAGTATGGATTTCACCGTAATACAAAAGGCAGAAAAACGGTATTGTATCAGAAGCGTACAGCTGTATACAGTGTAGGGGAAAATGTAAATCTCTATATATATTTCCAGAGTCACACACAGACGCTCACTCAGTATGGATTTGACCGTAATACAAAAGGCAGAAAAAACGGTACTGTATCAGAAGCATACAGGTGTATACAGTGTTGGGGAAAATGTAAATCTCTGTATATATTTCCGGAGTCACACACAGACGCTCACTCAGTATGGATTAAACCAGTATAGAAAAAGCAGAAAAACGGAACTGTATCAGAAGCGTACAGCTGTATACGGTGAAGGGGAAAATTTAAATCTCCGTATATATTTCCGGAGTTACACACAGACGCTCACTCATTTTGGATTAGACCAGAATACAAAAGCATAAAAACTGTACTGTTTTAGAAGAGTACAGCTGTATACGGTGTAGGGGAAAATTTAAATCTCCATATATATCTCCGGAGTCACACACAGACGCTCTCTCAGTGTGGATTTGATCGTAATACAAAAGGCAGAAAAACGGTACTGTATCAGAAGCGTACAGCTGTATACAGTGTAGGGGAAAATATAAATCTCCGTATATATTTCTGGAGTCACACACAGACGCTCACTCAGTATGGATTTGACCGTAATCCAAAAGCAGAAAAACAGTACTGTATCAGAAGCGTACAGCTGTATACGGTGTAGGGGAAAATTTAAATCTCCGTATATATTTCGTGAGTCACACACAGACGCTCACTCAGTATGGATTTCACCGTAATACAAAAGGCAGAAAAAATGTAGTGTATCACAAGCGTACAGCTGTATACAGTATAGGGGAAAATTTAAATCTCTGTATATATTTCCGGAGTCACACACAGACGCTCACTCAGTAGGAATTTGACCGTAATACAAAAAGTAGAAAAACGGTACTGTATCAGAAGCGCACAGTTATATACAGTGTAGGGTAAAATGTAAATCTCGGGAATGTATATTTCCGGAGTCACACACAGACGCTCACTCAGTATGGATTTGACCGTAATACAAAAAGCAGAAAAACTGTACTGTATCAGAAGCGTACAGCTGTATGCAATGTAGGGGAAAATGTAAATCTCCGTATACGTTTTCCGGAGTCACACACTGTTAGGGTCTGCGGAACGCACCTAATAAATAATGTAGAGAGGTGTGTTCGCAGCCCGGGGTCCACCGTGCAGGCAGAGCCTGCTGCTAGTAAGATGGCGTAAGTAGCGAACTCTGTTATCTCACAGAGTCGCTAAAATAAACGCCGTAGCGCGCTGTGGCAGATAGTGCGAACTCTGTTAATCCACAGAGCCACTAGCGGGAATGCCGCAGCGCTATATGGCGATATGTGCGAACTCACTTAGCTTCAGTGAGCCACAAAATAAAACGCTAGGGCGCTGAATAGCGTTTTAAAGCGAACCATGTTGCGTCACAGAGCCGCTGAGAAACCCACTGAGTCCAGGTGCACAGTTGACTGCTAAGCGAACATAGGAAGTGGTCATGCGCTATCTATGGCGTCTGTACGCAAGACCCTGAATACGGCAACCAAACTCCTCACCGGTAATGTCGGTATTCTAAAGGCATCCAAGACACCGACCCTGACCAGCTAGCATACCAAGCTCCTCACCGATTAGGTCGGTATTGTAATGGCGTATTTCAGCTGCCCTAACCACACACACGCATGACCATACTGGCGCAAAGCACATAAAGGTTTGATACTAGCGCATGGCCATGCGGTCAGGACTGCCTTTTATAGCAGCCACGAGTAGAAGACCTTCCAGAAAGGACAAATAGAAGCTGCTTCAGATCACAAACAGCTACAGGACCTTCCTGGAGGACCAATAGGAGTCGTAGCTGTATCTGAGCATGTGACCCCTGACCTCCAATGGGAGATCTTGCCCTGGGCATGCTCAGAAGAAGAAACAGAGGACTTAGTCCCAAATCTGCCTGCTCCAGCACTGGTTATAACCGAAGATCCAGGAGAGGCAGCAGGAAGTCTCTGCACAGTATTAGACTGGGCAAGACGTTGGGACTGACATCTCTGCTGAGCAGGTTCCACTGCGGCCGGAGACAGATGGGGGACCGCAGTGGGAATGGCTCGAGATTCCCCTTGTGCAGCATTGGGAACTTGAACCCTAACACACACAGATGCTCACTCCGTATGGATTTCACCGTAATACAAAAGGCAGAAAAACGGTATTGTATCACAAGCGTACAGCTGTATACAGTCATGGCCAAAAGTTTTGAGAATGACACAAATATTATATTTTCACATGATCTGCTGCCCTCTGGTTTTTATGTGTGTTTGATAGATGTTTTTGTCACAGACAGAAATATAATAGCAAACATATGAGTAACAAAAACTTATATTGACAGTTAGAATGAGTTAATGCAGCAAGTCAATATTTGCAGTGTTGACCCTTCTTCTTCAGGACCTCTGCAATTCTCCCTGGCATGCTCTCAATCAACTTCTGGACCAAATCCTGACTGATAGCAGTCCATTCTTGCACAATCAATGCTTTCATTTTGTCAGAATTTTTTAGTGTTTTGTTTGTCCACCCGTCTCTTGATGATTGACCACAAGTTCTCAATGGGATTAAGATCTGGGGAGTTTCCAGGCCATGGACCCAAAATCTCTATGTTTTGTTCACTGAGCCATGTAGTTATCACCTTTGCTTTATGGCAAGGTGCTCCATCATGCTGGAAAACGCATTGTTGATCGCCAAACTGCTCTTGGAGGGTTGGGAGAAGTTGCTCTTGGAGGACATTCTGGTACCATTCTTTATTCATGGCTGTGTTTTTAGGCAAGACTGTGAGAGAGCCGATTCCCTTGGCTGAGAAGCAACCCCACACATGAATGGTTTCAGGATGCTTAACAGTTGGCATGAGACAAGACTGGTGGTAGCGCTCACCTTGTCTTCTCCGAATGAGGCGTTTTCCTGATGTCCCAAACAATCGAAAAGGGGATTCATCAGAGAAAATAACTTTACCCCAGTCCTCAGCAGTCCACTGCCTGTACCTTTTACTACTGGGAAAATCCCAATTGGAATTATGTTTAGTAATTAAAGCTCAAAAGACAATATATGACATAAGTCTCACCCCACATAAGAGGCTAGAACCAAAGCTTTTTAAAGGTGAAAAATTTTTTATTTGTACATATAAACATTAAAAATTGTAGCAGAGTAGTACAAAAAGCAGGTCATAAGATAAGGACAATTTTTCCCCACAATGTAATACACTATACAAAGTTTTTTATGCAAATCCAGTGAAAAAGTGCCAGTTATGAGCCCAAACCAACTAGTGGTGAGAAAGTCTATATATTATTGGTCCATTGTAACAGTGCCTGTGCACGATATATATGATATATTTACTGTGGCATTAGTCTAGCATAAAAATAACAATAAGATAGTGCAAGATTAATAGCATTAAGAAGGTTAAATGTACCGATTTTTTACTTACATGTCAGGAGGCCTCCTGACGAAGAAATGGCGAAACGCGCGTTGGGGCGGCAGGCTGAGGTCAGGACTTTCTCCCACATGTAAGTAAAAAATCGGTACATTTAACCTTCTTAATGCTATTAATCTTGCACTATCTTATTGTTATTTTTATGCTAGACTAATGCCACAGTAAATATATCATATATATCGTGCACAGGCACTGTTACAATGGACCAATAATATATAGACTTTCTCACCACTAGTTGGTTTGGGCTCATAACTGGCACTTTTTCACTGGATTTGCATAAAAAACTTTGTATAGTGTATTACATTGTGGGGAAAAATTGTCCTTATCTTATGACCTGCTTTTTGTGCTACTCTGCTACAATTTTTAATGTTTATATGTACAAATAAAATTTTTTTTCACCTTTAAAAAGCTTTGGTTCTAGCCTCTTATGTGGGGTGAGACTTATGTCATATTCCTGTACCTTTTGCAGAATATCAGTCTGTCCATTATGTTTTTTCTGGAGAGAAGTGGCTTCTTTGCTGCCCTCCTTGAGACCAGGCCTTGCTCCAAGAGTCTCCGCCTCACAGTGCGTGCAGATGCACTCACACCTGCATGCTGCCATTCCTGAGCAAGCTCTGCACTGCTGGTAGCCCGATCCCACAGCTGAAACACTTTTAAGAGACGGTCCTGGCGCTTGCTGGTCTTTCTTGGGCACCCTGGAGCCTTTTTGGTAACAATGGAACCTCTCTCCTTGAAGTTCTTGATGATGCGATAGATTGTTGACTGAGGTGCAATCTTTCTAGCTGCGATACTCTTCCCTGTTAGGCCATTTTTGTACATTGCAATGATGACTGCACGTGTTTCTTTAGAGATAACCATGGTTAACAGAAGAGAAACAATGATGCCAGGCACCAGCCTCCTTTTAAAGTGTCCAGTGGTGTCATTCTTACTTAATCATGACAGATTGATCTCCAGCCATGTCCTCATCAACACCCACACTAGTGTTAATGGAGCAATCACTGAAAAGAGGTTAGCTGGTCCTTTTAAGGCAGGGCTGCAATGATGTTGAAATGTGTTTTGGGGGATAAAGTTCATTTTCTAGCCAAATATTGACTGTGCAAGTAATTGCTGTTAAGCTGATCACTCTTTATAACATTCTGGAGTACATGCAAATTGCCATTAGAAAAAGTGAAGCATTAGTCTTTGTTAAAATTAATATTTGTGTCATTCTCAAAACTTTTGTCCATGACTGTACAGTGTAGGGGAAAATTTAAATCTCCGTATATATTTCCGTAGTCACACACAGACCCTCTCTCAGTATGGATTTGACCGTGATACAAAAGGCAGAAAAACGGTACTGTATCAGAAGCCTTCAGCTGTATACGGTGAAGGGGAAAATGTAAATCTCCGTATATGTTTCCGAAGCCACACACAGACGCTCTCTCAGTATGGATTTGACCGTAATACAAAAGGCTGAAAAACAGTATTGTATCAGAAGCGTATAGCTGTATACAGTGTAGGGGAAAATATAAATCTCCGTATATATTTCTGGAGTCACACACAGACGCTCACTCAGTATGGATTTGACCGTAATACAAAAGGCAGAAAAACAGTACTGTATCAGAAGCGTACAGCTGTATACAGTGTAGGGGAAAATATAAATCTCAGTATATATTTCCGGAGTCACACAGAGATAGTCAACATGTATTTGTTTGTGATACCAGCCGGTACACGGTAGTGTGTGAGGAGCGTACAGCTCTATACGGTGTGGGAAAAAATGAACGCTCGGTAACTGTGCAGAAAAAAAGAATAAAAGTATTAATGCTGTGTAAAAAGCAGTCTGCACAGCAGTGCACACACAGCAATACAGTTATCAGGCAGCCTAATAACCAGCGCTGCTGCACACAAGAAAATCCTCCCCTGTCACTGCACACTACCTGTACAGCAAAATTGCTATCAGTACAAGCACATAAGAACTTCTCTTTCCAGCCCTAACTCTCTCCCTACTGATAAACAGCGTCAGCAACCTCTCCCTACTGTTAAGATCGGCAGAAGTAAAATGGAGGTCGGCGGTTTATAGACACTATGATGCCCCCCAAAGCAAGCCAATCACTGCAATGCCCTTCTCTAAGATGGTGGTGGACGCTGCCCATGTCATCTCGTTGCCCACAGTGTACGTCCTTGCTCATTGGCTGAAAAAAGGCACCTGCAAGCATTATAGGAAAACCGACTTTGGCGCTTGTTTTGTCGAACGCATGGCTGACTTCACGCTATAGTCGGGTTTCGATCGGCGAAACCCGACTTTGGCGAAAGTCGGTGACTTATGAATCTGACTGACCTGTTTTGCTCAACTCTTATGGTCATATATGCGTTAGCCATCATTCTAATAAATAGAGATTTTTAAATGCAGCTGCATGAACCGGTCATCAGCCAGTATCTGTCTGATTACAGTTAACAAGTGCTATTGAGTGCATTGAGGATGTGAAGACAGATGAATAGGGAGACCAGATTCTGAGGAAAATTTAGGAAGAGGGAACAGAGTAGAGTTAGATTAGTGCAGTGGGGTGATAGGTCTGTCTAAGGAGATGTGTTTTAACCCCTTTCTTACCGATGACGGGATAGTACGTCATCGGTAAGGATCTCCTGCTTTGAGGTGGGCTCCGGCTTGCCCACAGTGGGAATATACGTGCCTGGCTTCTCCTCCCCCACTGGATCTTATTAGTCTGGATCTTTTTTTCAACCTGGCATATAACACCGGGCTTGTCCATAGTGGGAATACACATATATCTCGCAGCTCTCACTAATTCTTTAGCACACTGATGAAGGTCGTGTTAAGACCGAAACGTTTTTTAGTGACTACTGTATGTATTGCACTACTAAACAATTTCTCACTTCTGCAAATATTTTGAGTGTGCCCAGTTTTCTTCACTATATGTCACAGTTTGGTAACCTATCGGAGGCACCTCTTTTCCACAGGCTGTGCAAGCGGTGTGTTTTACACCTCAAAGCTGCGGCATGTCAGCTGTTATAAACAGCTGACATGTGCCCACAATAGGCACGAGCGGAATTGCGATCCGTCCGCAGCTGTTAACTAGTTAAAACCCGCTGACAGCGGGCATTTAACTAGAGCTTCCGGCCTCCGGGCCGAAAGTCTGCGTATCGTCGACCCCCGTCACGTGATCGGGGTCGGCGAAGCATTGCCTTGAGAACCAGAGGTCTCATAGAGACCTCTATGGTTGTTGCAGGCACATTGCTATGAGCGCCGCCTGGTGGTCGGTGCTCATAGCAATGCAGTAAATCTGCTAATCGCACATATGTAGCAGAGCCGATCAAGTGTAGCATGCTTCTAGCTTCCCATGGAGGCTATTGAAGCATGCCAAAAGTAAAAAAAGTGTTTAAAAATTTAAAAAAATAAAAAAACCTAAAAGTACAATTCACTCCCCTTTCGCCCCAATCAAAATAAATCAATAAAAGAAAAATCAAACATACACATATTAGGTATCGCCGGGTTTAGATTCACCCGATCTATCAATAAGAAAAGGAAGAACCCGATCGCTACATTGCGTAGCAAGAAAAAAATTCAAAACGCCAGAATTGCGTTTTTTTGGTCGCCGTGACATTGAATTAAAATGCAATAATGTGCGATCAAAAGAACGTATTTGCACAAAATTGGTATCATTAAAAACGTCAGTTCGGTGCAGAAAAAATAAGCCCTCACTCGACCCCAGATCACGAAAAATGGAGACGCTACAGGTATCGTAAAATGGCACAATTTTTTTTTAGCAAACTTTGGAATTTTTTTTCAACACTTAGATAAAAGAGAACCTAGACATGTTTGATGTCTATGAACTCGTAATGGCCTAGAAAATCATTATGGTAGGTCAGTTTTAGCATTTAGTGAACCTAACAAAAAAGCCAAAAGTGGGATTGCACTTTTTTTGCAATTTCACCGCACTTGGAATTTTTTTCCCGTTTTCAAGTACACGACATGGTAATACCAATGGTGCCGTTCAAAAGTACAACTTGTCCTGCTAAAAATAAGACTTCACATGGCCATATTGATGGAAAAATAAAAAGTTATGGCTCTGGAATGAAGGGGAGCGAAAAGCGAAAACTAAAAAACGAAAAAAGCTCCAGAAGTGAAGGGGTTAAAATGTGAGGGTTGGGTATTAATAGGATTGTCCAGGGTAGTGCATTCCAGAGAATTGCTGCAGCACAAGATAGGTCTTGGAGACAGAATTGGGAGGTTCAAATTATGGTGGATGTTATTCTTGGAGAGCTTTGTGAGTGAGAGTGGTAAGTGTATATTGTACTTTTTAGTAGAAAGGGTAACCAGTGCAATGCCTGGCACAGGGTGGAAGCATCAGTGTAGCAGCTGAACAGAAATACAAACCTGACTGGCACATTCGGGATGGATAGGAGGGGAGAGAGTTTATTAATAGGTAACCCAATCAGCAAACAATTACAGTAGTCTAGATGAGAATGAATAAGAGCAACAGTAAGGGTACGTGACCACAATCAGAAAATAGCAGTGCTTTAGACACAGCGTGTTTTCGTTGTTAAATCCGCATGTGTTCATTGAACAATGTAGATTTTCCGCATCCAATATATTCCATTGTGGAAATTGACATGCTGCAGCTCGAAAACCCGCTGGTAAGTTACATAGAGTGAAATAGAAGCACAGTGGGCATGAGATTTCTATAAATCCCATCCACTGTACTTGTATCATAGAATGCAGCATTTTGGATGCAGCGCAGGTGAGTGCTATTCCTGATAGTGGGCACGTACCCGAAGAGATTTTCAAAGGCGAAAAGGGGCCGGATTCTGGGAATGTTTTTAACATGAAGATGGCCTGAGTCAGTTAATGAATATAAGAAAAAAAAGAAAGTTCTGTATCAAAAATGACAAAAGACAGCAAGCATGCTGCTTGGGAGTTATGGTTGAACCACCCAAGGAAATTACAATATTGGATATAGGAAGGTTAGCAAAGTTAGGAAACATGAGAAGTTCAACTTTGGAGAGATTCTGTTTCAGATAAAGAGAGAACTTGATGTTATACACAGCAGACAGTCAATCACTGATAATTTTTTTAGAAATTCAGGGGTGTTGTCAGGAGAAGAGGTGTATAATTGGGTGTTGTCATCAACTTATAGATTTGACTGTAAACCAAATTTGATGACGGTTTGCTCAATAGGGGCAGTGTATAGACAGAAAAGGAGGGGACCTAGGACTGAATTTTGAGGAACGTCGATAGTAAGGGGAAGAGGAGCGGAAGACAAGCTGGAAAATATTACACTGAAGGAGTGGTCTGAGAGGTAGGAGAGAGAACCAAGAGAGGGCAGTTTCTTTGAGGTCGAAATAGTGGAACACAGTGAAGCTGGTGATCCACAGTGATAAATGCAGCAGACATCCAGGAGAATCTGCAGAAAGTAGTGACTATTTCATTTAACTGTTAGCAGATTGCTCGAGACTTTAGTGAGGGCAGTTTCAGTAGAGTGTAAAGAGCTGAAACCAGATTTTACAGGGTCAAGAAGAGAGTTTTCTGATAGATAGCAGATTAGACGGGAGCTAACTAAGCATTCCAGGAGTATAAACATGAATGGGAGATTATAGCCAGGTTTGTAGTTATCAGCTAAGACTGGGGTTCACATGTCCATTATCAAAACAGTCTCATAGACCTGAGGAGAGTAATGTAGTTACTTTGAAAATCCATGACATATTGGCTGTATAACTTTGATATTAACCCTATAAGGACAAGGGATTTTTTCATTTTTCGTAAGAGCCATAAAAAAATTGTTTTCATTGATATAGCTGTATGAGGCTTGTTTTTTTCAGGATAAGTTGTAGCTTTGAAGGCCACAATTACTTTTTAACATATATTGTACTGAAATATAGCCATTTTTTTGTTCACACAGCATTCATTGTGCAGTTAAAATTTCCTGGAAACATGATTGTCCTGTTAAGTCCAATTTCAACGATACCAAACATACATCACTTTTTTTAAATAATGAAAACATTTCTAGAATATTGTTAAAAGCATTCTTTTTGCTTTGTACTGTCATTTTCCGAGACTAGTAACATTTTCATTTTTCTGTTGATGGTGCGGAGTAAATGCTTGTTTTTTGTGTAGCGAGCTGAAATTTTTATTGATACTAATTTTGTATACATACAATGTTTTGATTGCAATACTGGTGTTTCGATTTCTTATTCTTTACAGCATCTACAGATAGGGTTAATTAGTTCCAGATTTTAATAGGTGAGACTTTTATAAATGCAACAATAGCAAATATGTTTATTTTGTCTTTTATTTTTAATGGTGGAGAAAGGGAGTGATTTGAACTTTTATACATATTTTTTAGATAAAGAAAAATATATATTTTTAAAATAATTTTTCATTCCCCTTAGCAGACTTTAACCTGTGATTGTTTGATTACCATATACAGATGAAATGTCCTTAATCCTTGCTTAGCAATTGTAAACGTTTCCTTTTGGCATAAATGCCTCCAATATGAGATCCATACTACATGACATAGCAGACACAGAAACAGTCAATTCCAAATGCACTGACTTCAGGTCTGTTCCCCCGAAACATAAGTACAAAGTCAGTACATTTGGAACTGACTGTTTCTTTGTCTGCTACATTTCTTTGAGTCTAAATCTCATAGTGGAGGCATTTGTGCCAAAGACTGTTTAGAATAGACAAACAAGGATAAAGGACATTTCATCTGTATATAGTAATATACAAAATATTAAATTGTTATTGAAATTTTACTAAAAGAAATTGCACATTGTAAAATGTTTTTTTAATAGCATATTAATGCTGTTTGGAGTGCACTTTTTCAAAAGAATCCATGTGTGCACTCATATCCTTAACTCCAATATACACTGCTCAAAAAAATAAAGGGAACACGTAAACAACAGAATATAACTCCAAGTAAATCAAACTTGTGTGAACTCAAACTGTCCACTTAGGAAGCAACACTGATTGACAATCAATTTCACATGCTGTTGTGAAAATGGGATAGACAACAGATGGAAATTATTGGCAATTATCAAGACACCCTCAACAAAGGAGTGGCTCTGCAGGTGGGGACCACAGACCACATCTTAGTACCAATGCTTTCTAGCTGATGTTCTGGTCACTTTTGAATGTTGGTTGTGCTTTCACACTCACGGTAGCATGAGACAGACTCTACAACCCACACAAGTGGCACAGGTAGTGCAGCTCATCCAGGATGGCACATCAATGAGAGCTGTGGCAAGAAGGTTTGCTGTGTCTGTCAGCGTAGTGTCCAGAGGCTGGAGGCCTACCAGGATACAGGCCAGTACACCAGGAGATGTGGAGGGGGCTGTAGGAGGGCAACAACCCAGCAGCAGGACAGCTACCTCTGCCTTTGTGCAAGGAGGAACAGGAGGAGTACTGCCAGAGCCCTGCAAAATGCAGGCCACAAATGTGCATGTGTCTGCACAAATGGTTAGAAACCGACTCCATGGGGATGGTCTGAATGACCAACGTCCACAGATGGGGGTTGTGCTCACAGCCCAACACCATGCAGGATGCTTGGCATTAGCTACAAAATACTAGAATTGGCAAATTGGCCACTGGCGCCCTGTGATCTTCACAGATGAAAGCAGGTTCACACTGAGCACATGTGACAGACGTGACAGAGTCTGGAGACGCTGTGGAAAGCGATCTGCTGCCTGCAACATCCTTCAGCATGACCAGTTTGGCAGTGGGTCAGTAATGGTGTGGAGTGGCATTTCTTTGGGGGGCCTCACAGCTCTCCATGTGCTCACCAGAGGTAGCCTGACTGCCATTAGCTACCGAGATGAGATCCTCAGACCTCTTGTGAAACCATATGCTGGTGCGTTTGGCCCTGGGATCCTCCTAATACAGGACAATGTCAGACCTCATGTGGCTGGAGTGTGTCAACAGTTCCTGCAAGATGAAGGCATTGAAGCTAGGGACTGGCCCACCAGTTCTCCAGACCTGAATCCGATTGAGCATATCTGGGACATCATGTCTCGCTCCATCCACCAATGTCAAGTTGGACCACAGACTGTCCAGGAGTTGGCGGATGCTTTAGTCCAGGTCTGGGAGGAGATCCATCAGAGACCATCTGCTGCCTCATCAGGAGCATTCCCAGGCATTTTAGGGAGGTCATACAGGCACGTTGAGGCCACACATGTTACTGAGCATCATTTTGACTTGTTTTAAGGACATTACATTCCACTTTAATTTTGTGGGTGACTCCAAATCCAGGCCTCCAATGGTTAATAAATTTGATTTCCATTGATGATTTTTGTGTGAATTTGTTGTCAGCACATTCAACTTTGTACAGAACAAAGTATTCAATGAGAATATTTCATTCATTCAGATCTAGGATGTGTTATTTGAGTGTACCCTTTATTATTTTAAGCAGTGTATTACCTTTCCAAAATAATTGGCTTTGAATAGTTTTATTACTATACTATATATTGCAATATCAAATTTTAGCACTATATAGTGAAAATCTTGGTATCCTATGGAGTTCAACCATTACTGATCTTAACAGAAGGATCAAGATGACATTGACGAGGGTCTTCAGAAGCTAATGAGACTAGGTATATCAATTTTCCACCCATACACCCACCCAGCCTGATTGGCAGCTGCAGCTTAGATTAAGCAGTGTGAGATCTCAGCAGCAGGAGGGACATTGTGGAGCTATGAACAGGTTAGATTGGTGGACATTAAGCTAAAATTTCGAACAGGGTTATACGGCCATCCTGACATGGATTTTCAAAATGCATACAACATGTTTATCATGTCTAAGATACACAGATCTGGCACAAATTAACCCCTTAATGACCAAGCCATTTTGTAGGTTAAAGACCAGGCCAATTTTTACAATTCTGATCACTGTCTCTTTATGAGGTTATAACTCTGGAACGCTTCTACGGATCTTGGCGATTCTGAGATTGTTTTCTCGTGACATATTGTACTTCATGATAGTGGTAAAATTTCTTCAATATAACTTGTGTTTATTTATGAAAAAAATGGAAATATGGCAAAAATTTAGAAAATTTTGCAATTTTCAAACTTTTAATTTTTATGCCATTAAATCAGAGAGATATGTCACAAAAATTAGTTAATAAATAACATTTCCCACATGTCTAGTTTACATCAGCACAATTTTGGAACCAACATTTTTTTTTGTTAGGAAGTTATAAGTGTTAAAAGTTGACCAGCAATTTCTCATTTTTCCAACAAAATTTACAAAACCATTTTTTTTAGGGACCACCTCACATTTGAAGTGAATTTGAGGGGTCAATATGACAGAAAATACCCAAAAGTGACACCATTCTAAAAACTGCACCCCTCAACGTGTTCAAAGCCACATTCAAGAAGTTTATTAACCCTTTAGGTGCTTCACAAGAATTGAAGCAATGTGGAAGGAAAAAATGAACATTTAACTTTTTTTCCCAAAATTTTTCTTTCGACACAATTTTTTTAAATTTTGTCAAGGGTATCAGGAGAAAATGAACCACAATATTTGTTGTACAATTTCTCCAGAGTACACCGATACCCCATGTGTGGGGGTAAACCACTATTTGGGCGCATGGCAGAGCTCGGAATGGAAGCAGCGCCATTTGACTTTTTTGGCTGGAATTGAGATTGGACGCCATGTCGCATTTGGAGAGTCCCTGTGTGCCTAAACAGTGGAAACCCCCACAAGTGACCCCATTTTGGAAACTGGACCCCCCAAGGAACTTATCTAAATGTGTTGTGAGAGCTTTTAACCCCAAGGGCTTCACAGAAGGTTATAACGTAGAGCCGTAAATTAAAAAATCATATTTTTTCCACAAAAATGATCTTTTCATCCCAATTTTTATTTTCCAAAGGATAAAAGGACCCCAAAAGTTATTGTGCAATTAGTCCTGAGTATGCTGATACCCCATATGTGGGGGTAAACCACTATTTGGGTGCATGGCAGAGCTCGGAAGGGAAGCAGCGCCATTTGACTTTTTTGGCTGGAATTGAGATTGGACGCCATGTCGCATTTGGAGAGTCCCTGTGTGCCTAAACAGTGGAAACCCCCCACAAGTGACCCCATTTTGGAAACTAGACCCCCCAAGTAACTTATCTAAATGTGTTGTGAGAGCTTTTAACCCCCAAGCGCTTCACAGAAGGTTATAACGTAGAGCTGTAAATTAAAAAATCATATTTTTTCCACAAAAATGATCTTTTCATCCCAATTTTTATTTTCCAAAGGATAAAAGGACCCCAAAATTTATTGTGCAATTAGTCCTGAGTACGCTGATACCCCATATGTGGGGGTAAACCACTATTTGGGCGCATGGCAGAGCTCAGAAGGGAAGCAGCGCCATTTGACTTTTTTGGCTGGAATTGAGATTGGACGCCATGTCGTATTTGGAGAGCCCCTGTGTGCCTAAACAGTGGAAACCCCCACAAGTGACCCCATTTTGGAAACTAGACCCCCCAAGGAACTTATCTAGATGTGTGGTGAGAGCTTTGAACCCCCAAGGGCTTCACAGAAGGTTA
>JARQOD010000002.1:450034889-450080573 GCA_033576555.1 Oophaga sylvatica | reverse complement strand
TTGCTATTTGATGAATTCCAAACACTACATATTAGTCACAAAAATCCAAAGAGACTGCTAATTACACTTTTTTCCATTTAATACAATGTAGTTATAACAATAAAAGTTGTTTATCGTAAAATAATTGATTTAACCAAAATGAAAAAGATATACCTGAAAGTGCTCTATGCATTGTGTAAAATATGTATACTTATCTAATGATATCAATATATTTTAGTTATTTTTTTATTATGCAGCACTTGTAATGCATGTATATTATTATTACTATTATTTTATTAATTACTATTATTATTATCACTATTTTACCTGAGATTATGTTATGGTGTTTTATTTCTTCATTTAGACACCACTCAAATATACACTGGAATCCTAATTTTTTTTGTCGAATGTTTTCTGCATGACTAATTGTACTTTTGAATGAAACCGCATTTTTTTTCAACGAAATTACACCTTTAATTAACCCCTACATGTCTGAAATTTTGCACAAATACACTCATGTAATTGCAAGTTCTAAACAAATATCAAAATACAGGAAATGACATGGTTAACTGTGTGGAAACAATGTATCATTTCATGTCGGCTTCTGTGATTTCACAAAAGCCGGCAATTGAATTAGCGGCTATAACAGTATGTAGAAGTCTAGGAACTATAAATATATGTATATATATGTCACAATGACATGTATATATATATATATATATATATATATATATATATATGTGTTCTATGTGTATATATCTATTCTTTTTTTTGTGATTGAAATACTATTCTTTTGGATCCATTATATGTCAGTTTTGCAAGCCTGCGAGAAAATCTCGCAAGTCGGATGAAAATCGGATGTTACAAGGTACACACACATGCGACTAAATCGCATCTTTGAAGGAAAATCGGATGCCAGAAGGATGTGTGATGTTTGCATTTTGATCCGACAATCGACAGTCTAAAACGGACCGATTTTTTGTCGTTGTGTGTGACGCCGGCCTAACATGAGAAAATGGACCATACATTTTGTTGTGCAATTTCTCCTGAGCATGCCAATCCTGAATATATGGGGGAAAACAACTGTTTGGGCACACGGCAGGGCTTGGAAGGGAAAGAGCGCCATTTCACTTTTTGAATGTAAAATTTGCTGGCATAATTAGCGGACGCCATGTCATGTATGAAAAACACCTGATATGCCTAGACAGTGGAAACCCCTCACAAGTGACCCCATTTTGGAAACTAGACCCCTTAGGGAACTTGTCTAGATGTGTATTAGCACCTTGAGCCCACGGGTCCTTCACAGAAGTTTATAACGTTGAGCCAAGAAAATTAAAAAAAATCACATTTTTCCCAGATAAATCTTTTTTATCTCCAAAACTTTGTATTTTCATAATGGTAACAGGAGAAATTGCTTCATACAATTTGTTGTGCTATTTCTCCTGAGTGTGCAGATACCCATTATGTGGAGGAAAACAACTGTTTGTTTGCACAGCAGGGCTTGGAAGGGAAGGAGCGCCATTTGACTTTTTGAATGTAAAATTTGCCGGAATAATTAGCAGATGCCATGTCACGTTTGGAGAGCCACTGATGTGCCCAACAAGTGACCACATTTTGGAAATTAGACCTCTTTGGGAATGAATATAGATGTGTATTGAGCACCTTGAACCCCCAAGTGCTCCACAGACGTTTACAATGTTAAGCCGTGAAAATAAAAGAAAATATATTTTTCCCTCAAAAATCTTTCCTGGCTCCAAATTTTGTATTTTCACAAGGGTAACAGGAAAAAATAGACTTAAAATTTTGTTATGCAACTTCTCCTGAGTTCACCGATACCCCTTATGTTGTCAAAAACAACTTTTGAGGCAGAGTGCAAAGCTCAGAAGGGAAGTAGCGCCATATTACAGTGCAGATTTTGCTGCACTTGTTTGAGGGTGCCATGTTTCATTGGCAGAGCCTCTGAGGTGCCAGGACAGCAGAACCCCCATAAGTAACCCCATTTTACAAACTAAACCTCTCAGTGAATTCATCTAGGGCTGCAGTGATCATCTTGACACTCAGGTGTGTCACAGACTCTTATAGCATTGGGCAGTGAAGAAAATGGTTGTAGATGACGAGGAAAAAGTTAATATATTAAACACCTTCTTCTCCACATATTCACTGTGGAAAATTAAATTCTAGGTGAAATGCCGAAAAACAAAGAAAACCCTATATTAAGGGTCACTAATCTAACCAAAGAAGAGATGCGAAATCGGATAAATAAGATTAAAATAGATAAATCTCCAGGTTCAGATGGCATACACCCACGAGTACAAAGAGAACTAAGTAATGTAATAGACAAACCATTATTTCTTATATTTAGGGACTCTATAGCGACGGAGTCTGTTGCACAGGACTGGTGCATAGCAAATGTGGTACCAATATTCATAAAGGGCTCTAAAACTGAACCTGGAAATTATAGGCCAGTAAGTCTAACCTCTATTGTTGGTAAAATAATTGAAGGGTTTCTGAGGGATGTTATTCTGGATTATCTCAATGAGAATAACTGTTTAACTCCATATCAGCATGGGTTTATGAGGAATCGCTCCTGTCAAACCAATCTAATCAGTTTTTATAAAGAGGTAAGCTACAGACTGGACCAAGGTGAGTCATTGGATGTGATATATCTTGATTTTTCCAAAGCGTTTGATACCGTGCCACACAAGAGGTTGCTACACAAAATGAGAATGCTGGGTCTGGGGGAAAATGTGTGTAAATGGGTAAGTAACTGGCTTAGTGATAGAAAGCAGAGGGTGGTTTTAAATGGTGTATTCTCTAACTGTGTCACTGTGACCAGTGGGGTACCGCAGGGGTCAGTGTTGGGACCTATTCTCTTCAACATATTTATTAACAATCTGGTAGAAGGTTTACACAGTAAAATATAGATATTTGCAGATGATACAAAACTATGTAAAGCAGTCAATACAAGAGAAGATAGTATTCTGCTACAGATGGATCTGGATAAGTTGGAAACTTGGGCCAAAAGGTGGCAGGTGCGGTTTAACAATGATAAATGTAAGGTTGTACACATGGGAAGAAGGAATCAATATCACCATTACACACTGAAAGGGAAACCACTGGGTAAATCTGACATGGAGAAGGACTTTGGATCCTAGTTAATGATAAACCAGTGCCAGGCAGCGCTGCCAAGGCAAACAGGATCATGGGGTGCATTAAAAGAGGACTGGATACACATGATGAGAGCATTATACTGCCTCTGTACAAATCCCTGGTTAGACCGCACATGGAGTACTGTGTACAGTTTTGGGCACCGGTGCTCCGGAAGGATATAAAGGAACTAGAACAAGTACAAAGGAGGGCAACAAAATTAATAATGGGGATGGGGGAACTACAATACCCAGAGAGATTAGCAAAATTAGGATTATTTAGTCTAGAAAAAAGACAACTGAGGGGCGATCTAATAAGTATCTTATAAGTATGTAAGAGGACAATACAAATACTCCCCGAGGATCTGTTTATATCAAGGAAGGTGACGGTCACAAGGGCATTCTCTGTGTCTGGAGGAGAGAAGGTTTTTCCACCAACATAGAAGAGGATTATTTACTGTTAGGGCAGTGAGAATCTGGAATTCCTTGCCTGAGGAGGTGGTGATGGCGAATTCACTCAAGGGGTTCAAGAGAGGCCTGGATGTCTTCCTGGAGCATAACAATATTGTATCTTACAGTTATTACGTCCTTTAGAAGGATGTAGATCTGGGGATTTATTCTGACAGAATATAGGCTGAACTGGATGGACAAATGTCTTTTTTCGACCTTGCTAACTTTGTTACTATGTTACTATGGAAAACTTAATTTTCATTTTTACCACCAAGATTGTGTGTGTGGTAAAAATGGCACCAAAATTTGTCCCACAATTTCTGTTGAATGTAGAAATACCCCATAAGTGGATGTACAGTACTGCTTAGCCACAAGGTGAGATTCGGGAGGGACGCAGAGCTATTTGCCTCCTGGAACGCAGATTTTCCTAGAATAGTTTGCGGACTCCATATACAGAGCCCCTAAGTACTAGAAAAGCAGAATCCCCCTCAAGTGACCCCATTTTGGAAATTATACCCCTTTGGGAATTTATTTTTAGGTGTGGTGACGAATTTGACTCCATGAAACGCCATTGTTTTTTTCCAGAAACAAGCAGCAGTGGATGTTGCTGATTGAAAATTGCAAACTGCCGTTGTAGTGACCAGTACGCTGTAGAGGCCAGGACATTGCAGTCACCAGTATGTTATGCCCAGTTCATGCTTCTGGAGACATGCACCTGTAAATTAGGAGTGGCTCCCTTCACTACAGAAATGCCAAACATGTGGACGTTATATGTGGTTTAGACACAGGGGGCTCATAAGAGAGGGGGCACTTGGATTTGAGAGCCACAGAATTTGCTGAATTTCTTTTGGAGGGTGAGGAGCCATTTTGCTTTTCCAGAGCCTTTTTTACTTCCAGTAATGTGAAAGCCCCCTATATTTCTGTTAACAGATGACAGAACTGAGTGGGGACTTGCTATTTTTGTGGATTGAGTTGAAGCTTTTATTGGGAACATTTACATAACATTTGGGATCACATTTATCCAGCGCTGTACCCTGACCACTTACTTTGTGGTTTCCATCTATATCTCTTTCACACATCCGTTTTTTGCAATCAGGCACAATCCGGCGAATTGTTTAAAAGACGGATCCGTTGTAGATTGTAAAAAACTCATGTGCTGGATTAGTTTTTTAGCTGGATCTGTCTTGACCTTTTTTTTGCCCGGAAAATGAGTAGTAGTAGTAGTAGTCCTTGATTTCTAGAATCCGGATCAGTCTTTTGCCGGATTGCACAAAAGACTTATCTGGTACCATAGACTTTTATTGTTTCCGGACGCCTGATGCGCCGCTTCAGGCGCTGTCAGGCGTTCCAGGCACAAAAAAAACGTTACATGATGCGACCTGTCCTGCCGCCGGAATTATAATCTATGATGGATCCGCAGAAAACAGACTAACCGCAATGACATGCGGCGCCATCCGGCGCTAATGATAGTCAATGACAAAAGACACATCGGCGGTTTAAAAAAACGGATCCGTTTTTTTAAAAAAGCGCCGGATCGCGCCTGACAGCAAAAAACGGATGTGTGAAAGAGGCCATAATGAGGCAGCAGAGTTACTCTGGACTCCAACTGACCACTGTTCAGCGTTGTCCTTCTATTCAGAGGAGCACAAAACTATAGCCGATTGCACTTTTATGCTATCCTAAAAAGATGGACACTGCCAGATCACAGGTCCTATGGTGTCCACAGTGTCTCCATCTGCCTCATGATAGGAAATCATCTGCCGGGGGTTCCGTCTGAATCACGAATTTTAGAGATTTACACGGTAATCCCAGTGCAAGCGCTCAGTGCTAATCGCAGGATAAATGTGCCCAGAGCCTTACTGTGATCTTTGGGACGCAGAATAAACAAATCAACTGCAGGTGAAGAATTGGTTTTATTTGTTTTTTACACCGTTCCTCGTGTGGTAAAAGTGATTAGGTGATTTTATTCATTGGGTCGGTGCGATTACAGCCATGCCAGAATTATATCGGGTTTTTATGTTTGGCTGCTCTCACACATTAAAAGATGCCTTATATTGCAAAAAATAGTTTTCGCATCCCCATATTTTGAGTGCTATAATTTTTCCATATTTTGGCTGACAGAGTCATGTTATGGCTTGTTTTTTGTGGGACGAGTTGATATTTTTATTGGTACCATTTTCAGGCAAATGACTATTGTTTTTTCTCTTTCTATTTTGATTTTTGTTAGGGAGAATTAACAAAAAACAGCAATTCAGGAATTGTTTTTTGTTGTTGTTCCACATGTAAAATTTCTAAGGCAGTTTTATTCTTCGGGTCTGATACAATGATACTCCATTTATACTTTTTATGTTTTGGTGCTTTTACACAATAAAAGCTGTTTTATAGAAAAAAGAATTATTTTTGCATCACTTTATTCTGAGAACAATAACTTTTTTGTTTTCTGCTGATAAATCTGTATTGTAGCTTGATTTTTGCAGGACAAGATGATGTTTTCAGCGCTACCATTTTAATTTACATTCGTCTTTTTGATCGTGTTTTATTGCACTTTTTGTTTTGCGGTATGATGGTAAAGCATTGTTTTTTGCCTCGTTTTTTATTTTTTGCGGTGTTCACTGAAGGGGTTAACTAGTGGGACAGTTTTATAGAGCGGTTCATTACGAACAAGTGGATACCAAATATGTGTACTTTTTCTGTTTATCTTTTACATTTTTTTACATAATTTGTTGGAAAAATATTTGTTTCTTTTTTCTGTTTATTTGAGGATTTTTAAAAAATATTTTTTCACTTTTTAATAATTTTTAAACTTTTTTATATTGTCACAGGTTGGGACATCACTATACAGTATCATGCTCTGCAATGCTTCTGCACTTCAGAGCATCGGAGCAGCATCTGACAGGCAGAGTAAGAGGCATATCAGGGCCTGCTCTCAGCAGGCGCTCACAGGTCACCTTCCCTGCAGGACCCTGAAAGATCTCGCATCCATCTTGGGGCCGAGGGTCTCCGTGGAGACCATCACAACAACGCGATTGCATTGCGTTGTTCTGATGGGAGCACTCAGGGATCCCCCTCCATGCGTGCGATCTCCTCGATGTCGCCTTCACTATTGACAGCTGCATCAGGTGGGTTAAATACCCATGATCGGTGCTAGTACCCGTGAGTGTTGTGGCAGGGTGCCAGCTCTCATAGAGAGCTGACACCCGCACCCGATCACCTCAGCGCTAAGCGTGAGCTCGCGCGGTCGCTGTGCCATACCTATATTCGCCTTCTGAAGTAGCAGTGTGAAACGCACGTCGGGGCAGAGGGATGCCCCGGAATATCCACGTGCACACCACTACAGGTAACACATGCCCTAATATTTTTTCTAATTGCTTATACCTGTCTTGTCAGCGATGCCATTTATATTCATACTAATGGTAGATAAAGTGAGCCTGTAGCACTCTGATGGTTACTTTCTTTTTTTTGTTTCAACGTGTACCTTTATTGCAGCCTCAGTTAGCATAGATTTAGCCACCTGAGATTTCTATTCTGCTCCACCTTTCTTAATAGATTGCCGCTTTACCTTGCAAACTTACAGGTTACCCCATTGTCACCACATATCCATTCATTAGAATTTATTTACATATCTGCACCTTGCACTTTGGAATTCTTTAGGATATTCCCATTTGTTGTGGTTTATAATGTATCATATCATGTTGGGATATGTCATTTAACATAGCTTGTGTAACGTGGTACTCCATGGTAAATTCCTCTTTTTATTGATCTAGCACCTTTCTTTATGCACTTTTTTACTTTATTGTTTTATCTTTGTATTAATAAAATATTACTTTTTAATAATTAAGTACCTTTGTTTACCATGGTATTAATTTACTTTTGGTGATAAACTTTGTGATTAGTTATTATTTATGGGGGGTACATTAACCCAAATATTGCATGGGTCAAATACTTTAGGACATCAATGTGTTATAATTTCCTATACTACTGTTTGCGGCTGGAGCACAGCTCCCACAAAGCAGGAAGAGGTTAAAGTGCAGTGAAATGTAAAAAAAAAATGTAATTCAGACATTGTTTTTGTGTTTTTTTACGGTTTGATTGTACATTAGAAAATACATAAAAAATGCTTCTTCAGGTCAACACAATTACGGCAATATCAAACTTTTTTTTATTTTAGTGGTGAAAAAAATAAGAAATTTGTGAAAAAAAATGGTTTTGTGTCAAAATTTTCTAAGGTCATAACTTTTTTACTTTTACATTGATGTAGCTGTGCGAGGAGTTGAGTTTTTTGCATGGCGATCTGACATTTTATTGGTACCATTTAGGAGTACATACAATATTTTGATTTATTGCATTTTTTGTGAAAAATGTGGCAAATGCCATTTTAATTTTTTTGCTGTATTGTGTTTACCGTATTGATTGAATAATTATATATTTTGATAAATAGGACTTTTAAGGGCACGGTATTACCAAACATGATTTTTTAAAAAAAATATGTTTATTGTAATGGTAGAAAAGGGTGTAATTAATTTTTTTTATTTTTACTTTTTTATTTTTTTTACTTTAAAAAAAAAAACCTTTAGAACCCATCTGATCTCTTGTTCTTTATGTTCTTGTTCTTTATACTGTAATACCACAATATGTTTGTAGAGCACGCTGTCAATCAATGTGCTGGGGAGTGATTACAGCATGAATTTGCACAGGGAGTGTGACCACCTTGATAACTGGAAGCAAGCGACTGCCATGAGAATATAACGTCTTTTTCTCACTGTAGCCATGGTTCAAGCAAGCCTATCCAATAAGATTTAAATGCGAGTTACCTACAGATTACCACTAGTTCTGTATATAGCATTTTTAGAGTTGACAGGTTTCCTTTAATGGACTAACATGCAAGGCGATTGTCCCCATAATCATGCACATAAAATAAATTAATTGCACAATTATCAGGCCAGTGAGTATTTTGCCCATATCATCATTTTATGCAGATTTTCCAACTCCAAGCTGCATAAACTTGAATGCTTATTGGATGAAATATATTATGCAATGTGTATTTGAGTAAAGAGGGAGGGTGTAACCTAAAGATACAACACCCTTTATTAAGGTGCGCAGATTATTAGGCAGCTTGTTTTACTCAAGTCCTGCTGGTGCACGGGCTGGTCTAAAAAATATGTTAAACGACTCACAAACATTGCTTATGCCACTTACGCTGCTGTTGCTGTTACTAATGTTTTTGTGATGATGAATTGACGTTCCCAGGGTTGGATGTCTACAACTGGGATGCACATTGTGTGCCTCACTGCTGTTCTCGGGGAAAACCACTCTCAAGATTGTCTACAAGCGTATTATGATACTCCAGCAAGCGTGAATTGCTTTCTAGGGGGAAAGCATCTGACTAAATTTACTTTTGTACCATGGATCTAACATATTGGTAACAAAGTAGTCAGCACTATTTCTAACACTAAGAATACGGGCATCATGTTGATAATAGTGCAGTATGAAGGCGCTCATGTGTTGGGTGCTTCCATGAGGTCCAAGTCTATGCTGTGTTAGTGGCATGGTAACACTCAACATTGCTTCCTCTGTCCCCTCCCGCCAACCACAGAAAACAAAGAGCGTATCATTATCCTCTTCATCTCCTGACTGTTGCGCATCCATCACCTTGTCCTCCTCAGCTTGTTCCTCGGCTTCTGCATCTTCACTAACAGTTTGTCTGTTACCATGAGCCCCCTTTGATCGCTGTAAGCCACCCTCCGATGGCACATACCTGTGCGACTACAGTCCGGAAATTTTAGATATTGTTATCCCTTCCGCGTTCTCCTCTGCTTCCAACTCTTCCTCTAGGATCATCACCTCCTCATGCAGACTATTTGCAGAAGGTTGCAGAGGTCCTTCACCTGTGCCCACTCCACAAGCTTGATTTGTACCATGTCTAAACTGCGTTGGCCCAGGCTATGCAAAAGGACACACTGCACCAAGGCTCGTCACTGCTGCCACAACCGCTACAACATGTGAATGTTGAATTCCACCATGTCGGAAAATCGCTAATCAGTTAACCGGTAAGCCGAAAGACGTCTGTAGCGATGCAAGTTGAAGACCTGTGGGGTGCGATCGGTGGATCTGAGCACACAGTGACCGTGTTTTCTGCAGCAGCACATTCAGGCTGGGATAGTGGTGAAGAAATTGCTGTACACCAGGTTGAGGATGTGAGCCATGCCAGGCACGTGTGTGAGGTTGCCACGGCGTAGGGCAACCACCAGGTTTGCAGCATTATCGCACGCAGTCAGGTTTAGTGGAGACAGCCATTGCTCTAACTCGGCCTGGATATTTGTCCACAAATCTTGAGAAATCTTGAGTTGTGTGACTGTGATCTCCAAGGCATATTAATTTAAACACTGCCTGACTGCGGTGAGCCATGGCTGCGCAGTACAGAGGTGACGGAGATTCTATCTGAACTGTTGGAACACGTGTCTGATTAAGGGAGAGGTTGAGGGCACAGATAGAGACCCTAGAGGAGATAGAGGAGGCAGAAGCAGTGGAGGAACTGTAAGATATATAGGTATGTCCCACAAGCCTTGGGGATTCAAAGACTTGTGGAGCAGCCCCTTGACCACCTACCCCCACGGCCACCAGAGTCACCCAGTGCCAGTCAGCAAGATGTAATGACCCTGCCAGTGTTTGCTTGTTCAGGTGTCAGTAGTGAAATGCAGCCTGTCAGACATAGATTTTTTCAGTGCATGGGTGATGTTGTCGGTGATTATTATTATTATTATTATACATTTTTATAGCGCCATGGCGCTTTACATGTGAAGAGGGACAAATATAGACAAGTACAGTAAACATGAGCAATACAAGGCACACACAAGTACAGAAGGAGAGAGGACCCAGCCCACAAGGGCTCACAGTCTACAGGGATTGGTGAGGATACACTAGGAGAGGGTAGAGCTGGTCGTGTGGTGGTTCAGTAGACTGATGATCACTGCAGGTTGTAGGCTTGTCAAAAGAGGTGGGTCTTCAGGTTCTTTTTGAAGGTTTCCATGGTAGGCGCGAGTCTGATGTGTTGGGGTAGAGAGTTCCAGAGTATGGGAGAGGCACGGGAGAAGCTTTGTATGCGGTTGTGGGAAGAAGAGATAAGAGGGGAGTAGAGGAGGAGATCTTGAGAGGATCAAAGGTTGCGTGTGGGTATGTACCGGGAGACCATGTCACAGATGTATGGAGGAGACAGATTGTGGATGGCTTTGTAGGTCATAGTTAGGGTTTTGAACTGGAGCCTCTGGACGATAGGAAGCCAGTGAATGTCTTGGCAGAGAGGAGAGGCTGGAGAATAACGGGGAGACAGGTGTATTAGTCGGGCAGCAGAGTGCAGGATGGATTGGAGTGGTGCCAGAGTGCTAGAGGGAAGGCCAGAGAGTAGGAGGTTGCAGTAGTCGAGGCGGGAGATGATGAGGGCATGCACTAGTGTTTTTGTAGTTTCATGGTCAAGGAATGCACGGATCCGGGAAATATTTTTGAGTTTGAGACGGCAGGAGGAGGCAAGGGTTTGGACATGTGACTTGAAAGAGAGGGCAGAGTCGAGGATCACTCCGAGGCACCAAGCATGCGGGACTGGGGAAAGTGAGCAGCCATTGACGTTGATGGACAGGTCTGGTGGGGGGATAGAGTGAGATGGGGGAAATATGATGAATTCTGTTTTGTGCATGTTCAGTTTTAGAAAGCTAGCAGAGAAGAAAGCAGAAATAGCAGACAGACATTGTGGGATTTTGGTCAGTGAGGAGGTGAGGTCAGGTCCAGATAGGTAGATCTGCGTGTCGTCGGCGTAGAGATGATACTGCAAACCATGGGATTCTATGAGCTGTCCCAGGCCAAGGGTATAGATGGAGAAGAGTAGGGGTCCTAGAACTGAGCCTTGGGGAACACCAACATACAGGGGGCGAGGTGAGGAGGTGGTGTGGGAGAGGGAGACATTGAAAGTTCGGTTTGTTAGATATGATGAGATCCAGGATAGGGCCAAGCCTGTGATGCCAAGAGATGAGAGAATCTGTAGCAGGAGGGAATGGTCCACAGTGTCGAAGGCAGAAGACAGGTCCAGGAGAAGGAGGACAGAGTAGTGTCGCTTGCTCTTGGCGGTTAGTAGGTCGTTGGTGAGTTTAGTTAGGGCAGTTTCAGTTGAGTGATGCAGTCGGAAGCCTGATTGTAAGTGGTCAAAAAGGGAGCAGGAGGAGAGGTGGGAGGACAGTTCAAGATGGACATGCTGTTCCAGTAGTTTTGAGGCATAAGAGAGAAGAGATATCGGGCGATAGCTAGACACAGAGGATGGGTCAAGGAAGGTCTTTTTGAGAATGGGTGTGATCGAGGCATGTTTGAAGGATGAGGGGAAGACACTATTTGTAAGTGAAGGTTGAAGAGGTGTGTTAGAGTAGGGGTGAGGACGGTGGCGAGGCTAGGGATGGGAGCAAGTCAAGCATGCAAGTGGTGAGGTGTGATCTTGATAGGAGGGTGGAAAGCTGATCTTCTGTCAAGGTGGAGAAGTTGGTTTTGGGGGAAGAGGTTTGAGCAGCTAAGAGTGGCAATGGGGGCTGTGGGCCAAAGCTTTCTCTGATCGTATCGATCTTCTGCTTAAAGAAAGAGGCAAAGTCTTCAGCAGAAATGAGAGGAGAAGGAGGAGGTGCTGGGGGACAGAGTAGAGAATTGAAAGTGTTGAAGAGCTGTTTAGGGTTGTGAGACAGGGAGGATATGAGAGATGAGAAGTAAGTTTGCTTTGCAGCAGTGAGCGTGGACTTGAAGCTGGTGAGGGACTGCTTACATGCGGTTAGGTGCTCTGCAGAGCGGGATTTTTTCCATCTCCGCTCAGCAACCCTGGAAGCCCGTCTCAGTTCTTTGGTGAGGCTGGTCAGCCAGGGCTGCCTGTTGATTGTACAAGTTTTGCTATGTGTGAGGGGGGCGGCCGAATCAAGTGCTGCTGTTATTGTAGTGTTATAAAAGGTGGCAGCAGAATCTGTGTCATGAAGTGAAGATATGTCTGTAAGAGGGAGGAGGGACTCAGAGAGCATTGGTAAATTGAGGTGTTTGAGATTTCTGCGAGGGTGAGTGAGTTTGTGGAGTGGGGGTTGTGCACTAGAAGAGGAGAGAGAAGAGAACGTCAGTAGGTTGTGGTCAGACAGGGAAAGGGGTGAGTTAGTGAAATTAGTAAGGGAACAGAGGCGGGTGAAGATAAGGTCGAGCGTGTGACCATCTTTGTGAGTGGCCGCAGAGAATCATTGAGTGAGGCAAAGAAGGCAGTGAGCGATAAATGTTTAGAGGCCGCTGGGTGGAAGCATCAATGGGGATGTTGAAGTCACCCATGATGATAGTGGGGATGTCAACAGAGAGGAAATGGAGCAGCCAGGTGGTGAAGTGATCGAGAAAGGTGGAGATGGCAAGTTCTGGGGGGCGGTAGATGACAGCCAGCTGGAGGTTGGAGGGGGAGTAGATGCGGACGGAGTGCACCTCAAATGAGGGAATAGTAGCGGAGGGGGGTAGTGGAATTGGGGTAAAGGAGCAGGTATCAGATAGGAGCAAACCAACTCTTCACCACGTTTGTTGCTGGGGCGGGGGGTGTGAGATAGGTGGAATCCACTGTATGAGAGTGCAGATGGTGAGGCTGAGTCAGAGGGTGTGAGCCAGGTTTCGATGATGCCAAGGAAGGAGAGTTTATTGGTGATGAAGAGGTCGTGGATAAATGACAGTTTATTGCAGACAGAGCGTGCGTTCCATAGTGCTCCAGGTAGGGGAACAGGGGGAGTGGGGGCTGGGTGAATGGGTATGAGGTTATCATGGTTGCGAAGACGTGTAGAGGATTGTGGTGTCATGGAAATATATATGTATTCCATATATTCAAAGTATATTCACATATATGCATTCACAGTTCACAGTTAGATAGATCTCACTTGCTAAAAATCCTGTGCTCACATATATCTATGCCAGCTATAATCAGTCGTTTTAAACAAGTCTGGCCTTCATAAGGAACAAGTACATAGAGTACATAGAGTACATAGAGTCTTATTAGATATCTGTTTTTTACCTTATAGTCATGCAAGAAAACTAGGCAAAAGAATATAAAACAATAATTCTGCAACTTCATTGAAAAAATGACTAAGTATGGAATGGACAAGGCAACTGTTAGGTGATTCATAACTGGCTTAGTGATCGGACCCCAAGAGTGGTTGTAATGGCTGCACATCCAGTTGGAAAGATGTCTCAATGGGTACCACAGGCTCTGTTTTGGCCCTGTATTGTTCAACATCTTTATCAATGATTTAGTGAAGGAATTGAGGGTAAATGATAATTTGCTGATGACACAAAGCTAGGAGGGGTAGCTAATACTAGAGAAGTGAGAGAGGATTCAAAAAGATATACATAAACTGGAGCAGTGGGCAGCAAACTAACAGAATGGATTTAACAGGGAAAAAATGCAAAGTACTTTCATCTGGCAATAAAATGAAAAAGCATATACAAAATGGGAGGAATGGGCTAGTAACAGCACATGTGAAAAAGACTTGGGTATACTAATTGATCACAGACTTAACATGAGTCAACAGTGTGATGCAGCAGCAAAAGGCAAATACAATCTGGATGTATCAACAGAAGCATACAGTCTAGATCACGTGAGGTCATTATTGCCCTCTACTCCTCTTGGTCAGACCTCATCTGGAATACTGTGTCCAGTTTTGGCACCACTTCTAAAAAAGACTCAACAAACTGGAGCAAGTTCAGAGAAGAGCCACCAGAATGGTGACCGGTTGCAAACATGTCCTATGAGAACGGTTGCAGGATTTGGAATGTTTAGCTTGCAAAAAGAAGACTGAGAGGAGACTTAATAGCTGTCTACAAATATCTCAAGGGCTGTCACATTGTAGAAGGATCATCTTTATTCTCATTTGCACAAGGAAAGACTAGAAGCAATGGATGAAACTGATGGAGGAGACACAGATTAGATATTAGAAAAACTTTTTGACAGTTAGGGTGATCAATGAGTGGAACAGGCTGCACAAGAGGTGGTGAGTTCTCCTTCAATGAAGTCTTCAAACAGAGGCGGATAGACATCTGTCTGGGATGATTTAGAGAATCCTGCTTGAGCAGGGGGTTGGACCAGAAGGCCAGGAGGTCCCTTCAACTCTACATTCTATGATTCTATGATTCTATGATTCAGCATTTTTATCAGATTATCATAATTATCATACTTACACAAACAGCCAATAGTCTAGCAGCTTTTAATTGTTGTTAATTGACTAACAGCCCTTTTGTAAACGTATAAACACTTGAATGAATAATAATGTATGTCTGACGAACTGCTATACTGACACTTCGTTGTGGAAGTTTCATTTCGTTCTGAGCGCTCAAAAACATTTAATAGAGATTTGGAAAGCAGCAGCAAACACGGAAGGATAAATTCATCCTAATTAAATTTCCATAACAGTTGCGCCTACACGCGGGGCATTTGGACGAAACGCATGAGGACCCGGCCGACCGGAGAGAAGGGGTGTTGGCCTGCCTTGGCACACGGGACGGAGACTGCAGCTCCATAAGTAAGGTAAGAAAACTCTGTCATCTTACCTGAATGTTCCCTGTGCCTAGTCCTAGCCTACACTTCCAGCCGGTCGGACGTGGTCATCACCGCATTCCCAGGTAGTGTAAAAAGTCCATACCCTTATCCAAAAGCCCTGGGATATAAGTCGAGTTGTTTGCTGCTGTGCTGTATATGTTTCATGTTTTATGTGAACCGGGAGAAAGTTGGAACGGTGACTGTGTTTTTGCTTGCTGATTTCTGGGGGCTGTATAGCAAAAGACAAATTGCTGGATAAGTTCCCGCAGAAATCTTTCACACACAGGAGGGAGGCCATCCCAGAGAGAAAAAAAAAATCCAGGTGTGAATGAACGGCGGGAGCTTTGTTTTGGATAAGTCCACGCAGATATTCTTCACACATTGGAGGGAAGTTATCCCAAAAAATCCAGTTGTGAGGAGCGAGGGCTTTGAATCGGTTAAGTTTCTGCAGTTAACTTTCACACACAGTAGGAAAGATATCCCAGATCAATCCAGGTGTGAGGGGCAGGAACTTTGTTTCGGATAAGTTCTCACAATAATCGTCCATGCACCGGGAGGCCATCCCAGTCAAATCAGACGTGGATAGTGAGAATTTTGATTAAGGCTATTGCAGATTACTGTGACCGGCGCACCGGCCAGGGCGTACGGTACAGAGAGCGATAGACCTTGAGCCTCACCGCGCTCAGTGCAATTGGTGAGTTATCAGTTACCAGAGCAGCTTGTATGTGTCACAGATCATCAAAAGAGGGATTCGTATTCTCCTGGGTGTCTGTCTCATTGTACGTGTCAACTGTCTGTATCAGGTACTGTCGCTTTAAATCACATCTCCGTGCGCTCTGTCAGTATCTCATTCACTGCTGGCTGTAGCAGCGAGAAAACCCCTTTGACCCCCCTCCTCTGCTAATCACGTTGTTACATCTGTTTCCTGGTTTTGATCTTTTTTAAGCTAGTTTTTTTGGCTACAGGTTTTAACTTGAAAATTCTCAGGCATTCAGACTGAACTATATTCATTTTTTGCTATTCTGAGGAATAATATTTTTTATTTTTTTTTGATACGTGATTTCAGTGTCTGGAGAGACAGCAAGCAGAGAGATAAGGGAGGGGGGAAGTGCTGGCAGCAGCCAGCTGACATTCCAGAGGGCGGTAGGAAAAAAGCCTACGCTACCAGACAAAAGTTTTAAAGTACTCTTCTTTTGTTTTTATCATTTTACAATCAGTTTTTCCACCTCTTTTCTGTTTTTAAGTTAACTGTTTTAGTAACAAGGGTTGTTTTTCAGAGTTTTATGATTAATACGGTTTTTCTTTTCTCCCCTTTTTGGTGAGTTTATTTATTTTTTCTTTTTCTAGAGTTTTTTTTTTTTTTACTAAATCTAACTTTTGTTTTTAAAGTTTTTCTTTTAAGTACACTTTTAAATAATTTTGGAAAGGTTTTTTCTAATCAATTTATTTTAGAGTTTTATTCTCCCACCATTTTTTTTTCTTTCTCCTTTACCAGCCTGCTTTAGACCAAGGTCACTCCATAGATAAGGAAAATTACAGGCTGAGGGAGAGAGCACACACAAACTGCGCAGCGGTTTGACTAGCCCCTCCCGTCGGGCATTCGGTGAGGACGCACAAGAACCAGAGCGCAGCAGTTTTCAGATTTTTAAATCACCTTTGTTGAATAGGTTTTTGGAATAGACACAGTACGTGAGAAGCAAATAGACAGGCAGCCTTTACGCTGCATAATGAAATGTTTTTTCTTGTTTTTGTTATTTGAAAGGTAATGGGAAAGTTTGTTAATAGATTACCATCTGCTATAAAAGAGCAGTGGTGAATCGTGTAGAAGGTACAGCAAGTTAATTTGAACGGACCAGGAAGTGATTTTTTATGTGAATAAGTTTGAAAAAAGTGTTAAATCGTCTGTGAGAAAAAGATCACTGACATGTCACAAGAGCAGAATTCAGAGTCACACACATCACATGTCCATCATGTGGAGACACGGGACAGGTGTAGGCTGCTCCCATTGAGTAAGGAGCCTTGTACAGGGAAAAACGCCGCCTCTCTCCACAGGGAGAAGGCATTTTTGTTTCAACCATCCCCTCTCAAGAGTCACAGGGGGGACACCCTCTCCTTTTTCTTCTCTCAGTCCCTTTCTCCTTCTTCAGAATTTTCTCCTCTTTCCTCGCTGCCATCCCTCTCATTCCTTCTTTCCCCTCCCTCACATCTCTGACACATCCATTTTCTTCATCTTCCTCTTCTTCTATCCCTTCCTCTCCAACTCTCAAATCTTCTTCTTCATCTTCTTCTACTTCTCCCCCTCCATCTTTCTCCTCTCTCTCTCCTCCATCTTTCTCTCTTTCCCCCCTTTCACTCTTCTCTCCCTCCCCTCTTTCCTTTTCCTCCCTTTCTCCTCCCACACCACACCCACCTGCTCATGCTTGCTCTCCTCCTTCCTCCTCCTCTCAGGCACATTCCACCTTTTCTTCACCCTCCCCTCCATCTCTCTCCCCTCCTCTTTCTCTCGCTCCTCCCTCACACCTCCCTTCTCTTCCTCTTTTTTCTACTTCGTTATCAACTGGGTCAACGCCCAATCCAAGCAATGTGGTGCCCCTCTATTCAGTGTCTCCAGCACAGGGCACCCTGTCTATCCAAAGCACAGTACAAACATTGCCAGTCATTATATCAGGAGAAGAAAGTGCAAATCTCCCTACAGAAAACGCTACATGTAGCCCCCAGACACAACAGTCCACAGCTAGGGCTTCACAGGGGGGTGGTATAGCTACAGAGACAAATGAGGAACCTCAGTGCCGAGCAGGGCTGCCAGCATGGAACCATGACACTGATCCACCGCAGCCTCAGCAAGGAAGCGGGAAATCCCCATGCAGCAAGACAACTTTAAAGCCCAAATCTCACCAAGTGTATGCACCAAGTACACCAGGTCACTTCTTATCTGATGAAGATGAAGATGCAACGTCACACATGCTGCCCAATACTAGGGAAGAAAACATACATGCACCAATAGAGCAGGGACAGGTAGAGGCACCATCCTATGAGCCCTTCATCCCAAGCCAGGTGATCAAGTATGCTGCCAGACCCAGGGATACACCCCATGCTATTTTGCCAAAAAATGCAGCAGATCCAGCAAACGTATACAGCAGCCTGATTGATAAAAGCAGGTGATGCATTCTGGTCAATTATGAGAGAACACTTCAAGCTTCCAGCAGAGTTAGATGCGTATGCCTGGGAGACAGGACCAAAGCTAATTGAACAACTCAGAGAATGGGCCAAAAGCAGACTGACAGGACAAACTCTCAGCCTACATGTCACGAGTCAAGACAAGACAGAGTCTGTGGAGAAGTTCCATGACAGAGTAATGCAAGTGTTTCAAGATTTTTTTTTTGTTTTTTTTTATGCAGCAATTTGAGGACTAATTGTTCCTCTCTGGTCCTGTCTTCATTTTGGCCTTTGGGGGTGACTATGCTCTAAGTATACTACCATGTTTGGCTGAGGTTTCCATATATATTTCATCTAAGTGTATTGTATTATACAGATAGGGGTTATAAGGGTTTATTGTTCCTGTTATGGGGCTTTGTGCCTTGTTTTAATTGTTTTTAATGACTACAGTGTGGTTTTGCAGTTTTTTCAATAAAAATATTTTCTAATTGTTATGATTTATTTTTGGCATCCCTGGTGTCCTGGTATGTACTCTTTCTTGTCTTTCTAGCATTACTATTACATACCCCAGGTTGATGCCTTTTTATAAGTATTTCTTGAATGGTGCCCTCCACTGTTGTTTTGGTTACTGACACTTCCGTTGTGGACAGTTTCATTTCGTTCTGAGCGCTCAAAAAGACATTTAATAGAGATTTGGAAAAGCAAGCAGCAAACACGGAAGGATAAATTCATCCTAATTAAATTTCCATAACAGTGGCAGGGTGATAGAAGTGAGTGTGCGGATGTGTTGAGAAGGGCCAGGATTTGGGGATATGTCACCAGCAGTGAGGAGTAACAGACAGAGCGTTAGAAGGTGGGAACAGGATAAGACATGGTGTGGCCATGTGTTTCTGAAGAAAAAGGATTGTATGTGGAGGAACAGTTCTGAGGAGAAGGTGAGATGTCTGGGGAGAATGGAGGGGGAAATGACTACTTCCTTACTAGGTGTGGGGATTACAGGGAATAGGAAGAAAGTAAGTAGTATGGGGTAAAAGTGAAAAGAAAAGGAACCATGGTAGTGGTTATATATTCTGTCAACTTACAGTCAAATTCCAGTCCATTTCTAGTCTAATTCAGAATGGTGATATGCTGGTATTGCGCAGGCACAACTTTCTTTGAGAAGTAAGGGCAAATTTGCAACTGGTATTGGGGGACTGCGGAGGCCAACAACTTTGAGAAACCATCTGCATCAACCAGGTGGAAAGGCATCATTTCCATGGCCAACAGACTGGAGATGGTTGAGTTCAACCTCTTAGCTTTGCCATGTGTAGGAAGAAACATTCTTTTACGTGACCACAACTGCGAGACCGAGAGCGTGCTGCTGTGCTGAGAGCGGGTGGCGTACAGAGAACAGGACAAACTGCTGGACTGTGAGTAAGGTGCAATTGGAGATGTTATGGTGGATTGAGAAAGATGTGTTGTGCTAAGTGACACAAAAGCAGCAGTCATGTCTACTTCCGTAACAGCGGACTGGCTCTCACTCACACCGACTGTGGTGGGTAAACAATTGTAGTTTCTGCAGCTGAAGACCTTCGAGTGAACACTTGAAATGGTGACAGAGGAGGAAGAAGCAGATGGGGTTGATGGGACGGCGTGTGGTTGGTGAGGCCTGTTAGTCTGTATTTTAGTGCAGGGAGGTTCCCACACTAAAGCATGTTGACCGCGCATGTGCAGGTACATGAATGTAGTTGTCAAATTATTGCAATTTTTGCCGCTACTGAGGTTTTTTTTGCAAATTTGACAGATAATGTGTATAGGGTTATCCTTTGCGGTTTCAAAATATGCTCAGGCTAGGTAACCATTGCTGCTCCTGTGAACTGCACACTCTTGACTGATGCTGGCCACAGGTAGAGTTGGGGCTGAGGATGCAGTGCTTGTTGTGGTTGTGTCACTTTATGTCTGTGTGGGAAGTCGCAACGAAACTACCTAATCTTCCTCCTCCTCCACCTGCTCTGCTGAGCTACTCAGCTGCATACCTTTGGGTTCACACCAAGTGTGATCTACAACCTCATGGTCATCCTCTCTGTTCTCCCACTATTACCCTGAGAGTCATCCTCCTCCACTTACTGCCCTGACACCACAGTACAGTCTGCGTGTGTCTCTGGTATCTGAGTCTCAACAGGATCACCTCCACCATTGTTGGGTAATGTCTGGTGAAGAGGGTCTGGATTCTGTTTGGTCCCTACTTCGTCTGGCCCCTTATCTTTTGGGCATCGGTGCAGATGCTTTCCTCCTGTGGATTCTGTGATTTGATGTCCATGTAATACAATGGCCCATCTGAGGTTCCCCACAGTCAGCTGGGCATTTGGAAATTTTTGACGGGGGTAAACAAGCATGATTGGGGTGCTACCTCTGAGGATTGTACTGTGTGTGAGGTTAAGGCAGAGGAAGAAGAGGATAGGTCACTTGATGCAACGCTTGCCATCCACTTGAGCACATGCTCTTTCTGGACTGCCAAAGAAAGGGAGTCGAGTAGGCCAGCCAGTAACAGATGTTGCCAGTGGTCTTTGGATAGGACAGACAGTGTTTGTTCAGTTGAGCTTTCATTAACTTTATCACTAACCCACGTTTTAGGGTCTGCGGAACGCACCAAATATATGATGTGGAGAGGTGCGTTCGCAGCCCGGGGTCCAACGTGCAGGCGGAGCCTGCTGCTAGTAAAATGGCGCAAGAAGCGAACTCTGTTATCCCGCAGAGTCGCCAAAATAAACGCCATAACGCGCTGTGGCAATATTGCGAACTCTGTTAATCCACAGAGCCGCTAGAAGGAGTGCCGCAGCGCTATATGGCGATGTGTGTGAACTCACTTAACACAACTGAGTCGCAAAATAAACACGCTAGGGCGCTGTCTAGCGTTGAAAGCGAACCCTGTTACGTCACAGAGTTGCTGAGACAAACTTCTGTGTCCTGTCAGGCACCCAGGTACACAGTTAACTGCTAAGCGAACATAGAACGTGATCATGTGCTAATGTCCTCACGGGAGTCACCCGCAATCTATGGCATCTGAATGCCAGGCCCTGAATACGGCAATCAAACTCCTCACCGGTTATGCTGGTAATTTAGGGCATCTAGGACACCGACCCTGACCAGCTAGCATACCAAACTCCTCACCGATTAAGTCGGTATTCTAGGGGCTTATTTCAGCCGGGCCCTAACCACACACATGCATGACCACACTGGCGCAAAGCATATAAAGATTGATATTAGCGCATGGCGGCTCAGCCATGCTACCCCTTTATAGTAACAGCTACAGGACCTGCCAGAAACAAGGACCAATGAAACTTGTTCCAGAACACCAGTAGTCACAGGACCTTCCTGGCGGACCAATAGGAGCTGCTGCAGTACCTGAGCATGTGACCCCTGATCTCCAATGAGAGATCTCACTCTGGGCATGCTCAGAAGGGGACTATGTCCTAAAGACGTCTGCTCGCCGCTAACCAGTACTGGCCACAATAGCAGAGCCTGGAGGAGCAGCAGTAATCCTCTGCACACTGTTAGACTGGGCGAGACGCTGGGACCGATGTCTAAGCTGAGCAGCTCCACTGCGGATGGAGATGAATGGGGGACTACAGCGGGACTGGTTCAAGACTCCCCTTGTGCAGCAGCGGGAACTCGAACCCTAACATTACCCCACCTCCTAGGGCCCCCCCTTCTTTGGGCCTCGCTGCGCTCAAAGGCAGCGATGAGCTGCGGAGCGTGAACATGCTCGGCAGGCTCCCAGGACCTATCCTCAGGCCCATAACTCCTCCAATCCACCAAATAAAATTTTTTGCCTCGTACCACCTTGCACCCAACAATGGCGTTCACCTCATGATCATCGGTAGATGAACCTGACGTCCCCGCAGATGACTCGGAAAACCGGGAAATGGCCACGGGTTTCAGGAGGGACACGTGAAAGGTGTCAGTGATACCAAGGCGAGGCAGAAGGGCTAGGCGGTAAACCACCGGGTTCACCTGCTCAAGGACTTTAAAGGGAACCAAAAAGCGAGGTGCCAACTTGGTGGACTCTACACGTAGCCTGATGTTTCGGGCAGAGAGCCACACTAGGTCACCTGGCACAAATGCAGGAGCGGGGCGCCGATGGGCATCGGCCGAAGACCTCATCCTCTCTTTGGAGGCCTGAATGGCATCCTGGGTGCGGTCCCAAATGTCCCGTGCCTCCACAGCCCAGTCTGCCACCCTGGAATCGGCGGAAGACATGGACATGGGCACTGGTACCCGCGGATGCTGACCGTAGTTCAGGAGGAATGGGGTCTGTCCGGTGGAGTCAGCCACAGCATTATTTAGAGCGAAATCAGCCCACGGTAGCAAGGATGCCCAGTCATCCTGCCTGGCAGAGACAAAATGTCGCAAGTATGTGACCAAGGTCTGGTTGGCCCTCTCTACCAACCCATTCGTCTCGGGATGGTATGCCGAGGAGAGATTCAACTCAATGCTGAGTAAACGACACAGCTCTCTCCCGAACTGAGACGCAAACTGGGGACCTCGATCACTGACAATTTTGTCTGGCATACCGTGTAGGCGGAAAATATGCCTAATGAATAATGCTGCCAAGGCCCGTGCAGACGGTAACCGTGGTAACGGCACCAAGTGCACCATTCTGGAGAAGTGGTCGGTTATCACCCAGATGATGGAGCAGCCCGAGACTTGGGTAAGCCCACCACAAAATCCATCCCGACCATCTCCCAGGGCCTGTCTGCCACAGGTAAAGGAAAGAGTAACCCAGCTGGCTGTTGTCGAGGGGACTTATTCTTGGCGCAGGAGACGCACGCCTGAACGTATTCCCTGACATCACGAACCATATGTGGCCACCAGTATGTCCTCACCAGCAACTCAGATGTCCTCTTGGCCCCAAAATGTCCACCCACTTTGGACGAGTGTGCCCAGGAGAGTACCTCCGGTTGCAAATTGATGGGCACAAAAGTCTTGCCCGGAGGAACAGACTCAAGCGAAACTGGGGCCACAGTTCTTAGGCTCTCTGTGGGGACAATCAGCCGAGGCTCCTCCTCCACCTCCTCAGAGGACACCACGGAGCGAGACAGAGCATCAGCACGAATGTTCTTCTCCCCTGAGAGAAAATGGAGGGTGAAATGGAACCGGGAGAAGAACAGAGACCATCTGGCCTGACGGGAATTTAGGCGCTGAGCGGTCTGTAAATAGACCAAATTTTTGTGGTCAGTGAACACTTGGAAGGGAAAGCGAGCCCCCTCCAGGAGATGTCTCCACTCGGAAAAGGCCAACTTCATGGCTAGCAACTCCCTATCCCCAATGGAATAATTCCTCTCCGCTGGTGTGAAGGTCTTGGAGAAGAAGAAGCAAGGATATTTACGACCTTGAGCATCCTTTTGAAAAAGGACTGCTCCAGCACCAACGGACGAGGCATTCTACCTCCAATATAAAAGGCTTATCAACCTCGGGACGATGTAGGATAGGAGCGCTAGCAAAATGGGACTTGATTGAAGTAAAGGCCTTGGAGACCTCCTCTGACCACAATTTGGGATTGCCTCCTTTCTTGGTGAGGGCTACCAAGGGAGCAACCAAAGTAGAGAAGTGGGAAATGAATTGGCTATAGTAATTAATGAACCCCATAAAGCGCTGCACCGCTTTAAGAGAGTGGGGTTCTTGCCAATCCATTACAGCCTATAGTTTGGCAGGATCCATAGCCAATCCCTGAGTGGAGATGATATAGCCCAGGAATGGCAAAGACTCCTGCTCAAACACACACTTCTCCAACTTCGCATATAAGGAATTTGCCCGCAAGAGGTCGAAGACTCTGCAAACATCTCTCCGGAGGGTGTCCATATCTGGAGAAAAGATGAGAATGTCATCCAGATAGACTACCACAGAGGTGGCAAGCATGTCCCGGAAGATGTCATTTACGAAATCTTGGAAGACGGCTGGAGCATTACAGAGCCCGAAGGGCATCACAAGATATTCGTAATGTCCATCTCAGGTATTGAACGCCGTCATCCATTCGTCCCCCTCACGGATGCGGATCAGGTTATAGGCACCACGTAGATCCAGCTTAGTAAATACCCTTGCTCCCCAGAGCCTATCAAAGAGCTCAGATATTAGGGGCAAAGGATATTTGTTCTTAACAGTAATGGCGTTAAGACCCCTATAGTCTATACACGGTCGTAATTCTCCATTCTTCTTCTGCACGAAGAAAAATCCTGCCCCTGCTGGTGACACTGACTTCCTAATAAACCCTCTTGCCAGATTTTCCTGGATGTATTGTGACATGGCCTCCGTCTCAGGAAGAGAGAGAGGATACACTCTTCCCGAGGGGGCTTCGTTCCAGGCAAGAGGTCTATAGGACAGTCATAGGGGCGATGAGGCAGAAGAGTCTCCGCTGCCTTTTTGGAGAATACGTCCACGTATGACCGATAAACCTTGGGAAGAGAATCACGATCTATGGGTATCTCCGTTGTGTAAACCTGAACGTCCTCTCTGAGACATCTGTCTCTGCAAAGATCACCCCAACCCAGTATTCTCCCAGAGGACCACTCAATATGGGGAGAGTGGTGGTGAAGCCAGGGTAATCCCAACAAAACCTCATCTATTCCCTCAGGAAGAACAAAAAGGGATATATTCTCCTGATGTGAAGGAGACATAGACAGAGGTAGATAGACAGTCTGGTGGGTGATTTGTGAGGGCAGGATTGCTCCATTCAACACTCTCACCGATATTGGCTCGGCGAGCGTCACCAGCGGTATGGAATGGCGAGAGGCAAAGGAGGAGGACATAAAATTCCCCTCTGCCCCAGAGTCCACACAAAGCTTGGCGGGAAGAGTGGATGAACCTAGAGAGATTAACCCTTTAAGGAGCACTTTCGGAGCAAAATCCCTCGCGTCTAATGACCCTGCACCCATGGTCACGGAACATGACCGTTTACTCATTCGCTGGGTACATCGGTTGGCATAATGTCCTGGCTGCTGACACACTCTACAGACCACGGATACTCGAGTGGTCCGAGACTTAGATCCCACTCGAGTAGTCTCCACGGTCTCTGGGGAGTCGGACGCCAGAATGGGAAATTCCAGAGGTTTGGCAAAGGTGGGTGCCAGCCGAAACCTCTGCCTACACTGGGTCCGCTCTAACCTCCGCTCGTGAAAACGGAGGTCGATGCAGGTAGATATAGAAATGATTTTCTCCAGTGTGGCAGGAATCTCCCTGGTAGCCAAAGCGTCCTTTACATGGTCTGCCAGTCCTCTCCAGAACACTGGAATAAGAACTTTATCTGGCCACTCTAATTCAGAGGCCAAAGTCCGAAATTGGACTGAGAACTGGCTGACCATGGACAAGCCCTGTGACATTGCCAGCAGTTGGAGTGCCGTATCGTGCACCTGAGGTCCTAAAAAGACTTTTTTCAGAGCCTCCAAAAACCGAGGAGCACTCCGCACCACACGATCGTCGCGCTCCCACAGCGGTGTTGCCCACTCCAACGCTCTGCCCGAGAGTAGAGACAGTACAAAACCCACTTGTGCCCTATCCATGGCGAAACGTACAGCCAGAAGCTCGAGCTGTATAGAGCACTGACTCACGAATCCCCGACATTGCTTGCTGTCACCGGCAAACTTGTCAGGAAGCGGGAGGTGGGATAATGTAGGGACAGAGGTGGCAGAGGACAAACTGGCTGCAGCCACGCTAGCAGCCTGAACAGCAACTGCGGTAACATCCACAGCTGAGGTTGTGCGCTCAAGAGCCGCCAACCTACCCTCCAGCTGCTGGATGTCCTGCAGTAGACGCTGGTCATCCGCCATTTTACTAGCCAGACCCTGGCACTAATATTATGTTAGGGTCTGCGGAACGCACCAAATATATGATGTGGAGAGGTGCTTTCTCAGCCCGGGGTCCACCGTGCAGGCGGAGCCTGCTGCTAGTAAAATGGCGCAAGAAGCGAACTCTGTTATCCCGCAGAGTCGCCAAAATAAATGCCGTAACGCGCAGTGGCAATATGTGCGAACTCTGTTAATCCACAGAGTCGCTAGAAGGAGTGCCGCAGCGCTATATGGCGATGTGTGCGAACTCACTTAACACAACTGAGTCGCAAAATAAACACGCTAGGGCGCTGTCTAGCGTTGAAAGCGAACCCTGTTACGTCACAGATCCGCTGAGACAAACTTCTGTGTCCTGTCAGGCACCTAGGTACACAGTTAACTGCTAAGCGAACATAGAACGTGATCATGCGCTATTGTCCTCGCGGGAGTCACCCGCAATCTATGGCGTCTGAACGCCAGGCCCTGAATACGGCAATCAAACTCCTCACCGTTATGCCGGTAATCTAGGGCATCTAGGACACCGACCCTGACCAGCTAGCATACCAAACTCCTCACAGATTAAGTCGGTATTCTAGGGGCTTATTTCAGCCGGGCCCTAACCACACACATGCATGACCACACTGGCGCATAGCATATAAAGATTGATATTAGCGCATGGCGGCCCAGCCATGCTACCCCTTTATAGTAACAGCTACAGGACCTGCCAGAAACAAGGACCAATGAAACTTGTTCCAGAACACCAGTAGTCACAGGACCTTCCTGGCGGACCAATAGGAGCTGCTGCAGTACCTGAGCATGTGACCCCTGATCTCCAATGAGAGATCTCACTCTCGACATGCTCAGAAGGGGAAAACAAGGACTTTGTCCTAAAGACGTCTGCTCGCCGCTAACCAGTACTGGCCACAATAGCAGAGCCTGGAGGAGCAGCAGTAATCCTCTGCACTCTGTTAGACTGGGTGAGATGCTGGGACTGACATCTAAGCTGAGCAGGCTCCACTGCGGACGGAGATGAATGGGTTACCGCAGCAGGACTGGTTCAAGACTCCCCTTGTGCAGCAGTGGGAACTCGAGCCCTAACACACATAGGCGTTCAGCATTTTTAGATAGTATGCCTGAATAACACTGTTATGCCTAACGATTTTTAAGTGGAAACATAACCTTCTGATTTGCAACTGAAACACAGTTTTAGCACAAACTATTTGGAGTAGCTAATTGCGCCTACTGGGTGAACCACTATATTAGGTCTAACAATTTTTAAGTGGAAAACAGGCCTCCTGATTTACCATTAAAACACAGTTTTATCACAATCGATTAGGAGTAGCTAATTGTGCCTAGTGGCTGCACCACTATGGTAGGCCTAATGATTTTAACGTGGAAATCTGGCCTTCTCATTTGCCACTGAAGCAAAGTTTTAGCACAAATGATTTGGAGTAGCTAATTGGGCCCCTTGGCTGCACCACTATATTAGGCCTAACAATTTTTAGGTGGAAATCTGGCATTCTGATTTGTCACTGAAACACAGTTTTAGCACAAACTATTTGGAATAGCTAATTGGCTCTCCGGGCTGCAACACTAAATTAGGCCTAACGATTTTTAAGTGGAAATCTGACCTTATGATTTGACCCTGAAACACAGTGCTAGAACAAAAGATTTGGAGTAGCTAATGGGTCTTCCGGAGACCGCCACACAGTTTTTGCACAATCTACTCCGATGCTGGAAGATCGATTTCACATAGCATAAGTTCACTTTAAGCACCAGCGCTAGCGCAGGAGCAACCTCTCTGCGCTGTGACACTGAGCAAATGGCACTAGCCAAACAAGGTGTTCGCTTTTTATATGGCCAGTGACATGTGATTTCCGCAACCAATCACACAAGACCTTGTGTCATGACGTTGTTGATCGTTTCTGCGCACTGATTTGTCGCCGGAATCAACACACATAAACCTACAGGAAGAAAAAAAAGTGCACACCACTGCTGTAACCTCTCCACATGCTCCTCATCAAACACGTTCCCCTGCTCAAACACTCATCATACAGCACCACTCTCATAGCCAAAGTAATAACAAAAGCATTAGTGAAAACGCGATGATTGACCAAACTGTGACCGACTTTTGCCGAATCCGAATGTGCTACGTTCGTGCTGAAATTGAGATTGTTTTCCGAACACGTTCACTCACCTCTAGTATGCATATCACCGCTGCAGCAGGTAAACAATAACTGAAGCATCAGCGGTGAGCCAGCACTAGAGCACAGGATGGTGAGTACCAGCCCAAATTTTTATTTCATACCTCTGCTAGCCTATGGAACACAAAACTTTGAAACTGGAAAACTCCTTTAAACTGTGACCTTTAAAGTTATGAGACCAAAAAGACAACAATATTACCATTGTAGTAATATATTGTGTGAAGGTTTGCACCATGGGTGACACGCGGGATTATGAAACATACCTGAATAGCTTCATTCGCTTACGGCCAGACAACAAGTGCAATGTGCAATACATTAGTTTCCCCAATAAATTTCTAGGAGGTTTTATTGCTTTGACAATGATACTTCATCAGAATTACTACCGCTGTCAGAAATCACACTTTTTACAAGCTATTGTGGAAAATTTAATTAAGAGCTGCTGTATACAATGTACCTGTGCTCACTACTATTTTAGACCTATCTGAATTGTTTCAAAGAGAAACAGATTGTCAGATCATAAATCATTTGACATTTTAGTCTGGTTAAATTGCTGTAAGTTGTACCAAAGCTAAACAGGTGGTAGCACTTATTATCTGTACTTGAATGATAATTCCCAATTTTGTGAATTTGTCTTTGCCTCATTTACACAAATGGGAGCTCTTTGCTTAATCCCAAGGCAAACATTGCACTACATATTTTACTGCAGGTTAAAAATACTTATCTTAATATTTTGTGAAGCATTTTTATTTATGCAAAAGTATAGTATGTCAATTGAACAAAGTCAATTTTGTAAAACATATACATATTCTACAGTCACAAATACAGTGCTGGGGATACGAATGGCATTTATTATGTGTCCTACATGATTAGTTGTACATCCAAAGAAATGAGAGGAATGATACATGCAAAAAGAGAAAATGCCTCATCCAAACACATATAGAAAAGTTAATACTGTATTGCTATAAAGACCGCTATAAACACATCAAAAAGAGTTTTAAAAACAGATAAAAACACCTTAGTTTTAAGAATCGACAACCAAGGACTAGTCCGGTAGCCCAAAACAACCAAACTCCCAATAAACACTGAATTCTTTCAGTAGTATACCATAAACCTAATAATTAGAGATGATCACATTGATCCGCAGAAAATCAACTTTTACTCAAATTTTCTTAAATTTGCAAGTCAATACTAATTCGAACAGTTTGTAATTTGATTCAAATGAATTGCCCTCCCATATGCCCAAAAAAGCTCTTGCTCCATTTCACACACTGCTAATGAGTCACAGAGCAGGCTTATGACAGTGCCATACTAGTCAGTTGTGGAGGTGTATGTTAAAGCTTAGGTTGTTGGTTAGAGTATCCACTAATATATAAGACATGGATGGTTTCCACATAAATAACAAAAAAATGAAAACAGGAGAGCAAGGCATGCATGTACCGGTATGTAGCAGTTTAGAAAGAAGCAAGAGAAAAGGTTTGTGCTAAAAGAGAAAAACTGCACATCCACACAATTATAGAAAAGAAAGATCTAGAATCAGTGTAATGACTCCACGGAACAACCAGCTCATTAAATACTGAATAGTGAATCCTGGCATTAAGACACCAAAAAACAAAGCATACTATTAACAAAACAACATTATAAAATAATAGAAAAAAATCTTAATGTGACATTAACCCATTATAGGGAATAAAATTATATTTCAACCAACCATGGCCGGGAACAGGGGTAGGCAGGGTAGACACCCGCCTAGCGTGCTACCTATTGGCTACCTTTGGGGATGCACTTAAAAAAGCAACATCTGACATTGCTGAATGCCTGCAGCTACTCAGCACTTTTTCTCGGAAAACGATTGCCAAACATAAATTTGGCACGAATATGGCACATTCAGATTCGTGATCAGAAACATAAGCAAAATTTTAGAAAATCGGGAAAAATCGGTAACATTTGGTAAAAGTGTGGGAAAATATTTGCGTTGACACAAAAGTATTTTCAGTACCTTAGCAATGATAATGGTGGTGTATCATGAGTGTTTGGCACGTGTTTGATGAGAGGAGGGGTTTGCAGAGCTCAGAGGCGCCGTGTTCTTGTAAACAGTCATTTTTTTCCCTAACTTTGTGTGCACATTGCAGCTAGCCAATCAGGGCACAGGAAACACCGACAATGTCCTGACACAACGGCTTGTGTCATTGCCAGCTAAAATCACATGTCACTCTCAATATAAATAGAGGACATCTTGTTTTAGTGCCATTTTGACACTAACAGTGCAGAGAGGCTGCTCCTGACGCTGGCACTGTTAACAGCAAGATTTTAGCTAGTTAGGTGGTTGTATATCAGTCAGATAGTGTAGCTAGATAGTGTCCAGTGTGGCTATTAAATTTACTTTTCAGCACTTTTTTTGGGCCATTACTGAGGTCCACAGACAAAGCCAGCAGGGCACATGTCCTACAAGTGTGTTGTGCACTGCTTCTATTGTGGGCAATGCATGAGTATAGCATTCTAATTAATATTTTTTCACTAGTTAAATGTGAAACAGCCTGCTGTATCCCACCTTGTCGTTTAGTGCTGTGGTGATATGAGCCTGTTTGCATACCTAAAGTGCATTAATAAAACTTATAATATTTTCTGTTGCTGAATGTGATACAGCCCCTCGCATCCCACATTGTCATGTTGCGGCTGTGATATGAACCTGTCTGCAGACCTAATGCGCATTAAAAAAAATTATAATATTTTCTGTTGCTGAATGTGATACAGCCCGCCGTATCCCGCATTGTCATTTTGTGGCGGTGATATGAATTGTCTGCAGAACTCAAGCACATTAAAATATTAATTTTTTCTGTTAATAAACGTGATACAGCCAGCTATATTCAACCTTTTCATTTAATGGTGTTAAAATTGTTCTGTATGCAGAGCTGTTGCATATTAAAATTAATTTATTTTATTTTTTTACAAACGTGATACAGCGGTTGAGATCTGAGTTTGAAATTGTTTTGAGCCTATCTTCTAGATTATGTGCATTTTTGGCATCCAATTTCTCACAGGCATCTTTTATACCTAGCTTGAGACGTGCATCTGTTACACCTATCTTCTGATGAGCATCAGATGCTCTCTGTTAATTTGTTTTGGGTAAATGAGTAATCATTGTAGGCTGGATCCTGGATCTAGTACTTCCCATAGCCGCCCTGTTATTGTTCCTGTTGTACATTCCCATTCCCGCCATCATCATGGCCCTTTTCCTGATCACTTCATGTAACGACACGTCGGCCATATTCCTCCAGCAAACCTGCACCTTACCAGCAGCAACTGTAGGAAAGAGGGTGGTCCAACGCCACGGACAGTCTTGTACATTATACAGGCCTGATACACACTAAAAAAAATATATTTTATGTTACTAACATCATACAGTAGGAGATATCTCACTTTGAAATTGTTTGGAGCATCTAGTCAATGTTATACAGGCCTTATCAACAGGCCCCCAAAAATTCTTCTGTTACTAATGTCATACAGTAGGGAACATCTCACTTTGAAATTATTTGTAGCATCTACTCAATGTTATACAGGCCTCATCAACAGGTTCCCCAAAAAATCCTTCTGTTACTAACGTCATACAGTAGGAGACATTTCACTTTGAAATTGTTTGGAGCATCTAGTCAATGTTACACAGGCCTTATCGGCAGGCCCCTCAAAAATTATTCTGTTACTAACATCATACAGTAGGGAACATCTCACTTTGAAATTGTTTGGAGCATCTAGTTAATGTTATACAGGCCTTATCGACAGGCCCCCCCAAAAAATCTTCTGTTACTAATGTCATACCCAGGGCCGGCTCCAGTTTTTTATGGGCCCCGGGCAAAAGAGCCTCAGTGGGCCCCTTTAACACAGACCACGATTCATGATGCACAGATACAGCAGAGAAATATAGGTACAGTACAATGCCAAATACTTCACTTCTTCCATTACATGAGTGATATCTATTGTAAATTGTACAATAGCTCAAAAACCGCCAAATCCTCACAGCGCACAGAACAGACTGGACAGTACAGTCCTCCATACAATATTATGGGCACCACAGTCTCCCCCTCATCACCCATATAATACCCCATGCAGGATGTCACCCCCCATATAATGCTCCATACAGAATACTGGACCCAAAATAATGCTCCATACAGAATACTGGACCCAATATAATGCTCCATACAGGATACTGTATAAAGTAGCGTGTGCACAGCTAGGTATGAAGGTGCCGGATTAGGTTCCTAAACCAATATATATATATAAATGAAATCAGGCACTCAACTTTGTATGATGAAGAAGATCAAACTGGTATTTATTGAAGATAGTATATGCGGTTTTCAAGGCAAAACGTTTCGGCAGACACTCTGCCTTTATCAATTGCCTCTTTTAACAAGAAAGAAAACCTTTAAAGTAAAAATAACAAAATTGGAGAAATATTTTTGAAAAATAAAGTATATACAATATGATAACAATTTTGTTTGCTAGAAGTAACAGGAAAATACATAGAAACGGAGTCGCCACTCCATAGAACAATCCAAAAATACTGTGGGGAATCACAACATACCGTTTGTAAGTTGGAAAGGCATATGTATCAATAGTATTATGTATCAATAACCGGATAGCCATCTGTAAAGATAATAATAATGATATATACAGATCGGTGCACTGTTACATAACCATAAGTGAGATATGGTCCCAAGTGACATGAAAAGAGGAGAGATGCATACCCATCAATGCGAACTTGCTGGTATATAGCTTAATGTAGTCCTGATTTAAGGTACAGGAGGTCCCACAAGTGTGGTAGTAGCTGTGGTGCTGCCTGTGAGAAAACGCCCCATGATAAACTAAAATGGTATGCAGACATATGTGGCAAACAGAACAGTTCACCGCTACTTAGCTCTTACCCCAGTGCAGCCGCTGACACGGGATCCACCGTTAGTCAGTAGCAGAAGTGCTGCGGTGCCATATATTTATAATGGAGGTAGAAATGTGGGTACTTCCGGTTTCGGGCGTGCGTTCCAGCGTGAGAATCATGGGACCGGAAGTGCGTGGATGTATCTGGGTATGTGTGCCATACTAACCGCCCCCCTGGTGTTGCGATACTGGTACCGCCCCAGTGATGATGCGGTGTTGGTGCCTCCCCTTTGATGATGCGATATTGTTACCACCCCTGTGATGACACGATCTGGGTACTGCCTTCAGAGTGATATAACATGGATCACGCCCATGTTATGATATGGTGATAGTGCAGACAGAGTGCCTTAATTAGCAAATACTTTGGTGGTACATACAGCCCTAATTGCACACTAAGACAGGGTGTAGTGGTAGCAAGTGACTAACTGTGACTCTTTGGGATCCATTCGTAGTGCAGAAGATATAATTCAGTGCATTCACAGTGCAGGTGGTGCAAATTCAATGTTGTGACATATTCTTTAGGGTTCAATATAATCGGCTCTAAAGAGATAGAAAGAAAGAATGTCAATAACAAGGTAATGCACACAGTTAAATAAAAGATATTAAGTCATAGTCCCTGTTTAAACCCTTAGGGGAAAGAGTCTCCAGTGTGTGAATCCAGTAGGATTCTCGTTTTCTTAAAAGGAGTATACGGTTGCCTCCCCTTCTGAGCAGGGGAATTGTCTCAATAACTTGGAACTTCAACTGTGATACGTATGGCCATGATGATGGAAGTGATGAGGTATAGGTAATAGTAGGTTTTTGCAGCGTATGGTGGATTTATGCTTGGAAATCCTGTCCCTTATGCACTGTGTGGTCTCCCCAATGTAGAGAAGACCACACGGACACTTTATCAGATATACTGCAAATGCTGTGTCGCAAGTATAATAGCCTTTAATCTGGAAACTCTTTCCCGTCCGGGGCTGATAGATATTAGAGCCTTTCTGTACATTACTACATTGTGCACAATGAAGACACGGAAAAGTTCCTGAACGCAAGTTAGAAAGGAGAGCTTGTCTCCTAGTATTCAATGGACCTATGTCAGCTCGTACCAGTCCATCTCTAATATTAGAGGGTCTCCTGAAGCATGGGAGAAATGGTTCAGAAAATTCTGGAATGTCAGGATGTGCTTTTGATAGGAGAGGCCAGTGTCTTCTAATGGTCCTATGTAGTAAGTAAGTATAAGGATGGAACGTATGTACAAAAGGGATGCATTTGCTTCCTGAACTGCGTTGTGGGTTAGGTAGGTAGTCCCTTGAGCTGGCAAGGAGAGAGGAAGGATATCCTCTTTTCAGAAATTTAGTCGTCATTTCGTTATGTCTGCGGTCACGAAGTGTGTTGTTGGTCACTATTCTGTTACCCGTTGGTATTGTGAGATGGGAATAGAACGCTTAATGGCAGGAGGATGAAAACTATCAAAATGTAAGATACTATTTCGATCTGTGGCTTTAACATGTAAATCTGTGGTCAAATAACCCTCAGAATCCTTCAAGAGGATTGTGTCTAGAAAATTAACAGATTCTGTGCTGGAGGTAATGGTAAATTTGATTCCTGGCCATGCCTCATTGAGGAAGGAGTGAACATCCCCAAAGATTCGGGGGTTCCCTTCCAAAGGCAGATCACATCATCAATGTATCTTTTCCATAATAGTACATTATCAATATACATCTGTTGTTTGTAAATAGCAGTAGATTCAAATTCTGCCATATATGTGTTGGCGTATGGGGGCGCCACGTTGGACCCCATGGCAGTTCCTCTTATCTGTAGAAAGAAAGTATCTTGAAACAGAAAGTAGTTATTAAACAACACGATGGATAACAAATCCATGCATAAATTAATTTGATCTGATTCCATTCCTGTTTGGGTCAATAGATGATGGACCGCATTGATTCCATCAACATGTGGGATGGAGGTGTACAGATCCTTCATATCGAGGGTGACTAATATGGTATTAGGGGGAATCTTACCCAGTTGTCTGATGGTACGTAGAAAGTCTCCCGTATCTAACAGAAATGATGGTGCCTTTGTGTCAGAGGTGTGAGAATCTTCTCCAAATATTTTGATATGGGAGAAAGAATGGACTCAGTCGAGGCCACTATGGGCCTTCCTGGTGGATTCTCCAGGTTTTTATGAACCTTGGGTAAGGTATAAAAGACTGGTGTAATGGGATGTTGTTTCTTAAGGTAATCTCCAGTCTTTAAATCTTGGACCCCAAGCTCAGAATATTTTTGTATTATTGCATCAATTTTAAGGGAGATGTCATGTCTGGGGTCCCTAGATAATTTACGGTAGACTGTTTCGTCACTGAGTTGTCTTTGTATTTCTGATAAATATTGTGTTTTATCCATCACCACTAGTGCCGCCCGCCTAAGAGCACCTCCACGGGAAACTAGAGGGAGGGATTTGGAACGGGCCCTTAGACACCACGTTAATCTAGAGCTACATAGCGCCACTCTATCTGAATATCTACGGGTGAAACGAATCCCAAGGGGTCTTAGGGTTCCACTCCGTCCAACCCTCTTTCATGATTTACCTGATTACTGCTCACGTTATGAACAAATCCTAAACAAATGTTCTTTTGATCTAATGACACTTACCTTAGAACATTTACATCAAGCCTTTGAGACGAATAACACCCAGATAAAGAACATTGAATCTCAACTATCCACTACTGGCACCACTGAGGAAGTCAACTCTCTTCAAACACAAATTCTAACCCGGATTGACCAACACAGGAGCGATACTGAAAGCCGTAAGAGGAATAAATTCTTGAGGGATGCTGCGGACTACGAGGCTAACCGAGTCTACAGATGGCAAGAACCATCCTCATCCAGACGTACCCCACGCTTCCAAAGGTCTTCCACGGAACATTCCACTTCGGAATCCAAACAAGAAAGAAGCGCCCCTCCCTCCACATCAGGGTCTTTTTTAGGCCAAAGAAGACGGTTCCCCAGAAGGCGACAAGAAGGAGCAGAAGGAAGAAACTATCCAAACCCAGCACGGGTTACAAGATCTCAGGTACTGAGTCCTTAATCATAAATATCTCCTCAAAGACATTAGTGGTGGCTGAACTGGACGTATTACAAAAGGGTCTTTCCTTTTGCCCAGCCTACAAATGTAGTACATTCGAACTTGAAATGGACCTACAACGATTCTTTAGAACCTTGCGTTTAAAAGTATATTTCTCATCTGTGTCTAATAACATCCCTACGGGTACCCCTCCTATCATCCTGTCCATACAACATTTAGGACTATACAATAAGAGTTCGTTTCGCCCACCTCCGGCTCACATGCACTAGAAACTTTTATGGCTTCGTACAGGCCTCTTTCTCTAAAATCAGAGATGATATAGAGAAGGGTAGACTTTTTTACCCTCCTAATTTGTCAACAACTGAGAAACAAGCATTGTCTCTGTTACGTAATGACCCAGATCTAATTTTCAAACCTGCAGACAAAGGCGGGGCACTAGTGGTGATGGATAAAACACAATATTTATCAGAAATACAAAGACAACTCAGTGACGAAACAGTCTACCGTAAATTATCTAGGGACCCCAGACATGACATCTCCTTAAAATTGATGCAATAATACAAAAATATTCTGAGCTTGGGGTCCTAGATTTAAAGACTGGAGATTACCTTAAGAAACAACATCCCATTACACCAGTCTTTTATACCTTACCCAAGGTTCATAAAAACCTGGAGAATCCACCAGGAAGGCCCATAGTGGCCTCGACTGAGTCCATTCTTTCATATCAAAATATTTGGAGAAGATTCTCACACCTCTGACACAGAAGGCACCATCATTTCTGTTAGATACGGGAGACTTTCTACGTACCATCAGACAACTGGGTAAGATTCCCCCTAATACCATATTAGTCACCCTTGATGTGAAGGATCTGTACACCTCCATCCCACATGTTGATGGAATCAATGCGGTCCATCATCTATTGACCCAAACAGGAATGGAATCAAATCAAATTAATTTATGCGTGGATTTGTTATCCATCGTGTTGTTTAATAACTACTTTCTGTTTCAAGATACTTTCTTTCTACAGATAAGAGGAACTGCCATGGGTCCAATGTGGCGCCCCCATGCGCCAACACATATATGGCAGAATTTGAATCTACTGTTATTACAAACAACAGATGTATATTGATAATGTACTATTATGGAAAAGATACATTGATGATGTGATCTGCCTTTGGAAGGGAACCCCCGAATCTTTGGGGATGTTCCACTCCTTCCTCAATGAGGCATGGCCAGGAATCAAATTTACCATTACCTCCAGCACAGAATCTGTTAATTTTCTAGACACAATCCTCTTGAAGGATTCTGAGGGTTATTTGACCACAGATTTACATGTTAAAGCCACAGATCGAAATAGTATCTTACATTTTGATAGTTTTCATCCTCCTGCCATTAAGCGTTCTATTCCCATCTCACAATACCAACGGGTAACAAGAATAGTGACCAACAACACACTTCGTGACCGCAGACATAAAGAAATGACGACTAAATTTCTGAAAAGAGGATATCCTTCCTCTCTCCTTGCCAGCTCAAGGGACTACCTACCTAACCCACAACGCAGTTCAGGAAGCAAACGCATCCCTTTTGTACATACGTTCCATCCTTATACTTACTTACTACATAGGACCATTAGAAGACACTGGCCTCTCCTATCAAAAGCACATCCTGACATTCCAGAATTTTCTGAACCATTTCTCCCATGCTTCAGGAGACCCTCTAATATTAGAGATGGACTGGTACGAGCTGACATAGGTCCATTGAATACTAGGAGACAAGCTCTCCTTTCTAACTTGCGTTCAGGAACTTTTCCGTGTTTTCATTGTGCACAATGTAGTAATGTACAGAAAGGCTCTAATATCTATCACCCCCGGACGGGAAAGAGTTTCCAGATTAAAGGCTATTATACTTGCGACACAGCATTTGCAGTATATCTGATAAAGTGTCCGTGTGGTCTTCTCTACATTGGGGAGACCACACAGTGCATAAGGGACAGGATTTCCAAGCATAAATCCACCATACGCTGCAAAAACCTACTATTACCTATACCTCATCACTTCCATCATCATGGCCATACGGTATCACAGTTGAAGTTTCAAGTTATTGAGACAATTCCCCCGCTCAGAAGGGGAGGCGACCGTATACTCCTTTTAAAAAAACGAGAATCCTACTGGATTCACACACTGGAGACTCTTTCCCATAAGGGTTTAAACAGGGACTATGACTTAATATCGTTTATTTAACTGTGTGCATTACCCTGTTATTGACATTCTTTCTTTCTATCTCTTTAGAGCCGATTATATTGAACCCTAAAGAATATGTCACAACATTGAATTTGCACCACCTGCACTGTGAATGCACTGAATTATATCTTCTGCACTACGAATGGATCCCAAAGAGTCACAGTTAGTCACTTGCTACCACTACACCCTGTCTTAGTGTGCAATTAGGGCTGTATGTACCACCAAAGTATTTGCTAATTAAGGCACTCTGTCTGCACTATCACCATATCATAACATGGGCGTGATCCATGTTATATCACTCTGAAGGCAGTACCCAGATCGTGTCATCACAGGGGTGGTAACAATATCGCATCATCAAAGGGGAGGCACCAACGCCGCATCATCACTGGGGCGGTACCAGTATCGCATCACCAGGGGGGCGGTTAGTATGGCACACATACCCAGATACATCCACGCACTTCCGGTCCCATGATTCTCGGCACCGGAAGTGGTCAGTGGAACGCACGCTGGAACGCACGCCCGAAACCGGAAGTACCCACATTTCTACCTCCATTATAAATATATGGCACCGCAGCACTTCTGCTACTGACTAATGGTGGATCCCGTGTCAGCGGCTGCACTGGGGTAAGAGCTAAGTAGCGGTGAGCTGTTCTGTTTGCCACATATGTCTGCATACCATTTTAGTTTATCATGGGGCGTTTTCTCACAGGCAGCACCACAGCTACTACCACACTTGTGGGACCTCCTGTACCTTAAATCAGGACTACATTAAGCTATATACCAGCAAGTTCGCATTGATGGGTATGCATCTCTCCTCTTTTCATGTCACTTGGGACCATATCTCACTTATGGTTATGTAACAGTGCACCGATCTGTATATATCATTATTATTATCTTTACAGATGGCTATCCGGTTATTGATACATAATACTATTGATACATATGCCTTTCCAACTTACAAACGGTATGTTGTGATTCCCCACAGTATTTTTGGATTGTTCTATGGAGTGGCGACTCCGTTTCTATGTATTTTCCTGTTACTTCTAGCAAACAAAATTGTTATCATATTGTATATACTTTATTTTTCAAAAATATTTCTCCAATTTTGTTATTTTTACTTTAAAGGTTTTCTTTCTTGTTAAAAGAGGCAATTGATAAAGGCAGAGTGTCTGCCGAAACGTTTTGCCTTGAAAACCGCATATACTATCTTCAATAAATACCAGTTTGATCTTCTTCATCATACAAAGTTGAGTGCCTGATTTCATTTATATATCCATACAGGATACTGGTCCCCATATAATGCTCCATACAGGATACTGGTCCCCATTAGAGTTGAGCGATACTTTCCGATATCCTAAAGTATCGGAATCGTAATGGTATCGCCGATATCACTAAAATATCGGCGATACCCGATACCGATACCGGAAGTCCCATGTAAGTCTATGGGAACAAAATATCGAAATTAAAAAAAACCCATTCTTGCCTTGTTGGTTAATTGTACATGAAGGAAAACAAGAAAGAGTAATGTAGAATGTATTGGGGGAGGTTGAGGAGACATTAAAGGCATAGATGTTTGACCCAATCCAATGGAATAGCATTATTTATTTTTTTTTAGGAAATACGTTCGGATTGACGAACAAATTGACAATGTTGTTAACCTTTTTTCTATTTTGTCAAATATGTCTGTTTCACAACTTCCATGGTCTTCACCTTTTTAACTTTTCACACACTTTCTCCTTCATAATTTTCAGCAGCATCATCTTTCTCATCAAATTATTCTTCATCTTCACCTTCTTAATCTTCTAAAACTTCTTGCTATTCATCTTTTTGTTAACATTACTTATATTGTTCTTATTAAACAGTTATTATTCTTCATATTCTACTTCTTCATCTTCTTCCTATTCATCCTTTTCATCATATTCTTATTTGTGACAGACATTCCTGTACTTGTAATCTGTAAAACTCTGAATTTTCATCCTTCCGTTCTTGCTGTCACAAAAGATTTTAATTACAACAGTATTTGTCCGCGTTCAGTTTAGCCTGCAGCAGCATCAGGCATTTTCCAGGGGCACCACGAGGAGGAACGGACTCACCCCCATACACTGCTTAGTCTTCTTCTGCTTAGAATTTAGAGCATATATTTTGCTCTTCATTTTGGTCTTATACTTAATGTTCTTCTGCTTTTTGATCTTCTGCTTATTGTTCTTCTGTCTCTTGTTCTGTATCTTGTAGTTTGTCTTAACCTTCTTTGTCCTGTTGGTGATGGTACAAAAGCCAATGGAAGTAACGAGGACCAGCTGACTGTGCTGGAACCCGGAGGGTCAGCAGAAGGAAAAGAGCCAATGGCACAACCGAGGACCAGCTGACGTTACTGGGACACGGTTACTAAGCAGGAGGTACCTGTGCTCCAAAGCACTACAAGGACCAGCAGACGTTGCTGGAACTCGGATACCGACATGGAGGCACCTAGGCCAAAGGCACTGCGGAGAACCAGCTGACGGTACTGGAACCCGGATGAGTAGCAGAAGGTACAAGAGCCAATGAAAGTAACGAGGACCAGCTGACTGTGCTGGAACCCGGAGGGTCAGCAGAAGGAAAAGAGCCAATGGCACAACCGAGGACCAGCTGACGTTACTGGGACACGGTTACTAAGCAGGAGGTACCTGTGCTCCAAAGCACTACCAAGGACCAGCAGACGTTGCTGGAACTCGGATACCGACATGGAGGCACCTACGCCAAAGGCACTGCGGAGAACCAGCTGACGGTACTGGAACCCGGATGGGTAGCAGAAGGTACCATGGAAATTAAAGTTGAGGCAGCAGGACTGTTTGCTGTTCACACAGCAGGGGAACAGCTGACATTACGAACCCGAGACACAGGAGCATGTTGACTGTGCACAACTTCGGATAACAACTGGACGGTTTGTACCAATAGCACAACAGGAGCCAGCAGACGTTCTTGGAACTCGATACGACAGGAGGAACCAGCTGACTTATGAAGCCGCGAGAACCAGGACGGTACTGTGTAACACACTCCGGACAATGGGCGAGAGGGACCCATGGAAATTAAATGTTGAGGCAGCAGGACTTTTGCGTTTCACACAGCAGGGGAACAGCTGACATTACTGAACCCCAGTAACACAGGAGCAAGTGTAACTGTGCTAACAGCACTTCCGAGAAACAACTGGCGGTGTTGTAACCCAGGGATGAGAACAGAACATGGTGGAGGCAGCAGGACTTTTTGCCGTTCACACAGCAGGGGAACAGCTGACATTACTGAACCCAGTAACACAGGAGCAAGTGTAGACTGTGCTAACAGCACTTCCGAGAAACAACTGGCGGTGTTGTAACCCAGGGATGAGAAGAGAACATGGTGGAGGCAGCAGGACTTTTTGCCGTTCACACAGCAGGGGAACAGCTGACATTACTGAACCCCAGTAACACGGGAGCAAGTGTTAACTGTGCTAACAGCACTTCCGAGAAACAACTGGCGGTGTTGTAACCCAGGGATGAGAAAGAACATGGTGGAGGCAGCAGGACTTTTTGCCGTTCACACAGCAGGGGAACAGCTGACATTACTGAACCCCAGTAACACAGGAGCAAGTGTTAACTGTGCTAACAGCACTTCCGAGAAACAACTGGCGGTGTTGTAACCCAGGGATGAGAAGAGAACATGGTGGAGGCAGCAGGACTTTTTGCCGTTCACACAGCAGGGGAACAGCTGACATTACTGAACCCCAGTAACACGGAGCAAGTGTAACTGTGCTAACAGCACTTCCGAGAAACAACTGGCGTGTTGTAACCCAGGGATGAGAAGAACATGGTGGAGGCAGCAGGACTTTTTGCCGTTCACACAGCAGGGGAACAGCTGACATTACTGAACCCCAGTAACACGGAGCAAGTGTAACTGTGCTAACAGCACTTCCGAGAAACAACTGGCGGTGTTGTAACCCAGGGATGAGAAAGAACATGGTGGAGGCAGCAGGACTTTTTGCCGTTCACACAGCAGGGGAACAGCTGACATTACTGAACCCCAGTAACACAGGAGCAAGTGTAGACTGTGCTAACAGCACTTCCGAGAAACAACTGGCGTGTTGTAACCCAGGGATGAGAACAGAACATGGTGGAGGCAGCAGGACTTTTTGCCGTTCACACAGCAGGGGAACAGCTGACATTACTGAACCCCAGTAACACAGGAGCAAGTGTTAGACTGTGCTAACAGCACTTCCGAGAAACAACTGGCGGTGTTGTAACCCAGGGATGAGAACAGAACAGGTGGAGGCAGCAGGACTTTTTGCCGTTCACACAGCAGGGGAACAGCTGACATTACTGAACCCCAGTAACACAGGAGCAAGTGTAGACTGTGCTAACAGCACTTCCGAGAAACAACTGGCGGTGTTGTAACCCAGGGATGAGAAGAGAACATGGTGGAGGCAGCAGGACTTTTTGCCGTTCACACAGCAGGGGAACAGCTGACATTACTGAACCCCAGTAACACGGGAGCAAGTGTTAACTGTGCTAACAGCACTTCCGAGAAACAACTGGCGGTGTTGTAACCCAGGGATGAGAAAGAACATGGTGGAGGCAGCAGGACTTTTTGCCGTTCACACAGCAGGGGAACAGCTGACATTACTGAACCCCAGTAACACGGAGCAAGTGTTAACTGTGCTAACAGCACTTCCGAGAAACAACTGGCGGTGTTGTAACCCAGGGATGAGAAGAGAACATGGTGGAGGCAGCAGGACTTTTTGCCGTTCACACAGCAGGGGAACAGCTGACATTACTGAACCCCAGTAACACAGGAGCAAGTGTTAACTGTGCTAACAGCACTTCCGAGAAACAACTGGCGGTGTTGTAACCCAGGGATAGAAGAGAACATGGTGGAGGCAGCAGGACTTTTTGCCGTTCACACAGCAGGGGAACAGCTGACATTACTGAACCCCAGTAACACGGGAGCAAGTGTTAACTGTGCTAACAGCACTTCCGAGAAACAATGGCGGTGTTGTAACCCAGGGATGAGAACAGAACATGGTGGAGGCAGCAGGACTTTTTGCCGTTCACACAGCAGGGGAACAGCTGACATTACTGAACCCCAGTAACACAGGAGCAAGTGTAGACTGTGCTAACAGCACTTCCGAGAAACAACTGGCGGTGTTTGTAACCCAGGGATGAGAAGAGAACATGGTGGAGGCAGCAGGACTTTTTGCCGTTCACACAGCAGGGGAACAGCTGACATTACTGAACCCCAGTAACACGGGAGCAAGTGTTAACTGTGCTAACAGCACTTCCGAGAAACAACTGGCGGTGTTTGTAACCCAGGGATGAGAAGAGAACATGGTGGAGGCAGCAGGACTTTTTGCCGTTCACACAGCAGGGAACAGCTGACATTACTGAACCCCAGTAACACGGGAGCAAGTGTTAACTGTGCTAACAGCACTTCCGAGAAACAACTGGCGGTGTTGTAACCCAGGGATGAGAAAGAAACATGGTGGAGGCAGCAGGACTTTTTGCCGTTCACACAGCAGGGGAACAGCTGACATTACTGAACCCCAGTAACACAGGAGCAAGTGTAGACTGTGCTAACAGCACTTCCGAGAAACAACTGGCGGTGTTGTAACCCAGGGATGAGAACAGAACATGGTGGAGGCAGCAGGACTATTTGCCGTTCACACAGCAGGGGAACAGCTGACATTACTGAACCCCAGTAACACAGGAGCAAGTGTTAACTGTGCTAACAGCACTTCCGAGAAACAACTGGCGGTGTTGTAACCCAGGGATGAGAAGAGAACAGGGTGGAGGCAGCAGGACTTTTTGCCGTTCACACAGCAGGGGAACAGCTGACATTACTGAACCCCATAACACAGGAGCAAGTGTAGACTGTGCTAACAGCACTTCCGAGAAACAACTGGCGGTGTTGTAACCCAGGGATGAGAACAGAACATGGGGGAGGCAGCAGGACTATTTGCCGTTCACACAGCAGGGAACAGCTGACATTACTGAACCCCAGTAACACAGGAGCAAGTGTTAACTGTGCTAACAGCACTTCCAAGCAACAACTGGCGGGTTGGAGCCCAGGGTCAAGGAGGGTGTAGGCATAAAATATGAGTTATTGCCTTGTTACGTGGCCATTGCAATGTATGTACTTCAAACAAGAATAAATGAAGTTTTACTACAACAATAAAATGATAAATTTCAATTACAAGAATAGAAAAATATTTATACTTGACAGTCCTCTGTGGTTGATAACGTTTAATGGCTAACTGAAAATATGGTAACAAATTCAAAGCTTTCGAGACTACTCAGGTGTCTTCATCAGGCTAAGAGTAAAGCCAAAAATGAAGAATCACATATTTCTACACACAACAGGACACAGGAATAGCTAAGACAAGTGAGGGAGGGACAAGTGAGGGAGACCGGCAACAAAAAGGAGAACAACGATGAATTATCAGCGCCACACAATCACAGATAAATTAATGAATTTAGCTGTGGCAAAAGACTTTTGTATGCCCGCCCGGTCATAGCATCATGGATATGGAATTACTGTTATTAAAATATAACTTCAAATATGAGAAACGTACAAAGGTTTCAGAATATAAGCTCATCATGACCTTTGACACTGTTAGTGATGGAATGAATAGATCACATGGATTTATGTCTATCTATATCAATAAGGAATCTGCGTCTATGCCCTTCCAGGTCATGAAAACCCCAAAAAATACGCCAATGAGAGGGCAATCAAACTTTCTATCCTTATCTAGGAACTGTTTGAATATTTATGTTCATCCCTGTGAGATAATGACAGTTCTGATAACACGTCACTTACTTTCTTACCTATTGCAATATTCCTGTGTCCTGTTTTGTATAGAAATATGTGATGCTTAATTTTTTTAGTTAGTCTTTCCCTGTTGAAAGACGTGAAGTAGCCTTGAAAGCTTGCAATTTGTTTCCATCTTTTCAGTTATCCAAAAAAGGTATGAACCCCTGCGACTTGAAGTCTAAATTTTTTCTATCTATGGCTAACAAGGACAAAGATACACATGTTTTCCCAATTTCAAGAAGGAAAAAAAATAAAGAAAAAAAAAATCTAAACGCTTTTAGGGACATGCCAAAAATAAATGGAACAACACAACACCCCCAAAAAATTTGG
>JARQOD010000002.1:449970526-450034789 GCA_033576555.1 Oophaga sylvatica | reverse complement strand
ACCGTATGGCATATTGACCAACGGTGAAACTCTCCTGACGGAGACGCAGCAGAGATGATGCAGAGGAAGTCTTCCGTCCAGGTTCGTCGAATACCTTCCGGAAGGCCGAGAGAAACGCAGGCAGGTCAGACACCAGAGGATCCTCTCTCTCCCAGAGAGGGTTAAGCCAGGCCAGGGCCTCTCCAGTGAGATGGGACATGATGAAGGCAACTTTGGCCCGGTCAGAGTTAAACTGGTGTGCCAGGAGTTCAAAATGCAGGGTGCACAGATTAATGAAACCCCGAGCCAGAGCAGGATCGCCTCCAAACCTAGGAGGAGCTGACAGTCGGGGTCCGGGAATGGAAACCACGGAATTGGGAATCAGCGGGACTGACGGATTATGAGTCATGGCTCCAGCGATGGTTGCTATTGATGATTTCAGAGTGTCCAGATGGGATTTGACGTTCCGCAGGTGACCCAGGATGGCCTCCTGTTGAGACCTCTGGCGAGACAGCTCATGACACAGTTCCGGGAGTGAAGGGGTTTGGGTGCCACCGGGTTCCATGGCCCGAGCAAACTGTAACGGGTCTGGTGGGTGGAACTACTGACGAGACAGGTCAGGTTGGTGGAACCACAAAGCTTTATTATACAAGAGAGTTTACTTGTAAGAGAGCGGGTGGCACCTGGGAAAAGGGCAGGGATTCACGGCAGGAGATATAGGTAGTTTCTGGACAGGCAGGTTTGTCACAGCAAGTGACCAAGGAAGTCTCAGGGCAGGCAGGTTGTAACGGTAAGTAACCGAGGCAGTCTCTGGACAGGCAGGTTGTCACGGCAAGTGACCAAGGCAGTCTCTGGGACAGGCAGGTTGTCACGGCAAGTGACCAAGGCAGTCTCTGGGACAGGCAGGTTGTCACGGCAAGTGACCAGGCAGTCTCTGGGACAGGCAGGTTGTCACGGCAAGTGACCAGGCAGTCTCTGGGACAGGCAGGTTGTCACGGCAAGTGACCAAGGCAGTCTCTGGGACAGGCAGGTTGTCACGGCAAGTGACCAGGAAGTCTCTGGGACAGGCAGGTTGTCACGACAAGTGACCAGGCAGTCTCTGGACAGGCAGGTTGACATGGCAAGTGACCAGGCAGTCTCTGGAACAGGCAGGTTGTCACAGCAAGTGACCAGGCAGACTCTAGACAGGCAGGATGTCACAGCAAGTGACCAGGCAGACTCTAGACAGGCAGGTATATACGACCTGATATGGTGGAGCCTCCAGGTAGGCTGCAGTCGGATGGCAGATGATCGCTCCCAGGTGAGCAGGCAAGAGCCGGGGATCTCTGCAGATGATGTCCGAACTTCCGGATGGAGCTGCAGTCGGATGGCAGGTGATCGCTCCCAGGTGAGCAGGCAAGAGCCAGGGATCTCTGCAGATGATGTCCGAACTTCCGGATGGAGCTGCAGTCGGATGGCAGATGATCGCTCCTAGGTGAGCAGGCAAGAGCCGGGGATCTCTGCAGATGACGTCCGAACCTCTGGATGGAACTGCAGACGGATGGCAGACAGGCAAGCCGACAGGTAACAGGCAGGAAACTGGAATCAGGAGCTGATGGCTGAAACAGAGTTAGACTGCACAGGAACAACATTGCTCGGGCACCTACATTAAGGAGGAAGCCCTTAATATAGGGTGGAGTCCTCCAGCATTGGCTGGAGACTGATTTGGAAAATGCGCGCGGCTCCTTTAAGAGCGGGGGAGGGTGCGGGCGCGCGCCCTAAGGCCAGTAGCAGGGAAGGAGCGCGCGGGACCAGCAGGGCGGAAGGAGGGCGCCGAGGACAGGTGAGGAGAGCGACGTCCCTGTCTGGCAGCAGGCAGGGACGCGGGCGCTACAGTTACTCTGTAGTGTCTGTACATGTACCCTCTGAATTGTAATGTACTGTGCAATATATTGGCGATATAGAAATAAAAATTATATTAGATGCGTGCACCATGACCTGTTTGGCATCACAAGATAGGCAATGTTTCTGAAAGAAAAATAGGATTGGCCAACACCCTAATTTGAGAACTCTCTTATAATCCCCCCAAGGCAGCAGAACAGTATAACTTACTGTACTATGTAGGATTCATAACTCTGTTACATTTTTATGGGACTTACAGAACCAACCTAGCTCCATCCCTTGAGGTCGGAATTGCTCCCTTAGCCATGAGCATCTATCTTTTGTTGACTTGTGCCTTTGTTCCCTGTGCTTGTGTGAATTCAAATAAGGGAATGTGTTTCCCATCCATGCTCCAAAAACCTGTTTATAGATGAGAATAAATTTAATGTGCATGTACTGATGTTTTTTCTTTTACTCTGATTTACATCTTACAGCTTTTCTATTTAAACAAAACAATCATTAAAAATCCTAAAATAGGTCATTCCTCTGATCATGAACAATTTGCAGTTGGGCAGACCATCTCTTTTCTTATTAAAAATTCTTGGATTATTAATTGCTGCATTGCAGTACTGCATGAAAAACCCCTTTACAATGGTAAATGCTTTATGGCAAAAAGACACAACATGGCCGCAATATGTGAACACCATAAAAAGAAAAGTACAGTTGTGCTCAAAAGTTTACATACCTGGGCAGAATTTTTGCTTTCTTGGCCTCTTTTCAGAGAATATGAATGATAACACCAAACCTTTTTTTCCACTCATGGTTAGTGGTTGGGTGAAGCCAAATGACCCTGATCAAAAGTTTGCATAACCTATTTCTTAATACTGTGTATTGCCCCCACTAACATCAATGACAGCTTGAAGTCTTTTGTAGTAGTTGTGGATGAGGTTCTTTATTTTCTCAGATGGTAAAGCTGCCCACTCTTCTTGGCAAAAAGCCTCCAGTTCCTGTAAATTCCGGGGTTGTCTAGCATGAACTGCATGCTTGCAATCTCCCCAGAGTGGCTCAATGATATTGAGGTCAGGAGACTGAGATGGCCACTCCCGAACCTTCACTTTGTTCTACTGTAGCCAATGACAGGTCGACTTGTGTTTTGGATCGTTGTCATGTTGGAAGGTCCAAGTACGTCCCATGCGCAGTTTACGGGCTGATGATTGCAAATTTGCTGATAACGTGCTGCATTAATCTTTCTTTCAACTTTGACCAAGTGCCTTTGTAGCTCACAAATCCCCAAACCATTAGCGTTACACCTTCGTTCTTTACAGTAGGAATGGTGTTCCTTTCATCATAGACCTTGTTGACTTAATGTAACGTTTATGGTTGTGGCCAAAAAGTCAAATTTTGGTCTCATCACTCCAAATTACCTTGTTTCAGAAGTTTTGAGGCGTGTCTCTGTGCTGTTTTGAGTATCGTAGGCAAGATTCTTTGTGGCATTTGCGCAATAATGGATTTGTTCTGGCTACTCGACAGTGCAGCCCATTTTCTTCAGGTGCCTCCTTATTGTGCATTTTGAAACAGCCACTCTGATAGTTTTCAGAGAGTCCAGTATTTCAACTGATGCTATTTGTGGGTTTTTCTTTGCATCCGAACAATTTTCCTGGCAGTTGTGGATGAAATTTTTGGTGGTCTACCTGACCGTGGTGTTGTTTTCACAGAGCCCCTGGTTTTCCATTTGTTAATCACAGTTTGAATGCTGCTGACTGGCATCAATTCCTTGGATATCTTTTTGTATCCCTTTCCTGTTTTATACAGTTCAACTACTTTTTCCCGTAGATCCTTGACAATTCTTTTGCTTTCCCCATGACTCACAATCCAGAAAACACAGTAGCTTGACAATAAATGGCTTCACTCAACCACTAACCATGAGTGGAGAAAAAGTTGTGGTGTTATCACTCATATTTTCTGAAAAAAGACCAAAAGAGAAAAAACTCTGCTGTTGTATGTAAACTTATGAGCACAACTGGAACTTGAAAAATCTTGCTAAAATATCACATAAACAGTATGTATACAGTATGTATGATTAAAAAAATAACATTGAATATCCAAATTCATCACGTGACCTACACCCACGACCCTGTAATATATGTAAACTTATGGAATGAATTTTTGAATACTAGTAAAGATGTATATCTTCGTACCGTGTTAGCCAGTAGATAGAAAAATATTTAGAGTTGAGAGTCCTCAGTGGTTGATACCTTTTAATGGCTAACTGAAAAGATGGTAACTTTCAGCTGCATCACATCTAATGTTGTGTACCTAATTATATGTACTAAATGTCCAACTGGGGGTCTGTATGTGGGGGAGACCGGGCAAAAACTGAGAACAAGGATGAATTCTCATCGCCACGCAATAAGAGAAAAAAGAATGGATCTACCTGTGGCAAAACATTTTTGCTCCCCTGATCATAGCATGTCAGATATGAAAATACTGGTACTAAGAAGCAGATTCACATCTCAGGGGACAGAGAAGAATTTGCGAATACAAATTGATGGTGACCTTTGACACTCTTAATGCTGGAATGAACCTGTCACATGGTTTTATGGCCTATTACATCAATTAAGGAATTTACTCCAAATACCCTGTGAAAACATCACAAAACATTACCAGACCCCAATCAGAGGGTAATAAAACTTTCTCTCCTTATCTATGAATTGTTCCAATATTTATGCTCATCCCTCTGCCATAATGACTATTCTGCTTCACGTCACTTGTCTTACCTATTGCATTTTTTCTGTGTTTTTGTGTATAAATATGTGATTCTTCAGATTTTGTATTAGTTCAGCCTGATGAAGAGACCTGAGTAGTCTCGAAAGCTTGCAATTTGTTACCATCTTTTCAGTTAGCCATTAAAAGGTATCAACCACTGAGGACTCTCAACTCTAAATATTTTTTTTGAATACTAAAAATGCTTGTAAATAAAAGGGTTTTGCATTCTCTAAAAAACTTGCTGATAACATCTGTCCCAGTCTTTTTTTGCCATAATACAAAAAAACAAACAGGAAAAAAACAAACATCAAAATGCCAGCCTTAGGGCCCCGTCACACATAGCAACACACCAGCGATCCCGACAACGATATGAACTTGTCAGAATCGCTGGTGTGTCGCTACATGATCGCTGGTGAACTGCTAAACAGGCAGCTCTCGGCAGTGATCAGGACAGCGACACTGCGGGTAACAAGCGATGCACGTCGCTTAGTTACCCGCAGTGTACTTTAGATACCAGCGCACTGGTGCAGGGAGCTGGTAACCAAGGTACACCTCGGGTTTCTAGGCGCCGCACGGCACTTAGAAACCCGCTGTTTACCTTGGTTACCGAGCAGCACCTAGAATCCCGATGTGTACCTTGGTTACCAGCTCCAGCTCGCTGATCGCTGGTCTCCCGTCTGCCACATGCAGCGATGCGTGCTGGCCAGCGGGAGACCAACGATCAAAAAAATGTCCAAGACATTCAGCGACGATCAGCGATACCCAGCAGGGGGGCTGATCGTCGCTGCATGTCATACACAGCGATATCGCTGGGGAGATCGTTGTTGCATCACAAAACTTGTGACTCAGCAGCGATCTCGCTAGCGATCTCGCTATGTGAGACGGGGGGGGGGTTATGCCATGAAAGCTTTATCTTTATTGTCTATCTGTGAAGGATAGGGGGATTTAATGGCAGCTTACAATTCTCCTGAAAGCCTGTGTAGCTGTAAAAGGACAGCTGGCTCAGCAGGTGGTCCAGCCTCACTAGCTAGTATCCAAACTCCTACAGAAAGTTTGTACACATTGCAGCAGAGATTTAGGCCCCCTCTTCAATACAGATCTTCTCCAGATCTTTCATGTTTCGGGGCTGTCACTGGGCAACATTAAGTTTCACCTCCCTCCAAAGATTTTCTATTGGGTTCAGTTCTGGAGCCACTCCTTACTTGACCTGGCTGTGTGTTTCAGGTACCGTATATACTCGAGTATAAGCCGACCCGAGTATAAGCCGACCCCCCTAATTTTGGCACAAAAACTGGGAAAACTTATCGACTCGAGTATAAGCCTAGGGTGGAAAATGAGATTATGCCCCATATGCTGCCCCATGTATTATGCCCCACAAGATGCTCCATGTATTGTGCCCCATATGCTTCCCCATGTATTATGCCCCACAAGATGCTCCATAGATTGTGCCCCATATGCTGCCCATGTATTGTGCCTCATATGCTGCCCATGTATTGTGCCCCATAGATGCTCCATAGATTATGCCCCCATGGATGCTCCTTAGATTATGCCCCCATAGATGCCCCATGTATTTTGCCCCCATAGATGCTCCATAGATTGTGCCCCCATAGATTATGCCCCCACAAATGCCCCATAGATTATGCCCCCTGTAAGGTTTCAACTCACTCAGCTGCTTCAGAGGCAATTAGGAGGCACTTTTCTTATCAAAAAGTCATCAGGTTTATTGCTCCATAAACCACAAAGCCACATGCAATACAAGTCTTCAGTAAGGCTTAAGCTCTCTTCAAACCCAGAGACAGGAAGGCTTCTCCCTTCCTACACAGAGACCTCTCTGTAATGTCCCGCCTGGACACATGGTAGTCTGTTCACACTCACAGACTCCCACATCACTCTTCAGACACAGAGACCTCTCTGTAATGTCCCGCCTGGACACATGGAAGTCTGTCCACACTGGCAGACTCCCACAACACTCTTCAGACACAGAGACCTCTCTGTAATGTCCCGCCTGGACACATGGAAGTCTGTCCACACTGGCAGACTCCCACAACACTCTCCTCAGGTGCCAAACACACTTCTGTTACATAGCCATAACCCCGCCACAGGTGAGGTCAGGAATCACATGTGTTGTGAATAGGCTGGAAATGAGTTCTGAGCAGAAGCTCCCTCTGGTGGTTACAAACGGTACTGGACTGTCCAGTGAAGATTGTGAGGATTGGGAATCAGGTGTTACTGACTGGTCTTATATAAGGGAGTCACCTTCCCATCAGGGTTGCCGGTGATCAATTGTTCTGGTCTCAATCCTTGATTCCTGTTTCCTTGGTAGCCTGCTGTGTCGTGTCTGAATCTCCTGCTAACAGATAAGACATTTTCTTCTTTTTGTTTTTGTGCTTGATTTTTTGCATTTTGTCCTGCACTTCTGTGGGGGCCTTCAGGGTCCCCTCGGGGGGCTTTTGCCTCTCAGTTCAGTTCAGCCACTGATGTTTGTACATTTGCTTTTTCCAGTTTTTTTCAGTGGCTGCTGTTTTGTTTTTGGTTACACCAGAGAACTAATTTAGGTGGTAGAGGTCGTGTGATCTCAGGTGTTTTTGAAATTAGTAGAGTTGGTGCTTTTCAGGGTTTTTTGGGATTGCACTGAGTGCCCTTCCTATCCTTTTCTATTTAGTAAGTTTGGGCCCCAACGTTTGCTCATACTATTTTCTGTCTGTGTCAGTATTTCTTCTTGTCTAACCACCATTACATGTTTGGGGGCTTTCTATGTTCTTTGGGGATCTGCTCCGGGGCAGATAGCTTTCCTCTTTCTATCTTTAGGTGTAGTTAGTTTCTCAGGCTGTGACGAGGCGTCTAGGACCAACGTAGGAACGCTCCACGGCTGCCTCTAGTTGTGGTGGTTAGTCAGAGTACTGCAATCTCATAGTTTCCAACTGCTCTGGTGTATTTCCTTTTTTGCCTGCTCTCCTCAGCTACCAATTCATAACAGTATCACCGGCCCAAAACTGAAAATTATATGGTACTCACAGAAGGGAAAAATATTGTGAAAGAAAAAAGTTGTCAGAGTTGTCAGAGATTTTTTTTTTTTTTCTGTTTGTTGCATTTTTTTTTTTTCCCTCTGTATCTCTGGGTGCTGAGGAGGATTTTTTTTTTTCTCTCAATGGAGTTTGCACAGTTGTCTGGCCGTGTGGATCCGCTTGCCACTGAAGTTCGGAGTATTGCTACCCATCTTGCTAGGTTGCCTGTTGTGGAACCTAGGATTCCCATGCCAGATTTGTTTTTAGGGGATTGAGCTAAGTTTCTGAATTTCAAAAATAACTGTAAATTGTTTTTTGCCTTAAAATCTAAGTCCTCAGGGAACGCAGCGCAGCAGGTTCAAATTGTCATCTCTCTCCTGCGCGGCGACCCTCAGGATTGGGCTTTTTCCCTGACACCTGGGGATCCTGTTTTGAGTGATGTTGATGCGTTTTTTCAGGCTTTGGGGTTATTGTACGATGAGACTAATGTCACTGATCAAGCTGAAAAAACTTTGTTGGCATTAAGTCAGGGGCTTGAGGACGCTGAGTTATACTGTCAGAGATTCCGTAGGTGGGCAGTCCTGACCAAATGGAATGACGACGCTTTGGCAGCTCTTTTTCGAAAGGGACTGTCAGAGAATGTAAAGGATGTTATGGTGGGATTCCCTGTTCCCTCTGGTCTCAATGATTCTATGTCATTAGCGATTCAAATTGACAGACGTTTGCGTGAGCGGAAAGGTATGCGTGGAATAATGTTGCCTTGTGAACCTGCTTCTGAATCCATGCAGTGTGATAGAGTGGTTTCTGGGGCACAGCGTCATGAATTTCGAAAGCGCAATGGGTTATGTTTCTACTGTGGTGATGCCTCTCATGCTATTTCTGTCTGCCCTAAGCGGGGAAGACGTTTTGCTCGCTCAGTTGTCTTGGGTAGTGTTCAGACTAAGTTTTTGTTAACTGTTACCCTGATATGCTCTCTGTCCTCATTTTCTGCTCAGGCTTTTGTTGATTCTGGAGCAGCTATTAACCTGATGGATTTTGATTTTGCTAAACGTTGTGGGTTTCCCTTGATACCCCTACATCAAGAAAGGCACATCCAGCCCATGAATGGCAGCGCTTCCCAGGACTCACATCCAAAGATGATATTTCATATTTTTTTATTTAATAAGTTAAAATGGAGGAGATACAACGCGTTTCGGATACAGTATATATCCTTCATCAGGTATCATAAAAACACAGTACAAATCTTAATAATATAAAATTCAGTAACACTTATATATAGTGGCAAACCTTTTATCCCAGTCTCAGACACTTGATTTAGGGAGTGGACCAAGTTCAGGAGCACACCAAATTTTGTCAACACTGGATCAGATGTTCGAGAGCCCTGCTTTCAAAACACTGGCAGATTTTGAAATCTGATCCAGTGTTGACAAAATTTATAGGTAATGAACCATCAATGGCATTCAGAAGGTCAAAAAATTTGGGCGACCATTTGGTCAAAAGCCTATATACAGGAGTTCCTACCAATAATTTTTTGACATCTAGTGTACCTTTGACTGGGTGTAAACCATGCGGTTCTTGTGTTGCATGCCCCAATGTTGGTAGGGCCCGCAACTTCTTTAGTTCTGACAAGACACGTTCCTATGATATTAGACACTGCATTTCATGCACATCGTCTGCGGTTATATATTATGCCACATGCCCCTGTTCCTTGGTTTATGTGGGCATGACTACAAGACAGCTCAAGGTAAGGGTGCGGGAACATGTCTTGGGCATCGCAGCGGCTAAAGATGTGACTGATGTTGCCTCATTAAAGACTCTTCCTAGGCACTTCAAGATGTTTCATAATTGCAATTCTAGATTGTTGAAAGTGATTGGCATTGATGTGTTCAAGGGAGGGATCAGGGGTGGAAATGTCAGTAAAAGGCTTGCCCAAATTGAAACGAAATGGATATGGACTCTTCAAACACTGTCCCCGTTGGGTTTGAATGAAAATATTTCTTTTGTCCCATTTTTATAGACTTTTAATATGGTTTTTACTTATGTTTATTTGTATTCTAGTAACCACGTGGCTGTTTCAATCATGCAACGTATTTCTACCATCAAGAGATTTCTACTTACCGATTATGTATCCATCTCCAAGTCATTGGTGGCGTGGGTCCCTTTTTTTCTTTTTCTTTTTATGTTTGTTTCTTTTGGTACACCAAAAATATTTGTGATACAGTCATGTACTGTGTTTATTTGTGAGGATATCATATGTGCCACATCATACAAAGACATTGTGTTTTGTGTACTGCACATATTTATATATTGCATATCTGTATCCATATGTAATCAGTGTTAATTGTGTAATATTCTGCATATTGTTGTAAGTACTTCTTGCACTAATTTATATCGATTAGCAATGATTGGTGTTATTTACTATGATGATACAATTTGGATGTTTTGCCCGCGTTCTTCTAGCACTGCAGAGTGTGATTATTGGCGGTGCGCATGCGCGGGCCGTGGGGCTGGATATTGCCGTGACGATGGCGTCTTTATGCGGATGATCTGTCTGTCCCTCAGGCGGTGTTCTTCTGCATGACGCTGGTCGTCACGTCACTTCCGGCGTTTGCGACCTGCGCATGCGCCGTGATGCTACACACGTAACTGCAATTTGGAGGAGTGTGCTTATGCAAGTTCCGGTTTCTGTTTTCGGCGATTGCGCCGTCATGTCTCACACAGCTGTACGGCATTTATGCTTGTGGTCGCTGGGTTTAAATAGCCCTATTATTCAGTGTTTGTACATCCCCCTGACGAAGGAGTTTTTCCGAAACGCGCGTCGGGGCGCGTTCTGACACTTCACACTGATCTTCAGCTCCCAGGTATAGCGGCAATTTTTCTTTTGTGTTGTGCATTTACTCATTTGCCCACAGCGGTCTGTACACAGATCTTTAGTGGTATTTGGTGTGCACTTCTCTATATACATATATTCTTTTATTTATTTCACATTTCAGTGTTGCACACTGGTAGGATCATGTGTCTATTGCACAGTTTAGATTACTTGGTTATTTTAGTGCACTGATGTGATTATTGTTCACCGTTTTTTTCAGTTTTTTTATATTTGAGCTGAGTGATTTTACACTAGTACACTCTATTTTTATTTATTTTTTGATAATTTTTTCTATTTTGCTGATATATATCAGTGTAATTATGTCACTACATTGTACATAATTTTATATACATACATTTTTTCTTTTCAATTTTTTCAATTTTTTTCAATTTTTTTCAGTTTTTTGTGTCTTGTGTATTGTTATACACGTTTACACCTGTGTACATTGTACGCTATTATATATCATTTCATTATATTAATTTTTTTGTCCGTGCTTATATATACACCTGTGTTGGTCTGTGTCAGCGCACAACATATTATTTTATATATGTACATTTTTTCATCTATTGCCCTCCTGGTTATTATATCTGAGCTAAATTGTTTTAAAACAGCATATGTTTATTTAATCAACGTGTGTTGATATATTATTATCATATTAGTGTGTGTTTATTACATTTGATCAGTTGTGTCGTGTCTCTACTATTAACATTTTTAACAATTGGTTTTATTATTGTTGTTTGAGCCTTATTTGTTCCATTAATAAAGATTATTATTTTTTATTTTGTGCTCCTGGTCTCCTTTTCTTTCTCTCTTCCATCAAGGCTTTCCCTTCCACACCCTGGGTGGTTCTTTATCTCCGGATGGTCTGCCATCCTTCTTGGTTCAGGTTATAGAGTCACAGATTGGTGTTAATATCATATTTATTTAAATATATTATATATTGCAATTATTCTACATTCTATAGCATTTGAACTTTTTTGTCCTGTTGGGAAATTGTTTGTCCCGGACCAGTGGAAAAAGAGTGTAATGTCTGAGATTCATTGTTCCGCGTTGGCCGGTCATCCCGGAATTTTTGGTACCAGGGACTTGGTTGGTCGGTCCTTTTGGTGGCCTACCTTGTCTCGTGATGTCAGGGAGTTTGTGCAGTCCTGCGGGACTTGCTCTCGCTCCAAGCCTTGCTCTCGTTCTAGTGGTTTGTTGATGCCATTACCGGTGCCCAAGAGACCATGGACCCATATCTCTATGGATTTCATTTCCGACCTCCCTGTTTCTCAGAGAATGACCGTCATCTGGGTGATTTGCAATAGGTTTTCCAAGATGATACATCTTGTGCCATTACCTAAGTTGCCTTCCTCCTCTGAATTGGTGCCTTTGTTCCTTCAGCACGTGGTTCGTTTACACGGCATTCCTGAGAACATTGTGTCTGACAGAGGAGTCCAGTTTGTTTCCAGATTTTGAAGGACCTTTTGTTCTAAAATTGGTGTTCAATTGTCTTTCTCCTCTGCGTTTCATCCTCAGACCAATGGTCAAACTGAGAGAACAAACCAGACATTGGAGACTTATCTAAGATGCTTTGTGTCTGCTGATCAGGATGACTGGGTCTCTTTTTTGCCTTTGGCTGAGTTTGCTCTTAATAATAGGGCTAGCTCTGCCACTTTGATGTCTCCATTTTTCTGTAATTCTGGGTTTCACCCTCGATTTTCTTCTGGACAGACGGAGGCTTCTGTCTGCCCAGGTGTTGACTCTGTTGTGGAGCGTATGCAACAGATTTGGGACCAGGTAGTGGAGAGGTTGTCCCTCTCTCAGGAGAGGGCCCAGCGGTTTGCTAACCGGCATAGGACTGATGGTCCTCGGTTTAAAGTGGGGGACTTGGTCTGGTTGTCCTCAAGAAATATTCCTATGAGAGTGGCATCTCCTAAATTTAAGCCTAGGTTCATTGGACCTTATAAGATCATGGAGATTCTTAACCCTGTTTCTTTTCGTTTGCTTCTTCCAGGGACATTTAAGATCCATAACGTGTTCCACAAGTCCTTGTTGAAGAGGTTTGTTGAGCCAGTGGTTCCTACTACTGTGCCTCCTGACCCTGTTTTGGTTGAGGGCAATCTGGAGTATGTGGTTGAGAAAATATTGAATTCTCGTTTTTCTAGACGGAAACTCCAGTATTTGGTTAAATGGAGAGGTTATGGTCAGGAAGACAATTCTTGGGTGTTTGCTTCGGACATCCATGCTAGGAGACTCATCCGTGCGTATCATAGAACTCATCCTGACCGACCTGGTTGCTCAAATGAGGGTTCGGTGACCCCTCCTCAAGGGGGGGGTACTGTTGTGAATAGGCTGGAAATGAGTTCTGAGCAGAAGCTCCCTCTGGTGGTTACAAACGGTACTGGACTGTCCAGTGAAGATTGTGAGGATTGGGAATCAGGTGTTACTGACTGGTCTTATATAAGGGAGTCACCTTCCCATCAGGGTTGCCGGTGATCAATTGTTCTGGTCTCAATCCTTGATTCCTGTTTCCTTGGTAGCCTGCTGTGTCGTGTCTGAATCTCCTGCTAACAGATAAGACATTTTCTTCTTTTTGTTTTTGTGCTTGATTTTTGCATTTTGTCCTGCACTTCTGTGGGGGCCTTCAGGGTCCCCTCGGGGGGCTTTTGCCTCTCAGTTCAGTTCAGCCACTGATGTTTATACATTTGCTTTTTCCAGTTTTTTTCAGTGGCTGCTGTTTTGTTTTTGGTTACACCAGAGAACTAATTTAGGTGGTAGAGGTCGTGTGATCTCAGGTGTTTTTGAAATTAGTAGAGTTGGTGCTGTTCAGGGTTTTTTGGGATTGCAGTGAGTGCCCTTCCTATCCTTTTCTATTTAGTAAGTTTGGGCCCCAACGTTTGCTCATACTATTTTCTGTCTGTGTCAGTATTCTTCTTGTCTAACCGCCATTACATGTTTGGGGGCTTTCTATGTTCTTTGGGGATCTGCTCCGGGGCAGATAGCTTTCCTCTTTCTATCTTTAGGTGTAGTTAGTTTCTCAGGCTGTGACGAGGCGTCTAGGACCAACGTAGGAACGCTCCACGGCTGCCTCTAGTTGTGGTGGTTAGTCAGGGTACTGCAATCTCATAGTTTCCAACTGCTCTGGTGTATTTCCTTTTTTGCCTGCTCTCCTCAGCTACCAATTCATAACACACATGGTTAGGTCACATGGTCATGACCTCACCACAGGTCCTTTTGATACACATAAACAACTACAGGCTTTATCTTGGGTATTCAGACACATACCCCTTGGGTGGGTTTGTAGGTGACTGGACCCTCCCAGCTCTCCAAGTCACCTGGAAGCCTCCCAATGTATAGCAAAACTCTCAGCAGAAGATCTGCTGAGCAAAACATGCCCAGGCTTCCATCACAGGGCCACCCACCTCTGCGATACATACCGTCCATCCATCACATGCCTCCATGCATATCCCGAGGAGCATACACAGTGCCCCCTAGCTGCATCAGGGGTCACTACACCACATACCTCCCCCCTCTGTTCAAACTTGTGGGGTTGAACACTTGTTACCCGACCAGAGATCCTTCTCGGTCGTCTCTGCCAGTCAAACCGTCTCTCTAAGTCAGACCCTGCTACTGATCTCTTTGGTAGACGTCTGTCCTCCGATTCTGTCACATATTTTGCTGACGAGGCCCCCCTGTCAGACCACCCGCATCCCCAGCGGTCAGTACGGCGTCGCAATTCCCTTGCACCCATACGTCCTGTCTGGTCTGAGTACTTTTCATTTAGTCCACTACAGGTTCTCCTGCTTAGGTCACTCATCACTGAGCTAACTGAGGCATCACTACTTCTACCTCTTCCATCAGGCGACCTATTTCCTGTATTAGCTCCAGCTTGAGGACTTGTAGTCTTAAGCGAACCTCTTCGCCTCTCAATACCACGGGTTGAAGGTGGCGGCCATCTTCTTCCCATTTCCTGCAGCTCTCTGTTGACCTGCTCCCTCTCAAGTCATAGCTGCTCTACTTCTCTCAGGTACGACACACGATACTCCAGGAGCATCCGGATATTCCCAAGGCTCTCCATGGATCCGACAATGAGGAACGGAACCATCCCATCTTCACTCACGACCTGGACTTCGTCATCAGCCGGAATCCTGACTTTCGTCACACCGGACCTATTCACCATCTCCTGCATCTGTAAGGTTCTATGTATATATTCCTGAAACTAGTTTGTTCGTCGGCCATTTTGCTTTCTGTCTTGCTGCAGCTATCTTGCCCTCAGTCAAAATGGAGTTTCCAGCTTGCATGTTCCCGCCCTGATTCTCTCCTTTGCTTCTTAAGCAGCCACAGCTGAGCAATCAGTGCTTCAGAATCTAGCCTGCAGTGAACCTGTGACTTGACTCCTGTAAGCCTTGGACCTTGTACTCCAGCTATTCCTACTGAGGAACTCTGAAGCACTTGTGGACTCTGAACCCTGCTCTTTGAAAGACCCACGTTTGCATGGACTTACGGTAACAGAGAAGAAGATCCTGAATCTGTATTGGAGATTGATTGCTGAGCTTGGATTACTCTGGCCTGCTGTGTCTCCTGTTTCTGTGTCTGCAAACTGTGTGACTATTTCTGCCAACTTGTATGAAGTAATACAGGACTTTTCTATATCAAACCTGTGACTCCTGTGTTTTCATCGCACCCAAGCACAAGACGCTATATGAACTGTACTACATACATTACAAGATTCTGAAGCCAAAACGTTAGTGTCTGCTGGGTCTGGAAGGCTGTGTCTGCTGTACTGTGGATATCAGACGTCCGGTTGTACTTTCTGTGATGACAGTGGTTGTGACTTCTCACAACCATTCCAGGTGAGCAATTCCCTTAAGTTTTTTCTTTTTGCAGTGTTACCACAGGTAAACACTATTGTTTTTTTTTTTTTTTCTTTTCTCTTTTTTGTCTGCTGTAACTCTGGATATCAGATGTCTGGTTGAAACTTTCTGTGATGATAGTGGTTGTGACTTCTCACAACCATTCCAGGTGAGCAGTTCCCTTAATTTTTTTTTCTCTCTGCAGTGTTGCCACAGGTGAACACTATTGTTTTTTTTTTCTCTCCTCTTCTTCCAGTAATCCTGTCTTAAAAGATCTGGAAAATGGAGGCCCGCATAAAGGAACTTTGCGGAGTGACTGATAATATCCTTGCAGATTTGCAGAATATAAAGACCCGTTTTACAAATCTACAGGACCTCAATAATCACAATTTGCAAGTGGTTGGACAGACTACCCAGGATTTGCGAGCCAGGATTGAGGTTCTAGAGGGGCGAGTCCAGGCTCCTGCCGTAGCCCGAGTGCTGGGATTCCCAAGTTGCCCCCTTTTCGTTTTGGCGGTGAACGTGAGAAATTCAGGGGATTTATTAATCAATGCAATCTTTTTTTTTCTGCACATGCTTCACAATTTCCCACTGAACGATCTAAGGTGCTTACTATAATTATGTTGCTTACCAACAAGGCTTTAATGTGGGCAAACCCTCTGATTGAGACTGAGGATGATTGTTTGAATCACCTTGATGATTTTATTTCAGCCATGGGGCAGGTGTTTGATGACCCCAATCGAGGTGCAACAGCTGAAGCAGCCATGTTAGCTTTGCGCCAAGGTAAGCACTCGGTAGCTGAATATGCCTTGGATTTCAGGAGATGGGCCCTTGATACCACCTGGGACAGTTCCGCCAAAAAAATCTATTTTTCGAAAGGGGTTATCTCCACTGATTAAGGATGAACTTGCTCGTGCCGACCCTCCCACTGCGTTAGGTGACTTTATTAACTACTGCATCCGTATTGATACTCGTCTGACTGAACGCAGGCAAGAGAGATGGTTCGAAAGCAATCGTACTAACCTTTTCCTACCTTCCTCTCCAGCTAAGGAACCTTTGAGTAGGATTACACGGGAACCTGAACCTGAACCCATGCAGGTAGACTCTTTACAACGACGGGTTAGTGATGCACGCAAGGAACATCGTTTTAAGGAGAATCTATGTTTCTATTGTGGTAAGTCAGGGCACTTCATTATAAACTGCCCCAGCCGTTCTCGTAAGACTACTGCAGCACTCATTCATTGTGAGTGTTGCGAGAGGGGATCTGTCAGGTCCGAGCCTCAGGCTCCAGAGAGATCTGCAGCAACAGATCTTGATTTCTCGGACTTAAACTCCGTTACCTCTGAGGACGTTGACTGTGTAAACGCTGCCATTTTTCAAGTTTCCTCAGCGGTGTCCCAGCTGAGTTGTAAGAAAAACAATTCTCATTGCTTTCTTTCCATCAAACTCTGGGTTGACTCAGCTTGGGTGTCTAGCTCTGCTATGATCGACTCAGGGGCAAGTGGAAATTTTATGGATGTCTCCTTTGCTCTGAAACAGGGAATACGTTCAGTGAAGAAGGCTACTCCAGTACAGATGGAAACTGTGGATGGCTCCCTGCTGACCTCTGGACCAGTGGATCAGGAAACAGAGCCTTTGAGGGTTCTTATGGGTAAAGATCATCAAGAGAAACTGTCCTTTATGCTTATCTCTTCTCCCCACTTTCCCATTATTCTAGGGCTACCATGGCTGCAGGCTCAGAATCCTACCATTAACTGGGAGACCAAGGAATTACACTTTCCAGAGAAACAGATGAGTCCAAAAGTTTCAGCTTGCTCTGTTCCTAAAGGAATCATGTCAGTCCCTGAACTACCAGCTGTATACCAGGACTATGAGATTTATGTGACAAGAAGAACGCTGACCAGCTTCCTCCTCACCGTCCATATGATTGTCCAATTGAATTATTGCCTGGAGCAGAGATACCTTTTGGTAAGATCTACCCCCTGGCGGGGCCCGAGCTAAAGGCTTTAAAGGATTACATAGATGAAAATCTAGCCAAGGGCTTCATACGCCCCTCTTCATCTCCTGCAGGTGCACCCATCTTCTTTGTAAAGAAGAAAGATGGATCTCTGAGACCATGCGTAGACTATAGGGAACTCAATAAGGTTACTATTAGAAACCGTTATCCATTGCCTTTAATCCCTGAGTTATTGGAGAGAGTGCGACATGCCAAAATTTTTTCTAAACTAGATCTTCGTGGGGCCTATAACTTAGTCCGTATTAGACCTCGGGATGAATGGAAGACTGCATTCAGGTCACGCTATGGACACTTTGAATATCTAGTTATGCCTTTTGGTCTGAGTACCGCCCCAGCCACTTTCCAACACTTGGTGAATGACATCTTCAGGGATCTCCTAGATACATTCGTGGTAATTTATTTGGATGATATTCTAATTTTTTCTAACTCCACAGAGGAACATCATGGACATGTGAGAATGGTCTTGGAAGTCTAAGACAAAATCATCTTTACATCAAACTTGAAAAGTGTGAATTCCATAGGACCGAAATTCAATTTCTGGGGTATGTACTGTCTACACAAGGAATTAGTATGGATGGAAGCAAAACCCAAGCCATCAAGGATTGGCCAAGTCCTAGAAATGTGAAGGAGGTACAGCGCTTCATCGGGTTTGCCAACTTCTATAGACGTTTCATTAGAAATTTCTCTGAGGTAGTGTCACCTATCACTCAACTTACCCGGAAAGAGTCTAGGTTTTCCTGGACTCCCCAAGCCCAGGAAGCATTTTCCCGTCTAAAAGATAAATTTACCACTGCACCTATCCTAGTACATCCCAACCCGAGCTTGCCTTCATAATAGAGGTGGATGCTTCAGACTGTGCCGTTGGAGCTATACTCTCTCAGAGAACAGGTGAGAAGAATGTCTTGCATCCTGTGCCTTCTTTTCCCAGCAGTTGTCTTCGGCTGAGAGGAACTACGATGTGGGCAATAGAGAGTTGTTGGCCATTATTGCCGCCTTCAAAGAATTGAGACACCTTCTTCAGGGAGCTGCACAGCAAATAGTCGTCCTGACAGACCATCGTAACCTTGAGTTTATCAGGTCGGCTAAGTGCCTGACTCCTCGCCAGGCTCGCTGGAATCTTTTCTTAAACCAATTTAATTTTATCATCTCTTATAGACCAGGATCGCGCAATGGAAAGGCTGATGCACTCTCTAGGATTTACTCAGCAGAGACACGTCCAATTACTCCTCCTAAGACTATTCTTCCTGACTCTAGATTCCTAGGAGTAATTCATAATCAAGACCTACTTAAGGACATCAAGGAAGCATACCATGCGGATTCCTTTTTGGCACAACCCCAAGGGACGTAAGTCTTGTCTTTAAGAATGGTGTGTGGATTCAGGGACAACGTCTGTATATTCCTGAAACAGTCAGATTAAGAGTATTGCAACTCATTCACGATTCCAAGATAGCTGGGCATAGAGGAATTCTAAAGACACAGGAATTTCTTTCTCGTTTCTTTTGGTGGCCCACTTGCAGGAAGGATGTTTTGAATTATGTCACTTCATGTGAGGTCTGTGCAAGATGCAAACACCTCGCTCCTCACCAACTGGTCTGTTACAGCCTCTTCCCACCCCGTCCCGCCGTGGGGATCCATTTCTATGGACTTCATTGTGGAGTTACCAACCTCTCAGGGGAAGAACACCATTCTAGTGGTGGTTGACCGTCTAACAAAGGCAGCTCATTTTATCCCTTGTGTCGGCTTACCCACTGCAAAACAGAATCAGATTTGATGATTAAAGATGTGTTTCGCTTACATGGAGTACCGGATGAGGTTATTTCGGATCGAGGGGTGCAATTCACTTCTAGGTTTTGGCAAAATTTCTGTGCAGCATTGGACATTAAAGTAAACCTTTCTTCTGCTTTTCATCCCCAGACTAATGGACAGACCGAACGAACCAATCAAACCCTGGAGCAGTATCTCCGCTGCTTTATCTGCCACCTACAGGATGATTGGGTGGATCTACTTCCATTAGCTGAGTTCTCGTATAACAACTCTCAGAGTGCCTCCACTAAACAGTCTCCTTTTTACTCTAATCTAGGTTATCATCCTAACATTCTACCACGATTTCCCATAGAAACGCCTTTACCAGCAGTGGCTGAAAGAATCACGTCTTTACAGAAGAATATGGATCTTCTAAAGGAAAATCTGGAATCGGCTCAAGAAAGGTACAAGAAAGCAGCAGATAAATTTCGTAAACCTGCACCAGCTTTCAAGGTAGGACTGGGCTGTCAACCAGAAATCTTAAGTTAAGGATTCCATCGTCTAAGTTGGGACATAAGTACATTGGACCCTATAAAATCAGTAAAATTATAAGTGCCGTTGCTTGTCGTCTTCAACTGCCCAGAACTATGAGAATCCACCCTGTCTTTCATGTATCCCTACTAAAGGCTGCGACACCCAATACGTTTCCTGGACGTTCCTCTCCTTGCCCTGACCCAGTGCTAGTCGATGGTCAGGAAGAATTTGTGGTGGAAAGGATTTTAGATTCCAGGTTGTATAGAAATCAGTTACAATATCTGATTAAATGGCAGGGCTACCCAGTGGAGGACAACTCATGGAACCGGTCAATAACGTTAATGCTCCTCGCTTGCTCCGTCAGTTTCATCAGAGGTACCCACACAAGCCTGGTCTGAGGTCATCCGGAGGTTGTCCTTAAGGGGGGAGTAATGTAAGGTTCTATGAATATATTCCTGAAACTCAGTTTGTTCGTCGGCCATTTTGCTTTCTGTCTTGCTGCAGCTATCTTGCCCTCAGTCAAAATGGAGTTTCCAGCTTGCATGTTCCCGCCCTGATTCTCTCCTTTGCTTCTTAAGCAGCCACAGCTGAGCAATCAGTGCTTCAGAATCTAGCCTGCAGTGAACCTGTGACTTGACTCCTGTAAGCCTTGGACCTTGTACTCCAGCTATTCCTACTGAGGAACTCTGAAGCACTTGTGGACTCTGAACCCTGCTCTTTGAAAGACCCACGTTTGCATGGACTTACGGTAACAGAGAAGAAGATCCTGAATCTGTATTGGAGAGTGATTGCTGAGCTTGGATTACTCTGGCCTGCTGTGTCTCCTGTTTCTGTGTCTGCAAACTGTGTGACTATTTCTGCCAACTTGTATGAAGTAATACAGGACTTTTCTATATCAAACCTGTGACTCCTGTGTTTTCATCGCACCCAAGCACAAGACGCTATATGAACTGTACTACATACATTACAGCATCACTTTCCCAAGTCTTCCGATGACTTTCTTCACCAGACCTCTGGGCACTTGAATAATGTCTTCCACCAATCCAAGCTGACTTTGAGCCTTTCTTGCTTGCTCCAGACGTCGAGCGGCTTCTTTATTCCTCCACATGATCATCTGTTTCGTTCGGAGGCATTGTAGATGCATGTCTCTCAGGACAGCCACTCGCTTCAGTGTGACTTCCTTAGTCGACAGTATGACTAACTGTTTCATCTCTGGCACCCAGTTCACATTACATTGCTTCTACCGCCTTTCTAAAGGCCTCATGCACCTCCTCACTGGCACACACTTCTCGCATGTTTTCGGGTATCTCCATTACACACTTGAAAACCGACCCGTCACCTTCTTGGACAGACTGTTGGACCTCCTCATCCTGAGCGTTAGTACCGTTTTCAAGACATCGATCTTCCTTGTGTGGCCATCTGCATGGCACTTCCCCTGCTGGATTTCTTCTCCCGTAGATTTCTGGAGCTGAGCACTAGTCTCCTCCTTTATCTTGAGCTCTCTGAGAACTCTATCTCGCTCTTCTGCCAAGCCGCGACACTCCTCCTCTCTCTGAAGAAGCTCCTGCTGATGCTTCTCTTGCGCCTCTCTGAGGAGCTCCGTCTCTTTCCATAGAGTCTTGTTCATACTCTGACACGCTGACAGATGATCTCTGAGCTTAGAGACTTCCTTCTCCAGCTCCTCCAGTTTGTGCTCAATCATTTGTCTCAGGACCCTTTCTCGCTCGACTGTCTCACGACTCTCAGTAACTTCAGAGAGCTCCAGCTTACTGCACTCACTTTCCCTTGCAGTCGAGTCACAGTTTGCATAGGAGTCACTCCTACTCCCTCTGTCATCCTGGAACAGCACGTCCCCACTTAGACAGGTCTCTGCCCCCTTTTCTGGAGCTATACCGTTTCTCACGGTCACACGTCTTGTCACGTCCAAGTCCCCGAGTTGGTCTGACCCACACTTTCTTCTGGTCACCTGGAACTCTACACTATCGATATTAGGTGGGGATACCTCCTTTTCACACCTCACATGACAAGGAACCACTACAGTCGCCTGCTGTGGGGCTCCCTTAGGGTCATTCGGTCTCTCCTCTGAGCAACCCCACACTTCATCAACCTCCATGCATTTTCAAAAAATACAAAGTCCCGCTTCCTCTCATACGGGTACAATAAGTTCGGTGGTATACCGCCATTTTGATCCTCGACACTTGTGGACATCTCCAGCATCACTCTGTCCACCATATAGTCCACAGTGAGTCCATGGATGCAGCACACCTGGACCTTTTTCTCGGTCAGACAGAGAACTAGCGGAGTTCCTTTCAGAGTCACCTGACTCTTTGAGTCCAACCGTCCAGAGACTCCTTCCCGATGTAACATTACAGTACACACCTGTGGGCTGTTATCAAACGGGAAGTCTATGCCACATGCGGAATACGTATAACACCCACACCGCTGTTCCTCAGACATGTCCACTGAGGTAACCGGTGCCACCCCTTTTGGAAGCTCCACCCCTTTTTTGGGCCACCATCCCCTTTTGATTTGCCGCCCCCTTTTGGGACTCTGCCCCCTTCTGGGTCACCATCCCCTTTTGGGACTCCGCCCCCTTTTGGGCAACCATCCCTGTTTTGGATTGCCGCCCCCCTATTGGGACTCCTCCCCTTTTAGGGACACCACCCATCACTGGAGTACACACTGTCCTTTTTACCACACCAGCTCCTGCTGGTACTGCCACTGCTTCCGTTGCAGCCACCAACAACCAGCACCTCCAGATGCTACTCCTAAGCTGCTGTGGCTGTTACTGCAGCTCCGGCTGCTGCAGAACCTCTTGCGGCAACAGTCACTGTAGCTCCTGCTACCACAAGTCTCGGCACGCTTCCGCTGCGCCGTCTTCGTGGACCCGCCGATCCACAGCCAGCCGCTTGTCACCTTCGTGACCCCGCCGAGCCACAGCCAGCCGCTTGTCACCTTCGTGACCCCGCCGAGCAACAGCAAACACCTCACACGTGTTCCAGAGAAAAAAAGAAGAAAAAAAAAAAACCAGTTTCTCACTGACCCGTCAGCACAACACAGACTCCTGTCTGTCACATTCTTGGCCACAGAGATTTCCGGACACCTCCTCTCAGGTGTCCCATCAGCAAATACTTGCAAAGTCACTTCCTGACCCCAGTCAGTATATCACGGAGTCCATTCCGTTACCTGTGGGCCATGCAGGTTTCCGGACACCTCCTCTTCATAGAGGCATCACACAGAGCAAATACAGTCTTTCACTGACCCGTCAGCACAACGCAGACTGTCTGTTACACTCTTGGCCACAGAGATTTTCCGGACACCTCCTCTCTCAGAGGCATCCCACAAAGGAAAAACAGTCTTTCACTGACCCGTCAGCACACCACAGACTCCTGTCTGTTACCTGTTGGTCGCGCAGGTTTCCGGACACCTCCTCTGGTTCCTGATTCCCAGTCCTGCAATATGTGGTCCTTGGGTCGCTGCCAGCATTCCATCCACCAATTTTAAGGTTTCAACTCGCTCAGCTGCTTCAGAGGCAATTAGGAGGCACTTTTCTTATCAAAAAGTCATCAGGTTTATTGCTCCATAAACCACAAAGCCACATGCAATACAAGTCTTCAGTAAGGCTTAAGTTCTCTTCAAACCCAGAGACAGGAAGGCTTCTCCCTTCCTACACAGAGACCTCTCTGTAATGTCCCGCCTGGACACATGGTAGTCTGTTCACACTCACAGACTCCCACATCACTCTTCAGACACAGAGACCTCTCTGTAATGTCCCTGCCTGGACACACACTGAGACTGAGGTCCTGATCTCCACACTGGCAGACTCCCACAACACTCTCCTCAGGTACCAAACACACTTCTGTTACATAGCCATAACCCCGCCCACAGGTGAGGTCAGGAATCACATGGTTAGGTCACATGGTCATGACCTCACCACAGGTCCTTTTGATACACATAAACACCTACAGGCTTTATCTTGGGTATTCAGACACATACCCCTTGGGTGGGTTTGTAGGTGACTGGACCCACCCAGCTCTCCAAGTCACCTGGAAGCCTCCCAATGTATAGAAAAACTCTCAGCAGAAGATCTGCTGAGCAAAACATGCCCAGGCTTCCATCACAGGGCCACCCAGCTCTGCGATACATACCGTCCATCCATCACATGCCTCCATGCATATCCCGAGAAGCATACACAGTGCCCCCTAGCTGCATCAGGGGTCACTACACCACACCCCATAGATGCTCCACAGATTATGCCCCCATAGATGCTCCACAGATTATGCCCCCATAGATGCCCCACGTATTATGCCCCCATAGATGCTACATAGATTATGCCCCCATAGATGCTCCTTAGATTATGCCCCCATAGATGCTCCTTAGATTATGCCCCCATAGATGCTCCATATATTATGCCCCCATAGATGCTCCATAGATTATGCCCCCATAGATGCCCCATGTATTATGCCCCCATAGATGCTCCATAGATTATGACCCTATAGATGCTCCATAGATTATGCCCCCATAGATGCTCCACAGATTATGCCCCCTTAGATGCTCCACAGATTATGCCCCCATAGATGCCCCATGTATTATGCCCCCATAGATGCTCCTTAGATTATGCCCCATAGATGCTCCTTAGATTATGCCCCCATAGATTCTCCTTAGATTATGCCCCATAGATGCTCCATGTATTATGCCCCCATAGATGCTCCATAGATTATGCCCCCATAGATGCCCCATGTATTATGCCCCATAAATGCTCCTTAGATTATGCCCCCATAGATTCTCCTTAGATTATGCCCCCATAGATGCCCCATGTATTATGCCCCATAGATGCTCCATAGATTATGCCCCCATAGATGCCCCATGTATTATGCCCCCATAAATGCTGCATTGAATAGGCCCCTTATGCTGCCGCAGCTGCTGCTGCAAAAAAAAAGACATACTCACCTTTCGTCGCTGGGGGCCAGGTGCCGGTGTCCTGAGCAGGCGAGGACACCGGCGCGCTATGGGGGACAGGTGCCGGTGTCACCGCTCGCTCAGGGCCCCGGCACCTGCGATATTTACCTGCCACCCGGTCTACCGCTGAGCGCCGCTGTCTTCCGGGTCCTCCAGCAGTGAATGATCAGGCAGAGGGCGCGGCGCGCAGTAACCACGTCATCGCGCCCTCTGCCTGAACATCGCAGCAAGAGGACCCGAGGGCACAGCAGCGAGCAGCGGTGCAACGGGACAGGTAAATATAGCTTATACTCACCCTCCTGCCGGTGCGTCTCTGCCCTGCTCTTCTCCCGCAGTCTCCGGCGCCAGTGTTCAGCGGTCACGTGGTACAGCTCATTAAAGTCATGAATATGTGCATATTCATGACTTTAATGAGCTGTACCACCTGACCGCTGAACACTGGCGCCGGAGACCGTGGGAGAAGAGCAGGGGCTGCAGAGACCGCGCCGGCGGAGGGGTGAGTATATAGAACAGCTGCGCTCCGCCTCCCCCCTGTATATGACTCGAGTGTAAGCGGAGAGGGGGACTTTCAGCCCTAAAAAATGGGCTGAAAATCTGGCTTATACTCGAGTATATACGGTAATTGTCATGCTGGAAGATCCAGCCACTACCCAGCATCAATGCTCTTACTGAGGGAAGGAGGCTGTTGGCCAAAATCTCATGATACATGATCTCATCCATCCTTCCTTTAATATGGTAGAGTCATCCTGTCCCCTTTGCAGAAAAGCTCCCCCAAAGTATGATGTTTCCCCAACCATGCCTCACAGTTGGGACAATGTTCTTGGGATTGTACTCCTACTTCTTCCTCAAAATATGGCAAGTAGAGATGATACCAACAAGTTCTTTTTTGGTCTCATCTGACCACATGACTTTCTTCAATGTCTCCCCTGGATCATCCAGATGGTCATTGGCAAACTTTAAATAGACCTGGATATGTGCTGGCTTGAGCAGGGGGACCTTGCATGCCCTGTAGGATTTTAATCCAGGATCGAGTAGTTTGTTACTAACTGTAATGATTGAGACTGTGGTTCCAACTCAGGTCATTGACCTGGTCCTCCCATGCAGTTCTGGGCTGATTCCTTACCTTTCTCAGAATCATCCTTACCCCACGAGGTGAGACTTGCATGGGGCTTCAGACCGATGAAGATTGACAGTCACCTTGTGTTTCTTCCATTTTCTAATAATTGTGCCAACAGTTGTTGTCTTCTCACAGAGCTGCTTGTTTATTGTCCTGTATACCATCCCAGCCTTGTGCAGGTCTATAATTTTGTCCCTGTTGTCCTTAGACAGCTCTTTGGTCTTGGCCATAGATGAGAGGTTGGAGTGTGATTGATTGAGTGTGTGGACAGGTGTTTTTTATACACATAATAAGTTCAAACAGGTGAAATTAATACAGCTAATGAGTGTAAAATAGGAGGACTTCAGACAGAAAAACTAACAGGTCTATGAGAGCCAGAATTCTTGCTGGTTGGTAGGTGATCAAATACTTATTTCTTGCAACAAAATGCAATTTAATTATTTAAAAATCATACAATGTGATTTTCTGGTTTTTATTTTTAGATTCTCTTTCTCACAGTTGAAGTGTACCTACCAAAAAAATTACAGATCTCTTCATTCTTTGTAGGTGGGAAAACTTGCACAATCGGCAGTGTATCAAATACTTGTTTCCGCACTGTATATAATTTAATCTTGGGTTGCTCTTTTATCTCGATCCACAAATTCACACGTCTGTGTTCTTGGCTGAAGTTTCCATGCTATCGGGGCTGGTTTCTGGCCTGATATAACCCATTAAGTAACCGGGCTTATATCGAACCAGGAACTGGTGGCAGTCCTACCGAGGTAGTAGCACTGGTGCTAGTGAGAGGGGTCTCTCAGCTTGTCAGGGCTGTGAATGAGTGTGGTGCCACATGAGCGGCTGCGTGGGCCACCTTCTCTTACTTTCCGTGTCTCCCTGGGCCTGTGTGCACAGGGGGTGTCTATGTAAAACTGTGCCAAGCTGATGTTACATGTCCCCAGGGGGGGGTGTTGTGAATGTGTTGGAGACGACTTTGGAGCTGGGGCTCCCTCTGGTGGTTGCTGAGGGTATTGAACCTATATTGAACAGCAAAAGTCCACCACCTGCAATTGATGAATGGTTATCAGGTGGGACGGACTGGCCTGATATAAGTGAGCTGACCTCCCATGATCCTGGCCGGTGATCAATTGTTTCTTCCTGGTCTTGGTTGGAATTCAGATTGCCTTTCTACTGTCTCCTGCTATCATTCAGATAAGTTACTTTCTGTTTTTTTTTCTGTGGTTTGATTTTTTCCCTTGTTTTTGCTGCCTTGCTTTTTGAGTTCAGCCGGGTCCCCTTTGGTGGCTTGTGCTGGTCTCTGTTCCCTTTTTGGATTTGTTCATTTGCTCTGTTCTTGTAATTTTTTACTGCTGGGTAGCTGCGTGTTCACACCAGAGATGTGATATAGGTGGTCGAGACAGTGTGGTCTCAGCATTTTTGGATTCAGAAGTGTTGGAGTTTTTCCTAGGGTTTTTTTTAGGTTGCAGACAGTATTCTCTCCTGTGCTGTCCTATCTAGACAGTTTTGGGCCCCAGCGTTTGCTCATTCTATTTTCTGTCTGTGTTCGTGCTTTCATCTTGTTTAACCGCCATTATATGTTTGGGGGCTTCCTATTCTTTTGGGGCTCTACTCCGGGACAGTTAGCTTTCCTTTTTCCATCTTCAGGGGTAGCTAATTTCTCCGGCTGTGACGAGGCGTCTAGGGCACCATAGGAACGTCCCATGGCTGCTTCTAGTTGTGCGGTTAGTTTAGGGGTCTGCAACCTATTAGTTCCAACCTCTCTGGTGCTTGGCTGCCTTTACGGTTTTTTGCTCCTGCCCTCCTCAGCTACCAAAACATAACAGGGGTGCAAAATATCACGTTGGTGCAGGTGCGGAGACTGCAGCGTAATAGTAACGGCAGGCCGGGTAGCAAAGTCCTGTTTCATTACATGTAATGGCAGCGTGGTGTGATTGAGATAATAGTGTTTATGAGTGTGGGACCCATACTTCCAGACACGGACTCTCAGCAGTAACTTTTTGCCACTAGGATCTTAAGATCAGCTCAGCACTAGACAGTCCGAGTGCAAATTCTGTAAGGTGTGTGGGTGCATAAGGTTCCAGCTCTGTGTTAGTGACCAAAGATTGCAAGGATGGCCAGTGGTGGCGGGGCAGAGCCAAGGAGATGGCCAATGCTACGGATGGTGGGGAGGAAGTGAATGACAATGTTGCTCAAGCAGAGAGGGAGTCCAGCTCTGACTCCCCAAAGAGCCAGTCCCGCAGATGACCACTCAACAACTGCCCGTCCCCTCAGCAAGGCAGGCTCGGATACACTCCTGCAAGCTGCCCTGGCCCGACTTGAGGCAGGAGACAAGGCCTCCAATGAGACTCTCATGGCAGTAGCCGAACGTCATGAGGCAGCAGCAGAATGTCAAGACGAAGCTAAGCGTGAGCACCAGTGACAAATGCTCAAGTGTTATATTTCGGTAGCTGAGGAGGACAGGAACAACAGCAGGGCAGCCGAACACCTGAGATGTTGGTAACTGATGGGTTGCAGATACCTAAACTAACGACACAACAAGAGGTAGCAGTGGAGCGTTCCTACGTTGATCCTAGACGCCTCGTCACAGCCTGAGAGATAACTACACCTAAACGCAGAAAGATGAAAGCTATCTGCCCCGGAGCAGATCCCCAAAGAAAATAGGAAGCCCCCAAACATATAATGGCGGTTAGACAAGATGAAAATACAAACATAGGCAGAAAATAGACTGAGCAAACGCTGGGGCCACAAGCTGACTAAATAGGATAGGACAGGAGAGATTACTTTCTGCAACCCAGAAATCCCTACGAAAATCCAACAATTCTGATTACAAAAATACTGAGATCACACGATCTCGCCTCCCACTAAATCAGATATCAGTGTGAACAAAAACCAAGCCGCAGCCGCTGAAAAAACAGGAAAAAGCAAATGAGCGAATAACAGTGGCTGCAGATAAACTGTGAGGAGCTCAGGCCCCAGGAGGGGACCTGGCTGACCTCCACAAAAGTGCAGAAAACAATGCAAAAAGCAAGCACAAAAAGAAAAGCAAAAAATATCTTATGTGAAAGCAGAAGATGCAGGCAAGACTCCAGCAAACTTCCAAATGAGCCAGGAACCACAATTGAGACAAGAACAATTGATCACCGGCAACCATCATGGGAGGGAACCTCCCTTATATCAGACCAGTCAGTGAACCCAGATTGCCACTCCTCGCTGAAAGGTTCAGTACTGTCTGTAACCACCAGAGGGAGCCTCTGCTCAGAAACCATCTCTAACACATTCATAACGCTCAAGCTTCAACTCCAGTTAAAACTGCAGAGCCCAGCCAACAGTGAGTTCCCTGAGATCCGGGTCGTGAAGCTACAGGTGGAGGACTCCCCGCTGCTGGACAAAGGAGGGGACTTGGACACTTTCTTACGGCATTTGAAAAAAATTGCCATCAATACCATCTTCTTGAGGACCAGTGGGTCCGGTTCTTAACCTCTCACCTCAAGGGTAAGGCCCTGGAAATCTTTGGTTACCATCCCAGCAAGACCACCCTGACCTATGAGGATATCAAGCAGGCTATGGTCTGCCAGTATAACTTGACCCCTGAGATGTACTGGATGAAGCTCCAGAGTATGCAACGGAGTCCTGCAGACAGTTGGGCCAATCATATACAAGCCCTACTGAGAGCAGTTGACCAATGGACCACGGGATTGGAGCTCACCACTGTCCAGCACAGAAGGAGCTCATCGCAACTGAGCAGTTTTTTTGAAACTGCACGGAGGACCTCCAGCAGTATCTCTGTGACCGGAAGTCAAAGGGGGCCTCTGCAATAGCGACACTTGCCGACGAGTACTCCAACAATAGGACTCCAGGGGCCAAGTAACCTGCTGGCTGGAGAGGGAGTAAGACGAATGCGGTGCCTGCTTTCTCTGTACCCAAGCCCAAGGGGGCACCTGTCCACTCATCACATCAGTAGGGAACTCCGACTATGTAATCTCTGCAAACAGTAGGGACACTTCAAAGCAATTTGTCCCCAACGCTAGAAGGGCATGTCCCAGAAACCATCCACTCTTTTGTGTGTGTCTGTCCCGTAACAACTTTCAGTCCATCACCATATGCCAGGCCATGGCCATGGGACTTCGGGACACTGGAGCTGAGGTGACTCTTGTGTGGCCTGAGCTGGTGTGCTCACAGGATTTGGTACACGGGAAAACCCTCGCTGTCTCCAGGATTGGAGGCATTGAACCGGCTCTGTTGCCAAGGTATATTTCGACTGGGGTGCCAGGAAGGGAGTGCAGGAGGTGGGGGAACCTCAAATATTTCCGCAAGTGTTTTGCTTGAGACCCCCAAAGACTGATCCTCCAGACAATAACGCAGTGTCCACCCCTGTTTATGTCCATCTGATTAACATGCCCACTAATGGTGATGTAGGAGTGAGTGACATACGGTGTCTTTCTCCTCTCAGGGGATGGGGGGAAAGATCATTCAAGCAAGCTGCAATAATGCCTTAGAGTGTGGCCAAGAAGAAGCTGCCTTCCACTGTTGATTGGACAAACGGCCGTGAAACGGCCTTCTATGTACTACAAGCTGTTACGGAACTGCAACTCAGGACTAGGGAAGAAGGGGGAGAAGCTGACCCTGTACTAGGACTAGGCTGAAGCCCTACGATGGAGTGAGCAACCTATTCCTTGTGAATAGGCCCACCGACGTTTCCTAGGCTAAACTCAACCGAAGGTCAAAGGTAGGGGGAAGGGTATTCCTGAACGATCTAGGGACTGGGAGCAAAAAACAGGTAACTTCCTAGTAGGAAAATAGAGGAAGCTGCAGAAATGAAAGGAAAACCAAAAAAACAAAGCTGGCAGAACTAGAGATCCCAGAGCTGCACAATATCAAACACAGGAAGATATCAAAGCACCTAGCCAGAACTCTAGTGGATTAACACTGTTGTCCAGCAAGGACTGGGAGGCAGGTGCTGGGTAATGAAGGGTGATACAATCACCTGACCTTAGACAAACTCAGCACCAGGGGAAAAAGACCAGCAGACAGAAAACCACAAGATGGCAGATGGTAAAAACGAAATAGATTCTCTCAGTAACTCTCCTTTTACAAGAATCCTCCAGATCCTCTTGGCCGAGCTTTATTCGAGAATCTTCTGTGAAAAGCCTTAATCAGCCTTGAGGCCGAGACGTCCTCAGCTTTCACCCAGGAATTATCCTCGGGACCGAAACCCTTTCAGGACAGGAGATACTGCAACCTTCCTTTGTGCCACCTGGAATCTAAAATGCGTGAAATCTCAAACTCGCCGTCCTCATCAACTGGAGGAACAGTCGGCATTGCCTCCTTATCAGGCGTGTCAACTTTCTTCAGTAAAGATACATAAAAAACTGAATTAATTCTCCAGGACGAGAGGATGTCTAAACTCACGGCTGCCGAGTTGACAACCTTTGAAGGGTCCTACAAACTTAGGCCCCAGTTTTTTAGAAGGGATCTTCAAATGCAGATTCCTAGAGGACAACCAGACCATGTCCCCAACTGCAAACAACGCCTCCCTTCTTTTCTTGTCAAAATATTTCTTTGACCTTGTTACACTCGGTCCCCGCGCTGGCTCTGCACTCCGTTCTGCTCACTCACCTGTCCCATCTGCTCCTCGGCGTCCTGTGTCCTTCTCCACTTCCTGGCACGCTGCTGGCAGGCCTCCAGATAGTCTGCTTAGGACGCGAGGCCGCGCCCACCATCTCTCTTAAAGGGGCAGCGTGCATTTTTTGAAATAGCTAATTAACCAATGGCTGCGCACTCAGTACTATATCTGGTCACTCCACCATTAGGGGAGTGCCGGAGCAACGTGTTCTATCATTGCTACATCCGGTTCTGTTCCTGATCTGTCTGCGCTGCGTCTGCAGTCTCTGTGCTTCGCTGATACTGTTTGTCTCCTCAGATCATTGCTAACCCGTATCTGGCTAACCTGGACAATCTCGGCTATTACTGGCGCAAGTGTCATCCCGTTCCGCCATCAGCCATCCGTACCCGTGGACCGTGACAAGGTCACTGGAGCCAGCCTACTACCATCCGTTCTGGACCAGGACCTTACCCTTCTCCGTCAAGAACCCTCCACGGACTCTGTAAATACCTGTTACCCTTTTGGTCCCTCTGAGACAGCGGCCACGTGTCCGGGGTCTAACTGGAGGTAGCACCTGTGTCCTCCGGGTATTCCATTCTGGTCCTGTTCGAGGGGCCTTACTACGGGTACCCGGGGCTCACTAGTTACGCCCCCTTCAGAGCCCCCCGGACCGCGGTCTCGAGGTTCCACATTAAAAAATAAAAACGAATGTGAACTTCACCACCTCTGCCTCCGCTTCCATTCGTTACAGACCTCTTATTCACCTCTTTCAGATTATGGCGTACAATGGTCCGAACCCTTTCCAAATTTCCAGAAAAACTCTCCTCCTCAGGCACAGTCGCCCCAATCTTTGAAAATTGACCGAAAGATAGATGGCTCCCTGTACAGCAAAAAAAACGGAGAACACTCAGCCAAGGAAGACGTATGATTATTAAGAGCAAACTCAGCTAGTGGTAGATATTCCGACCACATCTCCTGATTGTCTGCTACAAAACATCTCAAAAACTGCTCGACGTCCTGGTTCTTCCTTTCGGTCTGTCCACTGGACTCCGAATGATAACCTGACGAAAATGACAAATGAACCTTTAATCTGTCACAAAAAGCACGCCAAAAGCGAGCCACAAACTGTGGTCCTCTATCGGAAACAATGTCCATGGGAACACCATGGAGACTGACAATCTCTTTCAAAAATGCCTTAACTAGAGTCTCGGCGCAGGGTAATTTATTGAACAAGACCAGATGACACATCTTACTAAACCGGTCCACAACAACCCAGATGACAGAAAAACCATCAGAGACCAGCAGATCGGTGATAAAATCCATAGCAAGATGCATCCATGGCAAACTAGGAACCTCCAAAGGGCACAGCAACCCTTCAGCCGGGGCATGTGAGGACTTCGACCTAGCGCACACAGTACACTGATGCAGCCACTTGATGATTTCTCTTTGCCACCCTGGCCACCAGAAACTTCGACTAATCAACTTTCTAGTTTCCGAAATCCCTGGATTACCCGCCAACTGAGACTCATGACATTCAGCAAACAAAGCTCTCAAGGCTCTAGGCACAATTTTCCATACGGAGAGTTTGTTGGTGCAGCATTCTGGACCTCTAGGATGCTATTTTCCAACTCAGAACCCAATGCTGACACCACCACCCCTCTCTGCAAAATACATTCCTCCTTCTCAGAATTAACTGCTGGAGAGAAACTACGAGACAAAGCATCCGCTTTAACAATCTTTGTCACAGGGATATATGTTACGGAGAAATGGAACCGGGTAAACAAGTATTGATTTAGGCGGGCACCACCTCAATAAAATATGATGAGTTGGGATCACTCCTGCATGTGGAAAAATTACCAAAAGACCAAAAACAAAGAAGAAGGCACATGCATATAAACAAGGATCACCAACCAAGTATGTAATCACATCATATAAAGTTTATTTGAAGACCAAGCCATAGTAAACACACATATTAAAAACAGTTAAAAAACACATAAAGCAAATACAAGAGAAAGTGTCCACAATAATGAGTTTAATACTCAAAAAGTACCCACATGCCTTCAATCAAATACCGTATTTTTCGGACTATAAGACGCACCGGACTATAAGACGCACCCAGGTTTTAGAGGTGGAAAATAGGGAAAAAATATATTTGAAGCAAAAAATGTGGTAAAATATTTAAAGGGTGTCTGTCATCCCATTTTTGGACTACGAGATAGGCCATCGCCATCAGGGGCTTATCTTACATTCTGTAATGTTGTAGATAAGCCCCGATGTCACCTGAAAGAGAAGAAAAACGAGTTACCGTATATTATACTCACCCAGGGGCGGTCTGCCGTCTGGTCCGATGGGCGTCGTGGTCTGGGGCCTCCCATCTTGTAGTGAAGCTGGCCTCTTCTTTCCGTCCCATCGCGGCTCCTGCGCAGGCGCACTGATCTGCCCTGGTGAGGGCAGCGCAGAGTACTGCAGTGCGCAGGCGCTGGACCTCTCTGACCTTTCCTGGCGCCTGCGCACTGCAGTACTCTGCTCTGCCCTCATCAGGGCAGATCAGTGCGCCTGCGCAGGAGCCGCGATGGGATGGAAAGAAGAGGCCGGCTTCGCTACAAGATGGGAGGCGCCGAACCGGACCGCGACTCCCTCCGGACCGGACGGCGGAACGCCCTGCGTGAGTATAATATACGGTAACTCATTTTTCTTTTCTTTCAGGTGACATTGGGGGCTTATCTACAGCATTCTAGAATGCTGTAGATAAGCCCCTGATGGCGGTGTCATAGAGCAAAAATGGGGTGACACCGTTTTTAAACTTTTAATCCAGATTACACTCACTTCTGTGGCCACGCTAGACAGGAAGTACCAGCTGGGAGAACTTCCTCCTGTACCTCTTGTCTAGTGTGGCCGCACTATATTAACAGCGCGGCGGCTCACACAGTGGAGGTGCAACTTCACCGCCGGCGGCTCACACTGTGGAGTCTGCCGCTTCCCGCAGACCATCTTCACCACCGGCGTCTCCTGCTCCACAGCCGGCGGCTCACACAGGCCTTCTTCACCGCCGGCGGCATCAGCGTCACCGCCGGCGGCTTCCCCTTCACCGCCGGCGGCTCCTGCTCTACCGCCTGCGGCTCTCGCAGGCCTTCTTCACCGCCGGCGGCTTCAGCGTCACCGCCGGCGGCTTCCGCTTCACCGCCGGCGGCTCTTGCTCCACTGCCGGTGGCTCCTGCAGGCTTTCTTCACCGCTGGCGGCTTCAGCGTCACCGCCGGCGGCTTCCGCTTCACCGCCGGCGGCTCCTGCTCCACCGCCGGCGGCTCCTGCAGGCCTTCTTCACCGCCGGCGGCTTCAGCGTCACCGCCGGCGGCTTCCGCTTCACCGCCAGCGGCTCCTGCTCCACCGCTGGCGGCTCTCGCAGGCTTTCTTCACCGCCGGCGGCTTCAGCTTCACCGCCGGCGGCTTTCGCTTCACCGCCGGCGGCTCCAGCTCCATCGCCGGCGGCTCTCGCAGGCTTTCTTCACTGCCGGCGGCTGCAGCTCCACCGCCGGCGGCTTTCGCTTCACCGCCGGCAGCTCCTGCTCCACCGCCGGCGGCTCTCGCAGTCCTTCACCGCCGGCGGCTCCTGCTCCACCGCCAACGGCTCCCGCCATGCTGGAGACTCCCGCAGTGCCGCTCCACCGCCAGCGGCTCCCAGCTCCTGCACTACCGCTCCACGGACGCCGGCTCTGAGTTCCTGTGATGCCGCTGGACCCCATTTACAGGTACGTTCCGATCATAAGACGCAACCCTCATTTCCCCCCCGATTTTGGGGGGAAAAAAGTGCGTCTTTTGGTCTGAAAAATACGGTAAGTGCTGATGAATATTGAACAAAAATAGTCTACTAAGGATTGTAAACAAGACAATTCGTATTATCATCATCATCAAGTAGGCAAAAAACAGGGTATATGAGTATATAGGACTAAGTGAGGCTTGCTCCTTTTTTTGCGTTTTTTAGCGCTGCACATCGTGCGCTATCGGTCGCATGCGCAATGTTCCCCTATCATTAACATGGCGGGCGCAGGGTCTAGCGCTTGCACGCGCTCATCAGCGTTTGGCGTGCGCTGCGCATTTTCCAGGTGTGCGCCCAGACGCGCTAGACGCTACATGTTGCATTTTTTTTCCGGCACACCAATTTAAAAAGGCGCGTGCGCACGTGTGCGCACGCTGTGCGCATATAAATAGCATTGCCGTCTATGGGGGCACTGGCGGGCGCGTGGCTGTGCGCTTGTCAGCGCTTGTGCGCGCACGCGATTTTTGAGTAAACAATGTCTAGACACTTGTCTAAAACACCCCCTACACAAGATACATTGTTTGTGAGGGGAGTAGATAAAGGAAGGTGTCTTCAGTGCCAGACAGACCCCTACTCAGACTGCCTGGAGACTGCATGCTGATAAAGAGACCAGAAGATACAGCCTGGACCCCTATGAAAGGCCTGAACATACAGCCTGAACCCAACTACACTGCCTGGAGACACTCCATGAGACTGGAAGATCCATCCTGGACCCCTACTACACAGCCTGGACCCTAATACTGCCTGGAGACACTGCGCCTGGACCCAAGTACAGCCTGGACCCTAATACTGCCTGGAGACAGTGTGCCTGGACTCTGACTGCGTTGAAGACACAGCAAGACCGATACAAAGTGCAAGAATGTGAGTATTCTTTAACCAAATGACTGCCTGTCCTTTACAATGTAATATGTACTCATGTTTTTTTATTTTTTTATTTTTTTTGTTGCAGCATGTCTTCTGGATCCCAATATTCCCCATCCTGGCAAGAACTGGCCAAAGCAGAGCGTGATGTGAGTATCTTCCTGCCTTTGGGTAAGTATAGCTGCTGAATGTACAAATGGCTAAAATTTGTGTTCCTTTTTCAGACATCATCGTCGGACACGGACATTGAGGAGTCACAGCAGGAGCAGTCGCAGCCGAGTCAAGTCCTGGTGGCGAGACGAAATGTAAGTATCTAGCCTTTGAATGTCTATTTCTCTTTTGTTCCTATCTTTTTTTTATTTCTGAAAAATATACAAGATTGTAATTTTTTTTTTTTCTAGGTTCCACAACGGGACGAGGACCTGTATGTGGACAACGAGGCCCTCATCTGCCAGGTCCATGAGCGTGTCCTGTTGTGGGACAGCCGTGATCCGCAGTACAAGGACAATGTGGTGAGCCGGCGGCTATGGAACGAGGTGGCCGCAGCATTGATGGATGGCTGGGACAGCGCCTCTCCAAACCTCAAAAAGGCGTTTAGTAAGTATTTTCATTCTCTGTAATGCCGCAGTCACTCTTGTTCCTGATGGCACTGATGGGTTTGCTGGCAGATATATTCTACCACAAACCCAACAGTGTCATGTGGTTCAACAGTGACTGCCCTGTGTATGCTATTGCTATGTGTTGTGCATTCTATTGAGTTTTTTATGCTGCACTCACTCTTGTTCCTCATGGCACTGATGGGTTTGCTGGCAGATATATTCTCTACAGCAAACCCAACAGTGTCATGTGGTTCAACAGTGACTGCCCTGTGTATGCTATTGCTATGTGTTGTGCATTCTATTGAGTTTTTTATGCTGCACTCACTCTTGTTCCTCATGGCACTGATGGGTTTGCTGGCAGATATATTCTACCAGCAAACCCAACAGTGTCATGTGGTTCAACAGTGACTGCCCTGTGTATGCTATTGCTATGTGTTGTGCATTCTATTGAGTTTTTTATGCTGCACTCACTCTTGTTCCTCATGGCACTGATGGGTTTGCTGGCAGATATATTCTACCAGCAAACCCAACAGTGCCATCTGGTTCAACAGTGACTGCACTGTGCATTGTATAGCTTTTTAATGCTGCATTGACAGTTTGACATTTTCACTCAGGTGTGTGTGATGAGACAGATTTTGCCCTGACTGCATTGTATAATTATTTTTTTTTTCCTCTACAGTGAACAAAGTCCGCACACGATGGCGCTCGATGAAGGACCGCTTCAACACTGATGTTCGAGCAGAGGGACAGGTTCGCAGTGGTTCAGCAGCAAGGGCCAGAAGGAAATATCGATACTATAGCGAGTTGGCGTTCCTGAGACCGGTCCTTGCCAGCAGAGCGTAAGTTTTTTCTATTTTTTTTCTTTTTTTTTTATCAGTGCTTTTTTTTCCACAGCTGATGCTTCTTGTTAATGCATTATAGTAATGTTTTGGTTTTCTTTCCACAGCACCTGGAGCAGCACCATGCAGCCTGTTCCTGAAGCGGTCCTTCCTCGGACGACCTTGGACCCGTCCCTGCCATCCGATAGCCTGGAAGCAACTTGCAGGTCAGCAACACGGACAGCTGGTGACCAGGAAGCTGGTCCATCAGGTCTTCCCCTCCCCCAGGTCTCTGCCACTGGTTATGCGGGCACTTCTCGCCAGCGGCAGAGGGCCATGGAGAGGAATGTCTTGCTCGAGTTCATGCACTTGAGCGAGGCCTTTCATGGCAATATCAAGTCGCTGGCAGGCACAGTTGGAAGCGGTTTTTCACTGATGGAACAAGGTTTTACACACATGGATCACCGCTTCAACAGTGTCGAACAGCGTCTTGATCGCCTGGAGGCCGACCTCAACAGACCAGCGCACCATTTTTTCAGTAAAATTGAATGGGGCATGGCGGAACACCTTAGTCCTGAGCAACAGCTGAGTGTGTTGCAGGCCTGCAACACTGCTTACTTGCAGGCTATGCAGCAGAATCGGTACGTGCAGCAGTCAGTGGTTGCATATCCAACTGTGCCACCACTGACTCGACACACATCCCTACCGACTTCTGCTGCATACCACTGCACGGCCACCAGTATTCCGAGTCACCACTACACCACCACAAGTCCGAGTACTGCTGGACACTCCACCGTCGCCACCACCATGGCAAGCGCTGCTCCTGTCTGGAGCACCACCACCACAGACACTGGTCCACAGTCTTGGACTCACGCCACCGCAGTACCTGCTTGGGCCACCGCACCCACTTCTCCTTCTAGGAGTACCGCCACCAGTCAGCAACAATTTAGGGCCACCGCACCCACTTCTCCTAGGAGTACCGCCACCAGTCAGCAACAATTTATGGCCACCGCACCCACTTCTCCTTCTAGGAGTACCGCCACCAGTCAGCAACAATTTAGGGCCACCGCACCCACTGATCCTAGGAGTACCGCCACCAGTCAGCAACAATTTATGGCCACCGCACCAACTTCTCCTTCTAGGAATACCGCCACCAGTCAGCAACAATTTAGGGCTAACCGCAGCCACTTCTAGTTCTAGGAGTACCGCCACCAGTCAGCAACAATTTAGGAGCACAGCTGCCAGTTCTCCTTCTTGGAACACCGCCACCACTTGTGCTACTCAGAGCACCGCCAACACTTCTACCACCACCGCCACAGCCACCACCGAGAATGAGACGTGTGACCCACATTCACTGTTTTATGTGTCAAGGCCACGGTCCACCAGCTCAAGGCGGACACAGAGAAGTCAGTCCATGCAGGGTACTCGAAGAAAAAAAGCAAAACTTTGTTGGTCCATCCACCCTCTCCTCCTAATGTGTCTCAAACTGCCTCTACTTCGATGTCTGATCTTCCTTCACCCACTACTTTTGTCGCCCCTTCCCCTCAAACCCCTTCATCGCTTTCCAGCCGCTCTTCATCTCTGCACACCCCCAGAGTATCCAAATCCCCACCTAAACGTCATTCGCAATAAAATTTGTTTTTTTGTAAAATCTGTACTAATCAGATTTTTCTAAAACTTCTGTGCCAGTCACAATCCAGTGGTCATGTTGTACACAAATTGTACTAATCTGATTTTTCTACAACTTCTGGGGCAGTCACAATCCGGCGGTCATGTTGTACACAAATTGTACTAATATGCTTTTTCTAAAACTTCAGCGGCAGTCACAATATGATGGTCATGTTGTACACAAATTGTACTAATCTGATTTTTCTACAACTTCAGCGGCAGTCACAATACGATGGTCATGTTGTACACAAATTGTACTAATCTGATTTTTCTACAACTTCTGGGCAGTCACAATCCGGTGGTCATGTTGTACACAAATTGTACTAATATGCTTTTTCTAAAACTTCAGCGGCAGTCACAATACGATGGTCATGTTGTACACAAATTGTACTAATATGCTTTTTCTAAAACTTCAGCGGCAGTCACAATACGATGGTCATGTTGTATACAAATTGTACTAATCTGATTTTTCTACAACTTCTGGGGCAGTCACAATCCGGTGGTCATGTTGTACACAAATTGTACTAATATGCTTTTTCTAAAACTTCAGCGGCAGTCACAATACGATGGTCATGTTGTACACAATAAATGTACTAATCTGATCTATCCAAAACGTCAGTGTCAATAAAAATGTGGTTTTCTTTTGTACTAAATAAATGTAAATGTGATCTATACAAATGTCATCCAACTCAGTGCCAATTAAAATGTGGTTTCCTGTTGTACAAAATAAATGTGCCAATCTTCTTTTAGTAATTTGTTGCTTCTGTTAATTTAGTCGCCTACACACTGCGCCGTGGACAGACTGCGCCGTACACTTTGCGTTTTTGACTACACATAACTCTAGGAATGACACATGTTTGTGTCTTTCCTGGAGATATGTTTACTCCAAAACACAAATATATGACTTGTATTTTCGCCACCAGTCTGTCTGTCTGCTAATATTGCACAGACTGAATAGAGGAAGGTGTTGAGTGCAAGGCATATCTATTTTACCTTGCCAGATATCATAAAAAGTGAAAAGAGTCTGGTGTGTTTTTCACATTATTTCACTTTGTGATACAAGGCCAGAGATTCTAGATATAGCTTGTAATTAACCACATCCTCTATTCAGTGTGTGTTGAAGAAACTGAGGAGATGATGGTGAAAATACACTTTATATGTACAATACCCTGGACTTGTATCATTACTATATCACCTGGCCAGGTGAATAAACATGAGTTTTAACCTGCATTGTCGCTTCAGTCTGCATATATTTCAAGCATACTATAGCGATGCATCAGTTTGTAACTCATGTGTATTCACCTGCCCAGCCTTGTATCATTACTATCACACCTGGCAGGTGAACAGACATGAGTTTTAACCAGCAGCGTTGATTCAGTATGCATTAATTTGAAGCATACTGTAGCGATGCTGCTGTGTATAACTCATATGTACTCACCTGCCCAGCCTTGTATCATTACTATCACACCTGGGCAGGTGAACAGACATGAGTTTTAACCAGCAGCGTTGATTCAGTCTGCATTTATTTGAAGCATACTGTAGCGATGCTGCTGTTTATAACTCATATGTACTCACCTGCCCAGCCTTGTATCATTACTATCACACCTGGGCAGGTGAATAGACATGAAGTTTTAACCAGCAGCGTTGCTTCAGTCTGCATTTATTTGAAGCATACTGTAGCGATGCTGCTGTTTAGAACTCATGTGTATTCACCTGCCCAGGCCTGATACATTCTGAAGTGAGAATGTGTTATTTGGGGCATCACCACTTCAGCATGACACCAGGCATTGGTATTGAACAAGATGTATAATCTTTATTATCTCTGCGTTCCAAATCAAGTCACAGTGATGAAAATACAAATTATATTTATAGTCACATGGTCAGGTATAAAAAGTTACAGATGCTTGTGCATCCCCAAATCAATCTTTGAAACATCAGGCCAGGTGACACAAATATTTGTTGTGTTATCTCCACCGTCACTGCAAATGGAACCAAAACTGGAGAGATGATAAAGGTCATACAACTTGTGTGCATGTATAGTGAACTACCTAGTCAGGATTACAAATAAATTGATGATGCACCCAAAAATATGCATCATGAATTCACTGGTAAACCTGGCCAGTTCATAATTGTTTTTGAGTTTAAAAACAGAGACTGCACATGGTACAGGTATAAACAGAGGTATTTTATTAACATACAGACAAAAAGGTATTTTATTGACATACAGACAAGAACATTATTTTACACCATTTGATCTTGCCATTCCACCCATCCTACATCTGAGATGAAGTAGGCCGCAAATTGGTCTCTCATTTGGCTGACTTCAACCGAAGACCTGAGAGGGTGCTGAGTGAGCTCAGGCAATGGGTTAGGAGCTGCATCATCAAGTTCAAAGTTTGGGTGCTCTTTCGCCATGACAAAGTTATGTAGCACCACACATGCTTTCACTACTTCATCCACTGTTTCCACTTTCAGATGAATGACTGTGCCCAGAATGCGCCATCTGGAAACAAGTATACCGAAGGCACATTCTACTGTTCTGCTTGCCCTGGTCAGCCTGTAATTGAAAATTTTTTTGTTGTGGTCCAAGTCCCGGCTGGAGTAAGGTTTTAGCAGGTGTTGGCTCATCTGGAATGCCTCATCCCCAACCATGACAAATGGCAGTAGTGGACCTTCGGTGTGGGGAAGTGGCCGTGGCATGGGGAAATTGAACTGGTTTCCATACAACCTCCGGCCCAAGTCCGAGTTCTTAAACGCCTGTGAGTCATTCCCACAGCCAAATGCCCCAATGTCCACCGCAACAAACATACAGTCTGCATCCGCAATGGCCATAAGAACTGTAGAAAAGTACTTCTTGTAATTGTAGTACTCCGAGCCTGTTCTTTTAGGTTTGATAATCCGTATGTGTTTCCCATCAACTGCTCCCAAACAGTTGGGGAAATTGCAGGTTGTCCAGAATTTTTCGGCTATTTCTAGCCACTTTTCTGTGGTGGGCAGGGGCATAAATTCCGGACAGAGAACATTCCACAATGCCCGGCAGGTGTCAACAACAATTCCTGACAACGTGGAGATACCAATCCGGTACTGGAAGTGGAATGAAGACAGGCTCTCTCCAGTAGCAAGGAATCTAGAGAAAGAAAAAAAAATATTATTGTATATGTTTTTTTAAAACATTAATAAAAAAAGTACATGCATAAAAATAATTGTGCAGGTCTTTGTTTACTAGATAGCAGAACAATAATTGTGGCAGCTTTGGAATAGTACATGGCAGAACAAATAAAATGATGCAGGCATTGGTTTCTCAATATTACGTACCGTAATGTCACCAGGAGTCTTTCCTCTGGAGGAATCGCCCGACGGAGCTGTGTGTCCTGTCTCCTGATGAATTGTTGTACCCGAGCAAGTAAATCCCTGAAGGTTTGTTGTGACATCCGGGTATAGTCCGTAAATTTCTCAGGGTTTGCCTGCAGCTCACTGTAGAGGGTGTGGTACGCTCCAAGGCTCTCCCGGAGTTCAACAATGGGATGTACCCACAAACGCCGCCGCTGCCGTCTCCAATGTCTCTCTCTCTCTCCCTTTCTTCATGGCAAGCCACTGCATAAGCCTGAGCCATAGCAATGTCCAGATCCAAGTTGAAGTGGAAAGTCTTCCAGCGCAGATCCATGTTCACAAAGGCAAATGGAAGCAAATGTGAAGAATGGCTGTGAACAGGCTCTATATAAAGATTTCCCATAAGACACGCCCACTGGTGTCCCATTGGTGGAGTCTGTTGCAAGAATTTTTCAAGGATTTTCCTCCTGTGAAATGCGCCGAAAAAACGCAAACGCATACAAAAACGCTTGAAATTGCATACAATCGCATACAATCGCTGCGTTTTTTAAAAGCAATGCGCACTCTTCGACTGCATAATATCGCAGCTATTACACACGTTTGCACGCGTTTTTTTCATGCGTTTTATGTGCGCTCGATACGCAGCGCTAAAAAACGCTAGTGTGAAAGTAGCCTTATCTAGATATATGATGTGACTTAGTATTAGGGACTTGTTTTGGTCTATTATTTGAGGATATTAACTCCTCACTCAGTAGGATATTTCATCCCACTATGTATGTAAAAATTTTTTTTGCCTACTTGATGATGATGATAATATGAATTGTCTTGTTTACAATCCTTAGTAGACTATTTTTGTGCAATATTCATCAGCATTTATTTGATTGAAGGCATGTGGGTACTTTTTTGAGTATTAAACTCATTATTGTGGACTCTTTCTCTTGTATTTGCTTTATGTGTTTTTTAACTGTTTTTAATATGTGTGTTTACTATGGCTTTGTCTTCAAATAAACTTTATATGATGTGATTACATACTTGGTCGGTGATCCTTGTTTATATGCATGTGCCTTCTTCTTTGTTTTTGGTCTTTTGGAGAAATGGAACCGGGCAAAAAACAGTGCCGACCTAGCTTGACGGGCATTCAAACGTTTGGCAGCATCCAGATATATCAGATTCTTATGATCAGTAAAAACCTGTATTGGATGTCTAGCCCCCTCCAAAAAATGTCGCCAATACTCAAATGCGAGTTAGCCAGCAACTCTCGGTTCCCAACATCATAGATGAGCTCAGTCTCTGAAAATTTTTTAGAAAAGAAAGCATAGGGATGCACCCCATCCTCTCCCTCCTGGGGCAGAACTGCCCCCACCTCTACTGATGGGGCATCAACCTCTACCAGAAATGGCTTGGTCTGATCTGTCTGGATCAAAACAGGAGCAGAGCTAGACCTCTCCTTGAGATGCTCAAAAGCCTTAACAGCCTTAGTGGACCATTGGAGAGTATTAGAACCCTTCTTAGTGGGATCAGTTATAGGTTTAGCGATAACAGAAACATTCTTTATGAATTTTCTATAATTAGCAAACCCTAAAAATCTTTGAACTGACTTTAAACATTCAGGCCTAGGCCACTCCAGTACTGCCTGAACCTTCACCGGGTCCATCTCAAACCCATCACTGGAGACAAAGTACCCCAAAAATCTCATTTTCTGTACCGCAAACTCGCACTTCTCCAATTTAGCAAAGAGTGTGTTTTCGCTCAAAATCTGTAGAACTTTGCGGACTCTCTGCCAATGCGACTCCAGATCAGGTGAATAGATCAAAATATCATCCAAATAAACAATAACACTCCTACCGATCAACGGCCTCAGAATGTCATTAATGAAATTTTGAAAAAACGCAGGCGCATTAGTAAGGCTAAAAGGCATTACCAGACATTCAAAATGACCTTCCGGGGTATTAAAGGCTGTCTTCCATTCATCGCCCTCCTTCACCCGCAGCAAATTATATGCCCCACGGAGGTCAATCTTAGAGAACCACTTAGCATCGGTTAGTTGGTTAAACAAATCCGGAATTAGCTGCAACAGGTAAGGATTGCGCACAGTGATCTTATTAATCTCCCGAAAATCCAGACACGGCCTAAGGCCCCCATCCTTCTTTTTGACAAAAAAATCCTACAGCCACAGGGGACTTAGAGGGTCTTATATGACCTGCAGCTAAACTAGTCTGTAGGTGTTCCTTTAAGGCCTCGCTCTCGGGAATCGTCAGATTAAATAAACGACTCTTAGGGAGTGTAGCACCTGGGACGAACTCAATAGCGCAATCGTAATCTTTATGGGGTGGTAGAGCTTGCGACTCAACTTCCGAAAATACCTTCCAGAAATCCTGAATGGCTTCAGGTAGCTCCCTCTTCACAACAGCAGCAATGTGAACATTACAACATTTACCATAACACCCCTGACCCCAGGACCTTATAGTACTAGATGACGAGTCCTGCAAAGGATTGTACATTTTTAACCAGGGTAAACCTAGGACGACTGGAAAAGGCAAATTAGCAGTACAAACAAGTTTATACACTCCTGATGTTCCATATTCACAATAAGTGGGAACCCGGTGACTGTTCGAGAAATGCACCCATGCTCCAGGGGAGTGTTATCAATCGCCACAGCAGGAAAAGGAGATGACAATGGTTCAGAATCAAACTTATATTTGTCTAGAAATTGTTGATCAATCAAATTAAGTGCAGAACCACAATCCACCATTACCTGAAAATCAATGGAATGACCAAAATAGGTGGTATTACCAGAAAAAAAATACTCCTGTAGACCATAAAAACGCAATACGAATGGGAGTGTTGCTCCTACTGACCTTTATTTTCCTTTCTTTATGCGAACCTCGCATTGCTTAATAAAATGGTCAGCCTTACCACAATACAAGCATAGCCCCTCAGAGAACCTCCTCTCCCTCTCCTGGGAACGAGAGGACATCGCCCCAAGTTGCATAGGTTCCCCGCTGTCGACGGGGCTATCCTGAGAGACAGGGTCCAGCATTATAAGAGCCTTCTCTTCATTCTGCCTGTCTCTCAATCTTCTATCCATATGGATATCTAACTGCATAGCAGTTTCCAAAGTAGTAGGTGCAGGATATGCAATGAGCAAATCTTTAACCCTTTCACTAAAACCTGCTAAAAACTGACTCTTGAGCGCTGGGTCATTCCACCTGACCTCTGCGGACCATCGTCTGAACAGGGTGCATACCTCTCAGCATCACCAGAACCCTGTTTAAGCCGTCTGACCTCTGCCTCAGCTGATGTGACCCGATCAGGATCATCATATAACAACCCCATAGCAGTAAAAAAATGCTTCTACTGACGTGAAACAAGGATAATCAGGATGTAATGAAAATGCCCAGATTTGGGGTTCACTTCGCAATAAAGACATAATAATCCCCACACGCTGTAATTTATTCCCTGAGGATCCAGGTCTAAGCCGAAAATATAGTAAACTGTCATGTATAGTGTACAGTTCCTATAGCGTCTTGTGCTTGGGTGCGAGGAAAACACAGGAGACATAGGTTGAAATGAAATGACTTGTATTACTTCATACAAGCATGCTGAAAAGTTCACACAGTTTGCAGGAACAGAGACAGGGGACACAGCAGGCTAGAGCAACTTCAAGCACTACAATAAATCTCCAAAGCAGGTTCAGGATCTCTTCTCTGTACCGTAATTCCTCTGCAAACATGGATTCACCAAACAGCAGGTTTCCAGAGTCCAAAGGTGTTCCAAGGTTCCTCAGTAGGGAATAGCTGGAGTACAAGTCCAAGGCTTCCAGGAGTCAGGTCACAGACTGACTGAGGCTTGATTCAGGAGCACTGATTGTTCAGCTGAGGCTGCTTAAGAAGCAAGAGGGAAGAATCAGGGCGGGAACATGAAAACTGGAAACTCCATATTAACTCAGGGCAAGAGCTGCAGAAAGACAGAAAGCAAAATGGCCGACGGAAAACTGAGTTTCAAGGAACATGTCAACAGAGACAAAGAACCTTACATTACTCCCCCCTTAGGGACAACCTCCGGATGACCTCAGACCAGGCTTGTCAGGGTACCTCTGATGAAACTGGCGGAGCAGGCGAGGAGCATTTACATTATTGACTGGTTCCCATAAGTTGTCCTCCACTGGGTAGCCCTGCCATTTAATCAAATATTGCAACTGATTTCTGTACAACCTGGAATCTAGAATCCTTTCCACCATAAATTCTTCCTGACCATCGACCAGCACTGGGTCAGGGCAAGGAGAAGAACGTCCAGGAAACGTATTGGGTGTTGCAGCCTTTAGTAGGGATACATGAAAGACAGGATGGATTCTCATAGTTCTGGGCAGTTGAAGACGACAAGCAACAGCACTTATAATCTTACTGATCTTATAAGGTCCAATGTACTTATGTCCCAATTTAGACGATGGAATCTTTAATTTAAGATTTCTGGTTGACAGCCAGACCAAATCTCCTACCTTGAAAGCTGGTGCAGGTTTACGAAATTTATCTGCTGCTTTCTTGTACCTTTCCTGAGCCAATTCTAGATTTTCCTTTAGAAGATCCATATTCTTTTGTAAAGAAGTGATTCTTTCAGCCACTGCCGGCAAGGGCGTATCTATGGAAATCGAGGAAGAATGTTAGGATGATAACCTAGATTGAAGTAAAAAGGAGACTGCTTAGTGGAGGCGCTCTGAGAGTTGTTATAAGAGGACTCAGCCAGTGGAAGTAGATCCACCCAATCATCCTGTAGGTGGCAGATAAAACAGAGGAGATACTGCTCCAGGGTCTGATTGGTTCGTTCTGTCTGTCCATTAGTCTGGGGATGAAAAGCAGAAGAAAGGTTTACTTTAATGTCCAATGCTGCACAGAAATTTTGCCAAAACCTTGAAGTGAATTGCACCCCTCGATCCGAAATGACCTCATCCGGTACTCCATGTAAGCGAAACACATTCTTAATCATCAAATCTGATGTCTGTTTTGCAGTGGGTAAGCCGACACAAGGGATAAAATGAGCTGCCTTTGTTAGACGGTCAACCACCACTAGAATGGTGTTCTTCCCTTGAGAGGTTGGTAACTCCACAATGAAGTCCATAGAAATGGATCCCCACGGGCGGGACGGGGTGGGAAGAGGTTGCAACAGACCAGTTGGTGAGGAGCGAGGTGTTTTGCATCTTGCACAGACTTCACATGAAGTGACATAGTTTAAAACATTTTTCCTGTAAGTGGGCCACCAAAAGAAACAAGAAAGAAATTCTTGTGTCTTTAGAATTCCCCTATGCCCGGCTATCTTGGAATCGTGGATGAGTTGCAATACTCTCAATCTGACTGTTTCAGGTATATACAGACGTTGTCCCTGAATCCACACACCATTCTTAAAGACAAGACTTAAGTCCCTTGGGGTTGAGCCAACAAAGAATCCGCATGGTATGCTTCCTTGATGTCCTTAAGTAGGTCTTGATTATGAATCACTCCCAGGCATCTAGAGTCAGGAAGAATAGTCTTAGGAGGAGTAAGTGGACGTGTCTCTGCTGAATGAATCCTAGAGAGTGCATCAGCCTTTCCATTGCGCGATCCTGGTCTATAAGAAATGACAAAATTAAATTGGTTTAGGAAAAGATTCCAGCGAGCCTGGCGAGGAGTCAGGCACTTAGCCGACCTGATAAATTCAAGGTTACGATGGTCTGTCAGGACGACTATTTGCTGTGCAGCTCCCTGAAGAAGGTGTCTCCATTCCTTGAAGGCGGCAATAATGGCCAACAATTCTCTATTGCCCACATCGTAGTTCCTCTCAGCCGAAGACAACTGCTGGGAAAAGAAGGCACAGGGATGCAAGACATTCTTCTCACCTATTCTCTGAGAGAGTATAGCTCCAACGGCACAGTCTGAAGCATCCACCTCTATTATGAAGGCAAGCTCGGGGTTGGGATGTACTAAGATAGGTGCGGTGGTAAATTTATCCTTTAAACAGGAAAATGCTTCCTGAGCTTGCGGGGTCCAGGAGAACCTAGACTGTTTCCGGGTAAGTTGGGTGATAGGTGACACTACCTCAGAAAAATTCTTAATGAAACGTCTATAGAAGTTGGCAAACCCGATGAAGCGTTGCACCTCCTTCACATTTCTAGGAATTGGCCAATCCTTGATGGCTTGGGTCTTGCTTCCATCCATACTAATCCCTTGCGTAGATAGTACATACCCCAGAAATTGAATTTCGGTCCTATGGAATTCACACTTTTCAAGTTTGATGTAGAGATGGTTTTGTCTTAGGCGTTCTAAGACCATTCTCACATGTCCATGATGTTCCTCTGTGGAGTTAGAAAAAATTAGAATATCATCCAGATAAATCACCACAAATGTATCTAGGAGATCCCTGAAGATATCATTCACGAAGTGTTGGAAAGTGGCTGGGGCGGTACTCAGACCAAAAGGCATAACTAGATATTCAAAGTGTCCATAGCGTGACCTGAAAGCAGTCTTCCATTCATCCTCAGGTCTAATACGGACCAAGTTATAGGCCCCACGGAGATCCAGTTTAGAGAAAATTTTGGCATGCCGCACTCTCTCCAACAACTCAGGGATTAAAGGCAATGGATAACGGTTTCTAATAGTAACCTTATTGAGTTCCCTATAGTCTATGCAGGGTCTCAGAGATCCATCTTTCCTCTTCACAAAGAAGATGGGTGCACCTGCGGGAGATGAAGAGGGGCGTATGAAGCCCTTGGCTAAATTTTCGTCTATATAATCCTTCAAAGCTTTTAGCTCAGGCCCCGCTAGGGGTAGATCTTACCAAAAGGTATCTCGGCTCCAGGCAATAATTCAATTGGACAATCATATGGACGGTGAGGAGGAAGCTGATCAGCGTTCTTCTTGTCACATAAATCCACATAGTCCTGGTATACAGCTGGTAGTTCAGGGACTGACATGGTTCCTTTAGGAACAGAGCAAGCTGAAACTCCTTGACTCATCTGTTTCTCCGGAAAGTGTAATTCCTTGGTCTCCCAGTTAATCGTAGGATTCTGCGCCTGCAGCCATGGTAGCCCTAGAATAATGGGAAAGTGGGGAGAAGAGATAAGCATAAAAGACATTTTCTCCTGATGATCTTTACCCATAAGGACCCTCAAAGGCTCTGTTTCTTGATCCACTGGTCCAGAAGTCAGTAGAGAGCCATCCACAGTCTCCATCTGTACTGGAGTAGCCTTCTTCACTGAACGTATCCCGTTTCAGAGCAAAGGAGATATCCATAAAATTTCCACTTGCTCCTGAGTCGATCATAGCAGAGCTAGGCACCCAGACTGAGTCAACCCAGAGTTTGATGGAAAGGAAGCAATGAGAATTGTTTCTTTTACAACTCAGCTGGGACACCGCTGAGGAAACTTGAAAAATTGCAGCGTTTATACCGTCATCGTCCCCAGAACTAACAGAGTTTAAGTCCGAGAAATCAAGATCTCTTGCAGCAGATCTCTCTGGAGCCTGAGGCTCGGACATGACAGAGCTCCTCTCGCAACACTCACAGTGAATGACTGCTGCAGTAGTCTTACGAGAACGGCTGGGGCAGTTTATAATGAAGTGCCCTGACTTACCACAGTAGAAACATAGATTTTCCTTTATACAATGTTCTTTGCGTGCATCACTAACCCGTCTTTGTAAAGAGTCCACCTGCATGGGTTCAGGTTCTGGTTCCCTTGTGATCCTACTCAAAGGTTCCTTAGCTGAGGAGGGAGGTAGTAAAAGGTTAGTGCGATTATTTTCGAACCATCTCTCTTGTCTGCGTTCAGTCAGACGAGCATCAATACGGATACAATAGTTAATAAAGTCACCTAACGCAGTGGGAGGGTCGGCACGAGCAAGTTCATCCTTAATCAGTGGAGACAACCCTTTCCGAAAAATAGATTTTTTAGCGGAAGTGTCCCAAGTGGTATCAAGAGCCCATCTCCTGAAATCCAGGGCATATTCGGCTACTGAACGCTTACCTTGGCGCAAAGTTAACATGGCTGCTTCAGCTGTTGCACCTCGATTGGGGTCATCAAACACCTGCCCCATGGCTGAAATAAAAGCATCAAGGTGATTCAAACAATCATTCTCAGTCTCAATCAGAGGGTTTGCCCACATCAAAGCCTTATTGGTAAGCAACATGATTATAGTAAGCACTTTGGATCGTTCAGTGGGAAATTGTGAAGCATGTGCAGAGAAAAATAAATTGCATTGATTAATAAATCCCCTGAATTTCTCACGTTCACCGCCAAAACGAAAAGGAGGTAATTTGGGGATCCCAGAACTCGGGGTTATGGCAGGAGCCTGGGCTCGTTCCTCTAGAGCCTCAATCCTGGCTCGCAATTCCTGGGTAGTCTGTCCAAACACTTGCAAATTATGATTAGTGAGGTCCTGTAGGCTTGCAAAACGGGTCTTTAAAGTCTGTACATCTGAAAGGATTGTATCAGTCACCTCCGCAAAGTTCCTTTATGCGGGCCTCCATCTTCCAGATCTTTTAAGGCAGAAGTGCTGGAAGGAGAAGAGGAAAGGAAAAAAAAAATAGTGTTCACCTGTGGTAACACTCCAGAGTAAAATTTTAAGGGAATGCGCTCACCTGGAATGGTTGTGAGAAGTCACAACCACTGTCATCACATAAGGTATTAAACGGACATCTGGTATCCACAGTCACAGCAGACACGGCTTTCCCAGACCCAGCAGACACTAAACATTGGCTCCTGAATCTTGTCATGTATAGTGTACAGTTCCTATAGCGTCTTGTGCTTGGGTGCGAGGAAAACACAGGAGACATAGGTTGAAATGAAATGACTTGTATTACTTCATACAAGCATGCTGAAAAGTTCACACAGTTTGCAGGAACAGAGACAGGAGACACAGCAGGCCAGAGCAACTTCAAGCACTACAATAAATCTCCAAAGCAGGTTCAGGATCTCTTCTCTGTACCGTAATTCCTCTGCAAACATGGATTCACCAAACAGCAGGTTTCCAGAGTCCAAAGGTGTTCCAAGGTTCCTCAGTAGGGAATAGCTGGAGTACAAGTCCAAGGTTTCCAGGAGTCAGGTCACAGACTGACTGAGGCTTGATTCAGGAGCACTGATTGTTCAGCTGAGGCTGCTTAAGAAGCAAGAGGGAAGAATCAGGGCGGGAACATGAAAACTGGAAACTCCATATTAACTGAGGGCAAGAGCTGCAGAAAGACAGAAAGCAAAATGGCCGACGGAAAACTGAGTTTCAAGGAACATGTCAACAGAGACAAAGAACCTTACATAAACATGCATTTCTAAACGTAAAAAATTCATGCCGTTTACCAGAAAAAAACTCAGGTAATCCTACGTTAGGTTCTTCAAAGAGTGCTCCAGGGTAATTACTCACATGCTGTTGCAGGCTGGCTACTTCAAAAGGTTAACCTTTGCAAGCGTTGAGCAAGTTCTTGGACGCTGTTCATATTGAAGGAATCCGGGGGAGGATTTTGTTTTAATATTTGTGGCTGGACAAACTGTTATGGATCTGCAACTCAGGACTAGGGAAGAAGGGGGAGAAGCTGACCCTGTACTACGACTAGGCTGAAGCCCTACAATGGAGTGGGCGACCTATTCTTTGTGAATAGACCCACCAATGTTTCCTAGGCTAAACTCAAATGAAGACCTAAAGGTAGGGAGAAGGGTATCCCTGGACTGGGAACAAAACAGGTAACCTCCTAGTAGGAAAATAGAGGAAGCTGCAGAAACAAAATGAAAACCAAAAACCAAAGCTGGCAGAACTAGATATCCCAGAACTGCACAATATCAAACACAGAAAGCTATCAAAGCACCTAGCCAGAACTTTAGTGGATTAACACTGTTGTCCAGCAAGGACTGGGAGGCAGGTGCTGGGTAGTAAAGGGTTATACAATCACCTGACCTTAGACAAACCCAGCACCAGGGAAATAAACCAGCAGCCAGAAAACCCCAACAAGATGTCGGATGGTCAAAACAAAATAGATTCTAACACAAGCAAGCTACTTCACAAGGCCATTTGTAGCACAGACCGACATCAGTGACTCAGCGCTGTGCTCATCCATTTCGACCCTATGGGCCAAGAACAAACCGTGTTCTACCTGAGCCGAAAGCTCCTGTTGAAGGAGGTTATCTACTCCACGATGGAAAAGGAATGCCTGGCAATTGTGTGGGCCCTGCATCATCTGTAGCCATACTTGTTCAGATGTCAATTCACCGTGGAAATGGACCACAACTTCCTCAGCTGGTTACACACAATATCCGGAATGAATGGGAGGTTGACATGCTGGAGCTTTACGGTTCAGCATTACCAGTTCGCTATTCGCCACAAGAGGAGATGTGACCATGGTAACGCCGATAGGTTATCCCGACAAGGGGAGGTGGTGGACAGGAGCACTGGGGAAAACCAGAAAGTGCTGCCGCCCTAGCACCCTCTAAAGGGGGAGGTGTGAATGGGGGTATTTAATGGCAGCTTACAATCCTCCTGAAAGCATGTGTAGCTGTAACAGAACACCTGAGTCAGCAGGTAGTGGAGCCACACTAGCTAGTATCCAAGCTCCTAAAGGAAGACATCCTTTGGAGTCAACGCTGCGTACCTGCTTTGTTCAGACAGCTAGATTTCATAAGGAGAATATGGACTTCTTGTACATCCTAGCCACACACCGGTTACATATTTGAGCTCTTTGTAACGGTCCAGGGAAGGGATAACGTAGAATAGTTAGTAGGAGCTAGGTAGCAAAGCTGTGTTTGGTCTCAATGCGTAGCAGGGACCTGGTCGGATCCAATGGCGTCAAAACCACCTCCCTAGGATTGTCCATTAAGAAGTTATGAACCCATTTTAGGTTTTGGAGTTTTTAGCTGCTAGATGCAAGGGGAGTGGATTTAGGTCCAGCCCAGGGGGCAACAGGGGAGTGCTGCGGAGTCAGAGTCAGGAGTCTGGAAAATTGAAGAATCGGAGGTTTAGCTTACTGACTCCACAGCCATGCCTGCTACGTGCCCAAATGAAACACCTTCCTCTGGTGAACACAAGCGACAGGACGTTCTGTTGCAAGCAGGCGACAGGACGTTCTCGTAGGCACGAGTACCGCTGGACGAATAGCGATGCCAGAATAAGTAGGTTATTTTAGATTGGTTGGTTGATAGTGCCTTCAATTCCTTTGCTTTATCATCTGCTTAAAGAGCAGATTTTGCACCTGCTGCACATGGGCATAGGTCTTCCACCTCTCCCCCTTACAAATCAGGCTATCAGTCTGAGCCTCAAGTCATGCAGCAGTCACTTCTGCTTTTGATGACTCTACTGGCTATGATTCTGTGGGCCATCTAGCTGGACCTGACCAACAATGGGAAGAAATTTTGTGCACTGATGCCCAACCACTTGTTCTGTTGGAGTATGAGTATGTGTAAGGGGTAGTGCAAACGGTCAGGGGACCACTGCAGCACATCTCTCATGACACAAGGTCCCGAACAGGAAACCGGACATATAGTAAAAAGTCCATATTTGGGGTTTGCTACAGGACACTAACAATAATAAATTTCTTAAAGGTAAAGAAACAGAAAAAAAATCATTAAGATGTAAGGACTCTGGTTCTAAAGGTTTGAAGTTGTCTCTCATGCATACTACTGGTTGTTTTGTTTTACAGGTGTCCTTGGTTACTAAATGTGGAGTTATTGGTGTTTTCTTCCTTGACAACTAAAATTGTGTTGGGTATGTGTAAAGGTTCGTCGGATGCAGTAGAGAGCAGGAGGCAGAGAAGGCGTTAACAAGAATTTACTTAATTTCTGAGCAGGTATTCAGGGAAACCTCCACACATGGACATGATTAGGCAAATAACAACTGAATGTACACTACACAATAAACAAAATAAGAAGGGGAGAAATTAAGTAATGACTTATCGATTGGAGTTCTTGTTGGGGAATGGTTGGAACAACTCCCTACGACGTCGTAATCCGCGGACAAAGTCTCTGGCTCTGCTGCGTAGGTACGAGATGCACTGTTTCCTTACCGTGCCAAAGTATCCAGATCTGTTGGTCTTGGGTCTGTTGATCTTGGGTCCGTTGGAGCGTGGGTACAGTTCCTTCTGCTGGTTCCTTGAAGGTGATGCTGTACACTGGTGGGGGCACAATGCCGTACAGGCCGCAGGAGTGACAAGGCCTCGCACGGAATCACACAGTTCAGGAAAAGACGGGACGTCTGCTGCACTGTACGTTAGGGACAAGGTTCGTGGAGGGGCACCCGATAAGGAATGTAAGAGCCGGTCAGTATGTAAAGAGCTGGCGTCAGTGGCGGTAGTTGAGGAGAGGGAGTCAACCTTCGTCCAGCTCTGTAGTCGCCTTCCCGCCAAGTCTCTCCCTTTCCCGCGCTCAGCCCCTTTTATGTCCCTCACGCCCCCTTCTGTCAGGTGCTCAGGCCCTCTCCACACAGACAAGTCGACCCCTGCAACAGTGATGACGGCCCCGATAGTTCCGGCTCCAGAGCGCATCTCGAACTGATAATACTGTTTCTGTTCATCTCCTTACATATGCCCTGGTTGGTGAATCACAATCCTACCATCAATTCGGAGACTCGTGAGGCTAAGTTTTGGGGAAATTTTTGTTTTTCCAATTGCTCACCTAAATCCCTGGCATCCATGAGATCTTTTCCAGATTTTATTCAGGATTTTGAGCATATTTTTTCTGAGACTGAATGTGAAGTTCTTCCCCCACACTGGTCATGATTGTGCTACTGAATTTATCCCAGGGGCCAAATTGCCTAAATCTCGTCAGTTTAACCTTGCTATTCCTGAAAGAGATGCCATGAAAGAGTACATTAAAAAGAGTCTCTCCAAGGGTCACATAAGACCTTCTACCTTACCAGTCACTGTAGTATTTTTCTTATTTAAGAAAAAAATGAAGGTTTACGTCCCTGTTTGGAATTTATAGATGTTAATAAGATTATACTGTGCATAATCCATACCCATTACCTCTTTTTCGCTCGGTTTGATTTCTCTGTGACATATCTCCCTGGTACTAAGAATGTTAAGGCTGATTCTTTATCACATAGTTATGTTCCGGAGTTGAAGGATGAAAATCCAGTCAAAATTCTTAGTGAAGGGTTGGTGGTGGGTGCCCTGGTTATTGATCTCAGACAGTGCATTGTGGAAGCTCAGGTTGGTGCTCTAGAGGGCTTGCCACAAAACAAGATTTTTGTGTGGTCTTCGCTTCACACTGATCTTCTTAGCGATGTACATGACTCTGTGTTGGCCAGCCAGATATCCTTGTTTATCTGCCATCTGGAGATCTGTTTCCAGGTCGTTTTGGTGGCAGAGTGTGTAACACAGGTATTGGTATTCGGATGCAGTTGTAAGGAGCAAGATCGGTCTGCGGGTACCTGTACCCAGCCAGGTCCAGTACTGTTAAAGCTGCCTCCCTTGTTGCCTGGGGGAAGAAATGGGGGTCCAGACCAACCTCATGACCCGGGTAGGAGGGGCGTAATAAAAGAAAAAGTTTGCTGTGTGTAAGGGGGGTGACTGGGTACATCACGTGCCTCCTCCCTACTTGGTGTTGCTCCCAGGTGTCTGTTATGTAAATGCACTGTATGTGTTTTATATAAATGTGATTTATGGTTATTCATTGTGTCCTGTGTTAATGTTCTACTGTTATATTGTGCTAGGGACAATTAGTATGTGGAATAGGTATAGTACAGCAAGGGGTTATATGGGTCTTAGAGCAGCTGGGGGCACTAGAGAGTTAGATGTTAGTTATAGACATAGGAGATCTAGATGTAAGATAAGATAGGAGTTGGTTTTTAGCCAGGATAGACACGGTTAAGTGGGTATACCAATAGGGTAATTGGTGGGAGGAGTTAGTTCTAGGGTAACAGGTGGTTCTGAGGAAGAATTCGGGGAGTTGTCCTGAGGAAGTTGAGAGTGGTGCAAGCTTTGCAGAGAAGGAGAAGACTGGAGAGAGGAGCTCTGAGTGATGAAGAACGGTGAGACACAGGTGGATCCAGGCAGCTTGAAAGGATCAGTGGCTAAGCTGTGGTTTAACTTCCGTGACGTTCGGGACCTATGGTCTGAACAGAGGCAGCCTGATTTTTCACCCATAATGGGGAAAGTGGATGGGGAGCACTCGGTGTCAGCTAGCTGGACTGGCCAGGAAACTGTGGGAATGGATGCCATAGTGTTAGAGGCCATATTAGCAGGAAAGCTCAAGGAGAGCTCTCAAGGAGAAATTCTTATGTCTTCTGCGGACTGTTGGACTGTAACTGTTAAGAAGCTGCAAGAGTAAAGTAAAGTTAATTTGAAAATGCACTTTGACTATGAGAATTTGTGTGTGCTTCTAAGGAACGCAGGACTTCAGCAACCTGAAAAGGACTCAGCCCTTCAGGTGGGTGAACTGCACCACATGCACAACACACCTCAACATGGACATCCTGATTTTACAGTAGCGGAGCGTCAGGGTATGGAAGAGTTGAAGCCCCTTGCCACAACTGACACCCTGGCCAACCGTTACAAGTGGCAGGCAGTTTGGCGAGAACAGGCAGCGTGCAGCAAGGTGAGTAGCGTGCTCTGTCTCCTGAGCACCGGCGCTGCAACAGGCTGCGGTTGTCGGCTCCTGTCTCTATCAGCGGGACCATAAGAGAGAGAGGTGCTGGGCACCCAGAGACTGAGAGTACTGCACATGTGCGGAGGAGAAAAGGCCAAGTACCGGACACTCGTTTGCAGCCTTCCCTGCCATTTGCCATACGTCAGCCCACGTTTATCCACGGCCTGGTTTGCTTTGGCCGCACAAGTTCATGGACTAGAGGCTCAGCGGAAGGTACCGGAGACCGACCGCTGCCGCCAGAAGACGGATCATCGGTCAGAGGACCCCCTCTGTGGACATCTCTCTGGCCGTTGCTGGTGCTGCAAACACTGCGGGATCATCTACTGTGGAGGAGCATAAAGGACACGATAAGTTTAATAACGGGACTGCTATTGTTCTGCACTTGTTGTTCTTAAGGGTATGCCACACTGAACAATATCGCTAACGGGATCGCTAAAAAACGTCACTATTTAGCGATCCCGTTAGCGATGTTGTTCAGTGCGGCATCTGCCAGCGACGAGCTTCCTGCTGTGATCTCGCTCGTCGCTGGAATCGTTCCGGACCCTATTTTCTCGTCGGCGCTCCCTTTGGGTAAGTATATATCGCTAGTGTGGCACCTTTTCTTAGCGATTTAGCGGTACTTTTGTACCGCTAAAGTCGTTAAGAAGATCGCTAACGGCGATAGCGTCGTTAACTATATCGCTAAATGTGGCCGCACTTAGCGATATAGAAACAATCCCGCTAGCGATCGCATTAGTATGCGTCGTTATCGTGATCGCTAGTGGGATTGTTTAGTGTGGCAGTACCTATACTATCTACCCTTTAACCATTTATCTCCCATTTATAAGATGCGGCCACCGCCATTGGGGCTTATCTGCAGAATTCTGTAATGCTGTAGATAAGCCGATGCAACCTGAAAGATAAGAAAATCAAGTTAGATTATACTCACCCGGGGGGCAGTCCGGTCCGATGGGCGTCGCAGGTCTGGGTCCAGCACCTCCCATCTTCACGCGAAGACGTCCTCTTCCTTGCTTCTGTCACAGCTCCTGCGAAGGCGTAATTCTCTGCCCTGTTGAGGGCAGAGTAAAGTAACTGCAGTGCGCAGGCGTCGGGCCTCTCTGACCTTTCCCGGCGCCTACGCACTGCGGTACTTTGCTCTGCCCTCAACAGAGCAGACAATTACGCCTGCGCAGGAGCCGCAACAGAAGCAAGGAGGAGGACGTCATCGCATGAAGATCGGACCGGACTGCCCCCCGAGTGAGTATAATCTAACTTGTTTTTCTTATCTTTCAGGTTACATGGGGGGGGGGCTTATCTACAGCATCCAGAATGCTGTAGATAAGCGCCTAATGGCGGTGGCCGCATCTTATATCCCAAAAATAAGGTGGCAGATTCCCTTTAAACTGTTACATTTATTAACTCTTGCTCTGCATTCTGTCTGTAACTGCATCCCACAACCTGCTTACACAGTGACACAGAAGCACAGAGCAGGGGTTAACAACTACTCATTTTATAAGTACAGGTAAAACCTCCTCGTAGGGAGCAACAGGGAATAAACATGTAAAGGCTGAGGGGTACAAAGGGAAACAGTAGCTCAAAATGGCTGTTTATACTGTATATTGTAACGTCCCACACTATCTGTGGACGGGGATTTCTCACTTGGCTGGTCGTTGAGGCATACGCTGGGACACGCAGGGTTAAAACAGTCCATTTGGTTTATTAAAGTACAGTATAAACCGCTCCTCAGGAACCTAGTAGCATGCAGCCGCCAGTACAATGCCCATAACACCTTCAGCTTTATATAATAAACACAGTCTCTCACTGACACTGGTCAGCATAACATGGACTCCTGTCTGTTACCTGTTGGTGTCGGCCACACAGGTTCCCAGATGCCTCTTATCCCCAGAGGTATCCCACAAACGCTTCTCACTGACCCCAGTCAGTATCACTCACGGTTGTTAGACCGTCCACTCCGGAGATATGTCAGAGACCTCCTTCATCTGGCTCAGACTGGCCAGCACTGCACACAGACCATTCTGTAGTGTCCAGCCTGGACACATGGAAATCTGTCCACACTGACAGACTTCCCAAATACTCTCTCCCATGTGCCAAACACACCTCCATTACATAGCTGTAATTACATTCAGGTGTTTGTGTGATTAGTCAGTCCAGCCCAGCTCTCCAACTAACCCTGTAAGCCTCCCTAGTAAACTAACAAAAACTCTTGTGGAACTACAAGTCCAACAACAACATTACATGGCTTAGAGCGCACAGGACTTCTGCAACACATACCGGCCATTTGTGGAGCCCCTGAGGGTTTAGTCGCCACAGAGGTATTGCACCTCATCCAGAGGTGTGATACCCCACTCTCAGGCAAGGAGGGAGCACCACCCAGGACTCTAACACCTGCACCCACCACACAGACTACAGCAGCCGGGCACCCTGGACGTACCCTAAGGGAGGATGGCCTCATCCCTGGCTGGCTATGAAAGAGTGTTGGGAGGTGGGTGGAGAAAGCAGAAGGAGGGAAGTGAAGCTTAGAGAGCGGGAACTAGACTGTAGAGTCAAAATAGGAGGGGAGCTGAAGCTGGTAGCACCTTGTCTCCAGACGGAAAAAGATAGACTAAGAACGGAGTAGAGAGAAGCTTCTGGAAGAACAGAAGGGGCCCTAGGGGCACAGATAGTGAGTAGTCCATCCTTGGGACCCGATCCAATAGTGGAGGGACCAGGTCGCAGAAGGGACACCGGCCCCTAGCCTAGTCAAGAACTTCAAGACTCAGCTAGCAAGCCGGAGGCAGTGGCATGTTTATGTGACTCAGCTACAATCCACAGTTATCTTCTCCGATAAGGGAGCAAGGAGACGCAGAGAGGACGTCATCCGCCAAGGTCCACGGCTACTGGCTTGGGACACTGACTGTGAGGTGTTGGACAGGAAGGAAAGGTGGAAAGTCAGCACAGTAAGACGACTGAGAAAGGAACATATTGAAGGGAGGCCTGGACAGGTGTATCCTGATCTACCTGGGAGTTTACTGAGCCCCTCACCTGGAGGACACGGCACCAAGCGGGCATCTGTGTACACAAGAACCATGAGAAAGCTTTGGAAACTGCACCCAGCTGTCCTCTAATCATTCCTGCATCACTCATCCAACACTGCTACATCTACCAACATTACCATCTTCTACATCCTATATCTGCCCTGTGAATAAGCTCTGCCTGTGGAGAGCTACACCAACTGTGCTGCATCACCAACTGTCCCAGAGGTCTGCATCTGCAGCGTCGGCTAACATCCTTATTGCCGAAAACCACAGGTGCGTCACGAACACTTTATTACAAACTCTATTATCCCTTGTAAATAATCCCCTTCTATTGGATGCCCAGGGCCATGGACTGGGTCACTGCCGCTGTAACACTTCCTCTTTAAGCGGCACGATACCGAGTATTCCCCACTGCCCTGGCGGGCGCTCCACATTCACAACAATGCCGGGCACTGTTTTACATCACAATTACGCCTCGATGCATGTCTTGAGGAGCACATACAGCGCCCCCTAGCTGTAAGAGGGGTCACTGCATCACAATATATATATATATCCACTTCATTTAGCGAGACGCAGTTGTCCTTCTCTGTTCCTGAGTCGGATGGTTGGTTGCCGGCTGAGGCCGGTGTTGAGTTCTTCCGGCTACCCGCCTAAGAAGTCGGTCTCACTTCTGGCGGCAGCGGTCGGTCACCGGTCTTACCCCGCTGAGCCCCTAGTCCGTTATGCTGCAGCGCGGCAAAGAGGAATTCACTGCAATCCTCCACTCGGTGTGCATTCCTTCGCACACCTGCTGAAGCCGGAAAGTCCTTGCCACACCCGGTCGTACTTGCTGCTATGCAGCCTATCTTTCCCCGCAGCCCGGCGCCGATCCTCACTGAATCCTCTCTCTGGCGGGAAGCCTCCTTCTGTTCCCGCGCAAACCCTTTTATACCTACCTGGCTCCTCATGCCCCTTCTACTGTACACAGGTTAAGGCTCTGCTCTGTCTCCAATCTCCTTCCCCCTGCAATAGTAAGTTCGGCCCCAGCAGTTCTGGACACTGTCAGCATCCACAGCCCGGTCTCCTCCTCTACAAGTGCTAGAAATAATGTGATGAGTATGTCCGTACGTGCAGAGTTTACGCCAGGTTTGAGGCTAAGTGCACACGGCAGGAATTTTCGCGCTTTTTTTGCGTTTTTTCCCGCGGCAAAAACGCAAAAAAAACGCAAGCATTAAGTATCCTATTCATTTAAATGGATTCCGCAATTTTTGTGCACATGCAGGGTTTTTTTTCCGCGAAAAAATAGCAACATGTTCATTAATTTTGCGCAATCTCGGCGGAATCGCCGCCATAGGAATGAACTGAACCGCTTACTTTCCGCATGTGGCTATGCCCACCATGCGGAATGTAAGCGGTTCATGTGCGGATGGTACCCAGGGTCCGGAGGAGAGGAGACTCTCCTCCAGGCCCTGGGTACCATATCCCTGGTAAAACAATAATTAAAATAAAAAATAATGATATTCTCACCTTCCGGCGGCCCCCGCAGCTTTCCCGCCTCTCAGCGACGCTCCCGTTCCCAGTAATGCATTGCGAGAATCACCCAGATTACGTAGCGGTCTCGCGTGATGCTACGTCATCTGGGGTCTGTCGCAATGCATCCTTGGGAACGCGATTGGCTGAGAGGCGTGAAAGCTGCGGGGCCGCCGGAAGGTAAGAATATCATTATTTATTATTTTTTTTATTATTTTTACATTAGATCTTTTTACTATTGATACGGCATAGGCGGCATCAATAGTAAAAAGTTGGTCACACGAGTCTAACACTAACGTAATGGTGACCACTCTCTGCTCATTCTTCTCGACCTTTCTGCAGCTTTCGATACGGTTGACCACCGTCTCCTACTGTATAGGCTCCAGTCACTAGGTATTAAGGACACTGTTCTCTCCTGGTTCTCCTCCTATCTTTCTGACCGCTCCTTCACTGTTTCGTTCTCTGGCTCCACATCATCTCCTCTTCCTCTCACTGTCGGTGTACCCAGGGCTCAGTCCTTGGCCCCCTTCTCTTCTCTCTCTACACGGCCCCAATTGGACGGACCATCAGCAGATTTGGCTTTCAGTACCATCTTTATGCTGATGACACACAACTATACACGTCATCCCCGACCTTACCCCCGCTGTACTACAGAACACCACCGACTGTCTGTCCGCAGTCTCCAACATCATGTCTGCTCTCTATCTGAAACTCAACCTCTCCAAAACTGAACTTCTTCTGCTCCCGCCGTCTACTAACCTCCCTAAATTTGACATATCCCTCTCCGTGGGCGGCACCATAATAACACCCCGGCAGCAGGCTCGCTGTCTGGGTGTTATGTTTGACACCAATCTCTCCTTCACCTCCCATATACAATCTCTTGCCCGATCTTGCCGCCTACACCTAAAGAACATCTCTAGAATCCGCCCTTTTCTCACCTTGGAAACAACAAAAACCCTCACTGTAGCATTGATCCACTCCCGCCTGGACTACTGCAACGCTCTATTACTTGGCCTCCCCATTACTCGACTATCCCCTCTCCAGTCCATCCTTAATGCAGCAGCCAGGGTAATCCATCTGGCTAATCGGTACTCGGACGCGTCCGCTCTTCGCCAGTCCTTACACTGGCTGCCCATTCATTATAGGATACAATTCAAAGTACTGGTTCTCACCCACAAAGCTCTCCACAGTGCAGCACCCCCCTACATCTCCTCCCTCATTTCTATCTATCGGCCTAACCGACTGCTGCGCTCTGCAAACGACTTTCGACTAACCTCTGCACTAATCCGTACCTCCCCACTCCCGACTCCAATACTTCTCCCGCGCTGCGCCAATCCTCTGGAATGCTCTACCCCAAGAAATTAGGACTATCCACAATTTGCATGGTTTCAGGCGCTCCATCAAAACACATTTGTTCAGAGCAGCCTATCACATTCACTAATCAAAGTCATTCTCTGTGTAAGTGTGTGTGTGTAGCCCATTCACTATCTCCATCCATCCCTCACTCCCTCAAGATGGCTGGACCATCATTGTAAATGCACCATTGTATATATACACCTGTACTTTGTATCTCCCCCACCTCATTGTAGATTGTAAGCTCTCACGAGCAGGGGCGGCTTATTTTGCTTTAATTATTGTATTAACGTTGTTACTTATGACTTGTGTTCTGAAACTGTTAAACTGTAAAGCGCTGCGGAATATGATGGCGCTATATAAATAAAGATTATTATTATTATTATGTGTGACTCGTGTGACCAACCTGTCAATCAGTTTTCCAAGCGATGCTACAGATCACTAGGAAAACGCTAGCATTCTGCAAGCTAATTACGCTTGCAAAACGCTAGTTTCTGGCGGGAATACGCATACCAAAAAAATGCGTATTTCCCGCGGCAGAGAAGTGCGGGATTGCCGCAACGTGTGAACTTAGCCTAAAGCCTCTCTTCAGACCCTGGTAGGGATTCTTTTTTTAAATCAGCCATACTGTTACAAAGATATGGGCTTCTTTAATTTGTTCTAATTTTTAGGGTTTTTACCAAGGAGGCATGACTCACAATGTGATTCCCAAACTCCATTCCTTACGGCCCCCCAAAGGTCATGTTTTCAGGATCTCTTAGTATTTCATAGGTGATTGAAGTATTATCAAGGCATCAGGAATTCTCTCACCTGTGCAACACTAAGGAAATCCTGGAAACATTACCTGTGGGGGGTCGTGAGGACTGGATTTTGGGAAACATTGCCCAAGGAATCCTGTGTGCAACGCCCCCTTGTAAAAATTATAAAAATTAGCTCTAAGTAAGAAGACCCATATCTCTATAACCGTATGAATGAAAGGAAAAAGAATATTCAGGGGAACAGTGGGAAGAAAATAAAAGCAAACACTTGAAACTGTTGACGTGCTGACAGGTTCTTTAAAGGGAATCTGTCACCCCATTTTTGGAGTATGAGATGAGGCCACCGCCATCTGGGGCTTCTCTACAGCATTCGGTAATGCTATAGATAAGCCCCTGATGTTACCTGAAATATAAGAAAAATGAGTTATATTATACTCACCCAGGGGCGCTCTGGGGTCCTGTCCGGTCCTATGGGTGTCGCGTTCCGGTTCGGCGCCTCCCATCTAGCGAAGCCATCCTCTTCTCTGCGTCCCATCGCGGCTCCTGCGCAGGCGCACTGCTCTGCCCCGGTGAGGGCAGAGCAGAGTACTGCATTGCGCAGGCGCCGGGAAGGGTCAGAGAGGTCCGGCGCCTGCGCACTGCAGTACTCTGCTCTGCCCTCACCAGGG
>JARQOD010000002.1:449882644-449970426 GCA_033576555.1 Oophaga sylvatica | reverse complement strand
ACAGCCCTTTCCCTGCCACCCTGGGTCGGCGGAAAGACGGGGCATGGGCACCGGAAACCCGGGTGCTGACCCCGTATTTGGGGAGGAAGGAGTCGTAACCCCATTCATCTCGGTGGTACACGAAGGGATTTAACCTAATATGAGTAACAAAAAAGCTTTTTTCCAAACCGAGAGGCAACTGGGGACCCCCGGTCACTGAAAATTTTTGCCGGCACCCCGGGTAGAGGAAAGAGTCAACAAACCCCTGCCGAGCCCGTGCAAAGGAACCCCCGTTAGGCAACAATGCCTTTTGAAAAATGGTCGGTAAACCCCAAAAATTTGGGTAAAACCCCCAAACTTGGCAAGCCCCCCAAAAAAGTCCATCCCAACCATCCCCAGGGCCGTCTGCCACCGGCAAAAGGGAAAGTAACCAGCGGGCCGTTGTCGTGGGACTTATTTTTGGGCGGAACAACCCCAAGTGTCCCCAAACGTCAGGGACCCTATGCGGCCCCATATGCCCTCGCCACAATTCAGATGCCCCCTTTTCCCCAATGTTCCCCCCCCCCCCTGGACAATGTGCCCAAGGAGTACCTCCGGTCCAAATTGGTAGGCACAAAAGTCTTGCCCGGGGGCACAGACTCTGCGAAACCGGGGGGCCCTTTCTCAGGTCTCTGGGGGGACAAAAGCCGGGCCCCCACCTCCTCCCCCAAGGACACCACAGAGCGAGAAAAAAGGGGTGGGGAAAAATGTTCTTCTCTCCCAAGGGGAAGGAGTGTGAAATTAAAACCCGGGAGAAAAAAAAGGACCAACGGCCTGGCGAGAGTTAAGCGCTGGGCGTCTGCAGATCAAACCCAAAATTTTTTGGGTCGGTGAAAATTGGGGAAAGGGGAAAAAGGCCCCCCCAACAGATGTCCCCACTCAAGAAGGCCAACTTCTGGCAGCAACTCCCATCCCCGATGGAATTTCCTCTCCGCGATGGGAAGGTCTTAGAGAAGAAAAGCAGGATGCTTCCGACCTTAGCTCCTTTTGGAAGAGGACAGCTCCAGCACCAAGGGATGAGGCATCCACCCCAAATTAAAAATGGCTTATCAACATGGGGCGTGTAGATGGAGCGTAGCAAAATGAGATTTAAAATAGAAGTGAAACCCTTTGGGGAGACCTCCCCGACCAAATTTGGGATTGGCTCCCTTCTTGGTGGGGCTACCAAGGGAGCTCCAAGTGAGAAAGGGAGGAAAGAACTGCGATTGTAATTAATAAACCCCAAAAGCCTGCCCGCTTTAAGGAGTGAGGTTCTTGCCAGTCATCACAGCCTGTAATTTGGCGATCCATAGCCAATCCCTGGGTTGAGATGATATAAACCAAGGAAAGGTAAAGACTCCACTCAAACACATTTCTCTAACTTAGCATAAAGGGAATTTGCCCCTAAGGGTCGAAGACTCTGCAGACATCTCTCCGGTGGGTGGTCAATATCTGGAGAGAAGATTGGTATATCATCCAGTAGACTACGACCGAGGTGGAGAGCAATATCCGGAAGAATGTCATTGACAAAGTCTTGGAAAAAAGCTGGGGCATTACAGAGCCCAAAGGGCATCACCAATATTCGTAATGCCCATCCCTGGTATTAAAAGCCGTCTTCCATTCGTCCCCCTCACGGATGCGAATCAGGTTATAAGCACCGCGCAGACTAATTTAGTGAATACCCTTGCTCCCCGAAGCCTATCAAAGAGCTCAGAAATCAGGGCAACGGGTACTTGTTCTTAATGGTGATGGCGTTAAGACCCCTGTAATCAATGCACGGACGTAATTCTCCGTTCTTCTTCTGCACGAAGAAAATCCCGCCCCTGCCGTGACACTGACTTCCTACTGAACCTTCTTGCTAGGTTCTCCCTGAATATATTGCGACATTGGCCTCTGTCTCAGGAAGAGAGAGGGATAGACCCCTTCCCCGAGGAGGTTCTGCGCCAGGCAAGAGTCGATAGGACAGTCATAGGGGCGATGAGGCGGAAAGTCTCTGCAGCCTTCTTGGAGAACACGTCTGCATATGACCATAGCACTTGGAAGTGGAGTAAGATCTGCCGGTAACTCAGTAGTGGCAACCTGAACTCAACTCCTGACACATCTGCCTCTACATGCATCACTCCAACCCAGTATCCTACCCGAAGTCCACTCTATATGTGGGGAGTAGAAACGGAGCCAAGGTATACCTAGTAGGATCTCGTCTATTCCCTCGGGAAGGAGAGTAGGAAATAAGCTCCTGATGGGAAGGAGATACAGACAATGCAAGGAACAGTCTGGTGTGTTATTTGTGAGGGCAATGTCGACTCATTCACTACCTAAGTCACTGATATTGTCAGCACCACCAGAGGTATTGCGTGACGAAGAGCAAAGTTAGAGGACATGAAGTCCCCTCGCTCCTGATCCACGCAAGCTCGACTGTAAGTGGTGGAAGAGTCTACAGTGACTGTCCCTTTAAATGTCATCTTGAGGAAAAGTGCCGCTGTCTCTAGTGAACTTCCTCCCAGGGCCACTAGACGCGATCGCTTCCCCAATCGCTGTGGACATTTGTTGGCATGGTGTCCTGTCTGCTGACAAAGGTTACAGCCACGGATCTTGGACGTCCAAGACTTAGGTCCTGCATGAGGAACCTCTGTGGCCTTTTGGGGTTCGGACGCCAGATCGGGGATTCGAGAGGTTTGGCAAAGGTGGAGCCAACCGAATCCTCTGCCTACACTGGGCCCGCTCCAACCTCCGCCGTGAAAACGGAGGTCGATGCGGGTAATAATGGAGATAAGCTTCTCCCGTGTGGCGGGAATCTCCTTGGTAGCCAAAGGTCTTTAACATGGTCAGCCAGTCCTCACCAGTAGACTGGAATGAGAACTTTATCCGACCAGTCTTAGCTCTGAGGCCAGAGTCCGAAACTGGACGGAAAACTGACTGACCAAAGATGAACCCTGCGCCAATGCCAGCAGTTGGTAACGCCGTATCGTGGGTGACCTGAGGTCCTAAAAAGACCTTTCTAAGAGCCTCCAGGAAACGAGGAGCACTCCCGCACCACAAGATCTCACGCTCCCACAGCGGCGTTGCCCACTCCAACGCTCTGCCCGAGAGTAGAGACAGTACAAAACCCACTTGTGCCCAATCCGTGGGGAAACGTGCAGCCAGAAGCTCGAGCTGTATAGTGCACTGACTCACGAATCCCCACATTGCTGCTGCACCGGCAAATTGTCAGGAAGCGGGGGTGGGATAATGTAGGGGCAGAGGTGGCAAGGACAAACTGCTGCAGCCACGCTAGCAGCCGAACAGCGACTGCGGTGAACATCCACAGTTGAGGTTGTGCGCTCAAGAGCAGCCAACCTACCCTCCAGCTGCTGATGTACTGCGGTAGACGCTGTCATCCGCCATTTTACAAGCCAGACCCTGGGCTAGTATTATGTTAGGGTCTGCGGAACGCACCAAAATATATGATGTGGAGAGGTTGCGTTCGCAGCCCGGGGTCCACCGTGCGGCGGAGCCTGCTGCTGTAAAATGGCGCAAGAAGCGAACTCTGTTATCCCCGCAGAGTCGCCAAAATAAACGCCATAACACGCTGTGGCAATTATGTGCGAACTCTATTATCCACAGAGCCGCTAGAGAGTGCTATATGGCGATGTGTGCAAACTCACTTAACCAACTGAGTCGCAAAATAAACACGCTAGGGCGCTGTCCTAGCGTTGAAAGCGAACCCTATTACGTCACAGAGCCCTGAGACAAACTTCTGTGTCCTGTCATGCACCCAGGTACACAGTTTAACTGCTAAGCGAACATAGAACGTGATCATGCGCTATGTCCTCGCGGGTCACCCGCAATCTAGGCGTCTGAACGCCGACTTGAATACGCCACAAACTCCTCACCAGTTATGCCGGTAATCTAGGCATCTAGGACACCGACCCTGACCAGCTAGCATACAAACTCCTCATCGATTAATTTGGTATTCTAGGGGCTTATTTCAGCCGGGCCCTAACCACACACACGCATGACCCACGGCGCATAGCGTATAAAGATTGATACTAGCGCATGGCGGCCCAGCCATGCTACCCTTTTTTAGTTACAGCTACAGGACCTGCCAGAAACAAGGACCAATGAAATCTTGTTCCAGAACACCAGTAGTCACAGGACCTTCCTGCGGATCAATAGGGCTGCTGCAGTACCTGAGCATGTGACCCCTGTCTCCAATGAGAGATCTCACTCTGGGCATGCTCAGAAGGGGAAAACAAGGACTTTGTCCAAAAGACGTCTGCCTCGCCGCTAACCAGTACTGGCCACAATAGCAGAGCTAGCAGAGCCTGGAGGAGCAGCAGTAATCCTCTGCACACTGTTAGACTGGGCGAGACGCTGGGACCGATGTCTAAGCTGCGCGGCTCCACTGCGGACAGAGATGAATGGGAGACTGCAGCGGGACTGGTTCGAGACTCCCCCCCTGTGCAGCAGTGGGAATTCGAACCCCAACACACCAGTGCTATTATTTACTACCGCATCTATAAAAACCACAGGACCTCCAGCCAGGTTTTCTCTTGTTTTTAGAGTTAATGTACTAGAGGAAACAAAATTACCTATAGTTTTACCCTATCTAGCTACTACATTAACCCCATTTTCAAGTATTGTTGTTAAAGTCTTATCGTCAAAAGGATTGGCAAGATTTGGTTTATAGTATTTTTTATTTGTCCAAACTGTGTACTATATTGTAAGGACACATAGGTTTTATTTCCATCCTTTTTATTTTTGGTATTAGTAGACATAATCAGGTTATCACGTACTTTTTTATCTGTTTATGGCGTGCGCTTTTAACATCAATCAGGATATCTGTGTTTTTTTTAATTTTCTGTAACCATATTGATTCTGAACTGCCGTTAATTTCACTTCTGCAGTTTTTTTATGTTCTATATATTCTCCCACTAGTACTGCTTTGATTGTATGTTTAGGGTGACTAGTTGCCGCATGTAAGATAGTGTTACCGCTAAAGGGTTTTTTGGTGGTTTTAGTGATGATGATTTCATTATTTTTATCTTGCAAATCCAAATACGAAACTGCATCCGTACTAGACTTATATGTAAATTTGATGCTATATTCATTATTGTTGATGTATTTATGAAATTTTAGGTAGGCAGTACATCTCCCCCCCAAATTATGAGGATATCATCGATGTATCTGCCATACCATATAATTTTCCTCCAAAAATGGGTTGTCATGAGAAAATATATATTGGACTCCCAAAATGCCATTACCAAATTTGCGAGCGACGGGGGAAAATTTAGCCCCCATCGCTACACCAGTTTTTTGCAAAAAAATTCACCATCAAAAGAGAAAAATTGTTTGTTAAGTATGTAATAAGTAACTTGAAGAACAAAGTCAACCAAGCTTAATGAATACCCACTATGCTTGTGTAAATGATATTGTAGAGCAGCATGGCCAATTGATGAGGATATTGGTATACAATGGACAACATCACAACAAATCCAAGTGAAATTTTGAAGTCCACATTTTTTGGGAAAAATCTCTAAGTACTCTCTAGAACCCTGATATAGCCCAGGATTTGACTCACTATGGGCTGTAACAGAGAATCTATCCATTCACCCAAGTGCCCATTGGCTGATCCGATACCTGATTCACTATAGGTCTCATGGCCCGTATACCTGTTCCTTTATGGATTTTTTAGGGAACATATATAATGGGGAGAACTGGATCATTTACATTTGAGAAAATCTGCTTGCTTTTTGGTGAGTACCCCCAAAGTTAAGCCATCCATTATAATTTCGTTAATCTCTTTCATTATCTGATGTTGGATTTACTTCTTAATTTTTCAATATTACTGTCATCTGATAAACATTTCAAAATTTTTTTACAGTCTTCTCAGTCAAGTACCACCACAACTACCCCTTATCCGACATTTTTATAACATATTTTGCATATTTTCTAATTCATGTAGAGCTTTTTTTGTTTTATTAGAAAAATTCTTTACATTAATTTTTTTCTATGTTTTGCTGTGTAACAATTTTAGCTCTTTTTCCATCATGTCCTTGGTGTACAATAATAAATTATATTGTGGTACCGTGTTAGCCAGAAAAAATCGATGTGAATACTTTTCCATCCAATTATGACAAGAGCATTCTTAAGGTGATACCTTTATTGGCTAACCAGAAAATTATATGTTCGCTAGCTTTCAGAGCTCAAGGCTCCTTCTTCAGGCAAGATTAACATTTGGAATAATAAGAAAGACACTAGATGCTTACTATAGTAGGAAATTTGTTCAAGACCTGGGAGGGTGTGATGCCTTCAAAAATAAGCAAAGGAAATCAAATTAGCATTTTCTTACAAATGGAGAGCTAGTGTGAATGTGTTATTAGCTATCTGGAGTCCTTCTGGTGAAAGGTGTGAACTGTGTCATGTAATGAGTCATAAAACCGGGTGTTAAGTTGAGTCCCCAGTGTCAAAGTATTGAACATCCTAATAAGTTTGAATTCCATATTTTTTCTCTCCCTGTCATCCTTAAAATGACCTTTTAGTATTAGACTTTTAAGTCGTCATACAATGTCCGTTCCAGAGAAATGTTTTCCCACAGGCGTGTCCATTTCATTCCTGATCGTATGTCTGTGTAGATTCATCCTTGTTTGTAGTTTTGCATGGTTTCCCCAATATAGATAGCTCCCAGGGCACCTTGTACATTGTATCATGTACACCACATTGGAGGATGTACTGAAAAGGAACCCATGACCTTATAGTCCTGATTTGTGTTTGGTACACGGACTGTATTGTTGGTAATATGTGGGTACAGTTTTGCATTTTTTGTTGTTACATGGGAATGTGCCAGTCACTGATGGTGACAAAGGACACTCTGACAGGAGATTCACAGACTTAAAAGTCTTAATACTAAAAGGTCATTTAAGGATGACAGGAGAGAAAAAATATGGGAATAAACTTATTAGGATGTTCAATACTTTGACACTAGGACTCAACTTAACACCCGGTTTATGACTCATTACACTAGACACAGTTCACACCTTCACCAGAAGGACTCCAGATAGCTAATAAACACATTCACACTAGCTCTCCCATTTGTAAGAAAATGCTAATTTGATTTCCTTTGCTTATCTTTGAAGGCATCAACACCCTCCCAGGTCTTGAACAAATTTTCCTACTATAGTAAGCATCTAATGTGTCTTTCTTATTATTCCAAATGTAATCTTGCCTGAAGAAGGAGCCTGAGCTCTGAAAGCTAGCGAACATAATAATTTTTCTGGTTAGCCAATAAAAGGTATCACCTTAAGAATGCTCTTGTCATATTGGATGGAAAGTATTCACATCGATTTTTCTGGCTAACACGGTACCACAATATTAATTATTATTGACACCATGAAAATGGAAGATACCCCAATGTACCGATCACAGATGGATTTGAAAAATCTCCTGAAGAAACTGGCACAAATGAACAGCGACATCTTCTTTCTATCAGATGCAAAAAGAAAACCTAATCCCAAAGGCCTCATGATAAGGAATCCAACAAAATATACCTACAACACCCATTTTTCACAGAAACTTTGCTACAGATCATCTGAGAGACTGCGGAATCATTCATTGGATTTTTTCTACCACAAGAAAAGGACCATCCATAAAGAGATTAAGTTACCTACAGGACCGAATACAAGGACCGGGTTCACGTTTCATCAAGGGACCGCTACAGGAATTCTACAATATTTACAACATCACATCATTATCAACCAAGAAAAAGAAACTGGACAGACTCAGGAAGAAAGCAGGTCTCAATGTACTGAAGGTAAGCCCTATTTACAGAATCATTTACATACATTGCCCTCTGTTGTGAACCTCTCACAATACAAGCCAAACACAGGAGAAATGCATGTCTATCAAAGGGACTAACATTCTGTCCTACAAAACAGCTGGGATACGGCTCAGTTCTGTAGTGGAATCGAGGAATTCTTCCGCAGATTGCGACTCAAAGAATTCTTTCATAACCATGCGATTCACTTCACAAGACAATGTGAATAACACAGCAAAAAAAAAAGAGGCAAACTGGAACCCCGCAACCCGGACACAACCAAACTCTGGATCATTACATAGACTGTTTCGGCAAAAAGTTAAATCTGACATTTTTGGACAGACCCATAAAGTGCCAAACAATATCAGCATGGAGGAAAGAAAAGCTATACAATCCTTAAAAGCCAACAACAATATCATCATCAAACCAGCGGACAAAGGAGAAGCTATAGTCATCATGACACGACAGATTCATCCAGGAAGGCAAACAGACAACTCTTGGAATAAAATACTACACTCCACTTCAGGAAGATCCTACCAAAACAATACACTGAGGAAAAACACGTATTATCAATGGATTTGATTCTACTTCTCCTCACTACTGGACTAGTACCAGGCAATCCCCAAAACAGGTACCTTCTACATGTTGCCTAAAAACACAAAGAAGGTAATCCTGGGAGGCCCATCATCTCTGTATGGGGACTTTAACTGAGAATATCTCCGGCTGGGTGGAGAACATTCTAAAACCCTTGGTGAGGAGCACACCCAGCTATATCCCGGACACCCGGATATTCTTTGCAAATTGTCAGCGCTGGGCCCACTTCCAAGGGACACGATACTAGCCCCTGGACGTAGAGTCTCTCTATTCCAACATTCCTCATGAGGATGGAATCACAGCTTGTAAATATTTCCTTCAAAAGAACAATCTGGCCACAGAACCAACACGTGCAATTCATCAGGTTTGTGCTTCATCACAACTATTTTTCTTTTGGGAACAATTTATACCACAGTGCATGGGCAGCGCCATGGGAAGCAAAATGTCCCCACAAATAGCCAACCTATTTATGGCGAAACTGGAGGAGGAGTTTTTGTCATCTTGCCCTATTAAACCTCTTGCATACTTCCGCTACATGATGATCTGCTAATAATCTGGACAGGCCTCAAAAGATGATCGTCACCTTCCACAATAACTTCAACAAATACCACCCAACCATCAAGTCAACCCTCAACTTTTCAAAGTCTCAATCATTTTCTGGACTTGACCAATACATCAAGGACAACGCCATACAAACATCAATTTACCATAAGCCCACAGGACGTCCAGCTATACCTTTAGATGGAACAGCTTTCATCCAAGACACACAAAAAAAATCCATCATCTACAGTCAAAGCTCTGAGATATATTCGGATCTGTTCAGACAGTAAGACAGGGAACTACAGCTGTATCTCTGAGGAATACATTCCTACAACAAGGATACCATCCACTGGTAATAGATGAACAGATCCACAGGGTACAAGAATCCCAAGAAGCAACCTCCTGGATTACAAACTGAGAGAGGACAACAACAGGGTACCTCTTGTGGTCACATACACACCCACATGAGCATCTAAGGAAAATTGGTGCTGATCTCCAACCCATATTCCCAAGGGACCACAAATTGAAAGACATATTCCCAGAACTACCACTCCTCTCCTACAAACAGCCCCCTAACTTAAGGAATCTCTTGTCAGAAGTGTCCTTTCGTCACCATCAGTGACTGGCACATTCCCATGTAACAACAAAAAATGCAAAACTTGTACCCACATATTACCACAAATACAGTCCGTGTACCAAACACAAATCAGGACTATAAGGTCATGGGTTACTTTTCAGTACATCCTCCAATGTGGTGTACATGATACAATGTACAAGTGCCCTGGAGCTATCTATATTGGGGAAACATGCAAAAACTACAACAAGGATGAATCTACCAGACATACAACAGGATATAAATGGACACGCCTGTGGGAAAACATTTCTCTGGAACTGGACCATTGTATGACAGACTTAAAAGTCTTAATACTAAAAGGTCATTTTAAAAGGGTGACGGGAGAGAAAAATTGGGAATTCAAACTTATTAGATGTTCAATACTTTGACACTAGGACTCAACTTAACACCCGTTTTATGACTCATTACATAGACACAGTTCACACCTTCACCAGAAGGACTCCAGAGCTATAACACATTCAACACTAGCTCTCCATTTGTAAGAAAATGCATTTGATTTCCTTTGTTTTCTTTTGAAGGCATCACACCTCCCAGGTCTTGAAAAATTTCCTACTAAAGTAAGCATTTAAGTGTCTTTCTTATTATTCCAAATGTAACTTCCTAAGAAGGGCCTTAGCTCTGAAAGAGCAAACCCAAAATTTTCGGGGTACCAATAAAGGTATCCCTTAAAGAATGCCTTCTAATTGATGGAAAAGTATTTACACCCATTCCTGAAATTTATCCATAATTCTGATCTAGTATTAATTAACAGGAAAAAAAAATTGATTTTTAACATTAAAAACTCCGCTTGTTCAATTTTCCCTTGGTTAGACTTATTATCATTGTACAGAGATCTCAAGTAAGAACACCATTTGTTCTTTGAAATCCTGTGTCGGAATTCATTAGGCGGAGATTTTATCCGGTTCTTTATTGTCTCCTCTTCATTCCAAAAATATTTTTTTACAGTCAATTTCTCTAATTTATTGTGTAAAAATAGTGTAAATAAAGTTCTGGTCGGTACAAATTGGTCCCAATGATAACACATCAAAATTTGATCTTTTGTAAGTTTCTGTGAAGAAAGATTCAAACACTATTGGAAACTACTGCGTCATTTTCTTTTTTCGCCCTGTCATTGCCCTGGATCATAGCAAAACATAGAATTGGAGGTTGGAAGGGACCTCCGGCCATCGGTCCAACCCTGCTCAAACAATTACTAAATCACCCCAGATGTCTTCCACCTCTGTTTGAAGCTTCTATTGAAGGGGAAAGCTTTAAAATGTGGCGCCCAAAACTGGACACGTATTCCAAGAGGTCTGACCAAGGGAGAAAGGGGCAATAATGACTTTGGTTCTGGCTGTATTCTTTAATACATCCAAAATTGCATTTGCCTTTTTTGCTCTGCATCACACTGTTGACCATGTCACCTGTGACAAAATTACCCAAGTCTTTTTCCATGTCTGTTGCAGCCCTACCCTGAATTCGTATAGCTTTTTTTTTTTTTTGCCCAATGTAGTACTTTGCACTTTTCCCGTTAAAAAATTCTGTTAAATTACTGCCCCACTGCTCCGTTTACTTAATCTTTTTGAATCCTCTCTCTCTCTTCTCTAGTATAGCTACCCCCCTAGCTTTGTGTCTCAAAATTTGATCGTTTACCCTCAATTCCTTCCTAAATCATTGAAAAGAGTTGAACAATACGGGCCCGGACGAGCCCTGGGTACCCCCTTATACATTCTTCAACTGGAGTGCACCATTTTCGACCACTCTTTGGGTCCGATCATAAGCCAGTTAAACCACCTAACAGTTGCCTTGCCAATCCAACTTATCTTTTTTTCAAAAAGGATTGTGGGATCTTTGTCAAAGGGGTTTGCTGAAGTCAAGATAACATATCTACAGCATTTCCTATCAACCAGTCAGGATTCTGTCATAGAAGGAAATTAATTAGTTGCGACTTATTAGTTACAAACCCATGGTGTTTTCTACCTCCCCTCCTCTTCCGTTTTTTGTGGACGAAAAAATTTATTTCTCTGTCCCACAACCTCTTCACAACATGGGCTCCGAGTACTTGAATTATTATCAAGAAATCCACATTAAGAATAAATGACACTGCATTTTATTTTTGAGGTTGTTGTGAGTGGCTACGTTTTAGAATTGATAGGGACTTTTAAAATTTCTTTCCCTTGTCCCCATTCTTACTTTGTTCTGGAGTTTAAAGATTTAAAAACCCGTGTAAATTTCTTTTTTTTTTCTTTTCATGTATCCTTTCCATTCTGATATTTTTTCTGCTTTGTGACTTGAGATTCATATTGGTGTATCCTTATATTTTTCTCTGCAAACTTTGCCATGTCAATAAACATTTGAATATCGTTAATTTTGCTTCCTGTTTAATGTGAGCTTTATAAGGGCGAATGAACAATTGCTGAGATTTCATTCATTGCCTTTAAACTCAGCTGTGAATCTTTTCCACGTGAAGCCTTCTGGATATATCATTTGAACACGAACACCTTTGGCTTAAACAAAACGTAACAAAATAATGTTTTTACTATTAAAAATTGATTGTTTTATATTATATATTATTTTTGTTTATAGTGTCTGTTTTTATTATGGTCTTTCAGGAACAAACAGAAAAACATGATTAATGAGTCAAAACTATGCACAGCTTTAAAATAATTAGCCTAATTTCAACTGAATCTGGCTCATGCACAGTTTAAATGTCTACAAGGAGGAAGGTACAGAGTTTGAAAAAGATCGTATAATCGAAACGCTCGCTTTTACCATTGCTGCCCCCTGTCATGGGGTTTTTACGCACTGGAATTTTTTTTGAAAAAAGAACTAATAAAATTTCAAGATTTTTAAGGAGCGGAACAATCCCTTTTTTTTTTTTCCTAATTAAACATGACATCTAGTCAAGATGGGTTCCGTGCACCTCAGGTCAAGTTGGGGCTGGCGAAGGTTTTGTACCTTTTTTTTTCTCTTATTAACCGATGGAGACCCAACTTGGGTTTTTCACATTGTCAACGCCACAAATCAAATCATTGTCACACACCACAAAATGACATAAATTTCCCCACAGAGAAGCTGTGCAAAAGGGGGCCCTGATACAGGCAACCCACCAATGGAAACCCAACTGGGTCCCAATTTCAAAAAAATATTGTCCACACCAGAAAGCACATCAATTTCCCTAAAGAAACAGTAAAATGGCCTCTACCCCCTTCCACACAGGAAACCCATCAATGGGACCCAATTTGGATCTCCACTTTCAAAAAATTCTTGTCACACACCACTAAGTGGCATCAATTTCCCTAGATAAAATATATAATGGGCCTCTGAACACATTCCACTAAGAAACCCCCAATGGGAGACCCAACTTGAATATTCACATTTGAAAAAAATATTGTCATATAGCCAAAGTGGCATCAGTTTTCCCTGAGAGAAAAGTATGATGGGCTCTGACAACCATTCCACTACAGACATCACCAATGCAGAACCAACTTGGGTCTCCACATTCAAAAAATAGTTTGAACATCAGAACATACACACAGGCACAGACACATGCAAAGGGTCACAGACTGCATTAAAATCAAGATCAATGCACACACTGAAAAGGACACCATCGCCTATTGCGGACGGGCAATAAAAGTCATTGGAGATCCTGCATGTTCTTCTTGTTTGAAAGTTAAGCGGTCTACACTTTCAAGGGACATGGAGTGCTTATCCACAGGACACCACATAGTGCTGAATCCGTTCTGAAAAACGCTGACTGCCAACAAAACTTCCAAATGTAACATGCGAGCTCATCCACTCTTCCATTTTTTAAAGGCTAAAATGCAAAAGGTCAAAATTCCCCCGATGGCATGAATTCATAGAACATAGAATAGTAGAGTTGGAAGGGACCTCCTGGGCCATCGGTCCAACCCCCTGCTCCAAAGAAGGATTCCTAAATCATCCCAGACAGATGTGGTCCAGCCTCTGTTTGAAGATTTTTCCTTGAAGGAGAACTCCCACCCTCGTGGAACCTGTTCCACTCATTGAACACCCTAACTGTCAAAAGTTTTTTCAAATATTAATCGTGTCTCCTCCCTTCAGTTTCATCCCATTGTTCTAGTCTTTCCTTGGCAAAGGGAAAAATAAAAGGACCTTCTACAATGTGACAGCCCTTGAGATATTTGTAGACAGCTATTTAAGTCTCCTCTCAGTCTTCTTTTTGCAAGCTACACATTCCCAATCCTGCAAACCGTTCCTCATATGACATGGTTTGCAGACCGTCACCATTCTGGTGGCTCTTCTCTGAACTTGCTCCAGTTTGTTGATGTCTTTTTTAAAATGGGTGCCCAAAACTGACACAGTATTCCAGATGAGGTCTGACCAAAGAGGAGTAGAGGGCAATAATGACCTCACATGATCTAGACTGTATGCTTCTGTTGATACATCCTAGAATTGCATTTGCCTTTTTTGCTGCTGCATCACACTGTTGACTCATGTTCAGTCTGTGATCAATTAGTATACCCAAGTCTTTTTCACATGTGCGTTACTTAGCCCTATTCCTCCCATTTTGTATATGCTTTTTTTCATTTTTATTGCCCAGATGTAGTACTTTGCATTTTTCCCTGTTAAAATCCATTCTGTTAGTTGCTGCCCACTGCTCCATTAATTTATATCTTTTGAATCCTCTCTCTCTCTTCTCTAGTATTAGCTACCCCTCCTACTTTGTGTCATCAGCAAATTTGATCAGTTTTACCCTCAATTCCTTCATCTAAATCATTGATAAAGATGTTGAACAATACAGGGCCCAAAACAGAGCCTTGTGGTACCCCACTTGATACATTCTACCAACTGGATGTGCAGCCATTTAGACCACTCTTTGGGTCCGATCACTAAGACAGTTATGAATCCACCTAACAGTTGCCTTGCCATTCCATACTTAGTCATTTTTTCAATAAGGATTGTGAGATACTTTGTCAAATGCTTTGCTGAAGTCAAGATATACTATATCTACAGCATTTCCCTGATCCACCCAGTCAGTGATTCTGTCATAGAAGGAAATTAAGTTAGTCTGACATGACTTAATAGTTACAAACCCATGCTGACTCTGTTTAATCACTTCATTCTTATCCAGGTACTTGCATACATGTTCTTTAATAACTTGTTCAAAGATCTTTCCTGGTATAGAAGTCAGACTCACCGCCTGTAGTTCCCTGGGTCCACCTTCTTCCACTTTTTGAAGATAGGAACAACATTGCTCTTCTCCAGTCTTTTGGGATTTCTCCTGTTCTCCAAGATTTCAAAGATTATGACAGTGGTTCAAGAATTTCTTCTGCTATCTCCTTCAGTACTCTGGGGTGTAATTGTCATGGGTGCATCGCCACGAAGATTGTCGCGATTGCACATTCTGACTTCTCGCAGCTGAGTTGCTGTTTCTTTGTGTTTGGTAATGAGGAGTTAATTTTACCTAGCTCTTTGCTAAGACTAGTCCAGCCTCGCCCGCTGCTTTTGATTATGTTCTAATTAGCTTCCTTTATATAGCTGCCAGTCTGCTGGTTAGATGCCGGTGAAAGCATTCATACAGACTGCAGATAGGATCGGTTCTGAGAAGACTTAAGCTAAGAGCTCTTTGTTGTTTCTCCTCACCTTGCTTATAGTTTATCTCCTAGACCTTTGGTGTTTCCCTCTGTGTTTTAATGTTGTATGCAAGACAGTATTTACTTTATCACCTGTCTGTCTCGTTTGTCTATACTGTTTGTTTAACCTTTACCTGTCCATTCCCTATGGTGGTAATCAGGGTCCTTCTAAGGACTAGATTACAGTGGTCAGGGATTTATAGGAGACAGGGTTTACGCTGGTGGCCTGGACCTCTGTACCATTAACAGTACCTCCAGGTAGAGGGACTAGTCAGGACCCCAGTTTAGGGTCAGCATAGACCCCGGTCCACCTCTAGCCAGAGACAGCGTGAAAAGGATTCAGTATTGACCCACAGATATTATGTCAGGTAATACTATGCTATATATACATGTTAATGTTACCTATTTAATGTTATATAGAATTGTTGCCCACTTGATAGATTACTGACATTATAATATTTATACATCTGCTAGACAGCGTGACATTTTCACCGGCCAAACTATAGATTCTCCCCAGCAAACCATGGATCCAGTAGCCCAGCTTGCCCTGCATTGCAGAAATTGTCCATGGAGTTTACGGACATTAAGTCCAAGGTTTGTCCCTCCCGGAGCAAACCAAATCTTGAACCTAAGGTTGCTCTCCCGGACAGGTTCACTGGTGGGCGGGACAAATTTTTTACCTTCCGGGAGGCATGTAAATTGTACTTTCGGCTACGGCCTCGTCATCGGGATGAGGAGCAGAGGGTGGGAATTGTCATCTCGCTCTTACAAGGGGACCCTCAATCCTGGGCGTTCCTCTTCCTCCGGGCTCCCCGGCCCTCCAGTCAGTAGATCGATTTTTTGCTGCCCTGGGCTGGTGTATGATGACCCGGATCGGGTCTCCCTTGCTGAAACGAAGTTACGTAGGATATGGTTTTATTATGGTCTGTTCAGGAACCAAACAGATGAGAACATGATTAATGAGTCAACACTATGACACAGCTTTAAAATAATTAGCCTAATTTCAACTGAATCTGGCTCATGCACAGTTTAAATGCTCTACAATGTAGGAAGGTACAGAGCTTTGAAAAAGATCTGTATAAGATCGAAACGCGTCGCTTTTTACCATTGCATGCACACTGTGTATGGAGTTTTTACTGCACTGGAATATTTTTTGAAAAAAGAACTAATAAAATTTCAAGATTTTTAAGGAGCTGGAACAATCCCTTTTTTTTGTTTTTCTCTATTGGAAACATGACATCTAGTCAAGATGGAGTTCCGTGCACCTGCAGGTCAATTGGTGAGCTGGCGAAGGTTTTGTACCTTTTTTTTTTCTCTTTATACCAGAGGAGACCCAACTTGGAGTTTTCACAAGTTGTCACACGCCACTAAATCAAATCATTGTCACACACCACTAAAGTGACATAAATTTCCCCACAGTAGAAGCTGTGCAAAGGGCCTCTGATACAGGCAACCCACCAGATGGAAACCCAACTTGGAGTCTCCACATTTCAAAAAAATATTGTCCCCACACCAGTAAAGCAGCATCAATTTCCCTAAAGTAGAAACAGTAAAATGGGCCTCTGACACCCCTTCCACTACAGGAAACCCATCAGATGGAGACCCAATTTGGAATCTCCACATTTCAAAAAATTCTTGTCACACACCACTAAAGTGGCATCAATTTCCCTAGAGTAGAAATAGTATAATGGGCCTCTGACACACATTCCACTACAGGAAACCCACCAGATGGAGACCCAACTTGAAGTATTCACATTTGAAAAAAAATATTGTCATATAGCACTAAAGTGGCATCAGTTTCCCTAGAGTAGAAACAGTATGATGGGCTTCTGACAACCATTCCACTACAGACAACTCACCAGATGCAGAACCAACTTGGAGTCTCCACATTTCAAAAAATAGTTTGTAACATCAGTAACAGTAGCATCAGCAGGCACAGACGACATGACAAAGGTGTCACAGACTGCATTAAATGCAAGATCAATGCATCACACTGAAAAGGACACCATCGCCTAGTCTGCGAGACTGGGCAATAAAAGTCATTGGAGATCCATGACATGTTCATCTTGTTGAAAGTTAAGCGGTCTACACTTTCAAGGGACAGCTGGATGTGCTTATCCATCAGGACACCACCAGTAGTGCTGAATGCACGTTCTGAGAAAACGCTGACTGCCAGACAAAACTTCCAAAGTGTAACATGCGAGCTCAGTCCACTCTTCCATTTTTAAAGGCTAAAATGCAAAAGGGTCAAAATTCCCCCTGATGGCATTGATATTCATAGAATCATAGAATCATAGAATAGTAGAGTTGGAAGGGACCTCCTGGGCCATCAGGTCCAACCCCCTGCTCAAAGCAGGATTCTCTAAATCATCCCAGACAGATGTCTGTCCAGCCCTGTTTGAAGACTTCCATTGAAGGAGAACTCACCACCTCTCGTGGCAGCCTGTTCCACTCATTGATCACCCTAACTGTCAAAAAGTTTTTTTCTAATATCTAATCTGTGTCTCCTCCCATTCAGTTTCATCCCATTGCTTCTAGTCTTTCCTTGTGCAAATGAGAATAAAGATGATCCTTCTACAATGTGACAGCCCTTGAGATATTTGTAGACAGCTATTAAGTCTCCTCTCAGTCTTCTTTTTTGCAAGCTACACATTCCCAAATCCTGCAACCGTTCCTCATATGACATGGTTTGCAGACCGGTCACCATTCTGGTGGCTCTTCTCTGAACTTGCTCCAGTTTGTTGATGTCTTTTTTAAAATGTGGTGCCCAAAACTGGACACAGTATTCCAGATGAGGTCTGACCAAAGAGGAGTAGAGGGCAATAATGACCTCACATGATCTAGACTGTATGCTTCTGTTGATACATCCTAGAATTGCATTTGCCTTTTTTGCTGTTGCATCACACTGTTGACTCATGTTCAGTCTGTGATCAATTAGTATACCCAAGTCTTTTTCACATGTGCTGTTACTTAGCCCTATTCCTCCCATTTTGTATATGCTTTTTTCATTTTTATTGCCCAGATGTAGTACTTTGCATTTTTCCCTGTTAAAATCCATTCTGTTAGTTGCTGCCCACTGCTCCAGTTAATTTATATCTTTTTGAATCCTCTCTCTCTCTTCTCTAGTATTAGCTACCCCTCCTAGCTTTGTGTCATCAGCAAATTTGATCAGTTTACCCTCAATTCCTTCATCTAAATCATTGATAAAGATGTTGAACAATACAGGGCCCAAAACAGAGCCTTGTGGTACCCCACTTGATACATTCTACCAACTGGATGTGCAGCCATTTACGACCACTCTTTGGGTCCGATCACTAAGACAGTTATGAATCCACCTAACAGTTGCCTTGTCCATTCCATACTTAGTCATTTTTTCAATAAGGATTGTGTGAGATACTTTGTCAAATGCTTTGCTGAAGTCAAGATATACTATATCTACAGCATTTCCCTGATCCACCCAGTCAGTGATTCTGTCATAGAAGGAAATTAAGTTAGTCTGACATGACTTATTAGTTACAAACCCATGCTGACTCTGTTTAATCACTTCATTCTTATCCAGGTACTTGCATACATGTTCTTTAATAACTTGTTCAAAGATCTTTCCTGGTATAGAAGTCAGACTCACCGGCCTGTAGTTCCCTGGGTCCACCTTCTTCCACTTTTTGAAGATAGGAACAACATTTGCTCTTCTCCAGTCTTCTGGGATTTCTCCTGTTCTCCAAGAATTTTCAAAGATTATGGACAGTGGTTCAAGAATTTCTTCTGCTATCTCCTTCAGTACTCTGGGGTGTAATTGTCATGGGTGCATCGCCACGAAGATTGTCGCGATTGCACATTCTGACTTCTCGCAGCTGAGTTGCTGTTTCTTTGTGTTTGGTAATGAGGGAGTTAATTTTACCTAGCTCTTTGCTAAGACTAGGTCCAGCCTCTCCCGGCTGCTTTTGATTATGTTCTAATTAGCTTCCTTTATATAGCTGCCAGTCTGCTGGTTAGATGCCGGTGAAAGCATTCATACAGACTGCAGATAGGATCGGTTCTGAGAAGACTTAAGCTAAGAGCTCTTTTGTTGTTTCTCCTCACCTTGCTTATAGTTTATCTCCTAGACCTTTGGTGTTCCCTCTGTGTTTTAATGTTGTATGCAAGACAGTATTTACTTTATCACCTGTCTGTCTCGTTTGTCTATACTGTTTGTTAACCTTTACCTGTCCATTCCCTATGGTGGTAATCAGGGTCCTTCTAAGGACTAGATTACAGTGGTCAGGGATTTATAGGAGACAGGGTTTACGCTGGTGGCCTGGACCTCTGTACCATTAACAGTACCTCCAGGTAGAGGGACTAGTCAGGACCCCAGTTTAGGGTCAGCATAGACCCCGGTCCACCTCTAGCCAGAGACAGCGTGAAAAGGATTCAGTATTGACCCACAGGATATTATGTCAGGTAATACTATGCTATATATACATGTTAATGTTACCTATTTATATGTTATATAGAATGTTGTCCCACTTGATAGATTACTGACATTATATATTTATACATCTGCTAGACAGCGTGACATTTTCACCGGCCAAACTATAGATTCTCCCCAGCTACCATGGATCCAGTAGCCCAGCTTGCCCTGCAGTTGCAGAAATTGTCCATGGAGTTTACGGACATTAAGTCCAAGGTTTTGTCCCCCCCGGAGCAAACCAGATCTGAACCTAAGGTTGCTCTCCCGACAGGTTCACTGGTGGGCGGGACAAATTTTTTACCTTCCGGGAGGCATGTAAATTGTACTTTCGGCTACGGCCTCGGTCATCGGGGAGTGAGGAGCAGAGGGTGGGAATTGTCATCTCGCTCTTACAAGGGGACCCTCAATCCTGGGCATTCTCTCTTCCTCCGGGCTCCCCGGCCCTCCAGTCAGTAGATCGATTTTTTGCTGCCCTGGGGCTGGTGTATGATGACCCGGATCGGGTCTCCCTTGCTGAAACGAAGTTACGTAGGATACAGCAGGGAGATCGTCCGGCGGAGGAATTTTCTTCTGAGTTACGTAGATGGGCCACAGATACTCAGTGGAATGACCCAGCTCTTAGGAGCCAGTTTTGTCAAGGGTTATCTGACAAATTAAAAGATGTTTTGGCTCAGTATGATTCTCCTCCGTCACTGGAGGCTGCTATGGCCCTTGCTATTCGTATTGATAGACGGCTTCGGGGGAGGTGCGAGGTAACTCCGCCCCCTGTTATTACTCCACCCACTACTAAAGTCCCTTATATGGAGGTTCCCCTGGTCTGTTCTGAGGAACCTATGCAGTTGGGTGGGACATCATTTTGTAGGAGGGAATCGGCGGTGGGCCGCAAGACAAGAAGGTGTTTCTTCTGCGGGAGAGAGGGACATTTTGTTGGGGGTGTCCCTCCGTGCCTCATTGAGCAAAAAAGTCACCGAAAAACTGTTAATCCCAGGTTGTGTGGTGGACTACAACCTGGGAGTAGGTATTTCGTCCCCAGGTCCGTCTCAATTTCTCGTGCCTGCGGAGGTGGTGGTTGGTGCGAGAGTTGAGAGGATTTCTGTTCTTCTTGATAGTGGGTCTGGGGCTAATATGGTGGACGCTCGGTTTGCCCAGGTGCAAGGTATGCAACTGAGTGTATTGGCCAAACCGATCCCTATACTTTCTATTGACGCCAGACCTCTCGGTCAAGGTAGCTTTGTACAAGCTGTTCATAACATAGACCTTCGAGTAGGGGCAATACATAAAGAACAGTTGTCTTGTTATGTGTTGGAGGGTCTTCCTACTCCTATTGTGTTGGGACTTCCCTGGTTGGCTAAACATAACCCAGTGATTGATTGGCAATCCAGAAAGATAAGCCAGTGGGGTGAATTTTGCAAGAATAACTGCATGAACACGGTCATCGGTGCGGTCGTGCCTAGGACTTTGCCTCCTTTTCTGGAGGACTTTGGGGAGATGTTCTCAGAGGAGGGGTGTCAAAAGTTACCTCCTCATCGCACGTATGACTGCTCAATAAAATTGCTTCCTAATGCCTTATCTCATAGTTTCCCAGGGGCCGGAAAGACGGATGACCCGGTTCCTATCCTTCAGGAAGGAGTGGTGGTGTCGGCTGTGTGCTCTGAGCTTGAGGAGGAGTTGTTGGAGGCTCAGGGGGACGCCCCTGTAGGACCTCCCGGGAAACTGTTTGTTCCTAATCAGTTAAGACAAAAAGTTATCGAGGCACATCATAGTTCTGCTTTAGCAGGACATCCAGGGAGTAAAGCAACTGTGGATCTCCTTTCTCGCCGGTTTTGGTGGCCTAACTTAAATAAAGAGGTAATAACTTTTGTCGCGTCCTGTGGAGTTTGTGCTCGCTCTAAGACCCCACATACCCGTCCATCTGGGGTTCCTGAGGAGGAACGATTCTCGTCGTCACTTGCTTCAGTTTGGAGAGGAGTGCTGAATGGTCTGAGTGCTATGGAGAACTGTTTCAAGCGGAGGTCTGATCGGAGGAGAGTGTCTGGTCCGGACCTAGGTGTGAACGATCTGGTGTGGTTGTCTACCAAGAATATAAAACGCAAAGTTCCCTCCTGGAAACTGGGTCCCAGGTTCATCGGTCCATACAGGATCAGTTCTATAATTAATCCTGTGGCATTTCGTCTGGACCTCCCTCCTACGTTTAAAATCCATAATGTATTCCACAAATCGTTGCTTAAGAGGTACGTGGCGCCAGTTATACCGTCACTTCTACCTCCTCCTCCAGTGGTGGTCAATGGTAACTTAGAATTTCAAGTGTTGAAGATCATTGACTCACGTCTGAATCGCCGGTCCCTTCAGTATTTGGTTCATTGGAAGGGATATGGTCCTGAGGAGAGGACGTGGGTCTCTGCGTCTGAGATTAACGCAGATCGATTGGTTCGGACCTTCCACACGACTTACCCGGACAGACCTGGCCCTGAGGGTCCGGAGGCCCCTCGTAGAAGGGGGGGTACTGTCATGGGTGCATCGCCACGAAGATTGTCGCGATTGCACATTCTGACTTCTCGCAGCTGAGTTGCTGTTTCTTTGTGTTTGGTAATGAGGGAGTTAATTTTACCTAGCTCTTTGCTAAGACTAGGTCCAGCCTCGCCCGGCTGCTTTTGATTATGTTCTAATTAGCTTCCTTTATATAGCTGCCAGTCTGCTGGTTAGATGCCGGTGAAAGCATTCATACAGACTGCAGATAGGATCGGTTCTGAGAAGACTTAAGCTAAGAGCTCTTTTGTTGTTTCTCCTCACCTTGCTTATAGTTTATCTCCTAGACCTTTAGTGTTCCCTCTGTGTTTTAATGTTGTATGCAAGACAGTATTTACTTTATCCCCTGTCTGTCTCGTTTGTCTATACTGTTTGTTAACCTTTACCTGTCCATTCCCTATGGTGGTAATCAGGGTCCTTCTAAGGACTAGATTACAGTGGTCAGGGATTTATAGGAGACAGGGTTTACGCTTGTGGCCTGGACCTCTGTACCATTAACAGTACCTCCAGGTAGAGGGACTAGTCAGGACCCCAGTTTAGGGTCAGCATAGACCCCGGTCCACCTCTAGCCAGAGACAGCGTGAAAAGGATTCAGTATTGACCCACAGGATATTATGTCAGGTAATACTATGCTATATATACATGTTAATGTTACCTATTTATATGTTATATAGAATGTTGTCCCACTTGATAGATTACTGACATTATATATTTATACATCTGCTAGACAGCGTGACAGTAATTCATCTGGACCTGGAGACTTGAATTCATTTAGGTTAGCTAAGTGTTTCCTCACTGTCTTTCTGTTTATAGATATCCTGGATTCTTCTATTCCTTTAATAGGACAGTGAAGATCAGTTGATGTTACATTTCCTTTCTGAGAGAAAACAGATGCAAAATAGGAATTTAACAGTTCATCCTGTCTTACCATTTCATCATTTTCATCCTATAAAAATCCTATAGCATATTTGACTTTTCTTTTACTTTTGACGTATCCCCAAAATCCTTTTTTGTTTCTTTTGATGTCACTTGCAAGCCTTAATTCATTGTCAGTTTTAGATAATCTGATTTGTGCCCTGCAGGTTCTGCAGACGGCATTATATTCTTCTTTAGATATGCCTCCCTCTTTCCATTTGATAAACATTTCTCTCTTCCTTTTTAGCATGTGTTTAAGTTCTGTGTTCATCCATCCTGGTTTCCTTAAATGCTTCCCATTCTTCACTCTTTTCGGAATTGTTAACAATTGTGCTTTGAGAATCTCATTTTTCAAGATTTTCCATCCTTCCTGGACATTTTTGTCCTTAAGGATATCCAGCCATTGGATCCCTCCAATTCTCTTTCTGAGTCCCTTAAAATCTGCCTTTCTGAAATCTAACCTTGACGTCTGAGTCTTCACAAGTCTTCCTCCTCTTGTTATCCAAAATTCTAAAATAGCATGGTCACTACCTCCTAGGGTCCCAGCCACTCTTACCTCCTCAACCATTTCTTCCCTGTTTATAAGGATTAGATCCAAGGTAGCAGATCCCCTTGTTTTCTCCCCTACCTTTTGGAAGATAAAGTTGTCAGCAAGAGAGGATAAGAATTTCCTTGACCTGTTAGTTTTGCCTGAGAGAGATTCCCAACAAATGTCTGGATAGTTGAAATCTCCCATGACCATTATGTCATATTTTTCGGAGAACTTGGCCATTTGATGCATAAAGTGTTCATCCATATCTTCAGCTTGCATAGGTGGCCTGTGATAAATGCCTACAATGGTGTCCTTTCCATTGTTCTGTCCTTGTATTCTTACCCAAACAGTTTCCACAGAATCCCAGTCTCTGAGGCGTCAATCTCTGTGCAGATATACGCTTTTCTAAAATACAATGCGACACCTCCTCCTCGTTTATCAAGTCTGTTTCTTGCAAATAAGTTGTATCCTTCTAGCCTTGTATTCCAATCATGTGTATTGTCCCACCAAGTCTCAGTGATTCCAATGACATCATACTTCTTCTCCTGCATTAGTAGTTCCAATTCTCCTTGTTTGTTGCCCATGCTTTGTGCATTTGTATAGAAACATTTTAGTTTGTGATTGGTTTCTCTTCCTCCAATATTTTTATTATGTAGATTTTTTTGTCTTTGTTCTTCCCCTTCACTTCTAATAGCAGAATTCTCAATAGTATTTGTCAGGTGTATGGCTTTTGCAGGCATTTTGCTTCCTTTCCCACATTGTTCTAGTTTAAAGCTCTCCTATTTTGAGCTTGAGATACTCCTGCACCATACTCTCCAGTCCTTCACAACTTGTCAGACTTGTACTCTGTTCTGCTGGTACATGGGCTGTTCTAAAAAGTGTGTGAAATTACTCACATAAATGGCTTATTTCACTTACACTGCTGCTGCTAATGCTTTGCATTGACGACTCAACGTTCCCGGGGTTGGAAGTCTATAACTGTGATGTACACTGTATGCCTCACTGCTGTATTAGGGAAAACCACTCTTAAGATTGTCAACAAGTGTGTTTCGATACTCCAGCATGCGCGCCTCCCTTTCCAGGGGGCGAAGAATCTTTCCAAATTTTTGACCCTGGATCTAATAGAGTTGCCCTCCATATAACGCGCCTGCGCATTGCAATCTTGAATTGCGCACGCGCAGTATGCTTTGCCGGAAGATTGCAATGCGCAGGCGCGTTATATGGAGGGCAACGACTACAATTCCCAGAAATAATGGAGACAGCGGCGAACAACATGTTAAGGCAAGTACCCAAAACACCGCCCATCTGACCTGACTGCCATCATTTAAATATCCCGCCAATTTAGGGTGACAGATTCCCTTTAAGAACAGCAAATGCAACTAAACTTTTACTACTTACCGCATTTCGCCACCATTATGTTACAACCTTTACTTAAATTTTCACGCTTGATATTCCAAGTTACTGATTTATGGTGTAACCTTTATTCTATGGTTTTACAGGATAAGTGAGAAACATTTATAATAGTATGCAAAAGTACTACACAGTTATAAGAAAATGTTGCAAAGTTAGCATGCTTTCAAAAATAAAATGTCAAGTTTATTTTTAGCAATTAATGAAATGCAAAGTGAATGAACAAAAGCAGAACCTAAATCAAATCAATATTTGGTATAACCATTCTTTGCCTTAGGGCAGAGACACACTGCCGTATTTCACATGCGAGAATCGCATCGTAAAACTCGTTCTGGCTGTCAGATCTCCTGACCTGAGCTTGACCTCTGCATAGTAATCCATCACGCTGTCTTGCTCAGGTCAGGAGAGGTGTCAGGCCAGTCCGTGCAGTGCGATGCTATTATCGCACGAGTTTTACGGCCGTGTGACTCCAGCCTTAAAAAGAGTATCAGAGCATGGATTCTTCTAGCTACACTCACATAGTTTTTGAAGGAACTCAGCAGGAAGGATGTCTGTTGTGAACACTTTTAATCTGGCTTCTGAGTATGTGCTCCCTCTGGTGGTTGCTGCTGATAATGGAGCTGGTCGGGCTGATGGAAGTCAATCACCTGAGGGGGATGATTGGAGATCAGGCGTTACAGACTGGGAGGATTTAAGCGAGCAGCCTTCCCCTAGTTGCTGACAGTGATTTGGTCTGCTTCCTGAGCCTTTTGGAAGTCTGCTTGCTCCCTGCTTTGTCCTGCATCTTTCAGATAAGTTATTTCTCGGTTTAAATTTGTGGCTTTTGTTTCCCTTTTGCTTTTTCTGTTTTCTGCCATGCTGTGTGAGTTCAGCCGGGTTCCCAGCTGGGGCCTGTGCTGGACTCTGTTTTCATTGCCACGGCTTATGTCAGTCTTTTCTGTATTTTAGTTCCCTGTTATTTCAGTATCTGTTGTTTTGCGTCCAGTTCACACCAGAGTTCTGATATAGTGTAGGAGAGGTCGTGTTGCCTCAGTATGTTTGCATTTCAGATGTGTTGGAATTTTTCTTAGGGTTTTTGCTGATTGCAGACAGTATCCTTTTCTGTCATGTTCTATCCAGGCAGTTTGGGCCCCAGCATTTGCTTACTCTATCTTCTGTCTGTGTTTGTGCTTCATCTGACTCACTGGCAATATATTTGGGGGCTATCTATTCCTTTGGGGCTCTACTCCGGGGCAGTTAGCTTTCCCTTTTCTCTCTTTAGGTTTAGTTACCTCTTTGGCTGTGTCGAGGCGTCTAGGGCATCGTAGGTACATCCCACGGCTAAATCTAGTTGTGTTGTCAGTTTAGGGGTCTGCAATCTGCTAAGTTACCAACCTCCCTGGGTGTCTGGTTGCCTAGCCTATTTTTCCTGTTATCCTCCTCGGTTACCGAATCATAACAGATGTCCCAAACATCTTGGAGACCCCACGATGGACCTTCTGTCTCTTTATGTAATACCAGAAAGACTCAATTATGAAGTTTCCTTGGTTGACCGCTGCATCAACAGTGATCAATGTTGCCCTTTCCTTAGAGTCCTCAATGCTGACAAGTACAGTAAGATACTTTTTATCATTCAATACCATCTGGGAGTTGTCTGACTCCAAATTTATTCTGCAGCAGGAGGAGTCCAAACATACAACAAATTTCATTAAGAAGTATCTTCAGTATAAACAAGAGCAAGTAGTCCTGGAAGTGATTACAGTTGTGCTCAAAAGTTTACATACCCCAGCAGAATTTTTGCTTTCTTGGCCTTTTTTCAGAGAATATGAATGAGAATGGAGAACTGACCATAGATCTTCTGTGGACAGATAAATGTGGACCATAGATCTTCAAGCTGTCATTGATGTTAGAGGGGGCAATACATGGTATTAAGAAACGGGGTATGTGAACTTTTGATCAGGGTCATTTGGATGTTTTAGGCTGTCATTATGATTTAAAAAGAGAAAACATAGTAGTTTGACAATAAATTGCTTCACCCAACCACTAACCATGAGTGGAGAAAAAGTTTTGGTGTTATCATTTATGTTCTCTGAAAAAAGGCAAAGAAAGCAAAAATTCTGCTGTAATTACAGAGCTGTAATCTCAACATCATCAAGTCAGTCCCGTATTACATGAAGGGACAGAAGCCAATATCCACAGAAGATCTGTTGTCAGTTTTCCAAGATGTTTGGAACATCCTCGATGCCGAATTCCTTCAAAAACTGTACAAGTTTATGTAGAAGAATTGTTGCTTTGATTCTGTTTTGAAGGCAAAGAGTGGTCACAATTTACCATATATACTCGTGTATAAGCCGACCCGTTTATAAGCCGACCCCCCTAATTTTGCCACAAAAAACTGGGAAAAATTATTGACTCGTGTATAAGCCGGGTGTATAAACTGCCCTCCTGCTCTGTGCTGCCCCCGTCCTGCTCCTTGCTCCCCATCCAGCTCTGTGCTCCCCCATTCTCCTCTGTACTCCCCCTCCTGCTCCGTCCTCCGCTGTGCTCCCCCATTCCTTCTCCGTCCTCCTGTGCCCCCCCTCCTGCTCCGTGCTCCTCTGTGCCCTCCATCCTCCCCCGTCCTGCTCCGTGCTCATTGTCCTCCTCCATGCTTCCCCCGTCCACCGATCTCCCCCCCCTCCTGCTCCATGCTTCCCCCGTCCTGCTCCAGCTTCCCCCGTCCACCGATCTCCCCCCTCCTGCTCCATGCTTCCCCCGTCCTGCTCCAGCTTCCCCCGTCCTCCTCTATGCTTCCCCCGTCCACCGTTCTCCCCCCCGTCCTGCTCATGCTCCTTGTCCTCTCCTCCATCATACTCACCCCTCCCCGTGCCATCGCTGAGCGTCCCTGCAATCCTGCGTTCTCCCCGTCTTCTTGCAGCTCTTCAGCGCTGAGCGGTGACGTAATACCGCTCATTAAGGCCATGAATATGGAGGCCACGCCCATGGGAGTGGCGTTGCGTCCATATTACATGACCTTAATGAGCGGGTATTACCTCACCGCTCAGCGCTGGAGAGCTGCAAGAAGACTGGGAGAACGCAGGATTGCAGGGACGCTCAGCGATGGCACGGGGACGGGTGAGTATGATCCCAGCCACCGGCACCTGCCGCGGCATCCCCTCCCCCGCTGGTTTCTGCCCTATGACTCGTGTATAAGCCGAGGGGGCATTTTCAGCACGAAAAAAGGTGCTGAAAATCTCGGCTTATACACGAGTATATACGGTAATTGGATTTTTCTTTTGTTCATTCACTTTGCAATTGAATTGCTAAAAATAAACTAATAACACTTCTATTATTGAAAGCATTCTTATTTTGCAACATTTTAATCTACTCCTGCCTAAAACACAGTACTGTAAATAAGTTAAAAATGGCAAATTCATAGTGTCTAAAAATAAAAAAATAAAAATTTTGTCTACTTCTAGTCAGAGGATGATATACTCCTTCGTGATGATCTTTTAAGGTTAAAGGATGAGCATTCAGACCGCTTTAAGCTTTGGTTTACTGTGGATAGTGCTCCAGAAGGTAAGTACAGTGTGATATAACATTAATTAAACTAAAGGCAAATTAACACAGTATGAGGACGTCAATCAATAGTGTAATTATTCTTTTTTCCATACAGTTTGACTATTGTCAAACGTACATTCTGTTTACAAGTGGAGATATACTGCTTGAAATGACTTCTAGGCCAGCCTAAAAGATGCAATCAACAAACAAAAAGGTGATCATTCATTTGTTGGCTGATCATTGCTAGGTTTTAGCTTCGTTCATACACAATCATTCCAAAAACACATCATATTACAGTTCTACAATTTTTTGTAAGTCCCTTTGAAAAAGTGAAGAGGAAATTAGCTACTATCTTTAAATTCTCAACAAGCAATTTACCTAAATCTTGGTAATAAACAGAAATGCCAAAATATAGTAAATAACACTTTTTATTAACAAAATTTATAAAATCAGTAATGAAGTCTGAAACAACAATACAACCAGGGAAATATACCATAGAATCCACATTTTTTAAAGGGAATCACCTGTAGCTAAATAATGAATGAAAGAGATGCAAAAAATAAATAAATCAAATACTGGTCTGAGGCAACTTGAGCATAGTCCCACTATATCATGCACTACAAAAAACCAGATATCCGAGATATAAATTGCAATCTCCACAAGGAGTTATAAAACACGCAGAAGGCATGAACATATGTCAAATGAAATCCAATACGGGCATCTATGAAAAACACACAGCTGTGTATATAATCATTATTGCAAACATAAAGTGCTTTGGTGCAGAAACCTACTCCTAAAATTGCACTATGCCCGGTATCTTTTAGTCAACAATAAATGGCACAACATACTAACTGCAAAATGGTAAAAAATAATAATAGCTACCTGTTGATGACACGTGGATTTCCTGGCGTCCCTGCTACCCCGACGCGCGTTTCGCAATCCTTCTTCAGGAGGCGTGTCGGGGTAGGGGATACGTCAGGTTTAAATACCCACAGAAAGCCTTTCAATTGGTTATGTAAATGTCTGTGCTGTTTCAATTGGCCAAGACATGCTGATACATATAAAATAACATAAATCAACATACCAGACATCAGCTGAGTATCGGAAATATTGTAATGGTGTGGACACATTCAAAATTGAGTGTTTATAAACATACCAATCAAAATACCGGATGAACCACATACGACATCCTAGAGCTTTAAGGCGCATGCGCCGGCATACCATCCTGTATGGCTAATGGAGGATAGGAGGCGCGGCCAGGGAGGAATGATGTGACATCACAAAGGACGCACATCCTCCAACATGTTCGCCGCACATCTAATCCCAAGCAGATTTGGCCACCTGCAGACACGCACTGCTCAGGATGTCAAGTGGTTGGTAAGTATGCACTCATCCGTGAGTTCGAATCATCATTTTTTTTGATTAGCAACAAATTACAATTTATCCATAACATATACCAATGAAACACAAACTTGATAATACAATCAAGGGCAAGTAATAATAGATATAATATTACAATTTTCGCAAATATAACAACCCAGATATTATAGTCAGGATCTAAATGTCATCTTCTTAATCAGCATTGGAGCTTGATCTTCTTAAATGCATATCCTTCTTTCTCATTTAAATTATGCCAAAAATGCCGCTCATCCTACTAGTCCTGATTTTATGGGCATTAATATTATTGGAAAACTAAAAAAATAATTAGTGATTAACAAAAACATATAACTACAAATAATGAAAACCATTAAAAATCCCCTACCCCCCTTACTACAATTGCCATCTAAATTTAACAAAGGTCACAAAATGTCAGAAAAATAATACAACTGATCATTATTAAAGAAATGCTCCAAAACCGAAACTTTCATTTAAACCCTGTGGGGCTAGAGTCCCCAACCGAAAAATCCACTGACACTCCTTTTTAGATAGTCTTTTCTGGATATCACCACCCCGAATCCCCAGATCAACAACATCAATCCCTTTAAACCGATAGCAATTTAGAGTTACACGAATGGAAATTTCTAAAATGTCTGGGAAGTGACTTCAATGAGGCGATGTCCTGAGCAGTCTTTGCTTTATCAATGTCTATGCAATGTTCCCGAACTCTAATCTTGAGCTCACGACTCGTAAGTCCTATATAAATCTTTGGACATGGACATTCAGCATAGTATATGACCCCCTTACTTGTACAAGTAATATGAGTCCTAATGGAAAAAGATCTGCTGCCATCAAAATTCTTAAAAGATGAACTCTTTCTCATGTTCCCACAACCCTTGCATAAACCACAGGGGAAAAAACCATCCCTTCCCCTGGACCTAGAAATTTTTTCTTTCCTATTAGGATCGTAATTGCTATGCGTAAGAATGTCTCGAAGGTTTGGTGAGCGTTTTCTCACCATAGAAGGTTGTGTCGGTAGTATATTTTTGAGTGAATGATCTGTAAACAGGATTGGCCAATGTTTTTGAATAATGGTCTTAAGGTCGTACCAATTGCTGGAAAAGTTCGTAATAAACCTTACCTGATTGTCCGAAATACACAAGAATCCCACTAATCCACCGGGTAGGCCTATAGTGTCTGCTAATGAAGGCCTTTGTGAGGTGATCTGCAAGGTGATTGACCATTATCTTCATCCACTGGTCATACAATTACCGGCATTCATTAAGGACACCACAGATGTCCTCAGACATTTGGAGGGCCTTCAACTGTCTGACGACATGGTGTTTGTCACAGCTGATGTGGAGGCCCTTTACTCGTCTATTAGACATCATGATGGTCTAAGAGCGGTATCAAGATATTTGTTGGCCAGTAATGTTGAGAAGGGAATGTCAGAATTGATACTGACTCTCTTAGAATTTGTTCTCACCCATAATGTCTTCTCCTTTAATGGTCAAGTGTTCCTTCAAACACAAGGTACGGCTATGGGGCAGCGTGTGCCCCCTCTTATGCCAACCTTTTCATGGGAGCATGGGAATGGAACATCTTCCAGGAAAATGAGATTGTGGGCATTGAACATGTCCAAAATTGGATTAGGTTTATAGATGACGTTATGTTCATCTGGGAAGGGCCGATAGAGGAATTGCAGGAATTTATGACGAGCCTCAATAACAATGATCTAAACATTCGGTTAACATATAAATATGGAAGAAGCATTGAATTCCTAGACCTACTGATCTCAGCATCCCCAAATGGATCTATTAAGACGACACTATATAGGAAACCAACTGCTACTAATTCACTTTTACACGCCTCTTCGTCACATCCAAAAGCCACTATAGATGGTATACCTATTGGCCAATTTTTGCGGATCAAAAGAATTTGCTCTGAGGACGATCAGTTTGAGGAACAGTCCAAAGAATAAAAAAGAAGATTTCGGGAACGAGGCTATAGCCGTAGGGCAATCAATTGTGGTTACAGTAGGGCTAAAAGTACTCCTAGAAATCAACTTCTGCAAAATAAAATAACTCCTAGGGATTCCACAATTTCGGACAATCAGGTAAGGTTTATTACGAACTTTTCCAGCAATTGGTACGACCTTAAGACCATTATTCAAAAACATTGGCCAATCCTGTTTACAGATCATTCACTCAAAAATATACTACCGACACAACCTTCTATGGTGGCAAAACGCTCACCAAACCTTCGAGACATTCTTACGCATAGCAATTACGATCCTAAGAGGAAAGAAAAAATTTCTAGGTCCAGGGGAAGGGATGGTTTTTTCCCCTGTGGTTTATGCAAGGGTTGTGGGAACATGAGAAAGAGTTAATCTTTTAAGAATTTTGATGGCAGCAGATCTTTTTCCATTAGGACTCATATTACTTGTACAAGTAAGGGGGTCATATACTATGCTGAATGTCCATGTCCAAAGATTTATATAGGACTTACGAGTCGTGAGCTCAAGATTAGAGTTCGGGAACATTGCATAGACATTGATAAAGCAAAGACTGCTCAGGACATCGCCTCATTGAAGTCACTTCCCAGACATTTTAGAAATTTCCATTCGTGTAACTCTAAATTGCTATCGGTTAAAGGGATTGATGTTGTTGATCTGGGGATTCGGGGTGGTGATATCCAGAAAAGACTATCTAAAAAGGAGTGTCAGTGGATTTTTCGGTTGGGGATTCTAGCCCCACAGGGCTTAAATGAAAGTTTCGGTTTTGGAGCATTTCTGTAATAATGATCAGTTGTATTATTTTTCTGACATTTTGTGACCTTTGTTAAATTTAGATGGCAATTGTAGTAAGGGGGTAGGGGATTTTTAATGGTTTTCATTATTTGTAGTTATATGTTTTTGTTAATCACTAATTATTTTTTTAGTTTTTTTCAGTTTTCCAATAATATTAATGCCCATAAAATCAGGACTAGTAGGATGAGCGGCATTTTTGGCATAATTTAAATGAGAAAGAAGGATATGCATTTAAGAAGATCAAGCTCCAATGCTGATTAAGAAGATGACATTTAGATCCTGACTATAATATCTGGGTTGTTATATTTGCGAAAATTGTAATATTATATCTATTATTACTTGCCCTTGATTGTATTATCAAGTTTGTGTTTCATTGGTATATGTTATGGATAAATTGTAATTTGTTGCTAATCAAAAAAAATGATGATTCGAACTCACGGATGAGTGCATACTTACCAACCACTTGACATCCTGAGCAGTGCGCGTCTGCAGGTGGCCAAATCTGCTTGGGATTAGATGTGCGGCGAACATGTTGGAGGATGTGCGTCCTTTGTGATGTCACATCATTCCTCCCATGGCCGCGCCTCCTATTCTCCATTAGCCATACAGGATGGTATGCCGGCGCATGCGCCTTAAAGCTCTAGGATGTCGTATGTGGTTCATCCGGTATTTTGATTGGTATGTTTATAAACACTCAATTTTGAATGTGTCCACACCATTACAATATTTCCGATACTCAGCTGATGTCTGGTATGTTGATTTATGTTATTTTATATGTATCAGCATGTCTTGGCCAATTGAAACAGCACAGACATTTACATAACCAATTGAAAGGCTGACTGTGGGTATTTAAACCTGACGTATCCCCTACCCCGACACGCCTCCCGAAGAAGGATTTCGAAACGCGCGTCGGGGTAGCAGGGACGCCAGGAAATCCACGTGTCATCAACAGGTAGCTATTATTATTTTTTACCATTTTGCAGTTAGTATGTTGTGCCATTTATTGTTGACTAAAAGATACCGGGCATAGTGCAATTTTAGGAGTAGGTTTCTGCACCAAAGCACTTTATGTTTGCAATAATGATTATATACACAGCTGTGTGTTTTTCATAGATGCCCGTATTGGATTTCATTTGACATATGTTCATGCCTTCTGCGTGTTTTATAACTCCTTGTGGAGATTGCAATTTATATCTCGGATATCTGGTTTTTTGTAGTGCATGATATAGTGGGACTATGCTCAAGTTGCCTCAGACCAGTATCTGATTTATTTATTTTTTGCATCTCTTTCATTCATTATTTAGCTACAGGTGATTCCCTTTAAAAAACGTGGATTCTATGGTATATTTCCCTGGTTGTATTGTTGTTTCAGACTTCATTACTGATTTTATAAATTTTGTTAATAAAAAGTGTTATTTACTATATTTTGGCATTTCTGTTTATTACCAAGATTTAGGTAAATTGCTTGTTGTGATATATTTGTATTTAAAGGGATGCCTCTCTCCCAGCAAGTAGGGAGGTAATTTATTAATTGGACATTAATGTGATAATAATATCTTTAAATTCTGCAGTTTTAATTTTTGCTGTAGTTTTGCTTATATTTTTTAGTGTGGTTTTCTATCTACTATTTCTACTAATTTAATAATTAGTAGAAATAGTAGATTTACCAATTAGATTTCTTTACATTTTCTTCACAAATCAATTTTAGTCTGAAAACATATTCGGGAATCCAAAATATTTATGACTATGAAAGGACCCAGCATGCAAAACCTTCTACTGCCCATTTTCTAACTTTTCTTTTCTTTTCTGTTTCTGTGCTTATGTCAAGACTGGGAATACAGCAAGGGTTTTATTGACTTGAAGATGATCGAAAAGCATCTACCACCTCCTGCTGAGGACGTCATCATTTTAATGTGTGGTCCTCCTGCCATGATAAAACTTGCATGTAGGCCAAATCTAAACATATTAGGATATCATAGAAATATGTGTTATGCTTTCTAATTATTACAAACAACTTTTCCTAATTCCTAACAAAATAGGAGGAACAAGTTAAGAATTTTTAACTGTCAGAAAGTGTTTATAATTATTTTCTCTTTAACTTTAAGGTCTTTTCTAAATGCCGTTTTTCTTTTACCATATTTGTAATTTATTTTATGAATTATTCAATGGTAAATACTTTTAAATGCTAAACAGTAAGGAAAAATTACATGTAACTATCATCCACCAGATGAGTCAAATGGTTAAGGAGCAACATTTTTTATGTACTGACATGAAACATTTCCAAGTATGAGGGAATGCTTCATAGAAAAGTAAATAGTAAAATAGAAAAAAATATTTGTTTTGATCACCTTGCTTTTTAAAGTGCATTATGTCTCATGTAATGGGATATTACCTAATGATTCTCATGTAATAGGAATATTACCTAATGTTGCCTTATATTTCATTCTCGCCATCCGAAAGATGCTGAGGTCTCATTGAACAATATGACAACATTTTTTGTTCTTCTTGCTGATACTTATTGACCTTGGCTCTTTCGGTATTTTGGCTTATTGCTGGTGACAAACCGTGTCCTGACAAACGTTTCAATTTATAGTTATTAAATTATAGCCTTGTACCACTGTATACTGTGTTTGTCTTTTGTGCTCATACTATACTTGTCCACTTGTTTCATGGAAACTTTTTCTTTTTTCAAAATAAACTTGATATAGCAAGCATCATTTTTGATAGTATTGTGTACTGTATCTTATGTCATCACTCTCAAAAATTTTTTGTTTCATCCGAAGAGCAGAACACCTAGAAATATCTGGATCCGGTGAGTCTCTCCTTTTTCGAGACCTTGTCAATCAGGTAAGTGTTAGACTGGATCGTGGCTACCAAAGGGGTCAGCATTTAGCCCCGAACTTAAATCCAATCAGCTGATGCCATTACAAGCAAAATCATGGGGTACTTCCAAGCAAGCAAGATGCACACAACAAGATCATAGTTTGACTCTGAAAATTGGTGCAATATTGGGGCATGCTGAATAATATAATCTAATAGTTAAAGAGCAGTGGCGTTCCGTGAATAGAGCAGACTAAGCAGCTGCTATGGTGCCCAGACAGGTGAGGGGGCCCACGACGGCCGCTGTCGTTTGGCAGCTGTGCTGTGCTGACACAGTACTATCTCCTTTAATTAAATATAAGCGACGGCCGGACACTGTAAACCCCCTTGAAGGTCCCCTTTCCTTGTTGTCTCCTGGTCAGCAGTTGGCTTAAGTCTCTGGCTGCATTTGCATAAGAAAGCCAGCCTGCAGCCAGAGACACGTGCATCACAGGAAGCAGAAAACATTCATAAGTTTCACTCAGGGAGAGATACACTACACAAGGTGAGCCCTGCTGGCTGGGGTATGGGGTGGATTTTTTTGTTGAATGTGTCCCCTCACTGTGCTGGCACTTTATATTTACAATGGCTAGCCTCTGGCTTTGCACCTTAGGGAGTGAGGGGGTCCTGATTGCAGGCACTGTGGAGGGTGGAGGAGGGGGTCTCTGCATGCACTGTGGAGGAGGAGGATTGCCCTGCATGCACTGCAGCCACCCTTCTGTACTCCTCACAATGCTTCTCCATTAGAGCTGGTTTCATGTGATTTAACCCCTGTACCACCACCAGGCAGGATGATGCTTCCTAGCTGTAGGTAAGACCTCCAGTCTATGTCCCACCACCAACTTCACTGTCAAGGTGTGCAACAATGCATGTTCATGCAATACTAAAAATGTGCAATGCCCTGGAAATCATGGTGCAGCCAATAAATGTTACTAATTTATTCTGCTCCTTCACCCCAGAGGCATGCACCTGGGAGACAGCAATTACATGGGGCGTGCTGAGCTCATGAGGTGCCTGAGAGTGGAAGTTCTGCAGATGTTATGGAAGATATTGTGTGCGGCATTTCTGTGTCCCCTTACCTGTGATAAAATGTGTCTTGTAGTTTGTACACATGTTGGAACTTTGCATAGCTTACATATTCCAATCATTTCATATACAAAGATATGACATCCGTCTACCTGTCTTATATGATGCCATGAATGATGGGCATTGCTTGTACCTGCTGTCAGATTAGGCACCACACTTCTTACATCGGAGCACACTATGCAGCATGTTCCGTCAGGCTAGGTTCATATTTATACGCCTGCAGACTTAATGCGTTGGACGTATACATTAAAACGTATGCCATGCATCAACCTACGAATTTAAACAAGTACATTTGATACATATCATACTTCCATCTTTGTCTCTATATGTTTTTTTACTTAAAAAGAATCATTTTTTTTCCATCCAGTTTTACTGGTGTCAACAGTCCCATCCCACTCCATTTTGGCATCAGTTCTGTGAGGAGGTGTCCAGAGGAATAAACTTTTTTTCACCCCACATTAAAAACGCGTACCTTTGGTCAATTATGTTTTTTTCCCACAATACAACGTGATCAGGGCAAAACATAGTCAGAAGAACATTTTTTTTACACTACGTGTTGCCCATTATGGTTTGTGTATGCCTCCATATACGTCTGAATACAATTTTTTTTTGCAATTCAGACATATTTGTCCTGCAGACTGCACTGTATAAATGTGAGCCAAGCCTAAAGAAGTCCTTTTTGTCCAAGGAGGATAAAGCACATCATAAACACAAGTCCATACTGTGTGTTGCTGCTTTGCAGTGTGTATTTTTGCCATGCTGATTTTACAGGTGAAAGGTATTTACTTTGAGTCTTTTTTTGGTTGTAATGGTGAATGCTTCAGGATTATCAATGACCAAAGGGGCGGCAAATTTTTCAGCCGCCCCGGGCCCCACAAACAGTTGCTACGCCACTGCACACACAAGATGGTGAGCCTGGCTGGGGGTCGATTTTTTTTGTTAAATGTGTCCCCTCACTGTGCTGGCACTTTACATTTACAATGGCTCTGACTGCACTTTGCACCTTAGGGAGGGGTGCCCGGCTGCACGCACTGTGGAGGGTGTAGGGGGCCCTGCATGCACTGCAGGTGTGTGTGTGTGTGTGTGTGTGTGTGGAGTTAAGAGCACCTGTTTTTTTTTTTGGGAGGGGCCCCATTCAGACTTTTGCTATGGGGCCCCATGATTTCTATGTACGCCCCTGCTAAAGAGCGAAACCTAGCCTAGGCTGGGGCTCAGAAACCTGCAGCACTGTAGCTGGTGTGAAACTACAACTCGTTTTCAGGGGATGCGGGCAATAACAGTTTAAAATAAAATGAAGTGCTAAAAATTGCTTATCTCTGCCCTAAAAAGTATGAAGAGGGAGCAAAATGATTCAAAGTAACACATTCTGCTAGAACTCTAATTTAGATGTCCATGATTCACATCTGTGTATCATCTGTGTTTCTCCATGAATAGAAACACATACTCATTATATTCTATTATAGGAAAGATGTGTATCTTCGTACCGTGTTAGCCAGTAGATAGAAAAATATTTAGACTTGAGAGTCCTCAGTGGTTGATACCTTTTAATGGCTAACTGAAAAGATGGTAACAAATTGCAAGCTTTCGAGACTACTCCGGTCTCTTCATCAGGCAAAGACTAAAACAAAAACTGAAGAATCACATATATATATATACACAAGAGGACACAGGAATAGTGCAATAGGTAAGACAAGTGACGTGAAGCAGAACTGTCATTATGGCAGAGGAATGAACATAAATATTGGAACAGATCATAGATAAGGAGAGAGTTTTATTACCCTCTGATTGGGGTCTGGTGTTGTGTTTTGATGCCCCTAGAAGGTCAGAGACGCAGATTCCTTAATTGATATAGAATGACATGAATCCATGTGACACGTTCATTCCAGCACTAAGAGTGTCAAAGGTCATCATAAGTTTGTATTCCCAAACCTTTCTATCTTTCTCAGATTTGAAGTTAGATTTTAATACCAGTAATTCCATATCCATTATGCTATGACCGGGCATACAAAAGTGTTTTGCCACAGGTAAATCCATTCTTTTTTCTCTTATCGTGTGGCGATGAGAATTCATCCTTGTTCTCAGTTTTTGCCCGGTCTCCCCCACATACAGACCCCCAGTTGGACATTTAGTACATATAATTAGGTACACCACATTAGATGTGATGCAGCTGAAAGTACCTGGGATCTTGTAGTCCTGATGGGAGTTGGGTATCTTTATCTTGTCCGTGGTCATTATAGATGCACATGTTTTACACTTCTTCTGTTTGCAAGGAAAAGTTCCTGCAGCTGTTGGGGAGGACAGGGAGCTTCTGACAATGATGCTTCTTAGATTTGGGGGCTGCCTAAAACATAGTAGTGGGGGGTCTGGAAATATGGATTGTAATCGGGCATCTTTTTGTAGTAAAGGTTGTAGTTTCCGTGCAGCTCCCCTTAGCATCTCCAGATTTGGATTGTAGGTGACCACTAGAGGCACCCGGTTATTTTCTTCTTTAGTTTTGTAATGTAGCAGGTGATTCCTTGATATTCTGGTGGCTCTTGTAATTTGGTTTTCAATTGTTCTTGGATGGTAGCCCTGGTTCAAAAAAGTCTTTCTGAGGCGACCAAAGTGTTCATCTCTATCCATGGGGTTGGAACATATACGGTTGTATCTGATGGCTTGGCTGTAGACTATAGAGTTTTTTATGTGTTTTGGATGGAAACTGTCCCATTTAAGGTATGTTGGACGGTCGATTGGCTTCTGATACAGGGATGTCTCTATTTCATTGTTCTTTAGCTTAATGGTGGTGTCTAAAAAGTTAATTTCAGTGCTGGAGTAGTTGAGTGTTAAGTTGATGGTTGGATGAAATTGGTTGAACTGTTCATGGAACGTCTTTAGCTGTTGTTCAGACTCCGTCCAGATGATTAAAATGTCATCAATGTAGCGGTAGTAGGCCCGAGGCCTGATGGGACATGAGGACAAAAAGTCGCTTTCAAGCTTGGCCATGAAAAGATTTGCATACTGTGGAGCCATTTTACTTCCCATAGCTGTGCCAGTCTCCTGAAGATAGATCTTGTTGTCAAATTCAAAGTAATTACTTTCAAAGTCCTGTTTTCTGCTTCCTGTGATGCACGTGTCTCTGGCTGCAGGCTGGCTTTCTTATGCAAATGCAGCCAGAGACTTAAGCCAACTGCTGACCAGGAGACAACAAGGAAAGGGGACCTTCAAGGGGGTTTACAGTGTCCGGCCGTCGCTTATATTTAATTCAAGGAGATAGTACTGTGTCAGCACAGGTGTCAACAGTCCCATCCCACTCCATTTTGGCATCAGTTCTGTGAGGAGGTGTCCAGAGGAATAAACTTTTTTTCACCCCACATTAAAAACGCGTACCTTTGGTCAATTATGTTTTTTTCCCACAATACAACGTTGTTGTCAAATTCAAAGTAATTACTTTCAAAGTAATTACTTTGAATTTGACAACAAGATCTATCTTCAGGAGACTGGCACAGCTATGGGAAGTAAAATGGCTCCACAGTATGCAAATCTTTTCATGGCCAAGCTTGAAAGCGACTTTTTGTCCTCATGTCCCATCAGGCCTCGGGCCTACTACCGCTACATTGATGACATTTTAATCATCTGGACGGAGTCTGAACAACAGCTAAAGACGTTCCATGAACAGTTCAACCAATTTCATCCAACCATCAACTTAACACTCAACTACTCCAGCACTGAAATTAACTTTTTAGACACCACCATTAAGCTAAAGAACAATGAAATAGAGACATCCCTGTATCAGAAGCCAATCGACCGTCCAACATACCTTAAATGGGACAGTTTCCATCCAAAACACATAAAAAACTCTATAGTCTACAGCCAAGCCATCAGATACAACCGTATATGTTCCAACCCCATGGATAGAGATGAACACTTTGGTCGCCTCAGAAAGACTTTTTGAACCAGGGCTACCATCCAAGAACAATTGAAAACCAAATTACAAGAGCCACCAGAATATCAAGGAATCACCTGCTACATTACAAAACTAAAGAAGAAAATAACCGGGTGCCTCTAGTGGTCACCTACAATCCAAATCTGGAGATGCTAAGGGGAGCTGCACGGAAACTACAACCTTTACTACAAAAAGATGCCCGATTACAATCCATATTTCCAGACCCCCACTACTATGTTTTAGGCAGCCCCCAAATCTAAGAAGCATCATTGTCAGAAGCTCCCTGTCCTCCCCAACAGCTGCAGGAACTTTTCCTTGCAAACAGAAGAAGTGTAAAACATGTGCATCTATAATGACCACGGACAAGATAAAGATACCCAACTCCCATCAGGACTACAAGATCCCAGGTACTTTCAGCTGCATCACATCTAATGTGGTGTACCTAATTATATGTACTAAATGTCCAACTGGGGGTCTGTATGTGGGGGAGACCGGGCAAAAACTGAGAACAAGGATGAATTCTCATCGCCACACGATAAGAGAAAAAAGAATGGATTTACCTGTGGCAAAACACTTTTGTATGCCCGGTCATAGCATAATGGATATGGAATTACTGGTATTAAAATCTAACTTCAAATCTGAGAAAGATAGAAAGGTTTGGGAATACAAACTTATGATGACCTTTGACACTCTTAGTGCTGGAATGAACGTGTCACATGGATTCATGTCATTCTATATCAATTAAGGAATCTGCGTCTCTGACCTTCTAGGGGCATCAAAACACAACACCAGACCCCAATCAGAGGGTAATAAAACTCTCTCCTTATCTATGATCTGTTCCAATATTTATGTTCATTCCTCTGCCATAATGACAGTTCTGCTTCACGTCACTTGTCTTACCTATTGCACTATTCCTGTGTCCTCTTGTGTTATATATATATGTGATTCTTCAGTTTTTGTTTTAGTCTTTGCCTGATGAAGAGACCGGAGTAGTCTCGAAAGCTTGCAATTTGTTACCATCTTTTCAGTTAGCCATTAAAAGGTATCAACCACTGAGGACTCTCAAGTCTAAATATTTTTCTATCTACTGGCTAACACGGTACGAAGATACACATCTTTCCTATAATAGAATATAATGAGTATGTGTTCTATTCATGGAGAAACACAGATGATACACAGATGTGAATCATGGACATCTAAATTAGAGTTCTAGCAGAATGTGTTACTTTGAATCATTTTGCTCCCTCTTCATACTTTTTAGGGCAGAGATAAGCAATTTGTAGCACTTCATTTTATTTTAAACTGTTATTGCCCGCATCCCCTGAAAACGAGTTGTAGTTTCACACCAGCTACAGTGCTGCAGGTTTCTGAGCCCCAGCCTAGGCTAGGTTTCGCTCTTTAGCAGGGGCGTACATAGAAATCATGGGGCCCCATAGCAAAAGTCTGAATGGGGCCCCTCCCAAAAAAAAAAAACAGGTGCTCTTAACTCCACACACACACACACACACACACACACTGCAGTGCATGCAGGGCCCCCTACACCCTCCACAGTGCGTGCAGCCGGGCCCCCCTCCCTAAGGTGCAAAGTGCAGTCAGAGCCATTGTAAATGTAAAGTGCCAGCACAGTGAGGGGACACATTTAACAAAAAAAATCGACCCCCAGCCAGGCTCACCATCTTGTGTGTGCAGTGGCGTAGCAACTGTTTGTGGGGCCCGGGGCGGCTGAAAAATTTGCTGCCCCTTTGGTCATTGATAATCCTGAAGCATTCACCATTACAACCAAAAAAAGACTCAAAGTAAATACCTTTCACCTGTAAAATCAGCATGGCAAAAATACACACTGCAAAGCAGCAACACACAGTATGGACTTGTGTTTATGATGTGCTTTATCCTCCTTGGACAAAAAGGACTTCTTTAGGCTTGGCTCACATTTATACAGTGCAGTCTGCAGGACAAATATGTCTGAATTGCAAAAAAAAATTGTATTCAGACGTATATGGAGGCATACACAAACCATAATGGGCAACACGTAGTGTAAAAAAAATGTTCTTCTGACTATGTTTTGCCCTGATCACGTTGTATGTGGGAAAAAAACATAATTGACCAAAGGTACGCGTTTTTAATGTGGGGTGAAAAAAAGTTTATTCCTCTGGACACCTCCTCACAGAACTGATGCCAAAATGGAGTGGGATGGGACTGTTGACACCTGTGCTGACACAGTACTATCTCCTTGAATTAAATATAAGCGACGGCCGGACACTGTAAACCCCCTTGAAGGTCCCCTCTCCTTGTTGTCTCCTGGTCAGCAGTTGGCTTAAGTCTCTGGCTGCATTTGCATAAGAAAGCCAGCCTGCAGCCAGAGACACGTGCATCACAGGAAGCAGAAAACATTCATAAGTTTCACTCAGGGAGAGATACACTACACAAGGTGAGCCCTGCTGGCTGGGGTATGGGGTGGATTTTTTTGTTGAATGTGTCCCCTCACTGTGCTGGCACTTTATATTTACAATGGCTAGCCTCTGGCTTTGCACCTTAGGGAGTGAGGGGGTCCTGATTGCAGGCGGAGTAGTCTCGAAAGCTTGCAATTTGTTACCATCTTTTCAGTTAGCCATTAAAAGGTATCAACCACTGAGGACTCTCAAGTCTAAATATTTTTATATTCTATTAGGCTGTTCTTATGTCCGTGTCTACAAAGAATCGCGGAGACATGTCTGTTTTCAATCCGAGTCATAGATCAAAATTATACCTATCCAAGTCTATGGATCCAGCACACAGCTGGCATCAGTGTGCAATCTGTGTGCTCAGTGGTTAAGGGTATGTTGCCATGGTCAGTAAACACTGCGGGTTGGACGCTGCGTACATCCGTAGCTTCCAACCCGCAACAGCCAGATGTTACAGCATTTACTGACCATGTGCACCTACCCTTACCATGAAAAGATATTCAGGAGGATGAGAACATTCAAGGAAACTGAATTTCGTCAGAGTTCTGTAAGTAAGGTCATGTTCAGACATTACATTCTCCCATAAATTCTGAAGCACCTGCCTGGAATTGATCATCTCTACTAGCTGAACTTTCCTAAGCATACCAAATTTGGCTGTATGTACTGAAGTTTAGAAAATATTTACAGCAGGGGTGCATAACTTGTGTCTCGCAGGCCATATGTGGCCCTTGTGTGAGGGGATGGTTGAAGATTCCCACTCCACACCCCTTCTAAAGCTGTTTTAGTAGATATGATTAGCTGTGTAAGCATAAAAGATGATGTTATTGGTGTTTTAGCCACTAGATGGCAGCGGTTTGCAGATTCATATGACTGTCACCTGTATGTCAGTTGGCACACAGGGAGATAACCAGTTTGAGCCGCTCTCAGTGACAGTTGAAAAACAAACTGAAGAAAGCGGAGAGTTGCAGGCGGCCATCTTAGGCTACTTTCACAAATCAGTTTTTTGACGTCAGGCGCAATCTGGCCTTTTTTTTTAACACCGGATGCGGCGAACTGACATGCCGGATCCGGTGTTTTAAACATTGACTAAATATAGCGCCGGATCGCGCCGCATGTACCTGCGTTTCGTCCGTTTTCTGCCGGATCCGGTGTCTGGTCTCTTTCCGGCATCTAAGAAAAACGTCTACTGTAACGTTTTTTGTCTCCGGCCAAAAAGCCTGAAGTGCCGGATCCGGTGCTTTCAGCCTTTGTCCCCAATGAAAGTCTATAGCCCGCAATGCGCCGCATCCGGCAAAAACCTGATCCGGTGGCCTGATCCGTTTTTTTTGTCTGAGAATGTTAATTAGCCCAGCCAGAAGCAAACCTATATATACCACGCCAGTGGGACACTCTGCCACATGCCATGCAAGCATCAAGAAAGAGCCATCAGCAAATTGAAAAGGATTTTGAGCCAGCAACACCACCATCCATACAAATGGAGTCCGGGGACCACCAAGACGTTGGAGCGGAGGAGACGGGAGCAAACGCCAGACGGTAAATATCACACACCCCATTATACTACTTATTGCTATGTATGGTTTGCATTTTGTAACTTTGTGGTTTGCTTAATACAGTGGTTTGCTATATTCTGTTTTGGCGTCTTGATACTATGGTGGCTTTAATAAATGTGGTATTGCTATATTCTGTTTTGGCGTACTTGTATACTATGTGGGTAGTGCTTTATATAATGTGGTTATTGCTATATCTTTGCGTACTTTATACTTGTGGTAGGCTTATACAGTGGTAGCTATATATTGTTCTTGTTGATACTTGTGGGTAGTGCTTAATACAATGTGGGTATTGCTATATAATGGTTGCATTGTTGTATACTTTGTGGGTAGTGCTTAATACAATGTGGGTATTGCTATATTCTGTTTTGGCGTACTTGTATACTATGTGGGTAGTGCTTTATATAATGTGGTTATTGCTATATTCTGTTTTGGCGTACTTGTATACTATGTGGGTAGTGCTTTATATAATGTGGTTATTGCTATATTCTGTTTTGGCGTACTTGTATACTATGTGGGTAGTGCTTAATACATTGTGGGTATTGCTATATAATGTTTTGGCGTACTTGTATACTATGTGGGTAGTTCTTTATATAATGTGGTTATTGCTATATAATGTTTTTGCATTGTTGTATACTTTGTGGGTAGTGCTTAATACAATGTGTGTATTGCTATATACTGTTTTGGCATTGATGTATACTATGCGTGTATTGCTATATACTGTGTTGGCATAGTAGTATACTATGTGGGTAGTGCTATATACTGTTTTGGCATTGATGTATACTATGCGTGTATTGCTATATACTGTGTTGGCATAGTAGTATACTATGTGGGTAGTGCTATATACTGTTTTGGCATTGATGTATACTATGGGGTGTATTGCTATATACTGTGTTGGCATAGTAGTATACTATGTGGGTAGTGCTATATACTGTTTTGGCATTGATGTATACTATGCTTGTATTGCTATGTACTGTGTTGGCATAGTAGTATACTATGTGGGTAGTGCTTTAGTGGTGGCATAGTTGTATACTATGTGGGTAGTGCTTATACAATGTGGGTATTGCTATATACTGTCTAGGCATACTGTATACTATGTGGTTATTGCTATATACAGTGTTGCCATTTTTGTTATTATGTTGTATTGCTGTATGCTATGAGGGTAGTGCTATACTGTGAAAATATCGTAATCATCTGAATTCAGCAAAATTATTGATTTGATCTATGTATCATGTATATGATGATTGTGTACATGTATTCATTGCAATTTTTTGCTATTTATTCACAGCAAGGACATCATCGAGGCAGGAGCTGAGACTGCACACCAAGATGATAGTCAAGCAGGTAGACTTAGGTGACATTGCAGCATACATCAGACGGTAATATCTCACACCATAACCCAAACGGACTTTTGTCTTTAGCACGGTCCATGATTGTATACATGTATTCATTGCAATTTTTTTCTATTTATTCCACAGCAGAGGACATCATCGGAGGCCGGAGGCTGAGACTGCACCACCCCAAGATGATAGTCAAGCAGGAGAACAGCAGCGTGACATTGCAGCATACATCACACGGTAAATATCTCACACCCCATAACCCCAAACCGAACTTTTGTCTTTCAGCACGGGCCATGATTGTATACATTTTTTTTTTTGCATTTTTTTTTTTATTCCACAGCAGAGGACATCATCGGAGGATGGAGGCTGCTACAGCACCACCACCAGATGACACTGAAGCCGGAGAGCAGCGTGACATTGCAGCATCCAGCAGACGGTAAATATCTCACACCCCATAACCAAAAACGGAACTTTTGTGTTTCAGCCAGGGGCATGATTGTGTCCATGTATTCATTGCCCTTTTTTTTTCTGTTTACTGCACAGCAGACGACCAGCACAGCCACCAATGGAATACGGCCGGCAGCAGGACAGTAGTTCTTCTGGGAGCCCTCCCACTGATCGGAAGCGTTTAGCGGTATTTTTAAAAAATATATTTCCACAATCCATCTTATTTGTTTTTTTTTTTTTTCACAATCCATCTCTTGGATATATTTATTAAATTATTTTTTTCTTTCACAATGCATCTTTGGTATATGTATTCCTTTTTTTTTTTTAAATAAAACAGGAATCTGAAGCTGAGGAGCTCCCAGAAGAAGGACGGGGTGGACAGATACCCGGAGTGGGCTCACAATTCGTAAGTTTCCTGCATCCATCACTGCAACAAAACATCACACTACACACAACACATCCCGAAAAAAAAAAAAACACTGCACACAAACGAGAACCAACATCAAAGAAACCGTAATATATATATTTTTTTTTAGTCTTCCACACCTGTGGCCTCAAGAGGTCCTTGCAGTGCCTCCCAGAGTCGACGTGAACAACGCGGCGGTCTACAACCTGTAATTATTTTTTTTTTAGTTTTTTAATTAAATTTGCACTGTTTTTTTTTACTTAATGTATTTTTTTTCTCATTTCATTTTAGGTTCACAGCGTGCTCCCGACTCAGACAGTGAGGAGGGATCGATGTGGACCTCCTAATTGATCTGATCAGAGAGCGGGAGCCGCTGTGGAACATGGGGGACCGCCGCCATTCGGATCAGATAGTGACCTGTCGGCTCTGGGATGAAGTCTGTTCCCAACTTGTGGGCTACTGGGAGGATCTTGAAGCTCGGTCACAGTCTAAAATGCGTAAGTATATACAGTTCAGTAGGGCTGCTGGATTTAAAGCGGTGTTTCCACAACTCCAGTCCTCGTGAACCCCAAGGGGTCATGTTTTCAGGATTTCCTTTGGTACAACACTATGGAAATCCTGAAAACATGACCAGTGGGGGACATGAGGACTGTAGTTTGGGAAACACTTATGTTGTATACTAACCAATTTGTGCTATCTCGTTTCAGGGGAGAGAATTGTGGTCTATCAGGGATCGCTTCAAGAAGGAGTTCAACAAAGAGATGCGGGCCCCGAGTGGTTCTTCAGGACGCCAGAGCAAATACAAATATGCAAGGGCCCTGGCGTTCCTGCGGGCAACAATGGTCACCAGAAGGTAAATATTCAAAAGGAAATGTTTACATGTCTAACTACATTTTTTTTCCAGCCAGGCCATTCAAATACAGTATATTAATTGTATTTTTTCTCTTTATTCCACAGCACGGTGACCAGCACTCGGGCGCCCGCAGAGTTGGGCCCTTCTGGGGCGATACCTGAGGAGACCGGCACCGAGGGACACTTTGACCGCCCCGACCCATCCGCACCCACACGTGAGCCCTCTTTCCCCTCCACCAGCGCTGCAGCATCGTGGCCGAGTGCATTACATGAGGCTGCTGGTGAGGAGATAGCATTCCCTTTACCCCACCCTTCTGCCACTGCCACCTCTAGTACACCTGCGGCTACTGGGTGGCACAGGCAGAGGGGTCAGGAAAGGAACTATGCGCCCGAGTTCTTGCATTTGAATGCATCTTTTCAGAACTGTCTTAAAGTATTATCTGAACAAGTTGCCGCAGGCATTAATCAGATAACCTCCGCAGTTTTGGAGGTAAAGACACTTCTGCAAAACATGCATTCGGAAGCAAGAGCATCACCTAATCACAGCTTTTTTAGGTCTGTGGCGGAGCGCATAGATACGCTATCTCTTGACCAGCAGATGTATGTAATGCATACGTGCCACGCTGCTGTAGTGCAGGTTATCTCCATCCTCCTCCATCCACCCAGTCGTTCCTCCACCTACCCCCCTCCAGCCGCCGTCCCTCCTCCCCCTCCTATTCAATATCAGCCACCTCCCCTGTTCCAGCAACCTCCCACTATCACCAACCTCCCCAGTACTAGCCACCTTCCCAAATACAGCCACCTTCTCAACTCCAGCCACCTTCCCAACTCCAGCCACCTCAACAACTACAGCCACCTCCCCAACTACAGCCACCTCCCAACTTCAGCCATCTCACCAACTACAGTCACCTCACCAACTCCAGTCCCCTCAACAACTCAGTCACTCTCCAGTACCAGCAACCTCCCAGTACCAGTCACCTACCCCTCCCAACCACCTACCCGTACCACACTCCCACTCTTACCAATCTCCTTCCCCTTCCAATCCCTACCATATCACCTGCTCCTCCAGTCCCTGCCCCACCCTCCACTCCACCACCCATCACCGATTCTGCCTTCAACTTGTCCTCCCAGTCTTTAACTCTTTCCACCCCTTCACCTCTTAAAGGTACTGCCACACTAGCTATCCCGCTAGCGATCTCGTTAGCGTTGCATACTAATGAGATCGCTAGCGGATTGTTTCTATATCGCTAAATGCTGCCGCATTTAGCGATATAGTTAACGACGCTATCGCCGTTAGCGATCTTCTTACGACTTAGCGGTACAAAAGTACCGCTAAATCGCTAGAAAAGTGCCACACAGCAGATACTTACCCAGGGAGCGCCAGCGATGAAATAGGTCCGGAGCGATCCAGGCGAGCGAGATCACAGCAGAAGTCGTCGTGAACTGCCGCACTGACATATCGCTAACGGGATCGCTAATAGTGACGTTTTTTAGCGATCCGTTAGCGATATTGTTTAGTGTGCATACCCTTTACTGTTCCTTCCCCACCAGCATCCCAGTCCTCTCTACACACTCCCACGGTCGAAGTGTCCCACAGCCCCTCCAATAGTATGTCCACCCCACACTACACTAAGTTGTAACGTATTGAACATTTTAATAAAAATACAATCAGTCATTTAATGCAAAATTCCAAATTTTATTAAAAAAAATTTCAAGTAAAATTTTACAAACTGGTTAAAAAAAAGATGGTCAATAAAAGTTGAATTGGTTGTTTAAAATTTTGTCTGTCATTTCTTTCTAATGTACCATATTATGTAAGGTTACATCTGTAAAAATAAAGGTAAAGTACAGTAACAAGGTAAAAGACAGTAACAACATTACATATATTTAGGGTATAAAAAACACAATCATAACATAGAGAAAAAAAAGAAAAAACAAGTTAGACTTCTTTTTACAGTACATTACTTTCGTTACAGTAATCACCAATTTCTCAAACACGGTCATCCTGCCAGTCTACTAGTCCTTCTGGTGAAATAAAATATTCTGCAAATCTGTCCCTCATCCTTGAAACAGCCAGTGAACTGCGATTGGTATTGTTCTGGTAATCATGTAATGTGGTTTCTTGCAAGTGGTCCTCAATGGTAATCTGTTCTTTGCATATCACAAAATTATGCAGGACCACGCAGGCTTTAATGACTTCGTCCACAGTGTCAGTCTTCAAATTTATAGCTGTCAATAGTACACGCCACTTTGCAGTCAGGATTCCAAAAGTGCACTCCACCATTCTTCTTGCTCTTATGAGCCTGTAATTAAAAATACGTTTTGTATGGGTCAGTCCTCTGCTGGCATAAGGTTTTAAGAGATGTTCAGAGAGCTGGAATGCCTCATCACCGACACACACAAAAGGCATAGGTGGCCCAGTGGTTTGAGGCAGCGGCCTAGGGGCTGAGAAATGGAAGGTGTTCCCATACAGTCGACGTCCCATTGCAGAAAGTTTGAACACCTGGGAATCATTAGATCGTCCATATGCCCCCAATGTCCACAGCTATGAACTTATATTCTGCGTCAGCGATGGCCATCAGGACAACCGAGAAATATTTCTTGCAATTAAAATATTCGATCCTGTTCCTGCTGGCTTGACAATCCGGACATGTTTCCCATCAACAGCTCCAAGACAATTAGGAAACTGGCAGATCTGTTGGAACTTCTCCGCAATTTGCACCCACCGTTCTGTAGTAGGTTCAGGCAGAAATTCAGTGACCAAACAGTCCCACAGTGCACAGCAGGTGTGCTTGATGATGCCCGATATTGTAGAGATTCCCAGTCTAAATTGAAAATGTAGTGAGGAGAGCGATTCTCCACTTGCAAGGAATCTGTAAACAAAAAAGAAAAAAACATTTAGCTCACAATCACAGCATTACATAGCAGAATTCAGGTTTAACAATTGAGATACACAAAAAATGCATTTGAATGAAATAAACACACACAGTTTTTGACCATTTTTTATTGCACTGGTAATCCTTCGATTCCCTTTTTCTCCTATAATAAAAAATAACAACAATACAAGTGTGTTCAAGCGAGCAGATCCAATACATATAGCTTACCTTATAGTGACCATGAGATGCTCCGCCGGAGAAATCGAGAAGCGGCAGTAGGTGTCACATCTGATCTGGTCTTCAATCCGCTCCACCAACATATCAAAAGTTTCCTTCTTCATCCGTAGATAAGAAAAAAAAATTTCTGGATTTTGTCGCAGCTCCATGTTTAGTGTACTATACATACCATGGGTTAATCTCTGTGCCGTGATGGGGTGGATCCACATACGGCGGCGTCGCTGGCGCTGACGCATGATGCGCTGCTCGATCTTTCTCTCCTTCTCCATAACAATAATCTTCAAGCGATTCGCCTCCGCAGTGAAATCCACAAGATTCTTGAAAATATTCCCAATAATCACATCCATCTTCACCAGTCACTTGCTCTTCTCTCCAACCTGCACTTTGCTCCTCTACAACCTGTCAAAGATGGGCTGTAGGAATAGTGTATATATAGGATTACAGTAGCCAATCAGGTTTGGAAATAAAAGGGGCGTTTTGAAAACCGGATCCGTCGTAATCCGTCAAAAAACGGATAAAAAACGGATGAAACTGATGCGCCGGATCCGGTTTTCTGCCTGATCCGCTAGACGGATCAGGCAGAAAACCGGATCCGGCGCATCAGGTTTTTCATTTAATAGCCGCATCCGGCGCTCCGGCACGACGCTGGATCGCGCCTGACGTCAAAAAACTGATGTGTGAAAGTAGCCTTAGAGTGCAGTTGGTGGTGGTCTCTCACAGACTATAGCGAGCCGAGGACAAAGAACACGACCAGGCAATTTGTTAAGGAACTAGTTTTTACTAACAACTAAAACTGTGTTGCTCCGAAAATGCAAGAAAGAAACACAGTTAACTATGACACACACACCTAGCCCAGATCATCTAGGACCCCTGCGCTGCACAACCGATTGGCCCAGTATGTTCTATTGGGTATACTATAATTTGCCTGACCTGTGGTTTTGCCTAATGCGGTAATCGGGAGTTACCCAGAGCAAGGGTGTAATTAGATGAGTGCAAGAGGTGGCCCCGGCAGCGGTGCAGAGCAGAGATTCACAAACTTAACAATTCTTTAAAATTACAATTCTGTTATGCTATCTATACATAAGCTCAACTAATACAAAATCTATAGTGGTAGGTGCCACATAGAAGAAGTGATAAGAAGAAACGTGATGGTTTAAAATAGATAATTTTATTGAATAATATTAAAACCAAAAATGGTGAAATAAAGACAAAAAGGATTTAACAAAAAATTGAAATGAGGAGATCCAAATAGCTGCCAAATATCAATGCATACCACTGAATAAAAATAATATTGTCACCCAAATCTAAAGGTGTGTTTTTAGCCAAAGAGAAAAAAGAGGTTTATCAACCTTCATTTGTCATTTGTCATATAATGGTGTGCAAAGTCTGCTAAAACATTCACCGGTTGATAATATCAGTGAGAAAGATGAGGGTGACAGGCTATAACTAATTCAAAGGTATACATAAGTCACCTACTGAGGGGAGGATCTAGCTAAGGTTCACACAGCCCTCTTAGCAAACAATGTCTCTAACTGAGAATTTAGGTTTGGCACCAAACTCTCTCTAAAGTCTGCATGCACGCTCCCACCGGGATCCCTGTGGTGGGGCCTGAGCTCAGGACGTACCGGCTGTTAACTGAACACAGAAGTGGCTGTCTAATCATTCAAATGGCCGTTTAACTGGGAGACCGTGGAGTGGATCCTGGGCTTGTCACCTGGAGAGAAGTTTTTGCCTGACTGGCTAGCAGAAGGCCATTCACGAAACAGCTGATGCTTTGGATGGAATCAAACTCTGCATCCAACCATATTCGTCTCCCCAACGTGATTCTTCTTCTTTGACAGGAATCACAGGAACAGTTGCACCTTTCCTCCGTAATCTGACCAGCTATTAGAACACTGCACACACCCGTTCTTCTTAACTCTCCTGTGTGACATTAGTATATAACACACATGTGCGCTTCGTCTATTTACGCAATCTGATAATGTCACGTGAAACAAAGATTCTGGCAGGACATTCAGTATTTACTTAGACTTCAGCATCATATTCAGTTGTATCACCATCCTGAGATATAAAGTCGGGACATGCCCTTGACTTCCCAGGACAGGTTCTCAAATTTGGGATAGTATCACTGACTCTAGGATATTTGGAATGTATGGCCATAGAATGTGAACACGGTCTTAGTGTAAGGAGGTGGACCGGACCGAGGGCACCTGCATACCTGGTCCGGAACTGAAAGGGCTGCATCCTCTGTTTCTGAGGGGAAGCCTAAGGGAGGCAGACCTTCCCCTGCTGCAGGAGTGAAGGAGAGGGGGGCAGAGTTTCCTGCTGACAAGAGGGGGCGGGGAGAACCTAGGGAGAGCACGCTGACACAGAGAGATAAGAGGAAAAAGCGCGCGCTGCAGGGGGAGTTGGCGCTGAGTGCAGCGCGCAGAGCAGAGATGAGCGCGCCCTGCTTCTCCCCTCCAGAAAGTGCTGGCCCTGTGACAGGCCATGCCAGCAGAGGGGGGTGTGCAGAGCCATGCTAGCAGAGCGGAGTGTGCGGAGCCTTGCCAGCTGAGCGGAGCGTGAGGAGCTAAGCCAGGTGCCGTACACTAGGAGACAGTGAGTACTGAGCCCGCTCTGCCCAAGAGTGACAGCATACACCAAAGAGCCCTCCTGCTGAGAACTGAGACAGACCGACAGTACACGGTCAGCGCTCTCTGTGTAAATATGTACCCGCTAGCCTCTGTAACCAGAGGAGAATTTCTCCTGACAGAGCAGAGACAGTGACATGAGCACGCAGTCCGGGGGACCGCAGTGATAAGCTGGGGCCCCTGAGTGTGTCAAAGAGACTTCCCAGAGTGCGCAGCAACGTTCCTGTGGAGACACTGTCGGTGTAGCATACAGAGACTTAGAGCAGGGGAGACACAGGTCCGCAGCATCTCCCTGCTTCCTGCTTTAACCCCTGAGGTTCCAGCTTCATCCAGAGGAGAGAATGCAAGCGCCGCTGTTGTCGGTGCCAACATGGGAGAAAGGGACCCTGCAATCAAGCTTTCCCCAGACTGATAAGTCATAGTAATTCCAGTTTAACCATCTGTATACCTGTTTAATAGTTTCCTTAGTCTATTTTGCTGTTTATATTGTTTACTCTGACACATTTAATTCCCCCACTGTTTCTCCCTGTGTGGAGAATCTATCCCCTGTAAATAAACCCTTCAACTCTTGGTCTGTCTCTGATCCATGGCAACATCCACTGTACCAGCAGTTTATTACATTAGCATAAGTCTTCACCATCATATCAGTGCTCCAACACACGGCAGCTGTTTTAGCTTAGGCGGCATTCAGAGGTAATCATTGAAACTATCTGCGCAGAACAGCTCTGTTCAGTGTAGTTCCTATTATCTTAGAAGCTTGATCTGCAGATTTTAGCAGCGGAATCTAAATATATTGAACAGTATAACCCTATTCAGAGACGGAGAACTCTACTTACAAAATTACAAAGCTTTATTGATGATGCACAATTAACAATATTCGGTATTAAAATATAGGCTATGAAACAGTACAGTGAAAAACCAAACCACATGGAATGGTCAAAGACAATCTACCGTAACTGCATGAAAATGTGGTTAATTCCTTAGTTAAAGGGAATCTGTCACCCTAAATTGGCGGGATATTTAAATGATGGCAGTCAGGTCAGATGGGCGGTGTTTTGGGTACTTGCCTTAACATGTTGTTCGCCGCTGTCTCCATTATTTCTGGGAATTGTAGTCGTTGCCCTCCATATAACGTGCCTGCGCATTGCAATCTGCGGGCAAAGCATACTGCGCGTGCGCAATTCAAGATTGCAATGCGCAGGTGCGTTATATGGAGGGCAACGACTACAATTCCCAGAAATAATGGAGACAGCGGCGAACAACATGTTAAGGCAAGTACCCAAAACACCGCCCATCTGACCTGACTGCCATCATTTAAATATCCCGCCAATTTAGGGTGACAGATTCCCTTTAAAGGGAACTTGTCAGCAGGATAATGCAAAGAAACCCAGTGTCAGGTCGGCGCCGTTATACTGAATTAAATGATACCTTGGTTGATGAAATCCGTCTTGTGGTTGTTTCTTAACCCCTTAACGACCAAGCCATTTTGTAGGTTAAAGACCAGGCCAATTTTTACATTTCTGACCACTGTCTCTTTATGAGGTTATAACTCTGAAACGCTTCAACGGATCTTGGCGATTCTGAGACTGTTTTCTCGAGACATATTGTACTTCATGATAGTGGTAAAATTTCTTCAATATAACTTGCGTTTATTTATGAAAAAAACGGAAATATGGCAAAAATTTGGAAAATTTTGCAATTTTCAAACTTTTAATTTTTATGCCATTAAATCAGAGAGATATGTCACAAAAATTAGTTAATAAATAACATTTCCCACATGTCTACTTTACATCAGCACAATTTTGGAACCAACATTTTTTTTTGTTAGGAAGTTATAAGTGTTAAAAGTTGACCAGCAATTTCTCATTTTTCCAACAAAATTTACAAAATCATTTTTTTTAGGGGCCACCTCACATTTGAAGTGAATTTGAGGGGTCAATATGACAGAAAATACCCAAAAGTGACACCATTCTAAAAACTGCACCCCTCAACGTGTTCAAAGCCACATTCAAGAAGTTTATTAACCCTTTAGGTACTTCACAAGAATTGAAGCAATGTGGAAGGAAAAAATTAACATTTAACTTTTTTTCCCAAAATTTTTCTTTCGACACAATTTTTTAAAATTTTGTCAAGGGTATCAGTAGAAAATGAACCACAATATTTGTTGTACAATTTCTCCTGAGTACATCGATACCCCATGTGTGGGGGTAAACCACTATTTGGGCGCATGGCAGAGCTCGGAAGGGAAGCAGCGCCATTTGACTTTTTTGGCTGGAATTGAGATTGGACGCCATGTCGCATTTGGAGAGTCCCTGTGTGCCTAAACAGTGGAAACCCCCATAAGTGACCCCATTTTGGAAACTAGACCCAACAAGTAACTTATCTAAATGTGTTGTGAGAGCTTTTAACCCCCAAGGGCTTCACAGAAGGTTATAACGTAGAGCCGTAAAATTAAAAAATCATGTTTTTTCCACAAAAATTATCTTTTCATCCCAATTTTTATTTTCCAAAGGATAAAAGGACCCCAAAAGTTATTGTGCAATTAGTCCTGAGTACGCTGATACCCCATTTGTGGGGGTAAACCACTATTTGGGTGCATGGCAGAGCTCGGAAGGGAAGCAGCGCCATTTGACTTTTTTGGCTGGAATTGAGATTGGACGCCATGTCGCATTTGGAGAGTCCCTGTGTGCCTAAACAGTAGAAACCCCCCACAAGTGCCCCATTTTGGAAACTAGACCCCCCAAGTAACTTATCTAAATGTGTAGTGAGAGCTTTGAACCCCCAAGGGCTTCACAGAAGGTTATAACGTAGAGCCGTAAAATTAAAAAATCATATTTTTTCCACAAAAATGATCTTTTCATCCCAATTTTTATTTTCCAAAGGATAAAAGGACCCCAAAAGTTATTGTGCAATTAGTCCTGAGTACGCTGATACCCCATATGTGAGGGTAAACCACTATTTGGGTGCATGGCAGAGCTCGGAAGGGAAGCAGCGCCATTTGACTTTTTTGGCTGGAATTGAGATTGGACGCCATGTCGTATTTGGAGAGCCCCTGTGTGCCTAAACAGTGGATACCCCCACAAGTAACCCCATTTTGGAAACTAGAACCCCAAGAAACTTATCTAGATGTGTGGTGAGAGCTTTGAACCCCCAAGGGCTTCACAGAAGGTTATAACGTAGAGCTGTAAAATTAAAAAATCATATCTTTTCCACTAAAATGATCTTTCCACCCCCAATTTTTATTTTCCAAAGGGTAAAAGGACCCCAAAAGTTATTGTGCAATTTGTCCTGAGTACGCTGATACCCCATATGTGGGGGTAAACCACTATTTGGGCGCATAGCAGAGCTTGGAAGGGAAGCAGCGCCATTTGACTTTTTTGGCTGGAATTGAGATTGGACGCCATGTCGCATTTGGAGAGTCCCTGTGTGCCTAAACAGTGTAAACCCCCCACAAGTGACCCCATTTTGGAAACTAGACCCCCCAAGGAACTTATCTAGATGTGTGGTGAAAGCTTTGAACCCCCAAGGGCTTCACAGAAGGTTATAACGTAGAGCAGTAAAATTAAAAAATCATATCTTTTCCACAAAAATGATCTTTCCACCCCCAATTGTTATTTTCCAAAGGGTAACAGGACCCCAAAAGTTATTGTGCAATTTGTCCTGAGTATGCTGATACCCCATATGTGGGGGTAAACCACTATTTTGACGCATGGCAGAGCTGGAAAGGGAAGGAGCGCCTTTTTCAAATGCAGATTTTGATGGAATGGTCTGCGGGTGTCATGTCACGTTTGGAGAGCCCCTGATGTGCCTAAACAGTAGAAAACCCCACAAGTGACTCCATTTTGGAAACTAGACCCCCCAAGGAACTTATCTAGATGTGTGGTGAGCACTTTGAACCCCAAGTGCTTCACAGAAGTTTATAACGTAGAGCCGTGAAAATAAAAATATCATATTTTTTTCCACAAAAATAATCTTTTTGCCCCCAAATTTTTATTTTATAAGGGTATCAGGAGAAATAGGACCCCAAAAGCTATTGTGCAATTTGTCCTGAGTACGCTGATATCCCATATGTGGGGGGGAACCACTATTTTGACGCATGGCAGAGCTCGGAAGGGAAGGAGCACCGTTTTTAAATGCAGACTTTGATGGAATGGTCTGCGGGTGTCATGTCGCGCTTGGAGAGCCCCTGATGTGCCTAAACAGTAGAAACCCCCACAAATGACCCCATTTTGCAAACTAGACCCCCCAAGGCACTTATCTAGATGTGTGGTCAGCACTTTGAACCCCCAAGGGCTTCACAGAAGTTTATAATGTAGAGCCGTGAAAATAAAAAAATCATATTTTTTTCCACAAAAATGACCTTTTTGCCCCAAATTTTTATTTTTCTAAGGGTAACAGGAGAAATAGGACCCCAAAAGCTATTGTGCATTTTGTCCTGAGTACGCTGATACCCCATATGTGGGGGGGAACCACTGTGATCGCCTTACTGCGATCTTTGGGAGGCACAATGAACAAATCCACAAAAGGTGAAGAATTGGTTTTCTTTTTTACGCCGTTCCTCGTGCGGTATTAGTGATTAGGCGACTTTATTCCTCGGATCGGTGCGATTACAGCGATACCAGATTTACACCCTTTTTTCATGTTTAGCTTCTGTCACACACTAAAAGATGCTTTTTCTTAGAATAATTTTTTGTAAGAAATTTTTGCATCGCCGTATTTTGAGAGCTATAATTTTTCCATATTTCGGCCGACAGAGTTATCTGTGGGCTTATTTTTTGCGGGACGAGCTGACGTTTTTATTGGTACCATATTCAGGCACATAACGTTTTTTGATCGTTTCCTATTCCGATTTTTGTGGAATCAGAATGAACAAAAACCAGCAATTCAGGAATTTTTTTTTTTTTTCCCTCCGTTCCGTGTGTGGTAAAATTGATAAAGCAGCTTTATTCTTCGGGTCATTATGGTTACGGCGATTCCTCATTTATATATTTTTTTTTATGTTTTGGCGTTTTTTACACAATAAAAAATTTTATAGAAAAAATAATTATTTTTGCATCAGTTTATTCCACGAGCTATAACTTTTTTATTTTTTCGCTGATGATGCTGTATAGTGGCTTGTTTTTTGCGGGACAAGATGACGTTTTCAGCGGTACCATGATTATTTATATCTGACTTTTTGATCGCGTGTTATTGCACTTTTTCCAAGCGGTATAATGATACCGCTTGGAAAAAGTATAATTTACTACTTTTTTGTGTTTTTTTTTACGGCTTTCACTGAAGGGGTTAACTAGGGTTACGCTTTTATAGATGGGATTTTTACGGACGTGGCGATACCTAAGATGTGTATGTTTTTTGTTTTTATTTTTTTTATTACATAAAAATGTGTATTTTTTAGGGGATTTTTTTTAAATTATTTTTTAATATTTTTTTTACAATTTTTTTTAAAAAATGATTTTTTTTAACTTGTCCCTTTATGGGACTTTCACTTTTTTTACTTTTTATTGCAGTTACAATGCATTGCAATGCTCTGGCATTGCAATGCATTGCAACTATAGTGGAAGCTGCTGTGACAATGATCACAGCAGCTTTCCGTAGCTAGATGACCCGGAGGTTGTCATGACAACCCCGGGTCATCAAGGCAGAGATCGGGCCCTGCAAATACATTGCAGGGTGCCGATCTGAGGCAGAGGGAGCTCCCGACCCTCTGCCTCCCCCCCTGAGCTCTGCGATCGCGCTCGATCGCAGCAGTCAGGGGGTTAACAGCCAGGGGCGGTGGGGGCTCCGCTCCTGGCTGTCAGTGCAGGAAGCCTGGCCACTGCAGCGCTGGCTCCTGCACTGATCGCGCTGGAGAAGCTGAAATTTCAGCTTCTCCTGCAAGATCGCTGCTGTGTTTGGTCAGTCAGATTGACTGACCAAGCACAGCGCTGTAGGTGCGGGGACCGACGGCAAAGGTCCCCGCACCGCTTGCCGTGCCTGTCAGCTGTCTGTGACAGCTGTCGGCACTGATCTACCACTGCGTGTTTACACGCAGTGGTAGATCAAAGCCATGACGTGCAGAGTCCGTCCTGGTGCCGGAACTGACACCTTGCCATGACGGACTCTGCACGTCAGTGGACATTAAGGGGTTAATCTTTATTTTCAGCTTTGTGTTAATGATATGCTTGTGTCCTAAGGCGGGGTTCATGTATGTGGTGCTCTGATTAGGTATTCATAACGCAGACAGCTTACATGTGTTGAATTATGTTTGGTGATACAACTTCATTCCTGTCTGAGTGTTTAGTTGCTAGATTTGTATGCTGTTTATAAGGTTAAAAAAAACTCCCAGAGGCTCACACAGGAAAAGCATGTGACTGTATTTCCTGTTTTTCCTGTGTCTGTGTATGAGAGAAGCAGCCTGCTGTAGATGCTGCACAGATAGAGACACACAAATGATTTATTCCTGATCTATCACATATTGTTCCTGTTTGTTCCTGAATAAAGAAGCTCTGTTGTCACACGCTTGGAGAGTATCCTGAATAATCTGCTGCCAAAAGGTTATGGGCCCAGAGTAAAACAGGACCCCAGAGTAACACAGCAACAGAAGCCCAGACCAAAAGCAGCAGAGCAACAGAGAAGATGTTCACTAGCAGCAATCCTCTCATGTACTCAGTGCCAAGCCTCACTAACCAGAACTACCAGTCCAGGAAATTCAAAGTGAAGATGCTGCTCATGAGAGCAGGCTCCTGAAAATATACTCAGGAACAAGTACCTCATCCATTACCAGATGATTGGCTAGAGAAGGATCAGAAAGCACAGCACAATATTCCTCAGTGTAGATGATAATCTGATTGAGCATATATGCAAGTGTGCAACTGCAAAGGAGATGTGGGATGAGTTACAGAAAGAACATGAAAGATCAAATCTCAGCAATAAGCTTTATCTCATGAGAAAGCTGTATCAGTCTAAGCTAAGTGATGGACAGAATATGCAGGATTATATAACAAACACCCTAGAGTTGTGGTGCATCTCAGGGGTATTGGAGAAGAAATGAAAGATTTTCATGTTTCTGCACTTCTATTAAGTGAGTTATGACACACTCGTGACTGCACTAGATGCACGGCCAGATGATGAGCTGACACTAGAGTATGATAAAGGCAAACTTTTGGATGAATTCAAGAGAAAAACGCAGCATGTAAGCAGCAGTAATGAATCCAGAGCAGAAGCAGCATTAAAAACACGGATTTTGGTAAGAACTTACCTGTAAAATCCTTTTCAGCGAAGAAGGAAGGGAGACACAGTCATTACTAGTGGGTAGGCGGAGCCCACATAGGATAAACACACCTCAGATTAAAAAAGTGTTGACCGGCCCCTCCAGCTATATAGGGCTCCTCCTACTCCAGCTCTCCAGTCGTACCCAAGCTTAAGGAAGAGCAAATATCACCAGCGTAGCAACATAACCCCTTCTGAAGGACTTCAGAGAAAAAACAAGAAGACAGGTTATGCATATAGCCGAAGCAACCACACAGTCCAGGTACTACTCACTGAACCTGACCACTGCGATGAGCTGGCAATGCTGGAACAGAGCCTTAGCGCGCCGACTTCAGCCCAGATAATCGTTATCAGAGAAGGGTCACGCCGCATCTCAAAACACAACAACACACTTCTGCCATGGGAGGGATGTGTGTCTCCCTTCCTTCTTCGCTGAAAAGGATTTTACAGGTAAGTTCTTACCAAAATCCGTGTTTCAGCTGCAGATGAAGGAAGGGAGACACAGTCATTACTAGTGGGACGTCCCAAAGCAGTCCAAAAATAAGGGTGGGCAGAAAAGCAAAAAAGGCAGATACCCACAATCTAGATAAATGCGCAAATAGCGCTAACTACAAGTTCACAAGAACTTTTAAACTACAGCCGCCTGCAGGACCCTACGTCCTAAGGCCGCATCAGCGGAAGCACTGATGTCCACCTTATAAAATTTCGTAAATGTGTGGACGGAACGCCAGGTCGCCGCTCGGCAGAGCTGAGCTGCCGAGGCTCCTTGATGAAAAGCCCACGATGAACCCACAGCCCTTGTGGAGTGAGCTTGAATCTTAATCGGGCAAGGTTCGCCCTTAAGTCGGTAAGCCTCTAAAATGGCCGACCGAATCCAACAAGCTATAGAATCCTTGGAAGCTCGTTGCCCATGTCGACGACCTGCTGGAATCACAAACAGAGAATCAGACTTCCGAAAACTTTGAGTAATAGACAAATAGAACTTTAAAGCCCGCACCAAATCCAATGTGTGCAAGGCTCGTTCTTTCGCATTCCTTGGCTCCGGACAGAGCGAGGGCAACACAATATCCTGGTTAACATGAAACTGTGACACTACTTTAGGTAGAAAGTCGCCCCGTGTGCGAAGCACTACGCGATCTGGGAGAAACTCCAGAAAAGGAGGCGAGCAAGAGAGAGCCGCCAACTCAGAAAACCTTCTCAAAGAAGTGACCGCCACTAAGAAGGCAACCTTCCAAGAAAGCAAAGAAAGGCTAACAGAATCCATAGGTTCAAAAGGCCCATGTTGAAGAGCCTCCAAGACAAGATTAAGCCGCCAGGGAGACACAGGCGCCTTCCGCGGCGGAAACTGACGGGTTACTCCGCAAAAAAAGGAACGTACGTCCCTACACGAAGCGATAGCCTTCCGAAATAGCAAGGACAGAGCAGAAACTTGCCCCTTCAGAGTGCTAACTGCCAAACCCCTGTCCAGCCCGTACTGCAAAAAGGCCAACAAATTGGGAATGGAAAAACTCCTCGGGTTCCTAGAAGAACCCGAACACCACGAAAAGAAGGCTTCCCAAGTCTTATGATAAATTCTAGTGGTAGCCGGACCTCTGGCAGCTCGCAGAGTGGCAATGACTTCGGCTGAAAAAACCTTGACGGGTCAAGATTTCGGTCTCAAGAGCCACGCCGTCAAACGCAGAGACTTCAGGTCCGGGTGACGAACGGGCCCTTGGGTTAACAGGTCCGGGCGTAGAGGGAGTGGAAGTGGAGGCGCTGCCAGAAGTGACACCAGTGTCGAGAACCACGTCCTCCTTGGCCAATCTGGGGCTATCAACATAGCCGGGACTCTCTCCAGTCTGATCCGACGCAAAACCAGAGGAAGTAAGGATATCGGCGGGAACACATAAATTAGCTCGAAATGGTCCCTAGGAGCCACCAGAGCATCCACCGCCACAGCCTTCGAGTCCTTGTACCTGGACATGAATGTCGGTAACTTGCATTGAACCTGGATGCCATCACATCCACTTGGGGAGTTCCCCAACGGGAGCACAGCAGCGCAAAAATTTCCGGATGAAGACTCCATTCTCCGGGATCCATCTTTTCGCGACTCAGGAAGTCCACTGTGATATTCTGAACTCCTGGAATGTGAATCGCAGAGATGGCTGGCACCCTGGCCTCGGCCCATACCAGGATTCGAGACACTTCCATCATGAGCCTGAAGCTCCTCGTTCCACCTTGATGGTTGATATACGCGACCGCCGTCGTGTTGTCTGTCTGCACTCGGACTGGTAGACCGCTTAAAGGGACCGTCCAGTGTTGGAGGCAAAGAAAAATTGCCCTCAATTCCAGGATGTTGATCGGCAGGACAGACTCTTCCAACGACCATACTCCCTGAATCCATAGACCGTTCCAGACGCCCCCCCAGCCCGTCAGGCTGGCATCGGTGGTTATGATCGACCACCTCGGAGGAAGGAAGGACTTCCCCAGGGATAACGCTTCCGGACGTAACCACCATTCTAGCGACTCTCTCACCCTGTGGGAGATGATGACACTGCAATCCAGTGAAAACCGTGATCGATCCCAACGGTTCAAGATGAGCATTTGGAGAGCCTGGAATGAAATTGGGCAAACGGAATTGCTTCCATTGACGCCACCATCAAACCCAGAAGGCGCATACACCTTCGAAGGGACATTGCTGTTGCAGACTTCATACCCTGCACATGGTGAAGAAGACTCGCTTGCTTGTCTGAGGGCAGAGACACCACTGCTCGTACCGTGTCGAACTGCATTCCCAAAAACAGGATTGACTGCGACGGTTCCAGGGACGACTTCTCCCAATTGATCAGCCACCCGAAGTCCTCCAGGAGCTGAAGGGATAAATCGCGAGCCGTCACCGCCTCCTCCTTTGAGGACGCCACAATCAAAAGGTCGTCCAGATAGGGAAGAATCGTAACCCCCTGTCTTCGCAGAATCGCCATGAGAGGAGCCAGAATTTTTGTAAAAACTCTGGGTGCTGAGGCCAGACCGAATGGCAGGGCCACAAACTGGTAATGGTCCTAACCTATGGCAAAACGCAGGAAGCGTTGGTGGGCCCTTCCGATGGGGACATGCAAATAAGCGTCGCGAATGTCGATTGACACCAAAAAACCGTTCTGCGACAAGGCCGCCACAACTGAGCGAAGTGACTCCATGCGGAATTTTCGGGTGCAGACATGTCGACATGTCAATTTTTGAGATCCAGAATGGGACGAAATTTGTCCTCCTTTTTGGGGAATACAAAGAGGTTGGAATAAAAACCTCTTCCTTGGTCCTCCGGTGGAACTGGTACCACCACACCTTTCTGTAGAAGGGAATCGACCTCCCGCAGTAGAGCGGCAATTAGCCCGGGCTCTGACTGAATGGGGATTGGCAAAAACTGTCTGGGGGTCGAGAAAGAAACTCTATGAAGTAGCCTGCCGACACAACCCGCATCACCCAGGTGTCCGACACGCGGGAAGCCGAAGTCGGCTTGAATTGGAGCAGACGACCTCCCACTCGAGAGCCCTCGAGTGAGACCCTGGCGTCAGTCCGCCTTAGCGGGCTTTTCGTCAGCTTCCCGCTTGTCTTGGCGGAAGCTCTGTTCCCAGGGAGTGCGAGATTTCTGAGCGCTCTTTTTTCCCGAAAAAGAGGGACGACCCGATCCCCAAGAGGGCTGACCAAACCGTCCCCTGGACCGAAAGGACCGCCGACTACCACCGGCACTATGCCTGCCAGACGCAGAGGCCACAGCTCTTCGTTGCGGTAAAGCCGTTTCTTTTGCCTTTGCTTTGGCAATCAGCTCATTGAGGTCAGATCCAAATAGCTGACCACCTTTGTAAGCTAAAGAAAGCAAACCTTGCTTGGAAACCGCGTCTCCGGTCCACTGTCTAAGCCACAGAGCTCTCCTGACTGTGATCGCCGAGGATTGTGCCCTGGACAGCATGGAGGCAGTATCCAAACCTGCATCACTGCCATATCGAGCTGCATCCTCCAATGACTTGAAAAGCCCCTCTACCTTGGATAGTGGGGATCCATCTTGCCACGCCGTCCGTAGACGGTCTAACCAGCTCAAGGAGGCTTTACAAGCACACATGGATCCTAGCACAGCTCTGAATCCATGACCCGCGGCCTCGTAGATGGATTTTGACGCCATCTCCGTTTTCTGTCCAGCGGATCCTGCAGACTCGCCTTCCCTTTAACAGGAAGTAATGAGGATTTGCTAAGCTGGGATAAAGGGACATCCACTTCAGGAGAAGGAATCCAATTAGCACTTAACTCCGTAGTACACGGATACAGCGTCTCAAAAAACCGTGTCCCCTGAAAACGTTTATCTGGACACAGGCGTTCCTTCTCACTGCCTCATTAAGCTCATCCAGAGATGGTAAGGCTGATCGCGACCTATGCGACTCCTGAAACATCCGGGCGACTTACCAGGACGTCTAGTTACCTCCTCCGGTAACTGTAACGCCTCCCTCATGGCTCCAATAAAAGCCTCTGTACGGCTCAAAAGAGAGGCAGATTGTCCCTGCCGATCCTCCTTATCCAAATCGGATATCTCACCATCCGAGCTTGGAGGGGAGCCCTCCATATCAGAAATCTCTGAGTCGCTACGCGAGAAAGATGGCACCGGCCTGTGTCGCTTCCTACCATGAGAGGATCTAGCTGACACCCAATAACCTAGAAGGTCAGACAGGCCATCAATAGAACGAGCGAGGGCATCCATTTTGGCGTCACTGTAACCTCCGACCGCTGCGCTTGACGCCGTCGAGGTCTGCGTGTCAGATACGCGAGACTGATCCTGTAGCGGATCTGGGAGACGGTCCGCTCCTGGACCCTGATCCGACATGCCCTCACACAGTATATGGCAGGTAAAAACCTGTCAGCAACCAGAACAGTGTGGTTTTCAAAGGCAAAAATGAACGCTGAAGGGTTAAAGCTCTTAACCCCTTCCCGACCCATGACGCCTACGTCGGCGTCATGAAAACCTGTGCCATCCCGACCCATGACGCCGACGTAGGCGTCATGCTATAAATCATGTTACTGCGGGTCGGGGGTCCGGGGTCACTGAAAGGTCACCCGACCCGCAGTAACAGGACCCTTACTGCATCACCACAGGGGGGTTGGCTTAACCCCCACGTGGCCACGATCGCTCTGATTGGCTGTTAAAAGTGAAACTGCCAATCAGAGCGATTTGTAATATTTCACCAATGAAACTGGTGAAATATTACAATCCAGCCATGGCCGATGCTGCAATAGCATCTGCCATGGCTGGACACCGAGACCTGACCCCCCCACACCATGTCACGGCGGTGATCGGCCGCCGCCATCTAAAGATGGCAGCGATCGGTCACCGCCGTCGCTGTCTGCTCCCCTGCTCCTGCGATCACCCCCCCTCACCTTCCGATCCCCCCCCTCACCTTCCGACGTCCCCTACTCACCTCTCCCGGTCCACCGATGTCCCTGGATCCGTCCCGGCGGCTGCCCGGGATTCTTCATGGGCGCCGCCATCTTGGAAAATGGCGGGCGCAAGCAGTGCGCCGCGGGCGCATGCGCAGTGCGCCCTCCATTGTAAAAAAATTTATTTTGATCACTGTGATAAACTGTCACAGTGATCAAAATAAAAAAAAGTAAATGAACCCCCCCCCCCCGTCATAGGTAGGGACAAATAATAAAATTTTTTTTTTTTTTTTTTCCCTAGCGGATTTTGCTGCGGATCCGCGGCGGATATCGCGGCTGATCCGCGGCGGATTTCGCGGCGGATCTGCGGCGGATTCGCGATCCGCGCTGATTTCGCTGCTGATCCGCGGCGGATTTCGCTGCGGATCCGCGGCGGATTTCGCTGAGGATCCGCGGCGGATATCGATGGTGATCCGCGGCTGATTTCGCTGCTGATCCGCGGCGGATTTCGCTGCTGATCCGCGGCGGATTTCGCTACTGATCCGCGGCGGATTCGCTGCTGATCCGCTGCGGATCCGCAGCTGATTTCGCTGCTGATCCGCGGCGGATTTCGCTGCGGATCCGCGGCGGATTTCGCTGCGATCCGCGGCGGATTTCGCTGCGGATCCGCGGCGGATTTCGCTGCGGATCCGCGGCTGATTTCGCTGCGGATCCGCGGCTGATTTCGCTGCTGATCCGCGGCGATTTCTGCGTGCGGATTCGCTGCTGATCCGCGGCGGATTTCGCTGCTGATCCGCGGCGGATTTCGCTGCTGATCGATCGCTGCATCCCGATTTCGCTGCGGATCCGCTACTGATTTCGCTGCTGATCCGCGGCGGATTTCGCTGCTGATCCGCGGCGGATTTTGCTGCTGATCCGCGACTGATTTTGCTGCTGATTCGCTGGCGGATTTCGCTGCTGATCCGCGGCGGATTTTGCTGCTGATCCGCGACTGATTTTGCTGCTGATCCGCGGCGATTTCGCTGCTGATCCGCGGCGGATTTCGCTGCTGATCCGCGGCTGATTTCGCTGCTGATCCGCGGCGGATTTCGCTGCTGATCCACTGCGGATTCGCTGCTGATCCGCGGCGGATTTCGCGCTGATCCGCGGCGGATTTCGCTGCTGATCCACGCAGATTTCGCTGCTGATCCGCGGCGGATTTCGCTGCGGATCCGCTCTGATTTCGCTGCGGATCCGCTACTGATTTCGCTGCTGATCCGCGACTGATTTCGCTGCGGATCCGCTGCGGATTTCGCTGCGGATCCGCTGCGGATTTCGCTGCTGATCCGCGACTGATTTCGCTGCATGGCTGATTTCGCTGCGGATCCGCGCGGATTTGCTGCTGATCCGCGGAGGATTTTGCTGCTGATCCGCGGCGGATTTCGCTGCTGATCCGCGGCGGATTTTGCTGCTGATCGCGGCTGATTTTGCTGCTGATCCGCGGCGGATTTTGTGCTGATCGCGCGATTTTGCTGCGATCCGCGGCTGATTATCGCTGATCATCTGCGTTACGCTATAGTAACGCACGGTAACGCATACCTGTTACCGCGGTCAAACGCTAGTTATGAACGGCTGGTAAAGAAATGAACGTTAGGGTTAGCATAGGGTTAGGTTAGCAATTAGGTTAGGTTAGAATTGAGTTGGGTTGGAATTGGGTTAGGGTTGGAATTAGGGTTAGGTTGTATTAGGTTTAGGTAAGTTGTAGGTTAGGTTTTGGGTTAGGGTTTGGATTAGGGTTATGTTTGGGTTAGGTTGTTAGGTTGATAGGGTTATGGTTGGGTTAGGGTGTGGGTTGGGGTTAGTGGTTGGGAGTTAGAAATTGAGGGGTTTCCACTATTTAGGCACATCAGGGGGTCTCCATACGCGACATGGCGCCACCATTGATTCCTGCAAATTTTGCGTTCAAAAAGTCAAACAGTGCTCCCTTTATTCCAAGCCCCGACGTATGCCCAAACAGTGGTTTATCCCCACATATGAGGTATCAGCGTACTCGGGAAAAATTGCACAACAACTTTGGGGGTTCTAATTTCTCCTGTTAACATTGGGAAAAAAAATTGGGGACTAAAAATTATTTTTGTGGAAAAAAAATGATTTTATTTTTCACGGCTCTGCGTTATAAACTTCTGTGAAGGACTTGGAGATTCAAAGTGCTTATAACACATCTATAGGAGTTCCTTGGGGGATCTAGTTTCCAAAATGGGGTCACTTGTGGGGAGTTTCTACTGTTTAGGCACATCAGGGACTCTGCAAACGTAAGATGACGCCCGAAGACCATTCCATCAAGTGGGCATTTCAAAACGTCACTACTTCCCATCCGAGCCCCGACGTGTGCCCATACAGTAGTTTTCTCCCCACATATGGGATATCAGCATACTCAGGACAAATTGGACAACAACTTTTGGGGTCTAATTTCTCATGTTACCCTTGGGAAAAAAAAAAATTGTGGACTAAAAGATCCTGATTGTGGAAAAAATATGATTTTTTTATTTTCATGCCCGGGCGTTATAAACTTCTGTGTAGCCCTTGGGGTTCAAAGTGCTCACCACACATCTAGATAAGTTCTTTGCGGGGTCTAGTTTCCTAAATGGGGTCACTTGTGGGGAGTTTCTACTGTTTAGGCACATCAGGGGCTCTGCAAACGTAACAAGATGCCCACAGACCATTCCATCAAGTCGGCATTTCAAAGCGTCACCACATCCCTTCCGAGCCCTGACGTGTGCCCAAACAGTGGTTCCCCCCCACATATGGGGTACTAGCGTACTCAGGACAAACTGGACAACAACTTTTGGGGTCCAATTTCTCCTGTAACCATTGTGAAAATAAAAAATAGTGGGCTAAAAAATCTTTTTTGAGAAAAAAAATGATTTTTTTATTTTCACGGCTCTGCGTTATAAACTTCTGTGAAGCACCTGGGGGTTCAAAGTTCTCACTATGCATCTAGATAAGTTCCTTAGGGCGTCTAGTTTCCAAAATGGGGTCACTTGTGGGGGAGCTCCAATGTTTAGGCACACAGGGACTCTCCAAATGCGACATGCAACCGCTAAATATTCCAGCATATTTTCCATTCAAAAAGTCAAATGGCGCTCCTTCCCTTCTGAGCCCTGCCGTGCGCCCAAACAGTGGTTTATGACCACATATGAGGTATCTTGTACTCAGGAGAAATTGCCCAACAAATTTAGGATCCAATTTATACTGTTGCCCATGTGAAAATGAAAAACACTGAGGCTAAAAGAAAATTTTTGTGAAAAAAAAGTACTTTCGTTTTTTTACGGATCAATTTGTGAAGCACCTGGAGGTTCAAAGTGCTCACTATGCATCTAGATAAGTTCCTTAGGGCGTCTAGTTTCCAAAATGGGGTCACTTGTGGGGGAGCTCCAATGTTTAGGCACACAGGGACTCTCCAAATGCGACATGGCAACCGCTAAATATTCCAGCATATTTTCCATTCAAAAAGTCAAATGGCGCTCCTTCCCTTCTGAGCCCTGCCGTGCGCCCAAACAGTGGTTTATGACCACATATGAGGTATCTGTGTACTCAGGAGAAATTGCCCAACAAATTTTAGGATCCAATTTATACTGTTGCCCATGTGAAAATGAAAAAAACTGAGGCTAAAAGAAAATTTTTGTGAAAAAAAAGTACTTTCTTTTTTTACGGATCAATTTGTGAAGCACCTGGGGTTCAAAGTGCTCACTATGCATCTAGATAAGTTCCTTAGGGGTCTAGTTTCCAAAATGGGGTCACTTGTGGGGGAGCTCCAATGTTTAGGCACACAGGGACTCTCCAAATGCGACATGGCAACCGCTAAATATTCCAGCATATTTTCATTCAAAAAGTTAAATGGCGCTCCTTCCCTTCTGAGCCCTGCCGTGCGCCCAAACAGTGGTTTATGACCACATATGAGGTATCTGTGTACTCAGGAGAAATTGCCCAACAAATTTTAGGATCCAATTTATACTGTTGCCCATGTGAAAATGAAAAAAACTGAGGCTAAAAGAAAATTTTTGTGAAAAAAAAGTACTTTCTTTTTTTTACGGATCAATTTGTGAAGCACCTGGGGGTTCAAAGTGCTCACTATGCATCTAGATAAGTTCCTTAGGGGGTCTAGTTTCCAAATGGGGTCACTTGTGGGGGAGCTCCAATGTTTAGGCACACAGGGACTCTCCAAATGCGACATGGCAACCGCTAAATATTCCAGCATATTTTCATTCAAAAAGTCAAATGGCGCTCCTTCCCTTCTGAGCCCTGCCGTGCGCCCAAACAGTGGTTTATGACCACATATGAGGTATCTGTGTACTCAGGAGAAATTGCCCAACAAATTTTAGGATCCAATTTATACTGTTGCCCATGTGAAAATGAAAAAAACTGAGGCTAAAAGAAAATTTTTGTGAAAAAAAAGTACTTTCTTTTTTTTACGGATCAATTTGTGAAGCACCTGGGGGTTCAAAGTGCTCACTATGCATCTAGATAAGTTCCTTAGGGGTCTAGTTTCCAAAATGGGTCACTTGTGGGGGAGCTCCAATGTTTAGGCACACAGGGACTCTCCAAATGCGACATGGCAACCGCTAAATATTCCAGCATATTTTCCATTCAAAAAGTCAAATGGCGCTCCTTCCCTTCTGAGCCCTGCCGTGCGCCCAAACAGTGGTTTATGACCACATATGAGGTATCTGTGTACTCAGGAGAAATTGCCCAACAAATTTTAGGATCCAATTTATACTGTTGCCCATGTGAAAATGAAAAAAACTGAGGCTAAAAGAAAATTTTTGTGAAAAAAAAGTACTTTCTTTTTTTTACAGATCAATTTGTGAAGCACCTTGGGGTTCAAAGTGATAACTATGCATCTAGATAAGTTCCTTAGGAGGTCTAGTTTCCAAAATGGGGTCACTTGTGGGGGAGCTCCAATGTTTAGGCACACAGGGACTCTCCAAATGTGACATGGCAACCGCTAAATATTCCAGCATATTTTCTATTCAAAAAGTCAAATGGCGCTCCTTCCCTTCTGAGCCCTGCCGTGCGCCCATACAGTGGTTCATGACCACATATGAGGTATCTGTGTACTCAGGAGAAATTGCCCAACAAATTTTAGGATCCATTTTATCCTGATGCCCATGTAAAAATGAAAAAATTGATGCTAAAAGAAAATTTTTGTTGGAAAAATTAAAATGTCCATTTTTTCCTTCCACGTTGCTTTAGTTCCTGTGAAGCATCTGAAGGGTTAATAATCTTCTTGAATGTAGTTTTGAGTAGCTTGAGGGGTGCAGTTTTTATAAAGGTGTCACTTTTGGGTATTTTCTGCCATATAGACCCCTCAAAGTGACTTCAAATGTGAGGTGGTCCCTAAAAAAAATGGTTTTGTAAATTTTGATGTAAAAAGGAGAAATCGCTGGTCAACTTTTAACCCTTATAACTTCCTAACAAAAAAAAATGTTGTTCCCAAAATTGTGCTGATGTAAAGTAGACATGTGGGAAATGTTATTTATTAACTACTTTGTGCCACATAACTCTCTGGTTTAACAGAATAAAAATTAAAAATTTGAAAATTACAAAATTTTCAGAATTTTCGCCAAATTTCCATTTTTTCACAAATAAACGCAAAAATTATCGACCTTAATTTACCACTAACATGAAGCCCAATATGTCACGAAAAAACAATCTCAGAATCGCTAGGATCCGTTGAAGCGTTCCTGAGTTATTACCTCATAAAGGGACACTGGTCAGAATTGCAAAAAATGGCAAGGTCTTTAAGGTCAAAATAGGCTGGGTCATGAAGGGGTTAAATAGAGAGCTACCCCAGCTTTTGTCTCCCAATAAAGGGTTAACCGCCAAAGAAGGGGTTAATGTCGCAGACTCTCCACAACCCTTGTTTAATGAAAAGGGTGTGCGAGCCGCAGGTGCCTCTTATGAGGTAACAGCTGCAGGACAGTGTTCAAAAGTATGCCACATTAAACAAGAACGTCAACGAGATCGCTAACATATTGCGCTGATTTGTATATCACAATACCAAAGTCGCTAAAGAGATCGCTAACCACTTATGCGTCGTCAATGAGATCGCCCACCGTGGAAGCTACTAGCGACATAAAAAAACGATCACAAAAGAAAAACGATCGCAAAATTATACGTCGCTATTGTGATCGTAGCGGGAGCGTTCCGTGTGACAATACCTTGTCCTGCGCTGAGGGGGTCAAGCTTCTGCCCTGACAGGTAGAGGCGACTCACCCAGCTGGCCGTGGTGTAGTGTCTCCTTTCGGTCGGTCGGGGAGAGCGGAGAGTGAGGAGCCCGAGGAGGCCGTCAGTAATGGCCGCCGCGCTAGAGGAGAGAAGCCGGAAGGAAAAAGGCAGGATAAAGCGCGCGCTCAGAGCGCTTCCTGCCTATGAAAAAATGGGAGAGCGCGAAGCCACGCCCCCCGCCGGTTTCAAAAAAAGCGCGCGATTCACTCCGCTCTCCGCTCCCATGTCCTGCAGGCATCCACCTGCGGACAAAAGGACACAATCACCACACTGAATACATGTAGCAGCGGCTGCCGCAGCGGCCGCTGAAGCACTCAAACACATTAAAATGTGGAGTACTCACCCAGCTGAGCGCCACAGGGACCCCTCAGAGATTTGTGGCGCTGTGCCCGTAGCTTCCCCCCAGGGCGGGGAACGCAGTGACCCCAGAAGCGCGGTTTGCGTCCCCGCCAGGGAAGCAATCCTCATCCCCCAGGGCCGGCAGGTTCTGCAGGGACCACCTTACAGGGTAATACAGATCCGCCAAGGGAGAGGTGGGAGTCCAGCAGCGCTGAGACCCCTGAGACCTCTAGACCATTGGCGGTCCAAGTCTCTGTCCGACTAAAATAAAAAAATCTTCTGAGGAGCTGCTTCCAGCAGCGACTATCCTCTGTGAACCTCAAATTTTAGACTGGAGAGCTGGAGTAGGAGGAGCCCTATATAGCTGGAGGGGCCGGTCAACACTTTTTTAATCTGAGGTGTGTTTATCCTATGTGGGCTCCGCCTACCCACTAGTAATGACTGTGTCTCCCTTTCTTCATCTGCAGCTGAAACACAGGATTTCCCTAAATATAAGATAAAACTAAGAAACACTCATGTTTTGTCTGTAAAAAGCCCGGCCACCTTAAAGCAAACTGCATAATTTGGAAAGTAAGAATGAGTCAGCTTTAAAGCAGAACAGTCATCAAAGGGTTAGAACAGCTATAAAGGAAAATTCTGCATGTGCTGAAGCTGCATTTAAAGCCAGTACAGGCCCATCTCCAAAGCATATATGGTGTATAGATTCTAGTGCAAGCAGCCATATGACAAATAATAAGGATTTCTTCACTGACCTTAATGAAAGCAAGTCAGAAAAGGCCATCTTAGCTAATGGTCACTATATGACTTCAGAAGGAGTAGGAGACAGCTACCTCCACTGTCCAGTTTCCTCAGCACAAAGCAGAAAGATCCAAATAAAGGATGTTCTCTATGTTCCCAGCCTTGAAAGTAATCTTCTGTCAGTAAAGAAGCTCACACAAAATGGGAATGTAGTTATTTTTATGGATAACAGCTGCATCATCTCAAAGAAGCATCACACTCTTGCAGAAGGAAAAATCCAAGATGAACTTTATCAGCTAAAATGCAAAGAAAGAGTGTACAGTGCTAGACAAGATCTGCATAAGAACTGTATCCATGTATGGCACAGATGTCTTGGGCACAGAGACCCAGAAGCAGTAAGGAAGCTAGCTCAATTGCAAATGGTATTGAAATCAACCAGTGTAGTCAAATGATGAAGTGCACTAGCTGTCTTAAAGGGAAAATGTCCAGAAAATCCTTTCCTAAAATAAGCACCAATAGATCTGCACAGCCTCTGGATCTGATACATACAGATGTATGTGGTCCAATGAGTGTTCAAACTCCTAGCAAGAAGAGATATTTTCTCACATTTGTTGATGATTACTGCAGATATACAGTCGCCTACCTGCTTCACAGTAAGGATGAAGTTCCACAGAAACTTGAAGAATATCTTGCTGTTGTGTTTAACAAATTCGGAAGAATGCCAAAAGCCCTGCATGCAGATAATGGAACCGAATATACAAGTGGTAATTTGCAAATCATTTTTAAAAAGAATGGAATCGTGTTCGAGACTACCATTCCATACAACCCAGAACAAAATGGCATTGCATAGAGAAAGAACCGTACTCTCTGTGAAAGTGTAAGAAGTATGTTGTTTGATGTAAATCTACCTACAATGTATTGGGGAGAAGCCATCATGACAGCTTGCTATCTTCAAAACAGAGTGCCAGGTAAAGTCACAAATAAAACTCCATATGAGCCATGGAACTGCGAGAAGCCAAACCTGTAGCACACGGAGGTTGCGGCAAATTTTAGGCCGCGCCCCTGGCCACACCCATTTCACAACTAATCACACCCATGTCCACGCCCCAACTACACCCATTTAGCACTGCTGATCACACTGGTACTGAGGGCACAGTGGCTGGCATTATGGGATCAGTGGCTGGTACTGTGGGCACACTGACTGATACTGAGGAAAAGAAAGAAAGAGCAGAGTTTTAAAGTGCTCCTCGGGGCTCCGCCGTGTACTCCTGTGTCCACGGGAAAAGTAAGCTCCCAGCCGGGACAGCGGGGCAGACTCTCTCTCAAAATCGGGACTGTCCCGCTGGATCTGGGACAGTTGGGAGGTATGAATGCTCCCCACTATACACCTTGTACACGCACGGATCCGTACACCTCGCGCACACACGGCTCCGCTCCGTACACCTCGCGCACACACGGCTCCCCTCCGTACACCTCGCACACACACGGCTCCACTCCGTACACCTCGCGCACACACGGCTCCACTCAGTACACACACGGCTTCACTCCGTAAACCTCATACATACGCAGCCACGCTCCGTAAACCTTGTACACAGGCGGCTTTGAACCATACACCTCGTACACACGCGGTTCCGCTCCATACACACGCGGCTCCACTTCTCTACACCCCGTACACACACGGCTCTGCTCCACTCCGTACACACACGGCTCAAGCATGGAGCCCTGTGTGTACGGAGATGAGCGGCTCAGCTCCGAACACTTCGTACACACAAGGCTCCATTTTGTACGCCCGTACACACAAAGCACTGCTACAGCCACCTCATACACACACGGTTCCGCTCCATACACCTCGTACACACACGGCTCCGCTCCATACACCTTGTACACACGGCTCTGTTCCATACACCTCGTACACACATGGCTCCGCTCTGTACACCTCGTACACACACGGCTCCGCTCCGTACACCTCGTACACACACGGCTCCGCTCCCTACACCTCGTACACACACGGCTCCACTCCGTACACCTCGCGCACACACGGCTCCCCTCCGTACACCTCGCACACACACGGCTCCACTCCGTACACCTCGCGCACACACGGCTCCACTCAGTACACACACAGCTTCACTCCGTAAACCTCATACATACGCAGCCACGCTCCGTAAACCTTGTACACAGGCGGCTTTGCACCATACACCTCGTACACACGCGGTTCCGCTCCATACACACGCGGCTCCACTTCTCTACACCCCGTACACATACGGCTCTGCTCCACTCCGTACACACACGGCTCAAGCATGGAGCCCTGTGTGTACGGAGATGAGCGGCTCAGCTCCGAACACTTCGTACACACAAGGCTCCATTTTGTACGCCCGTACACACAAAGCACTGCTACAGCCACCTCATACACACACGGTTCCGCTCCATACACCTCGTACACACACGGCTCCGCTCCATACACCTTGTACACACGGCTCTGTTCCATACACCTCGTACACACATGGCTCCGCTCTGTACACCTCGTACACACACGGCTCCGCTCCGTACACCTCATACACACGGCTCCGCTCCGTACACCTCGTACACACACGGCTCTGCTCCATTCACCTCGTACACACGGCTCCGCTCCATACACCTCGTACACACACGGTTCCGCTCCGCACACCTCGTACACACACGGCTCCGCGGCTCTGCTACATCCACACTGTAAATCCCTCCTGACCCCTCACATAAACTTACCCTCATACAGCACCATGACAACCACAGCACAGCTCAGCACAACAGAGACCTGCACACGGAGGAGCCGGACCATGTGACACCCAACTCCTCCCCTCCTGTGACCTCATCACAGGTCCTGCCCCCACAGAGGAGTACTGCTCAGCAGGTCATTGCTCTGCTGTGATAAGCTAAAGTGGAGCGCTGGGAGGGCAACTATAGGGTGTATGGGGGCGTGGCGGCTCGTCTCACTGCGGGACACATACTGTCCCGCCGGGACAGCGGGAGGAGGGGGTCAGAATCGGGACTGTCCCGGTCAATCCGGGACGGTTGGGAGGTATGATAAAGTAAAGAAAAAAAAAGGAGCATGTGCCTGTATTTCCTGGTTTCCTGTGTCTGTGTATGAGAGAAACAGCCTGCTGTAGATGCTGCACAGATAGAGACACACAAATTATTTATTCCTGATCTATTAAGCTTATCATATATTGTTCCTGTTTGTTCCTGAATAAAGAAGCTCTGTTGTCACACGCTTGGAGAGTATCCTGAATAATCCCCTGCCAACAGGTCACTGATCCTTCAGTGACCCACCCCCTAGTTTGCATAATGAATACCTAACATACTGAATAAAAAAAAAAACGCTTCTGCAGGCAGGTGCCAGCCGTGGCACCTGCACTTCAGCATAATCGCATGGTTAATGTGCACTTAATCCCTTTTGCAGATTTACTGGAGTGAGGGAAAAAAAAAGTCATTTTGAAAATGACGCCTGCCAGGCCTGCGCATTTACAGCTATCGGTTTGTATAGAAATCTGATAGCTGCTGTTACGCAGGCGCCAGCAGCGCCATCTTGTTGGAGAAGAAAAAGAAATGTCCTCCTCCAAGATGGCACTGCCCACAACTGCACAGTAGCAGCTCTTGGAGATCGCCAACAGCTGCTATTGCACATGCGTGGGCGACAACATCTTGGTGGAGGACATTTTTTTTCTTCTCCAGCAAGATGCCAGCGGCTATCGGATCTCTATACAAACCGATAGCTGCTACCGCTCGGGCGCGGCGGGCGCCATTTTCAAAATTTTTTTTCTTCCCTTGCTCAAGTAACTCTGCAAAAGGGACTAAGTGCACAGTAGCTATGCGATAGGTGCCACGGCCGGCACCTGCCTGCAAAAGCTTTTTTTTCAGTATGTGATGGTATTTACTATGCAAACTAAGGGCAGTCTGCATTATGAATATATAATCAGAGCACCACATACCCCCAACCCCGCCTTAGGGCACGAGAAACTCATTAACATAAAACTGAAAATAAAGATTAAGAAACAGCCACAAGATGGATTTCATCAACCAAGGTATCATTTTATTCAATACAACGGGGCCTACATGATACTGTGAGTAGGTTACTGTGCACAATCCTGCTGACAAGTTCCCTTTAATGTTCAGTGTTTACATCCGTTATCCACCAGGAGTCACATCTCCAATTATCTGTTATGATTAAACTGTAAAGCGCTGCGGAATATGATGGCGCTATATAAATAAAGATTATATTATTATTATTATTATTATTATGATAGTTCATCAGTATTATAAGCCTGGACAGCCCCTTTATAAAAAAAATCACCAATCCGTCTAATCGAAGATTGGCTGAAATAAAAAAAAAGCTTTAACATGAACAGCTCACCTGAATGCGGAGAGCTCCAGGTCTAATGGCTCACACTGCAAAGCACCACGGGGGCATCTTTGACAGCCCTTTATGGAGGGGTGTGGCTGCTACACTGCATGGGACGGACTTCCGAAGGAAACGTCTGTCAATACTTTATTACATGCTACATCGGCACATACACCGTCAACTATTCGTGCCATACCAACTGGACAATTTCTTAGAATGAAACGCATTTGTGCCACCGACGAGTTTTTTGAGGGCCAGTCGAGGGACCTATCTCAACGATTCCATGATCGAGGATACAGCAGGCGCACGGTCAAACGTGGGTATCTTAGGGCTAAAGGTACACCCCGTAACCAGTTGTTGGGCACTAGTCGTAGGATAGGGGAATCCAGTCAACCGATCAGATTTATCTCTACTTATAATAACCGGTGGTCTCAGATGAGGGCAATTCTGACTAAGCACTGGCCTGTACTCCGTTCAGACCCCATTCTTAGGGATTTCCTACCAGAACGCCCTCTTCTAATGGCCAGAAGGTCTCAGAACTTGAAAGATTTATTGGTTAAAAGCCATTATGTGGCTAACCCTCCTACACCTTTTGGTGCTGGTGTACAGAGACAGGGCTGTTTCCCATGCGGCTCTTGTCTAGCCTGCAGGAATATTTGTCGCACCTCAAATTTTGGGGTGGCGAGTGGGGATGGGAGCCACCGGATCAGCATTATATATCCTGCAGTACCAGCTATGTTATTTACTTGGCCACGTGCCCTTGTGGCATGAACTATGTGGGTCTCACATCTCGTGAGTTTCGTGTTAGAGTTAGAGAGCACATTCGGGACATTAATGCTGCTAGGGAGGTTGAAGATTTGAGCACTTTGAAAACGGTCACACGACATTTCCGACTGCACCATGGGTGCAATCCTACAGGCCTTAAATTTATTTGCATTGAGGAGTGCGATGTGGCACCAAGGGGTGACTCAAGTTCCTGGCGCATTTGAGAGCCAAGATCGTGACTTGGCACAATGGCCCCACAAGGACTTATGGAAGAACTTTGCATGCATTTTGTAGGTCACTGAATATCCTTCCTTGATTTTACATGTGTGTTAATTTATTCTCATTGCCTTTCATTCATCATTTACAGTTTTTTATTATCGCGTGATTTACCATTCATTCGCTCTGATGGAGATTTTATGGACAATATGAGGTTTCCTGGCATCTTGAAATTCTTTGCTGGATCCTGATGGAATAGGGTGAGGGATTAACGCTCAGTTGCCTAAAACCCCTAACTGGATTAATGTCTGAAGAAGACAAACGGAACATAAGCCATATGCCTGTCTGACTCCAATGTGATCAATGTAAATCAATGGGTTGCTGTTGTTATTATACATTGTATCATTTTGATCAGCACATGTATGACGTCCATAGGCTACTTAAACGCCAATGATTAAGCTATTATGGGGTTTCTTACTACTGCGAATGTAAGGTGTTTTTTGTTCACTCTTCCGTATAGATGCCTTATTATTCATTACCTTTGGAGATTATCATCATAGGTTTGAGACTGGCACTTTCATGTACTACCTTATTTGGATAGGTTTCCACATGAGTACATCACTTCCTAAATCTGCCACATTAAAGATTGGGAACAGACGCATGCGCATGGGGTGGTGCGGGATCTCAAAAGACTCCACAAGTGCGGCGGTCCTGACGTCAAGGAAAGATTTTCCTTGACCACGCCGCATTGGAAGTCGATGTGCGAAAACAGCCGCATGTCTCCAGTCGAAATGCGCTTATCTTAGGTTAGTTCATTAAAGTATTTGCACCCGAGCGTTTGGGTTTTATAATATGGCATTTATTGCAACTGCCCGAGAAGCTGACAAGCGAAACTTTGTCGTGGCACGCACGGCAGTATATCCTATCCACATGGTTAAGACCTGTACTTACTTGCAGCATGGGCTCGTAACATTGTATTTGCGAGTGCCTTTTAAAGCCCGTGTTTGAATCATCTTGATTCTGCTTAGATCCGGTACAGTTCTTTTATACTGTATTTATAATGGGACGAGGTGGTCCCCTTATTGAGACATTGAACCTATTCACATAAGGGGGTTACTTATATCCCATAGGTTCTAGTCACTGGCATTAGGGTCTATAGTATTTACATGGAGCTTAAATTGGTTTATTGTGGATATACCCCAGGTGTTCTTTCTTGTTTTCTCATCCATTCATTTTTCATCTATGTATACTGTTTGACATGTATTATGTGTAATTAATTTTCTAATAATAAAAATTTATACTTTTTTATATAAGTGTGTTACTGCTTTATGGTGAGCTGGATGCTCTGTTGTGCATTTTTGCATCGATATATGGTAGGAGTTGCTCTGCCCTAAATTGGACTATGTCTATTAATGTTACCCATGGTTTTGGTTTAATCAATACACTGCATGGGAGCCTTTTTGGCTAGCACACTGTTATGAAAGCATTTCTTGATGGATATGTTCCTGATTAAAAAAAAGAGGCCATGCACACAAAATTCCAAGTTTACCGGAGCCAGAGCGGGGACGAGGAGTAAGCAGTGTGAGCACCTGCCTAGGGCGCTACCTCCCGCCTCCCCGAGGGGGCCACAGTTTTAAAAAAACTGACATTGCTGAATGCCTGCGGCCACCTGGCACTATCCTTCCACCGCAAACATTCAGCACAGTGACGGCCGGGACACAGTGAGCAGTGTCAGTGAGTGACTGACACCATTCAACCTTCTTCATACTTGCTCCCCGGCCATCACTCCTTCCCTGCATTCAATCGTGTTTGCATCTGTCAGACACAAATACAATTGCTGTGAGCACTGCCAGCACAGGAGCAGAGGAGCTGTACTCAGCCCTCCGCTCCACCAGGAACTCCAGCAGAACGCAGGCCACATTCAGTCTGCGCCCTGTTGGAGACAGCGCACACAGGGATGCCGGATGGTGCAATGCAATTACACCAATACTGTTGTGAATGGGCTTGAGATGAGTTCTGAGCAGAGGCTCCCTCTGGTGGTTACAAGCGGTACTGGTCTGTCCAGTGAAGATTGTGAAGATTGTGAGGATTGGGAATCAGGTGTTACTGACTGGTCTTATATAAGGGAGTCACCTTCCCATCAGGGTTGCCGGTGATCAATTGTTCTGGTCTCTATCCTTGATTCCTGTTTCCCTTGTAGCCTGCTGTGTCGTGTCTGCATCTCCTGCTAACAGATAAGACATTTTCTTCTTTTTGTTTTTGTGCTTGATTTTTGCATTTTGTCCTGCACTTCTGTGGGGGCCTTCAGGGTCCCCTCCGGGGGCTTTTGCCCTCTCAGTTTAGTTCAGCCACTATGTTTGTACTTTTGCTTTTTCCAGTTTTTTCATTGGCTGCTGTTTTGATTTTGTTACACCAGAGAACTAATTTAGGTGGTAGAGGTCGTGTGATCTCAGGTGTTTTTGAAATTAGTAGAGTTGGTGCTTTTCAGGGTTTTCTGGGATTGCAGTAAGTACCCTTCTATCCTTTTCTATTTAGTTAGTTTGGGCCCCAACGTTTGCTCATACTATTTTCTGTCTGTGTCAGTATTTCTTCTTGTCTAACCGCCATTACATGTTTGGGGGCTTTCTATTATCTTTGGGGTTCTGCTCCGGGGCAGATAGCTTTCCTATATCTATCTTTAGGTGTAGTTAGTTTCTCAGGCTGTGACGAGGCGTCTAGGACCAACGTAGGAACGCTCCACGGCTGCCTCTAGTTGTTGTGGTTAGTCAGGGTACTGCAATCTCATAGATTCCAACTGCTCTGGTGTATTGCCTATTTTGCCTGCACTCCTCAGCTACCGAAACATAACAGTATCACCGGCCCAAAATTTAAAATTGTATGGTACTCACAGAAGGGAAAAAATTTGTGAAAGAAAAAACGGTTGTCAGAGTTGTCAGAGATATTTTTCTGTTTGTTGCATTTTTTTTTTTTTTTTTCCCTCTGTATCTCTGGGTGCTGGGGAGGATTTTTTCTCTCAATGGAGTTTGCACAGTTGTCTGGCCGTGTGGATCAGCTTGCCACTGAGGTTCAGAGCATTGCTGCATATCTTGCTAGGTTGCCTGTTGTGGAACCTAGGATTCCCATGCCAGATTTGTTTTTAGGGGATCGAGCTAAGTTTCAGAATTTCAAAAATAATTGTAAATTGTTTTTTGCCTTAAAATCTAAGTCCTCAGGGAACGCAGCGCAGCAGGTTCAAATTGTCATCTCTCTCCTGCACGGCGATCCTCAGGATTGGGCTTTTTCCCTGACACCTGGGGATCCTGTTTTGAGTGATGTTGATGCATTTTTTAAGGCTTTGGGGTTATTGTACGATGAGCCTAATGTCACTAATCAAGCTGAAAAAGCCTTGTTGGCATTAAATCAGGGGCTTGATGACGCTGAGTTATACTGTCAGAGATTCCGTAGGTGGGCAGTCCTGACCAAGTGGAATGACGACGCTTTGGCGACCCTTTTTCGGAAGGGTCTGTCAGATAATGTTAAGGATGTTATGGTGGGATTCCCTGTCCCTTCTGGTCTCAATGATTCTATGTCATGTCACCTTGGTTGCCTCAGAAAGACTTTTTTGAACCAGGGCTACCATCCAAGAACAATTGAAAACCAAATTACAAGAGCCACCAGAATATCAAGGAATCACCTGCTACATTACAAAGCTAAAGAAGAAAATAACCGGGTGCCTCTAGTGGTCACCTACAATCCAAGTCTGGAGATGCTAAGGGGAGCTGCACGGAAACTACAACCTTTACTACAAAAAGATGCCCGATTACAATCCATATTTCCAGACCCCCCACTACTATGTTTTAGGCAGCCCCAAATCTAAGAAGCATCATTGTCAGAAGCTCCCTGTCCTCCCCAACAGCTGCAGGTACCTTTCCTTGCAAACAAAAGAAATGCAAAACCTGTACATCTATAATGACCACGGACAGGATAAAGATCCCCAACTCCCATCAGGACTACAAGATACCAGGTACTTTCAGCTGCATCGCATCTAATGTGGTGTACCTAATTATATGTACTAAATGTCCAACTGGGGTCTGTATGTGGGGGAGACCGGGCAAAAACTGAGAACAAGGATGAATTCTCATCGCCACACAATAAGAGAGAAAAGAATGGATTTACCTGTGGCAAAACACTTTTGTATGCCCGGTCATAGCATGACGGATATGGAATTACTGGTATTAAAATCTAACTTCAAATCTGAGAAGGATAGAAAAGTCTGGGAATATAAACTTATGATGACCTTTGACACTCTTAGAGCTGGGATGAATATATCCCAGAGTTTTATGTCTTTCTACAACAATTAAGGAATCTGCTTCCCTGACCTTTTAGGGTCATCACAACACAATACCAGACCCCAATCAGAGGGTAATAAAACTTTCACTCCTTATCTATGAACTAGTCATATTTATGTTCATCCCTCTGCCATAATGACAGTTCTGCTTCACGTCACTTGTCTTACCTATTGCATTATTCCTGTGTCCTTTGTGTATATAAATATGTGATTCTTCAGCTTTTGTTTTAGTCTTTGCCTGATGAAGAGACCTGCGTAGTCTCGAAAGCTTGCAATTTCTTATCATCTTTTCAGTTAGCCATTAAAAGGTATCAACCACTGAGGACTCTCAAGTCTAAATATTTTTCTATGTCATTAGCGATTCAAATTGACAGACGTTTGCGTGAGCGGAGAAGTATGCGTGGAATAGTGTTGCCTTGTGAACCTGCTTCTGAATCCATGCAGTGTGATAGAGTGGTGTCTAGGGCACAGCGTCATGAGTTTCGAAAGCGCAATGGGTTATGTTTCTACTGTGGTGATGCCTCTCATGCTATTTCAGTCTGCCCTAAGCGGGGAAGACGTTTTGCACGCTCAGTTGTCTTGGGTAGTGTTCAGACTAAGTTTTTATAACTGTCACTCTGATATGCTCTCTGTCCTCATTTTCTGCTCAGGCTTTCGTTGATTCTGGAGCAGCTATTAACCTGATGGATTATGATTTTGCTAAACGTTGTGGGTTTCCCTTGATACCCCTACAGAAGTCTATTCCCCTACTGGGGATCGATTCTACCCCTTTGGCTGAGAATAAACCTCAGTTCTCTACTCAGGTGATAATGAGGGTTGAACCTGATCATCAAGAGTGCTGCAAATTTTTGGTTCTGTATAATCTGCATGATATTATCGTACTGGGTTTCCCTTGGTTACAGTCTCATAATCCTGTTTTGGATTGGAAATCTGTGTCTGTAACCAGTTGGGGCTGCCAATGTGTTAATACCAACACTCCTGTTTTTTCTGCCTCCCCCAGGCTCAGGATGTTCCTGACTTTTTGATTGATTTTTCTGATGTATTTAGCGAAAGTAAATCTGCATCCTTGCCTCCCCATAGGAGCTATGACTGCGCTATTGAATTAGTGCCTGGTAGTAAATTCCCTAAAGGTCGCCTTTTTAACTTGTCTGTACCTGAACATGACGCTATGCGGTCTTATATCAAGGAGTCATTGGAGAAGGGTCATATCAGACCATCCTCTTCACCCTTAGGTGCCGGTTTTTTCTTTGTGGCCAAAAAGGATGGTTCATTAAGGCCGTGTATTGATTATCGTCTTTTGAACAATATTACTGTGAAATATCAATACCCGTTACCCTTGATTTCTGACCTGTTTTGCAGGGTGAAAAACGCTACTTGGTTTACCAAGCTTGACCTCAGGGGGGCATATAACCTTATTCGCATTAAGCACGGGGATGAATGGAAGACGGCATTCAATACTCCGGAGGGGCATTTTGAGTACCTAGTGATGCCCTTTGGGCTCACTAATGCTCCTTCTGTCTTCCAGTCCTTCATGAATGACATTTTCAGGGATTTTGTGGATAAATTTCTGATTGTTTATTTGGATGATATCTTGATTTTTTTCTAATGACTGGGACTCTCATGTGAAACATGTTCGAACTGTATTCCAGATTTTGAGAGAGAATGCTCTGTATGTGAAGGGATCAAAGTGTCTTTTTGGCGTACAGAGGATCTCATTTCTGGGATTCATTTTGTCCCCATCTGTTATTGAAATGGACCCGGTCAAGGTTCAGGCCATCTGTGATTGGGTCCAACCTACTTCATTAAAGGCTTTTCAAAGATTTTTGGGTTTTGCCAATTTTTATCGTAAATTTATTGGTAATTTCTCGGTTATTGTTAAACCATTAACTGATTTGACCAAAAAGGGTTCTGATGTGGTGAATTGGCCTCCTGAGGCAGTCTCTGCATTTCAGGAACTTAAGCAGAGATTCACTTCTGCTCCTGTTCTACGGCAGCCTGATGTTTCTCTGCCATTTCAGGTGGAGGTTGATGCCTCTGAAATTGGGGCAGGTGCCGTTTTGTCCCAAAAAGATCCAGAGACCTCTAAAAGTAACCCTTGTGCCTTTTTCTCTCGAAAATTTTCTCCTACTGAACGTAATTATGACGTGGGTAATCGGGAGTTATTGGCCATGAAGTGGGCTTTTGAAGAGTGGAGACATTGGCTGGAGGGAGCCAAACATCAGGTGGTGGTCCTTACTGACCATAAGAATCTGGTTTATCTGGAATCTGCCAAGCGACTCAATCCTAGACAGGCCAGGTGGGCCTTGTTTTTCACACGTTTTAATTTTGTGGTTTCCTTTCTTCCTGGCACTAAGAATGTTAAGGCGGATGCCCTCTCGAGGAGCTTCCTTGCGGACTCTCCTGAGTTATCTGATCCTTCTGTTATTTTGAAAGAGGGTGTAGTTCTTTCCGCCATCTCACCTAATTTGAGACTTGCTCTGGAGGGGTGTCAGGAGGATAGGCCCGAGCGCTGCCCTGTTGGAAAATTGTTTGTCCCGGACCAGTGGAAAAAGAGTGTGATGTCTGAGATTCATTGTTCCGCATTGGCTGGGCATCCCGGAATTTTTGGTACCAGAGACTTGGTTAGTCGGTCCTTTTGGTGGCCTACCTTGTCTCGTGATGTCAGGGAATTTGTGCAGTCCTGCGGGACTTGCTCTCGCTCCAAGCCTTGCTCTCGCTCTAGTGGTTTGTTGATGCCATTGCCTGTGCCCAAGAGACCATGGACCCATATCTCTATGGATTTCATTTCCGACCTTCCTGTTTCTCAGAGAATGACCGCCATCTGGGTGATTTGTGATAGGTTTTCCAAGATGATACATCTTGTGCCATTACCTAAGTTGCCTTCCTCCTCTGAATTGGTGCCGTTGTTCCTTCAGCACGTGGTTCGTTTACACGGCATTCCTGAGAACATAGTGTCTGACAGAGGAGTCCAGTTTGTTTCCAGATTTTGGAGGACTTTTTGTTCTAAACTGGGTGTTCAATTGTCTTTCTCCTCGGCATTTCATCCTCAGACCAATGGTCAAACTGAGAGAACAAACCAGACATTGGAGACTTATCTAAGATGCTTTGTGTCTGCTGATCAGGATGACTGGGTCTCTTTTTTGCCTTTGGCTGAGTTTGCTCTTAATAATAGGGCTAGCTCTGCCACTTTGATGTCTCCGTTTTTCTGTAATTCTGGGTTTCACCCTCGATTTTCTTCGGGACAGACGGAGGCTTCTGTCTGTCCATGTGTTGATTCTGTTGTGGAGCGTATGCAGCAGACTTGGGACCAGGTAGTGGAGAGATTGTCCCTCTCTCAGGAGAGGGCCCAGCGGTTTTCTAACCGGCATAGGACTGATGGTCCTCGGTTTAAAGTGGGGGACTTGGTCTGGTTGTCCTCAAAAAATATTCCTATGAGAGTAGCATCTCCTAAATTTAAGCCTAGGTTCATTGGACCTTATAAGATCATGGAGATTCTTAATCCTGTTTCTTTTCGTTTGCTTCTTCCAGGGACATTTAAGATCCATAACGTGTTCCACAAGTCCTTGTTGAAGAGGTTTGTTGAGCCAGTGTTTCCTGCTGCTGTGCCTCCTGACCCTGTTTTGGTTGAGGGCAATCTGGAGTATGTGGTTGAGAAAATATTAGATTCTCGTTTTTCTAGACGGAAACTCCAGTATTTGGTTAAGTGGAGAGGTTATGGTCAGGAAGACAATTCTTGGGTGTTTGCTTCGGACATCCATGCTAGGAGACTCATCCGTGCGTACCATAGAACTCATCCTGACCGACCTGGTTGCTCAAATGAGGGTTCGGTGACCCCTCCTCAAGGGGGGGTACTGTTGTGAATGGGCTTGAGATGAGTTCTGAGCAGAGGCTCCCTCTGGTGGTTACAAGCGGTACTGGTCTGTCCAGTGAAGATTGTGAAGATTGTGAGGATTGGGAATCAGGTGTTACTGACTGGTCTTATATAAGGGAGTCACCTTCCCATCAGGGTTGCCAGTGATCAATTGTTCTGGTCTCTATCCTTGATTCCTGTTTCCCTTGTAGCCTGCTGTGTCGTGTCTGCATCTCCTGCTAACAGTAAGACATTTTCTTCTTTTTGTTTTTGTGCTTGATTTTTGCATTTTGTCCTGCACTTCTGTGGGGGCCTTCAGGGTCCCCTCCGGGGGCTTTTGCCCTCTCAGTTTAGTTCAGCCACTGATGTTTGTACTTTTGCTTTTTCCAGTTTTTTCAGTGGCTGCTGTTTTGATTTTGTTACACCAGAGAACTAATTTAGGTGGTAGAGGTCGTGTGATCTCAGGTGTTTTTGAAATTAGTAGAGTTGGTGCTTTTCAGGGTTTTCTGGGATTGCAGTAAGTACCCTTCCTATCCTTTTCTATTTAGTTAGTTTGGGCCCCAACGTTTGCTCATACTATTTTCTGTCTGTGTCAGTATTTCTTCTTGTCTAACCGCCATTACATGTTTGGGGGCTTTCTATTATCTTTGGGGTTCTGCTCCGGGGCAGATAGCTTTCCTATATCTATCTTTAGGTGTAGTTAGTTTCTCAGGCTGTGACGAGGCGTCTAGGACCAACGTAGGAACGCTCCACGGCTGCCTCTAGTTGTTGTGGTTAGTCAGGGTACTGCAATCTCATAGATTCCAACTGCTCTGGTGTATTGCCTATTTTGCCTGCACTCCTCAGCTACCGAAACATAACAAATGCGCTGTCCAGTGCCCACAGCTCTACTTCATAGGAGTGGGGAACATTACAAAAAGGGCTGTGTGGG
>JARQOD010000002.1:449848478-449882544 GCA_033576555.1 Oophaga sylvatica | reverse complement strand
CAATTTGTCCTGTTACCCTTGGGAAAATAAAAAATAGCTGGCTAAAGAAATCATTTTTGAGAAAAAAAATTATTTTTCATTTTCACGGCTCTGCGTTTTATAAATTTCTGTGAAGCACTTGGGGTTCAAATTGCTCACCACACATCTAGATAAGCTCCTTGGGGGTCTAGTTTCCAAAATGGTGTCACTTGCAAGGGGTTTCTACTGTTTAGGTACATCAAGGGCTCTGCAAACACAACATGACGCCAGCAGAACATTCCATCAAAGTCTGCATTACAAAATGGCGCTCCTTCCCTTCCAAGCACTCCCATGCGCCCAAACAGTGGTTTCACCCCACATATGGGGTATCAGCGTACACAGGAAAAATTGCACAACAACTTTTTGGGTCCAATTTCTCCTGTTACCCTTGGGAAAATAAAAAAAATAGCGGGCTAAAGAATCATTTTTGAGGAAAAAAATTATTTTTTTATTTTCACGGCTCTACGTTTATTAATTTCTGTGATGCACTTGGGGGTTCAAAGTGCTCACCACACATCTAGATAAGTTCCTTAAGGGGTCTAGTTTCCAAAATGGTGTGATTTGTGGGGGTTTAGACTGTTTAGGCGTATCAGGGGCTCTCCAAACGCGACATGGCGTCCAATTTCAATTCCAGCCAATTTTGGTTTGAAAAAGTCAAACGGCGCTCCTTCCCTTCCAAGCCCTGCCGTGCGCCCAAACAGTGGTCCCACCCCACATATGGGGTATCAGCGTACTCAGGACAAATTGGACAACAACTTTTGTGGTCTAATTTCTCCTGTTACCCTTGGGAAAATAAAAAATTGGGGACTAAGCGATCAGGTTTGTGGAAAAAATATGACTTTTTATTTTCATGCCCGGGAGTTATAAACTTCTGTGAAGCACTTGGGGGTTCAAAGTGCTCACCACACATCTATATAAGTTCCTTAGGGGGTCTAGTTTCCAAAATGGTGTCACTTGTGGGGGGTTTCCACTGTTTAGACACATTAGGGCCTCTACAAACGCGACATGGCGTCCAGCCAATTCTGAGTTGAAAAAGTCAAACGGCGCTCCTTCCCTTCCAAGCTCTGCCATGCACCCAAACAGTGGTTTACCCCCACATATGGGGTATCAGCATGCTCAGGACAAATTGCACAAAAACTTTTGGGGTCTTGTTACCCTTGGGAAAATAAAAATTGGGGTGAAAAGATTGTTTTTGTGGAAAAAATATGATTTTTTATTTTCACTGTTCTATGTTATAAACTTCTGTGAAGCACTTGGAGGTTCAAAGTGCTCACCACACATCTAGATAAGTTCCTTAGGGGTCTAGTTTCCAAAATGGGGTCACTTGTGATGGGTTTCCACTGTTTAGACACATCAGGGCCTCTACAAACGCGACATGGCGTCCAGCCAATTCTGCGTTGAAAAAGTCAAATGTCGCTCCTTCCCTTGCGACCTCTGCCGTGCGCCCAAAAAGTGGTTTACCCCCACATATGGGGTATCGGATTATTCAGGAGAAATTGCACAACAAATTTTGTGGTTCATTTTTTCTTTTAACAGTTGTGAAAATAAAAAAAATAGGTTCCGAAGTAAAGTTTTTGCAAAAAAAGTTAAATGTTAATTTTTTCCTTCAACATTGCTTCAGTTCCTGTGAAGCACGTAAAGGGTTAATAAACTTCTTGAATGTGGTTTTGAGCACCTTGAGGGGTGCAGTTTTTAGAATGGTGTCACTTTTGGGTATTTTCTATCGTATAGACCCCTCAAAGTGACTTCAAATGTGATTGTGTCCCTAAAATAAAAATGGTGTAAAAATGAGAAATCGCTGGTCAACTTTTAACCCTTATAACTTTGTAAGAAAAAAAAATTTTGGTCCCAAAACTGTGCTGATGTAAAGTAGATATGTGGGAAATGTTATTTATTAAGAAATTTGTGTGACATATCTCTCTGATTTAAGGGCATAAAAATTAAAAGTTTGAAAATTGTTACATTTTCAAAATTTTCGCCATATTTCCATTTTTTTCATAAATAAACATAAGTCATATCAAAGAAATTTTACCACTAACGTGAAGTACAATATGTCACGAAAAAACAATCTCAGAATCAGCTGGATTTGTTAAAGCGTTCCAGAGTTATAACCTCATAAAGTGACAGTGGTCAGAATTGTAAAAATTGGCCCTGTCATTAAGCTGCAAAATGGCTCTGTCACTAAGGGTTAAGGTAAATATGAGAAGCGCTAATTAATAGGTGAGTACATCATGAAAGATTCTGATAATTGAGGATTGTACAATACATAGGATAGTATGGCTGTGCTCTTTGTTCAGCTGGGTATTGCGGACTTAGGCTATGGTTCCACGGTCCGGAACCATAGCGCTTTGGACGAGCGGAAATTCCGCTCCGTCTAAGCCCCGCCCCCTTTCTGACGCGCGATCTTTCCGGAGGTGTTCAGGACACCTCCGGAACACCTCCGGAAAGAGCGCAGGGCTGCATAGCCCTGTGTTAATTATGTTGCGGCGACGCACCGTCGCCGCAATACGCGAGGACATGCTGCGGTCTAAAAAGACGCGCCGCATGTCCGTTTACGCAGGTTTGCCACCTGCGTATTGTTACGCATAGTGGAGACGGGATTTCTTGAAATCCCCTCCACTATGCTGTAACATCTGGACGCTGCGTGTTTGGCGCTGCGCCAGCGCACAGCGCCAAACACGCAGCGTTTCCTGACCGTGGAAACTCACCCTAAGAGATAAATAAATGAAATTTCTATAATACAGAGAGCCATTATACTACTGGGGCTGATATGGCAACGCTAACCTAATAATATGCACCTATATACAGATATAAAGGATCGTATCAGTTCATTGTTGCGATATGGAGAATGGTTACCTGTTCCAAGAAGATTCAAAGCGGCGCTCCCGCGCCCTGCTTGCAATGGCGTGCATTGGGCAGGAGGACGCTCAGTATAAGAGCGTTCCTTGTGACCGCCGGACCGGAAGTGCGTCATCCGGTTCGGGAGTCACTTCCTTTCGGCTGCGCAGAGCAGTATAGGTGCATGGGCTGAATGGATATGTATTGGATATGCGCGTTGCTCATACAGGGTGGATAGTATTGTAATCTATTGGACGATATGGAACCATAAAATTAGAAGAAGCAGAATTTTGCCTGGTTAAAAGTGAAGACTTATGAAAATAATATTATAAGGGAACGGAGTATTAAATAAACTGAGACCTATGTGTGCAATGATGGATTATGGGAGTTTATTGATAACTCATCTAAAACTCACCAGGGTGGTAAATTTTAACGGGTCTGTGGAGAAATAACATAGAAAATTAGTATAATGGAAACAACATGTAGGTAATTTATATAAACCAGTCAATTTCTCTGTTCAGACCACTTGGTGTTAGTGTATCCAGAGTATAAATCCAATGAGTTTCTCTGGATTTGAGTAGGCGTACATGATTACCACCCCGTCTGGGGCGCGGGACCTGTTCCAGGACCTGATATTTCAGTTGGGCCACTGAATGTTTGAGCCTGAGAAAATGATCAGGAAGGGGAAGCCATGTTTTGCCACATCTAATTGTAGATTTATGGCTTGCTATACGGTCTCTGACATGTTGGGTAGTTTCCCCCACATAGAGTAAGCCACATGGACACTTGATGACGTAAATAACGAAATTAGACTCACAGGTGAAGTAGCCATTTATCGGGTAGGACTTTCCTGTTCTCGGATGGAGAACACTGTCTGACTTGATTACATTTGAACAAGAAGCACAGCCTAAGCATGGGAATGTCCCTTTACGCTGGGTACTGAGTAATCGTTGTGAATGAGAGGGACTAGAGCTGCCAATGTCAGCCCTTATCAGGCGATCTTTGATATTTGGGGGTCTTCTTGTACTCATAAGTACACGATTCTGGAAGACTGGAACATCAGGGTAGGCCCAGGTGAGTAAGGGCCAATGTTTTCTAATAGCCGAATGAATTTTTGGCATAAAAGGATGATGTTGGTGGAGAAAAGGGACTCTATCCAATGTCTGCCGGGGAGGGGAGGGAGATTGAGGTAATAGGGCTTTTGTTAATTCTTCATCCAGAAGTTGGTTAGGATAATTGCGTTCCCTGAATCTATTGGCCATCATTCCAAGTCTGTCCCTGCGAAGATTGGGGTCGGATACAATGCGAGATACTCGCTTGAATTGTGAGCGTGGTAAACTATCTTTCGTGGATTTAGGGTGGCAGCTGGAATAGTGTAGTAAACTATTGCAGTCGGTGGTTTAGTAAATAAGTCAGTAGAAAGTTGTCCATTAGTATCTTTAACTACCAAAGTGTCCAAGAATGAAATCTGTGAGTCACTATGATGGATAGTGAACTGAAATTCTGGAGAAATAGAATTGAGATATTCAAAAAATGTCAATAAGGTGGAGGGGGAGCCTAGCCAGATGAAAAAAATATCATCTATATAACGATGATAATACTTGGCAAATTGTACAAATAGATGATGGTCATAAACATATTCTCTCTCAAAAAGGTCCATATAAGCGTTTGCGTAGGCCGGAGCTACGTTTGACCCCATAGCGGTCCCACGTGTTTGTACGTAATAGGTGTCCTCATACAGGAAGAAGTTCTCATGGAGAACAAGTTTCAAGAGATCCAGGCAAAGATGGATTGAATTTAGTGGCATACTAGAGTTTTGTAGCAATTTTTCTGTTGCTCTGATGCCCTTGTTGTGTTGTATAGATGTATATAGGCTATTGACGTCCAGGGTCACCAATAGACTATCAATGGGAACTAAGTCTATTTGATTCATAAGTGTTAAGAAGTGTCCGGTATCCAATAAGAAAGATCTTGTATTCTTGATCAATGGCGTAAGAATTTTTTCTAAAAAAATAGAAAGTGGGGCTAGAATTGAATCGGTGGAAGCCACAATTGGCCTACCCGGGGGTTGTGCAGATTCTTGTGAACTTTAGGTAGGATGTAGAATACTGGAGTCACTGGAAATTGATTATGAAGAAAGGTTGCTGTTTTTTTGTCTATGGTGTTATTACCTAAGTAGTGATTAATGAGGTCCTGGATCTTCTTATTGATGGCATGGGTGGGATCATTAGGAATAACTCTATAGGTATCTGTGTCTGATAATTGTCTGAGGACTTCGTTATGATAATATGTCCGATCCATGACAACTAAAGCTCCACCCTTATCGGCTGGCTTCATGATAATGGTTTTGTTGTGACATAATGAGGACAGAGCTTGTTTTTCTTCAAATGTTCCCTAGACATTATTATCCTTACAATTGAATACCTCCAAAAGGAGATTGTAGAAACTAGAAAAAGTATCCAGGCCATAGAGACTCAACTCACTGGCACACTTTCATCTTCCGAGTGGTCTTCCTTGAAGAGTAAGACTGATAAGATCATAGGAGAACACCAAAAATTTCTCCAGGAAAGGAAAAGATCCAAATTCCAACGCGACAACGAAGACTACTCTAGAAATCAGGTTTATCGATGGAGCGGATCTGCTGGTACAGGGACCTAGCAACGACGCCCATACTACAGGCGCGAAGGTTCTTTCAGCTCAGGAAGCGACTCATCGGTTGGATCCCAATGTACTCGTTTTTTAGCCAAAGGCCGCCGGGAGGCCACCAGGACGCAGGCCCATCAGAAGATCCCGGAACAAAAATGACCACCAGGTCCCAGGTAAGCCTCCCAACCTGGTAATTAACATTTCAAGCTATGTACTCTCCCCGGCTGAGCTATCGGCGCTACAAAAAGGACTTTCGTTTTATCCCACCCCCGCTTGGGACCCTGTACAGCTGGAAAGAGACTTACAACGGTTTTATCGCAATTTGCGTCTAAAAGCTCACTTTGCTTCTCCTATTGTATCTAATATACCCTCCGGATGGATGTCACTCCCCCCTCGGAACTATCCATTCTTTCTCTTGGTCTCCGTAACCCGAGTTCTTTTTCCCCTCCACACTCCTATCATCCTGTCGAAACCTTTATCTCTCTAGTGGAACGCGACATCAAATCCCTCATGCACCAGCAGAAATTCGGTTTTTTTCCTACACGCAATAACCTTCCATTAGAAGAAAAACAAGCTCTTTCCTCATTATGTCACAACAAAACCATTATCATGAAGCCAGCCGATAAGGGTGGAGCTTTAGTTGTCATGGATCAGACATATAATCATAACGAAGTCCTCAGACAATTATCAGACACAGATACCTATAGAGTTATTCCTAATGATCCCACCCATGCCATCAATAAGAAGATCCAAGACCTCATTAATCACTACTTAGGTAATAACACCATAGACAAAAAAACAGCAACCTTTCTTCATAATCAATTTCCAGTGACTCCAGTATTCTACATCCTACCTAAAGTTCACAAGAATCTGCACAACCCCCCGGGAAAGCCAATTGTGGCTTCCACCAATTCAATTCTAGCCCCACTTTCTATTTTTTTAGAAAAAATTCTTACGCCATTGATCAAGAATACAAGATCTTTCTTATTGGATACCGGACACTTCTTAACACTTATAAATCAAATAGACTTAGTTCCCATTGATAGTCTATTGGTGACCCTTGACGTCAATAGCCTATATACATCTATACAACACAACAAGAGCATCAGAGCAACAGAAAAATTGCTACAAAACTCTAGTATGCCACTAAATTCAATCCATCTTTGCCTGGATCTCTTGAAACTTGTTCTCCATGAGAACTTCTTCCTGTATGAGGACACCTATTACGTACAAACACGTGGGACAGCTATGGGGTCAAACGTAGCTCCGGCCTACGCAAACGCTTATATGGACCTTTTTGAGAGAGAATATGTTTATGACCATCATCTATTTGTACAATTTGCCAAGTATTATCATCGTTATATAGATATTTTTTCATCTGGCTAGGCTCCCCCTCCACCTTATTGACATTTTTTGAATATCTCAGTTCTATTTCTCCAGAACTTCAGTTCACTATCCATCATAGTGACTCACAGATTTCATTCTTGGACACTCTGGTAGTTAAAGATACTAATGGACAACTTTCTACTGACTTATTTACTAAACCCACCGACTGCAATAGTTTACTACACTATTCCAGCTGCCACCCTAAATCCACGAAAGATAGTTTACCACGCTCACAATTCAAGCGAGTATCTCGCATTGTATCCGACCCCAATCTTCGCAGGGACAGACTTGGAATGATGGCCAATAGATTCAGGGAACGCAATTATCCTAATCAACTTCTGGATGAAGAATTAACAAAAGCCCTATTACCTCAATCTCCCTCCCCTCCCCGGCAGACATTGGATAGAGTCCCTTTTCTCCACCAACATCATCCTTTTATGCCAAAAATTCATTCGGCTATTAGAAAACATTGGCCCTTACTCATCCGGGCCTACCCTGATGTTCCAGTCTTCCAGAATTGTGTACTTATGAGTACAAGAAGACCCCCAAATATCAAAGATCGCCTGATAAGGGCTGACATTGGCAGCTCTCGTCCCTCTCATTCACAACGATTACTCAGTACCCAGCGTAAAGGGACATTCCCATGCTTAGGCTGTGCTTCTTGTTCAAATGTAATCAAGTCAGACAGTGTTCTCCATCCGAGAACAGGAAAGTCCTGGCTACTTCACCTGTGAGTCTAATTTCGTTATTTACGTCATCAAGTGTCCATGTGGCTTACTCTATGTGGGGGAAACTACCCAACATGTCAGAGACCGTATAGCAAGCCATAAATCTACAATTAGATGTGGCAAAACATGGCTTCCCCTTCCTGATCATTTTCTCAGGCTCAAACATTCAGTGGCCCAACTGAAATATCAGGTCCTGGAACAGGTCCCGCGCCCCAGACGGGGGTAATCATGTACGCCTACTCAAATCCAGAGAAACTCATTGGATTTATACTCTGGATACACTAACACCACATGGTCTGAACAGAGAAATTGACTGGTTTATATAAATTACCTACATGTTGTTTCCATTATACTAATTTTCTATGTTATTTCTCCACAGACCCGTTAAAATTTACCACCCTGGTGAGTTTTAGATGAGTTATCAATAAACTCCCATAATCCATCATTGTACACATAGGTCTCAGTTTATTTAATACTCCGTTCCCTTATAATATTATTTTCATAAGTCCTCACTTTTAACCAGGCAAAATTCTGCTTCTTCTAATTTTATGGTTCCATATCGTCCAATAGATTACAATACTATCCACCCTGTATGAGCAACGCGCATATCCAATACATATCCATTCAGCCCATGCACCTATACTGCTCTGCGCAGCCGCAGTAGCAGCATATCGTTGAACAGGAAGTGACTCCCGAACCGGATGACGCACTTCCGGTCCGGCGGTCACAAGGAACGCTCTTATACTGAGCGTCCTCCTGCCCAATGCACGCCATTGCAAGCAGGGCGCGGGAGCGCCGCTTTGAATCTTCTTGGAACAGGTAACCATTCTCCATATCGCAACAATGAACTGATACGATCCTTTATATCTGTATATAGGTGCATATTATTAGGTTAGCGTTGCCATATCAGCCCCAGTAGTATAATGGCTCTCTGTATTATAGAAATTTCATTTATTTATTCTCTTAATCCGCAATACCCAGCTGAACAAAGAGCACAGCCATACTATCCTATGTATTGTACAATCCTCAATTGTCAGAATCTTTCATGATGTACTCACCTATTAATTAGCGCTTCTCATATTTACCTTAAAACACTTCTAAACCTTCTGGTCGTTATTATTACACAGATGTGATCATCAAGATATACCATGCGATTCCAAGAGAAGGCATAAGTTAATATACATGGTCTTATCCCACTAATTGAGTGCAACAAAACTCGCCTTCATCCTAAACAATCATATGTTATCCTCATATAACACTAATATTCGACTACATAAATATAATGTCTTTCATCCATTTTTTACTGACATTCTAATTATAGGTGCACTATCAACTCTGGAAGCTATTTTATGATCCCTACTTGGATTATCTGATACATACTATATATCAACAAGGTATTTGTTACTCTTTGCCCTGGGTTATATAATACTTGAACTCCTACCTTGTTTCTAATTTCACACTTTTTCTCGTAGAACATTCCCTTCAATTTTCTATAAGAAATTATCTTGACATTTTGAAGGTAATCTTGTTTCCTCCGTGTATTTATTCCCTGTTTCACTTATGGTTTCTTGCATATAAAAAGTTGTTTTGGGCCTTCACCCTTTCTTCTTCTTCTTTTATTTTTATTTTTATTATTCTTAGCTCAATTTCTATTTTTGTGCTCATTGTAACTGTTGTTGCTACCTATTAGTGCTTATTGTGTTCTATGTCATTTTTCTTTGTTTACTGTCCTACCCATATGGAAGAATTACTTGATGTATTTTGTTTTGGTTTTTTGTTCTATGATATGTGATATTTACACCTTGTCTTTATTTTTTAGCGAAGATATGATTAAGACTCGGGAGAGTCGAAACGTCATCATCACATTAAATTCGCTTTATACCTTGCTCCCTATGTTGTCACAAATAAATATTCATTATTTTGCATAGAATTCCACAGAGTGTGCGGTATATTTCATATTCTGACTATTTAGGACGGTCTGTCCACTATACCTGCACCTCGACCTTATTTAAACTGAGTGCACACCATTTATTCTCTTATCAGGTGATAATGAGGGTTGAACTTTATCATCAGGAGAGTTGGAAATTTCTGGCGTTGCATAATCTGCATGACATTATTGTACTGGGTTTCCCTTGGTTACAGACTCATAATCCTGTTTTGGATTGGAAATCTGTGTCTGTGACCAGTTGGGGCTGCCAATGTGTTAATACTGACACTCCTGTTTTTTCTGCCTCTCTCCAGTCTCAGGAAGTCCCTGACTTTTTGACTGATATTTCTGATGTGTTTAGTGAAAGTAAATCTGCATCCTTGCCCCCTCACAGGAGCTACGATTGCGCTATTGAATTAGTGCCTGGTGGTAAATTTCCTAAAGGTTGCCTTTTTAATTTATCTGTACTGGAACACGATGCTATGTGATCTTATATCAAGGAGTCTTTGGAGAAGGGTCATATCAGACCATCCTCTTCACTCTTGGGCGCGATTTTTTCTTTGTGGCTAAAAAGGATGGTTCATTGAGGACGTGTATTGATTATCGCCTCCTGAATAAGATCACTGTTAAATATCAATATCCGTTACCTTTGATTTCTGACCTATTTTCCAGAGTGAAAAGTGCTAGTTGGTTTACCAAGCTTGACCTCAGGGGGGCGTATAACCTTATTAGCATTAAGCACGGGGATGAATGGAAGACGGCGTTTAATACCCCAGAGGGGCATTTTGAGTACCTAGTGATGCCTTTTGGGCTTTAAATGCCCCTTCCATCTTCCAATCCTTCATGAATTATATTTTCAGGGATTTTGTGGATAAATTTCTGATTGTTTATTTGGATGATATCTTGATTTTTTCCAACGACTGGGACTCTCATGTGAAACATGTTTGGACTGTGTTCCAGATTTTGAGAGAGAATGCTCTGTATGTGAAGGGATCAAAGTGTCTTTTTGGTGTACAGAAGATCTCATTTCTGGGATTCATTTTGTCTCCATCTGTTATTGAAATGGACCCGGTCAAGGTTCAGGCCATCTGTGATTGGGTTCAACCTACTTCATTGAAGGCTCTTCAGAGATTTTTGGGTTTTGCCAATTTTTATTGTAAATTTATTGGTAATTTCTCTGGTATTGTTAAACCATTGACTGATCTGACTAAAAAGGGTTCCGATGTGGTGAATTGGCCTCCTGAGCAGTTTCTGCATTTCAGGAACTTAAGCAGAGATTCATTTCTGCTCCTGTTCTACGGCAGCCTGATGTTTCTCTGCCGTTTCAGGTGGAGGTTGATGCCTCTGAGATTGGGGCAGGTGCCGTTTTGTTCCAAAGGGATCCAGAGACCTCTAAGAGTAACCCTTGTGCCTTTTTCTCTCGAAAATTTTCTCCAACTGAACATAATTATGACGTGGGTAACCGGGAGTTATTGGCCATGAAGTGGGCCTTTGAAGAGTGGAGACATTGGCTGGAAGGAGCCAAACATCAGGTGGTGGTCCTCACGGACCATAAGAACCTGGTTTATCCCGAATCAGCCAAGCGACTTAATCCTAGACAGGCCAGGTGGGCTTTGTTTTTCACACGTTTTAATTTTGTGGTTTCCTTTCTTCCTGGCACTAAGAATGTCAAGGCGGATGCCCTCTCGAGGAGTTCCTTTGCAGATTCTCCTGAATTATCTGATCCTGCTGTTATTTTGAAAGAGGGTGTGGTTCTTTTCGCCATTTCGCCCAATTTGAGACTGGCTCTGGAAGGGTGTCAGGAGGATAAACCTGAGCGCTGCCCTGTTGGGAAGTTGTTTGTTCCAGACCAGTGGAAAAAGAGTGTGATGTCTGAGATTCATTTTTCCGCGTTGGCTGGTCATCCCGGGATTTTTGGTACCAGAGACTTGGTGAGTCGGTCCTTTTGGTGGCCTACTTTGTCTCGTGACGTCAGGGACTTTGTGCAGTCCTGTGGGACTTGCTCTCGTTCCAAGCCTTGCTCTCGTTCTAGTGGTTTGTTAATGCCATTACCTGTACCCAAGAGGCCATGGACCCATATTTCTATGGATTTTATTTCTGACTTTCCTGTCTCTCAGAGAATGACCGTTATCTGGGTAATCTGTGATAGGTTTTCTAGGATGATACATCTTGTGCCATTACCTAAATTGCCTTCCTCCTCCGAATTGGTGCCTTTGTTCTTTCAGCACGTGGTTCGGTTACATGACATTCCGGAGAACATTGTGTCTGACACAGGAGTCCAGTTTGTTTCCAGATTTTGGAGGACATTTTGTTCTATACTTGGTGTTCAGTTATCTTTCTCCTCTGCATTCCACCCTCAGACCAATGGACAAACCGAGAGAACAAACCAAACCTTGGAGACTTATTTGAGATGTTTTGTGTCTGCTGATCAAGATGACTGGATCTCTTTTTTGCCTTTGGCTGAGTTTGCTCTTAATAATAAGGCTAGCTCTGCCACCTTGATGTCTCCATTTTTCTGCAGTTCTGGGTTTTACCCTCGATTTTCTTCAGGACAGGCGGAGGCTTCTGTCTGTCCGGGGTTGACTCTATTGTGGAGTGTATGCAGCAGATTTGGGACCAGGTAGTGGAGAGGTTGTCTCTCTCTCAGGAAAAGGCCCAGCGGTTTGCCAACCGGCGTAGGAATGATGGTCCTCGTTTTAAAGTGGGGGACTTGGTTTGGTTGTCCTCAAGAAATATCCCTATGAAGGTTGCTTCTTCAAAATTTAAGCCAAGGTTCATTGGACCTTATAAGATCATGGAAATTATTAATCCGGTTTCCTTCCGTTTGCTTCTTCCAGGAACATTTAAGATCCATAACGTGTTCCACAGGTACTTATTGTAGTGGTTTGTCGAGCCAGTGGTTCCTATGGCTGCGCCTCCGACCCTGTTTTGGTTGAGGGCAATTTGGAGTATGTGGTTGAGAAAATATTGGATTCTCGTTTTGCTAGACGGAAACTCCAGTATTTGGTTAAGTGGAAAGGTTATGGTCAGAAAGGACAATTCTTGGGTGTTTGCTTCGGACATCCATGCTGGGAGACTGATCTGTGCCTATCTTCAAGCTCATCCTGATCGGCCTGGTTGAGCAGGTGAGGGTTCGGTGACCCCTCCTCAAGTGGGGGTACTGTTGTGAATACTCTGGAGGCGACTTCTGAGCTGGGGCTCCCTCCGGTGGTTGCTGAGGGTAATGAACTAATTGCTGAATGGCCTTCAGCTGGCTCTGAATGGTCTGATATAAGTGACCTGAGTTCCATCAGCCTTGCCGGTAATCAATTGTTCTTCCTGGTTTTGCTTGGAGCTCAACTTGCATTCCTGCTCTCTTTCAGATAAGTGATTTGCTATTTTTTTCCTCTTGTTGGATTTTCTTGCCTCTTTTGCTGCTTGCAGGGGACTGCAGCTTGGTCCCCTTTTGGGGTCTGGTGCTGCAATTGTGCTCATTTTGTATTTGCACTTTTGCTGTGTTCCTTTGTCACTTTTTTGCTGAATTGCTGTGTGTTACACCAGAGATCTGATTTAGGTGTTAGAGATCGTGTGATCTCAGGTTTTTTGTTAATCAAAAGTGTTGGTATTTTGTCAGGGCTTTTTTGGGTTGCAGTCAGAATTCTTTCCTATACTTTTCTATCTAGGCAGATTGGGCCCCAGCATTTGCTCATTGTATTTTCTGTCTGTGTCCATATTTTCTTCTTGTCTAACAGCCATTACATGTTTGGGGGCTTCCTATTTCTTTGGGGGATCTGCTCCGGGGCAGATAGCTTTCATCTTTCTGCCTTTAGGTGTAGTTATCTCTCCGGCTGTGACGAGGCGTCTAGGATCACCGTAGGTACGCTCCATGGCTACTTCTAGTGTGGCGGTTAGTTTAGGGTACTGCAATCCAATAGTTTCCAGCCTCTCTGGTGTATTACTACTTTTGCTATTTTTGCAATTTCTCCTCAGCTACCGAAACATAACAGTCCTCCTTCATTTGTTCCTAGGCTCCTGCAAATTGACAGTTTTCATGGTACAATTAGCACCCCTCAATCGCTGTAATCCACTCTCCCATGGCACCCGCCTGTGTGACTACAGTCCGGAACATAGAGATATTGTTATCCCTTCCGCATCCTCCTTGGTAGGCCGTAAGACCTCTATAGGGATGCAAGTCAATGACCCGCGGGGTGAGAACGGTGGAAGTGAGCACACAGCGACCGTGCTTTCTGCAGCAGCGCATCCAGATCAGGATAGTGGCAGAGAAAGTGCTGTACCACCAGGTTCAGGATGTGATCCATAGAAGGCATGTGTGTGAGGCTACCCTGGTGTAGGGCCGCCACCAGGTGCGCACCATTATCGCACCCGGCCTTCCCTGCCTCCAGGTTCAGTTTAGACAGTCATTGCTAAAACTTAGCCTGGATAGCTGTCAATGCTATGTGACTGTGATCTCCAAGGCATATTAATTTAAACACTGCCTGAGTGCGGTGAGCCCTGGCTGAGCAGTATGGATGTGGGGGGACTCTCTCTGCACTGTTGGAACGAGTGTATCATTAAGGGAGAAGTTGAGGGCGCAGGTGGAGGCCTTAGAGGAGGTGAAGGAGGCAGTAGCAGTGGAGGAAGCATTGTCCTGCAAGCATTCGGGATTCCAAGACTTGGCGTCTAGTGACACCTTGGTGTCTAGTGGTTTATTTCACCATCCCTTGGTGTGTAGTGGTTTAGTTCTCCAACCCTAGGTGTTTAGTAGTTTAGTTCTCCAACCCATGTTGTCTAGTAGTTTTGTTCTCCATCCTCTGGTGTATAGTGGTTTAGTTCTCCATCCACAATCGCCCTGCAAGCTTTGAGGATTCCAAGACTTGTGGAGCCTTTCCTGCCTGCCACCACAGCCACCAGAGTCACCCAGTGCCCAGTCACCGAGATGTTAGGCCCCTAGCCATGCTTGCTTGTTCAGGTATCAGTGGTGAAATACACCCTGGCAGACATAGATTTTTTGAAGGATCGGATGATGTTGTCTGCAACATGCTGGTGTAGTGCAGGCACATCTTTCTAAGTGAAGTAATAGTGACTGGGCATTTGGTACTGTGGGACTGTGACGGCCATCAGCTTTCGGAAAACGTCTGTATACATCAGACGGAAGGCAGCATTTCTGTGGCCAACAGATTGGAGATGATGAAGTTCAAACTCTTATCTTTGGCATGTATAGGAGGAAACAATTTTTTACCCCATCACAACTGCGGAACCGAGGGCTGACTGCTGTGCTGAGAGAGGGTGGAGTAGGGTGAACACGACAAACTGCCGGACTGTGAATGAGGTGCAGGCAGAGATGTGGATTGAGAAAGATGTGATGTGCTCAGTGTCTGAGATCTGTCAAAAGCAGGAGGCATGTCCACTACAATAACAGCTGACAGGCTATCACTCACCCTGACTGTAGCGGGTAAACAAGTGGAGGTCCTGCGGCTGGAGACCTGTGTGAGAAAACTTGTCATGGTGATGGAGGAGGAAGAAACAGCAGATGCAGTTCATGGGGCAGTCGGTTGCCTGCTAGGCTGCATTTTAGCACAATGCAATTAGTCAAATTATTGGAATTTTTGCCTCTACTGAATCTTTTTTTTTTACAAAGTTGGCAAATAACATGAGATGGATCACCCTTTTTGGCATCAAAAAGGCCCAGGTTAAGCAACTCATGACCTCTGCTGGCCACAACCAGATTTGTGGCTGAGGATGCAGTGCTTGTCATGGTTGCATCACTTTGGGTCTGGGCGGGAAGCCGCAATGTAACCTCCTTGTCTTTATCCTCCACCTCCTCTGCTGAGCTACTCAGCTGCGTGCCTCTGGGTTCACACCAAGTGGGATTTACAACCTCATTGTCATCCTCTCAGTTCTCCCACTCCTCGCCCTGAGAGTCACCCTCTTGCTCTTCCTGCCCTGGTAGCACAGTACAGTATGTGTGAGCCTCAGGTATCTGAGTCTCATCAGGATCACCTCTACCCCTGGGGGTTAGCGTCTGTTGACAAGGGTCTGGATTCTGTTCAGATCCTACTTCATCCGTCCCCGGATCCAGCTGAAAAACATTTTGGGCATCGGTAAAGATGCTTTCTTCCTCTTGAGTCTGTGAATCTTTGGAGCAGACCTCTGATGGCCATTGAATAGAATGTGTGAACAGCTCTGCAGACTCACCCATCTATGGTTCCCAACAGTCAATTGGGCGGTTGGAGAGTAGTTTTGTGGGGAGAAACAAGGGTAATTGGGGTCACACCTCTGAAGACTGTGTGTGATATCAGGGTGGAGGAAAAGGAGGAGAGGCCACCTGATGCTGAGCTTGCCATCCGCTGGAGCACATGTTCTTTCTGGCCCTCATCTACAAGGCATAGATGAGGGCATTTCGCAAGTTTGCTGCGTCGGAGTAACCCTGGAGTCTGATTTCTCCTTCAGAACACATATCCATGACCTTTCCACTTCTTGCTGACTATAATTCAAAAATATTTCCAGGGTCCGTACATTACTTAATCAAGAATATGCAAAAAACTCTAGTCCATGCACTCATCATCTCCCGCCTTGAACACTGCAACCTCCTGCTTTGTTGCCTTACTTCTAAAAATCTAGTACCCCTCCAATCTATCCTAAACTCTGCTGCCTAACTAATCCGCTTATCCCTCCGCCATTTTCCAACTGCTCCTCACTGTGAATCCCTTCACTGGCTCCCCATTACCCAGAGACTCTAGTTGAAAGCCCTAACCATGGCATACAAAGCAATCCACAACCTGCCTCCTCCATACATCTGTGACCTAGTTTCCTGATACTTACCTGCACACAACCTCCAATCCTCACAAGATCTCCTTCTCTACTCTCCCATTATCTCCTCTTTCCACAATCGCATACAAGATTTCTCTCCGTGAATGCCCTCTACTCTGGAACTCTCTATCCCAACATATCAGACTCTTGCCTAAAATGCAAACCTTCAAAAGGAACCTAAAGAACTACCTCTTCCGACAAACATACAACCTACAGTAAACATCGTTCCACCATGCCGCTACACAACCAGCTCTACCCTCAACTACTGTATCCTCACCCATCCCTTGTAGACTGTGGAACCTCACAGGCAGGGTCCTTTCTCTTCCTGTACCAGTCGGTGACTTGTATTGTTTAAGATTATTGTACTTGATTTTATTATGTATACCCCTTTTCAAGTGTAAAGCGCCATGGAGTAAATGGCGCTATAACAATAAATAATAATATAATAATAATACTGCTGTGCGACTGCCAAAGAAAGCGAGTAGCCCGTCCAGTAACAGAAGTTGTCAAAATGCTGTTCAATTATACTATTTCTACTCTGGGGATATTGATGCCACTTTAGTGATGTGTGGCAAGAATTTTTGGAAATGCTTGGACACCAGGTTGGGTGTTATGATTTGGTAGCTGAGGAGTGCAGGTAAAAAAGGCAATACACCAGAGCAGTTGGAATCTATGAGATTGCAGTACCCTGACTAACCACCACAACTAGAGGCAGCCGTGGAGCGTTCCTACGTTGGTCCTAGATGCCTCGTCACAGCCTGAGAAACTAACTATACCTAAAGATAGAAAGAGGAAAGCTATCTGCCCCGGAGCAGATCCCCAAAGAACATAGAAAGCCCCCAAACATGTAATGGCGGTTAGACAAGAAGAAATACTGACACAGACAGAAAATAGTATGAGCAAAGGTTGGGGCCCAAACTATCTAAATAGAAAAGGATAGGAAGGGTACTTACTGCAATCCCAAAAAAACCCTGAAAAGCACCAACTCTACTAATTTCAAAAACACCTGAGATGACACGACGTCTACCACCTAAATTAGTTCTCTGGTGTAACAAAATCAAAACAGCAGCCACTGAAAAAACTGGAAAAAGCAAATGTACAAAACATCAGTGGCTGAACTAAACTGAGGGGGCAAAAGCCCCCGGAGGGGACCCTGAAGGCCCCCACAGAAGTGCAGGACAAAATGCAAAAAAAAAACAAGCACAAAAACAAAAAGAAGAAAATGTCTTATCTGTTAGCAGGAGATGCAGACACGACACAGCAGGCTACAAAGGAAACAGGAATCAAGGATTGAGACCAGAACAATTGATCACCGGCAACCCTGATGGGAAGGCGACTCCCTTAAATAAGACCAGTCAGTAACACCTGATTCCCAATCCTCACAATCTTCACTGGACAGTCCAGTACCGCTTGTAACCACCAGAGGGAGCCTCTGCTCAGAACTCATTTCAAGTCCATTCACAACAGTACCCCCCCCTTGAGGAGGGGTCACCGAACCCTCACTTGAGCAACCAGGTCGGTCAGGATGAGTTCTATGATACGCACGGATGAGTCTCCTAGCATGGATGTCTGAAGCAAACACCCAAGAATTGTCTTCCTGACCATAACCTCTCCACTTAACCAAATACTGGAGTTTCCGTCTAGAAAAACGAGAATTCAATATTTTCTCAACCACAAACTCCATATTGCTCTCAACCAGAACAGGGTCAGGAGGCAAAGCAGTAGGAACCACTGGCTCAACAAACCTCTTCAACAAGGACTTGTGGAACACGTTATGGATCTTAAATGTCCCTGGAAGAAGTAAACGAAAAGAAACAGGATTAAGAATCTCCATGATCTTATAAGGTCCAATGAACCTAGGCTTAAATTTAGGAGATGCCACTCTCATAGGAATATTTCTTGAGGACAACCAGACCAAGTCCCCCACTTTAAACCGAGGACCATCAGTCCTATGCCGGTTAGCAAACCGCTGGGCCCTCTCCTGAGAGAGGGACAACCTCTCCACTATCTGGTCCCAAATCAGCTTCATACGCTCCACAACAGAGTCAACACCTGGACAGGCAGAAGCCTCCATCTATCCTGAAGAAAATCGAGGGTGAAACCCAGAATTACAGAAAAATGGAGACATCAAAGTGGCAGAGCTAGCCCTATTATTAAGAGCAAACTCAGCCAAAGGCAAAAAAGAGACCCAGTCATCCTGATCAGAAGACACAAAGCATCTTAGATAAGTCTCCAATGTCTGGTTTGTTCTCTCAGTTTGACCATTGGTCTGAGGATGAAACGCCGAGGAGAAAGACAACTGAACACCAAGCTTAGAACAAAAGGTCCTCCAAAATCTGGAAACAAACTGGACTCCTCTGTCAGACACAATGTTCTCAGGAATGCCGTGTAAACGAACCACGTGCTGAAGGAACAAAGGCACCAATTCGGAGGAGGAAGGCAACTTAGGTAATGGCACAAGATGTATCATCTTGGAAAACCTATCACAAATCACCCAGATGACGGTCATTCTCTGAGAAACAGGGAGGTCGGAAATGAAATCCATAGAGATATGGGTCCATGGTCTCTTGGGCACAGGCAATGGCATCAACAAACCACTAGAGCGAGAGCAAGTCCCGCAGGACTGCACAAATTCCCTGACATCACGAGACAAGGTAGGCCACCAAAAGGACCGACTAACCAAGTCTCTGGTACCAAAAATTCCGGGATGACCGGCCAACGCGGAACAATGAATCTCAGACATCACACTCTTTTTCCACTGGTCCGGGACAAACAATTTCCCAACAGGGCAGCGCTCGGGCCTATCCTCCTGACACCCCTCCAGAGCCAGTCTCAAATTGGGCGAGATGGCGGAAAGAACTACACCTTCTTTCAAAATAACAGAAGGATCAGATACCTCAGGAGAGTCCGCAAGGAAACTCCTCGAGAGGGCATCCGCCTTAACATTCTTAGTGCCAGGAAGAAAGGAAACCACAAAATTAAAACATGTGAAAAACAAGGCCCACCTGGCCTGTCTAGGATTAAGTCGCTTGGCAGATTCCAGATAAACCAGATTCTTATGGTCCGTAAGGACCACCACCTGATGTTTGGCTCCCTCCAGCCAATGTCTCCACTCTTCAAAAGCCCACTTCATGGCCAATAACTCCCGATTACCCACGTCATAATTACGTTCAGTAGGAGAAAATTTTCGAGAGAAAAAGGCACAAGGGTTACTTTTAGAGGTCTCTGGATCTCTTTGGGACAAAACGGCACCTGCCCCAATTTCAGAGGCATCAACCTCCACCTGAAATGGCAGAGAAACATCAGGCTGCCGTAGAACAGGAGCAGAAGTGAATCTCTGCTTAAGTTCCTGAAATGCAGAAACTGCCTCAGGAGGCCAATTCACCACATCAGAACCCTTTTTGGTCAAATCAGTTAATGGTTTAACAATAACCGAGAAATTACCAATAAATTTACGATAAAAATTGGCAAAACCCAAAAATCTTTGAAGAGCTTTTAATGAAGTAGGTTGGACCCAATCACAGATGGCCTGAACCTTGACCGGGTCCATTTCAATAACAGATGGGGACAAAATGAATCCCAAAAATGAGATCCTCTGTACGCCAAAAAGACACTTTGATCCCTTCACATACAGAGCATTCTCTCTCAAAATCTGGAATACAGTTCGAACATGTTTCACATGAGAGTCCCAGTCATTAGAAAAAATCAAGATATCATCCAAATAAACAATCAGAAATTTATCCACAAAATCCCTGAAAATGTCATTCATGAAGGACTGGAAGACAGAAGGAGCATTAGTGAGCCCAAAGGGCATCACAAGGTACTCAAAATGCCCTTCAGGGTGTTTAAATGCCGTCTTCCATTCATCCCCGTGCTTAATGCGAATAAGGTTATATGCCCCCCTGAGGTCAAGCTTGGTAAACCAAGTAGCGTTTTTCACCCTGGAAAACAGGTCAGAAATCAAGGGTAACGGATATTGATATTTCACAGTAATATTGTTCAAAAGACGATAATCAATACACGGCCTTAATGAACCATCCTTTTTGGCCACAAAGAAAAAAACGGCACCTAAGGGTGAAGAGGATGGTCTGATATGACCCTTCTCCAATGACTCCTTGATATAAGACCGCATAGCGTCATGTTCAGGTACAGACAAGTTAAAAAGGCGACCTTTAGGGAATTTACTACCAGGCACTAATTCAATAGCGCAGCCATAGCTCCTATGGGGAGGCAAGGATGCAGATTTACTTTCGCTAAACACATCAGAAAAATCAATCAAAAAGTCAGGAACATCCTGAGCCTGGGGGGAGGCAGAAAAAACAGGAGTGTTGGTATTAACACATTGGCAGCCCCAACTGGTTACAGACACAGATTTCCAATCCAAAACAGGATTATGAGACTGTAACCAAGGGAAACCCAGCACGATAATGTCATGCAGATTATACAGAACCAAAAATTTGCAGCTCTCCTGATGATCAGGTTCAACCCTCATTATCACCTGAGTAGAGAACTGAGGTTTATTCTCAGCCAAAGGGGTAGAATCGATCCCAGTAGGGGAATAGACTTCTGTAGGGGTATCAAGGGAAACCCGCAACGTTTAGCAAAATTAAAATCCATCAGGTTAATAGCTGCTCCCGAATCAACGAAAGCCTGAGCAGAAAATGAGGACAGAGAGCATATCAGAGTAACAGTTAATAAAAACTTAGTCTGAACACTACCCAAGACAACTGAGCGTGCAAAACGTCTTCCCCGCTTAGGGCAGACTGAAATAGCATGAGAGGCATCACCACAGTAGAAACATAACCCATTGCGCTTTCGAAACTCATGACGCTGTGCCCAGAAACCACTCTATCACACTGCATGGGTTCAGAAGCAGGTTCACAAGGCAACACTATTCCACGCATACTTCTCCGCTCACGCAAACGTCTGTCAATTTGAATCGCTAATGACATAGAATCATTGAGACCAGAGGGGACAGGGAATCCCACATAACATCCTTTACATTATCTGACAGACCCTTCCGAAAAAGGGCTGCCAAAGCGTCGTCATTCCATTTGGTCAGGACTGCCCACCAGCGGAATCTCTGACAGTATAACTCAGCGTCATCAAGCCCCTGATTTAATGCCAACAAGGCTTTTTCAGCTTAATCAGTGACATTAGGCTCATCGTACAATAACCCCAAGGCCTGAAAAAATGCATCAATATCACTCAAAACAGGATCCCCAGGTGTCAGGGAAAAAGCCCAATCCTGAGGATCGCCGCGCAGGAGAGAGATGACAATTTGAACCTGTTGCACGGCGTTCCCTGAGGACTTAGATTTTAAGGCAAAAAACAATTTACAATTATTTTTGAAATTCAGAAACTTGGCTCGATCCCCAAAAACAAATCTGGCATGGGAATCCTAGGTTCCACAACAGGCAACCTAGCAAAATAGGTAGCAATACTCCGAACCTCAGTGGCAAGCTGATCCACACGGCCAGACAACTGTGCAAACTCCATTGAGAGAAAAAATCCTCCCCAGCACCCAGAGATACAGAGGGAAAAAAAAAAATGCAACAAACAGAAAAATATCTCTGACAACTCTGACAACCTTTTTTTTTTCTTTCACAATATTTTTCCCTTCTGTGAGTACCATATAATTTTCAGTTTTGGCCGGTGATACTGTTATAATTTGGTAGCTGAGGAGTGCAGGTAAAAAAGGCAATACACCAGAGCAGTTGGAATCTATGAGATTGCAGTACCCTGACTAACCACCACAACTAGAGGCAGCCGTGGAGCGTTCCTACGTTGGTCCTAGACACCTCGTCACAGCCTGAGAAACTAACTATACCTAAAGATAGAAAGAGGAAAGCTATCTGCCCCGGAGCAGATCCCAAAGAACATAGAAAGCCCCCAAACATGTAATGGCAGTTAGACAAGAAGAAATACTGACACAGACAGAAAATAGTATGAGCAAACGTTGGGGCCCAAACTATCTAAATAGAAAAGGATAGGAAGGGTACTTACTGCAATCCCAAAAAAACCCTGAAAAGCACCAACTCTACTAATTTCAAAAACACCTGAGATGACACGACGTCTACCACCTAAATTAGTTCTCTGGTGTAACAAAATCAAAACAGCAGCCACTGAAAAAACTGGAAAAAGCAAATGTACAAAACATCAGTGGCTGAACTATACTGAGAGGGCAAAAGCCCCCGGAGGGGACCCTGAAGGCCCCCACAGAAGTGCAGGACAAAATGCAAAAAAAAAACAAGCACAAAAACAAAAAGAAGAAAATGTCTTATCTGTTAGCAGGAGATGTAGACACGACACAGCAGGCTACAAAGGAAACAGGAATCAAGGATTGAGACCAGAACAATTGATCACTGGCAACCCTGATGGGAAGGCGACTCCCTTAAATAAGACCAGTCAGTAACACCTGATTCCCAATCCTCACAATCTTCACTGGACAGTCCAGTACCGCTTGTAACCACCAGAGGGAGCCTCTGCTCAGAACTCATTTCAAGTCCATTCACAACAGTTGGGTCTCCTTCATGTGTGTTGCCTAAATTTGCCATGGTTCTCAGAGCACCAGGCCTACACCTGTCACTCATCCACGTGTTATTGATCAATGTTCAAGCTAGAAATGCTGGCCCAAACCCTGTCACATGCATCCATGCTGCGCAATTATACTATTTGTACTCTTGGTCAATTGATGCCACCTTTCCTGGTGTCTTCCACTAATTTGAGCTATTTTGGCATCTTTTTGCCCCCCATCCCCTGAAGGTGTTGTCGATGCGTTTGATTTTGACTCTCATTGAATTCAATAGGGTTTGAATATGTTCGACTAAATGTTTGGCGAACATTGGAACGTTCGCCAATCCGAACCGAACGAAACCTTGAAAAGCTTGCTTATCTCTAATTAAAAGCCCAGAACAGAACCTTCTGGTACACATCTTGTATCTAATCTTTATGGAGACATAAACATTTGAGTGTGTCGGTGACCAATGCTCCATTTAAACGTTTCTTCACTGCGGTCAATTAATAAGGAAGAACCGATACCAACATTGAAGCAATCAAGGGAATGATAAAGTGGATGCAAGCATTCATACACCTTGTCTATGTAAAAGAGTGAGGATATAGGCAGACACCAGTGCTATTTTTTGACTTAAATGCCCAGACTGTTACAACTGCTTGAGGAAACCTTATTTCTTATTGGTGGTGCAGTGGCCAACAATGCAATGAATATCGATAAATAAAAGTATGAAAGGCAACACTCACCAGTTTCCTCTGTGATGAAAAGTCCTTTATTTGAAATAATATGGACATCCATCAAGCGGCAATGCTGTGTGTGGAGGGAGACATGCGGGGAGACAGGTGGACGATGGCCATTTTGCGCTTAGGAAGCGCTTCTATTGGTCCAAATCCGTAGAAGTCTACTTTGAGCATGAAACGGTCATCGTCCACCTTTTCTTTATCGATATACACCTTGTCTATGCTTTGGATTGAATTGATTTCAGTTGACTCAAATGTGTATAGCCGCAATACTCAAACAATATTTGGTTCTGCTGCATCAAAATTTAAAACATCATATGGAAGCTATAGAGAGCTGACTGTTTGTTAAAAGGGTTGTTCAGGTTTGCCATGAAAGTCTTGTGAATCCTCACATCTCGCAAAGCGCGCTCTGTCAGGATTCTCCGGTGTCAGCAAACTAAACTGGCAGTCATGAGGCTGCAAGTATGTGATGTGCAAACTCCCAGCCACATTCCGACTAGACGTAGACGGCTTTGCTCAATACAAGTGAATGGAGCGAGAACGCGCATGTCTAGTCCGAATGTGACCAGAAATATGCATATCGCAACCTTGTAATCATATGTTCTCCCGATCTCGCCACCGGCACTTCTGAATTCTGATTGTGCATGCTGTATTCAATGTAAGGATTCACAAGACCGCCGACTTATGTGCCATACCTGACAACCACTTTACCTATCAGCATAAGTTCTTATTTAGATGTCCATTCTTCACATAGTTTTGTATTAAAGTCTATGGAGCTGTTCACACGTCTGTGACTCCACAAAATAAATAAAAAGTGGAAACATGTCCACTTGTGATCTGGGTCTATAAAAAAACTCAGTACTCTGCTAGCAAAAGCTAAAGAAACCGCCATTATTTTTTTTTTTCGAGAACAACTGATAAAACACTCATGGTAAAAAGTAGCACACAGACTAAACACTAATGAAAATCTAGTCCAGCAGCCTGAACTCATTCTATTTTTTTTTACATACGAAAAAAAAGAAACGTTGAATGAGGGCTTAACACTTTTTTTAACAGTATTAACACTGTAAGTTTTCAAAGGTACAGAGGTATATGTCAGGAAATTTTCCAAACAAATACCTATGACGTATTACTCTGACAGATACCACTATATAGGCATATAATGGCATCTGTCTACCAATAGACTTCTATTGAAAAAAAATACATTATAACAACGCATGCTAGTTAACTGTCCTTTATGCAATACTGCCATCTGTTGATAGCTTCTGGGATAACCCCAAATGCCTTATGTGAACCTAAACATGCAAACTGCCTCTTCAGAAAGAGAACTAGAATTCTAGTGCCACTTATTGGAAGTAGCAATCCTAAAAGTTAATATCGAAAGGTTACCCTTGGATCACAGTCAGAAACCGCTCATCCAGCCAAATCAGATCTCATACTTTGCATTGACAAGAGGCAACACCCTGAAACACATGTCTGCAAACTGAAATTCTGATTTGGCTTTTATCTTACGTCATATGGCAAGGTTTGTTAATGGTCTGTTAGGGTCTGCGGAACGCACCAAATAAATATAAATAATACGTGCGTTCGCAGCCCGGGGTCCACCGTGCAGGCAAAGCCTGCTGCTAGTAAGATGGCACAATATGGCGGTATAAGCAAACTCTGTTACACCACAGAGTCGCTAACATAGATGCTGTGGCACTATATGGCGGTATAAGCGAACTCTGTTACACCGCAGAGTCGCTAACATAGATGCTGTGGCACTATATGGCGGTATAAGCGAACTCTGTTACACCGCAGAGTCGCTAACATAGATGCTGTGGCACTATATGGCGGTGTAAGCGAACTCTGCTACTCCACAGAGTCACTGTGGTAGAGACTGTGTCCTGTTAACCCCACAGGAGTACACAGATAGCTGCAGAGTGGATAGCAGTCCGTGGTCATGCAGACAGTAACGCAAACAACCCACTCCTCACCGGAGTAGCCGGTATTCTAGAGGCTATTTCAGCCAAGCCCTGAACACGTGCATACAAAACTCCTCACCGGAGGTGCCGGTATTCTAGGGGCTTATTTCAGCCGAGCCCTAACCACATGCGTACATGACCACACTGGCGCAAAGCACACAACAGGATTGATACTAGCGCATGGCCGTGCGGCCATGCAACCCTTTTATAGCTGCAGCAAGTACAGGACCTTCCCAGAAAGACCAATGGAAAGCTGTCCCAGAACTAGAGCAGCTTCAGGACCTTCCTGGAGGACCAATGGGAGTCGCTGCAGTACCCAAGCACGTGACCCCTGATCTCCTATGAGAGATCTTACCCTGGGCATGCTCAGAAGGAAACACACAGAACTTAGTCCCAAATACGTCTGCTCGCCATTGACCTGCACTGGTTACAATAGCAGAACCTGGAGAGGCAGCAGTCATCCTCTGCACAGTGTTAGACTGGGCAAGACGCTGGGACCGACGTCTCAGCTGAGCAGGCTCCACTGCGGCCGGAGACGGATGGGGATCGGAGTGGGAATGGCTCGAGATTCCCATTGTGCAGCAGTGGGAACTCGATCCCTTACATGGTCAATATGCATTTTTATGATTGGTACTTCCAATAGTTGGCACTAGAGTTCCAGTCCTCATTCTCTCTGAAGGAGCAACTTCCATATTTAATTTCCTGGAGAAGCATTGCCTGGTTTTTAAGCTTACTGGCATGCCAGTCCTGGCATATCACTCTCCACAAGGAGAAACATTACCCATTAGATCCTAAAGGGAACCTGTAATGTTAGTACCTGATATGCAGCCAGGATGTTATGGAGCAAGAGGAGCTGATCAGATTGATATACAATTTTGGTGGAAAAAGTTTTACTAAAATTTGCATTTTATTGATTGAAAGTTCTTTAGGCCTAGTCAGTGATTGACAGTCTTCCCTATGACTGTGCATGCAAAGATAGCTGTCAGTCACAGAGTAGAAGTGCCCACTGTATTCATATGACTTCAAACACAAGGGATTTCAATGAATAAATTACCGGTTATACTGAATCTTTAACCCCATTAATGACCGCCGATACACCTTTTAACGGCGGCAGTTAAGGGTATTTATTCCTCAGCGCCGCTTTTTAACAGTTCTGAGAAATAAGTGTATAGTGCCCCCCCCAGCGTTGGAAATCTCCAGGGTGATAGACCCTATCATAGTGATCAAAATAAAAAAAATAGTAAATCAAACCCCCCTTTGTTACTACCTTAGTTAAATAAAAATAATAAAATAAAAAAACATATTTTTTTCCATTCTTTGCAGTTAGGGTTATGGTTGAGGTTAGGGTTGGGGTCAGATGTGTGTTGGGTTTAGGGTTGGATTTAGGGCTGTGTTAGGGTTGGAGTTAGAATTGGGGGCTTTCCACTGTTTAGGCACATCAGGGGGTCTCCAATAGCAACATGGTGCCCACCATCGATTCCAGACAATTTTGTGTTAAAGTCAAACGGTGCTCCCTCCCTTCTGAGCCCTGCTATGTGCTCAAACAGTGGATTTTCCCTACAAATGGGGTATCGGTGTACTCAGGAGAAATTGCACAACACATTTTGTGGTCCATTGTAGTCCACTGATACCCTTGTGAAAATAAAAAAGTTTGGGTCTAAAGTAATTTTTTTTGTGAAAAAATGTAAATGTTAATTTTTTCCTTCCACATTGTTTTAGTTCTCGTGAAGCATGTGAAGGGTTAATAAACTTCTTGAATGTGGTTTTGAGCTCCTTGAGGAGTGCAGTTTTTAGAACAGTGTCACTTTTGGTATTTTATGTCATATTGACTCCTCAAAGTCACTTCAAATGTGATATGGACCCTAAAAAATTGGTTTTGTAAATTTTATTGGAAAAATGAGAAATCACTGTTCAACTTTTAATCCTTATAGCTTCCTAACAAAAAAGTTATGTTTCCAAAATTTTGGTGATGTAAAGTAGACATGTGGGAAATGTTATTTATTAACTATTTTGTGTGACATTACTCTCTGATTTAAAAGTTTTGAAAATTGCAAGTTTTATTGAATAAATTTTACTAATAACATGAAGTACTATATGCCAAGAAAAAAATAGCCTCAGAATCAGTGGGATACCTTGATGCGTTCCAGAGCTATAACCTCATAAAGTGACAGTGGTCAGAATTGTAAAAATTGGCTTGGTCATTAAAGTCAAAATTGGTTCGGTCACTAAGGGGTTAACAAAAACCTTTTAAAGCATACCTCTTGCTACAACAAACTGATTAGCTCAGTTCCTGCAGGAGAGGTATAGCTGATGGGAGAAGTAGAAAACAATTCTATGTCTGCCTCCTAGTGGCAAAAGCTATAACCCACGGTCCTGTCTCCTCCAATACACAGTTCAAGAAAAGTCTTTTTACAGGTAAGAACAAAAAGCCAATTTACTTTAAAAGTAACCTGTCGCATTGTACTTGCAGTCTTATCTGAAGACAGCATCGTAGAGAGATGGAAAAGCTAAGCAGAACAGAAAAGATTCAGTATGACATGTTTTATTCATTAAAATCCCTTGCATTCATAGGCAGTCCTATTCAGTGATTGACAGTTTTCTGACAGTCTTCTTTATATGACTGCATGCAGATACCTGTCAGTCATTGAAAAGGACCACCTGCTGGACTCAGATGCATACAAACACCAGGAATTTATATGAATACATATTACAGTCATGGCTGAAAGTATTGGCACCCTTGAAATTGTTCCAGACATTTTTTCAGAGGATTATTGCAACTACACATGTTTTGTTATACACATGTTTATTTCCTTTGTGTCTATTGGAACAACACACAAAAAAAACAGAGTATAAAAGGCAAATTGGCCATAATTTTACATAAAACTCTAAAAATGGATTGGACAAAATTGTTTGCACACCATTTGGAATAAATAACTGGAATCAACCACTTCCTACAACGATCAACAAGCGTCTTACACCTTTCAAGTGGAATTTTGGAACACTCTTCTTTTGCAAACTGCTTCAAAGTTCTCATATTGAAGGGAGCATACTCTGCACAGGTGTTCAATGGGATTTAGATGCAGACTCATTGCTGGCCAGTTCAGAACTCTCAATTGCTTTGTTTCCATCCATTCCTGGGTGCTTCTTGACGTATGCGAGTCGCACGTGGTACCAGGGCTATGGGGTACTCGGCACCGAGCCCATGGAAGTCTATGGGGGATGTCACTGGCAGCAGAGCTCGGTCCGTGGCCCTGGGCGCTCATACAATGGGGGGATATTTACAGGGGATTTTAGTAATAGTTTGTGACGCCACCTGTGGTTTCTGATCAATTTGACCAGCGCTGCAAGATGAATCTTCTGAGGGGATGTTATGGGGCAGCTGGATGTTAAGTCCCCCACAGGTGGGACTGGTCCCTCAAAGTCTATGGTGATGCAGGGTTCAGATAATAAGTCAGTCACACACAAGTTGTTCTCTTTCCATACCTTTACTTGTAGATGTTGCAGATATGTCCCGGGAAGCTGCTCAGGGTGGAGAATGCACATTCAGGTAATCGCTGAGCAGGTTTGAGGCCTCCTTTCCCTTTTAAATGTATGTGAGTCCTAACTTGCATAAAGTCAAGTTTAACTTCTATTGCAACAGCTACGCCCGGTCGACATTGTGGTAGAGCCTTTTCTGTCTCTGATACTCAGATGTTGGCAAGAACGAAGTCCTTCTATTGCAGCGTCCTGCTCAAAGTTCCTGTTCTCCCTGACTCAAGTTACGTATCAACACTTAGGGCTACCTTCTGTAACTTGAAGTCCAGCAAGGATTCCGGTTTTCTATCACTAGCCGTGAAGTACTAGCAATGCTTCGGACCCGGCGTCCGGTTAAGTTGAGTGAAGGTGATCTGTCACCAAAAACACTCTTCCTTCTTTCTCCACTCGCCTGTCGCCCTGCTCTCACCCTTAACATAAGCACGGGTAGCAGTAGGTGTAGTAGTCAGCTTCTCTTCCAAGCTCACTGACCTGCTCTCAGTTAGCTCGTCGTTGTAACACTGTCGTAGTTCCCTTCCTTCTTTCCTTCAAAACTCTGTCCAGAGCAGCTCACAGGACGTTCCGTCAGACTGTATACATGCTGTAGCTCCGAGAGTCACTTTCCACGTTCTAGAGAACACAGGCAGCTTGTTCTGAGATAACAGATTCAGTTGTAGCTCTGACTAGGCTAGAGTAATTTCCTTTCTACTCGTACTAGCCTCCACTTCAGCTCAAGATGAGCTACCTAAGCTCTGTCAGGAATCAGTCTTCTCTCCTCTCCCTCCAGTCTGATCTAACTGAAGAACTGATCTCATGCTACCAATCCCACTGACCTTAAGTAGTCTAAGGTTCCCTCTAGTGGTAATGTTGGGAAGTGTGAGATGTGAATGAATATCAGGTTTTTACAATTACCTTCCTGTGCATCCTCCTGGAGACATGTGTACCAAGCGCAGCTGGGCCACACATATGCTTGGGGTCATTGTCCTGCTGGAAGACAGATGACCTAGGACACAAACCCAGCTTTTTGACACTGGGAACTACATTGCAACCCATAATCCTTTGGTAATCTTCAGAATTTGTAATGCATTACACACAGTCAAGGCACCCAGTGCCAAAGACATCAAAACAACCCCAAAACATCTTTGAATCACAAACATATTCATCTGTAGGTACTGTGTTCTTTCATTTGTAGGCCTCATTCCATTTTCAGTACCACTAAGCTCTATCTTGGTCTCATCTGTCCACAAGACCCTTTTCCAAAATAATTTTGACTTACGTAAATTTTGGGAAACTGAAATCTAGCTTTTTTATGTCTCTGTGTCAGCAGTGGGGTCCTCCTGGGTCTCCTGCCGTAGTGTTTCATTTCAATCAAATGTCGACGATAGCTTGCCCTGTCACTGCGCTGACCCTGATGCACATTGAGCCTGCATGACAGCTTTATTTATTTGGAACTTGATTGGGGCTGCTTATGCACCAGGAATATCCTGTATTGAAACCTTTCATCAATTTTTCTCTGCCATCCATGTCTAGGAAGATTAGCTGCAGACCCATGGGTTGTAAATGTATTGATTATGTTGTGTACGGTGAACAAGGGAACATCAAGTTCTCTGGAGATGGACTTGTAACCTTGAGATTGTTAACATTTTTCAACAATTTTGGTTCTCAAGTCCTTAGACTGTTCTCTTCTCCTTTTTCTGCCCTCCATGCTTAGTGTGGCACATACAATGCAAAGATTTAGTCAACTTCTCCATTTTTTATCTGGTTTCAGGTGTGATTTTCATATTGCCCACAACTGTTACTTGATGCTGGTGAGTTTGAGCGAGCATCACATGCTTGAAACAAAGTTGTTTACCCACAATTATGGAAGAGTGCCAACAATTTAGTCCAGCCCATTTTTGGGGTTTTGTGTGAAAATTATATCCAATTTGCCTTTTTTTCAGTTTTTTTATGTTGTTCCAATACACACTAAGGAAATAAACATGTTGTAAGGTTCTTTGTCTCTGTTGACATGTTCCTTGAAACTCAGTTTTCCGTCGGCCATTTTGCTTTCTGTCTTCTGCAGTTCTTGCCCTCAGTTAATATGGAGTTTCCACTTTTCATGTTCCCGCCCTGATTCTTCCCTCTTGCTTCTTAAGCAGCCTCAGCTGAACAATCAGTGCTCCTGAATCAAGCCTCAGTCAGTCTGTGACCTGACTCCTGGAAGCCTTGGACTTGTACTCCAGCTATTCCCTACTGAGAACCTTGGAACACTTTTGGACTCTGGAAACCTGCTGTTTGGTGAATCCATGTTTGCAGAGGAATTACGGTACAGAGAAGAGATCCTGAACCTGCTTTGGAGATTTATTGTAGTGCTTGAAGTTACTCTGGCCTGCTGTGTCTCCTGTCGCTGTTCCTGCAATCTGTGTGAACTTTTCAGCATGCTTGTATGAAGTAATACAAGTCATTTCATTTCAACCTATGTCTCCTGTGTTTCCTCGCACCCAAGCACAAGACGCTATAGGAACTGTATACTATACATGACAAGATTCAGGAGCCAATGTTTAGTGTCTGCTGGGTCTGGGAAAGCCGTGTCTGCTGTGACTGTGGATATCAGATGTCCGTTTAATACCTTATGTGATGACAGTGGTTGTGACTTCTCACAACCATTCCAGGTGAGCGCATTCCCTTAAAATTTTACTCTGGAGTGTTACCACAGGTAAACACTATTGTTTTTTTTTTTTCCTTTCCTCTTCCAGCACTTCTGCCTTAAAAGATCTGGAAGATGGAGGCCCGCATAAAGGAACTTTGCGGAGTGACTGATACAATCCTTTCAGATGTACAGACTTTAAAAACCCGTTTTGCAAGCCTAGAGGACCTCACTAATCATAATTTGCAAGTGTTTGGACAGACTACCCAGGAATTGCGAGCCAGGATTGAGGCTCTAGAGGAACGAGCCCAGGCTCCTGCCATAACCCCGAGTTCTGGGACCCCAAAATTACCTCCTTTTCGTTTTGGCGGTGAACGTGAGAAATTCAGGGGATTTATTAATCAATGCAATTTATTTTTCTCTGCACATGCTTCACAATTCCCCACTGAACGATCCAAAGTGCTTACTATAATCATGTTGCTTACCAATAAGGCTTTGATGTGGGCAAACCCTCTGATTGAGACTGAGGATGATTGTTTGAATCACCTTAATGCTTTTATTTCAGCCATGGGGCAGGTGTTTGATGACCCCAATCGAGGTGCAACAGCTGAAGCAGCCATGTTAACTTTGCGCCAAGGTAAGCGTTCAGTAGCCGAATATGCCCTGGATTTCAGGAGATGGGCTCTTGATACCACTTGGGACACTTCCGCTAAAAAATCTATTTTTCGGAAAGGGTTGTCTCCACTGATTAAGGATGAACTTGCTCGTGCCGACCCTCCCACTGCGTTAGGTGACTTTATTAACTATTGTATCCGTATTGATGCTCGTCTGACTGAACGCAGACAAGAGAGATGGTTCGAAAATAATCGCACTAACCTTTTACTACCTCCCTCCTCAGCTAAGGAACCTTTGAGTAGGATCACAAGGGAACCAGAACCTGAACCCATGCAGGTGGACTCTTTACAAAGACGGGTTAGTGATGCACGCAAAGAACATTGTATAAAGGAAAATCTATGTTTCTACTGTGGTAAGTCAGGGCACTTCATTATAAACTGCCCCAGCCGTTCTCGTAAGACTACTGCAGCAGTCATTCACTGTGAGTGTTGCGAGAGGAGCTCTGTCATGTCCGAGCCTCAGGCTCCAGAGAGATCTGCTGCAAGAGATCTTGATTTTTCGGACTTAAACTCTGTTAGTTCTGGGGACAATGACGGTATAAACGCTGCAGTTTTTCAAGTTTCCTCAGCGGTTGTCCCAGCTGAGTTGTAAAAGAAACAATTCTCATTGCTTCCTTTCCATCAAACTCTGGGTTGACTCAGTCTGGGTGTCTAGCTCTGCTATGATCGACTCAGGAGCAAGTGGAAATTTTATGGATATCTCCTTTGCTCTGAAACAGGGGATACGTTCAGTGAAGAAGGCTACTCCAGTACAGATGGAGACTGTGGATGGCTCTCTACTGACTTCTGGACCAGTGGATCAAGAAACAGAGCCTTTGAGGGTCCTTATGGGTAAAGATCATCAGGAGAAAATGTCTTTTTTGCTTATCTCTTCTCCCACTTTCCCATTATTCTAGGGCTACCATGGCTGCAGGCGCAGAATCCTACGATTAACTGGGAGACCAAGGAATTACACTTTCCGGAGAAACAGATGAGTCAAGGAGTTTCAGCTTGCTCTGTTCCTAAAGGAACCATGTCAGTCCCTGAACTACCAGCTGTATACCAGGACTATGTGGATTTATGTGACTGGAAGAACGCTGATCAGCTTCCTCCTCACCGTCCATATGATTGTCCAATTGAATTATTGCCTGGAGCCGAGATACCTTTTGGTAAGATCTACCCCCTAGCGTGGCCCGAGCTAAAAGCTTTGAAGGATTATATAGACGAAAATTTAGCCAAGGGCTTCATACGCCCCTCTTCATCTCCCGCAGGTGCACCCATCTTCTTTTTGAAGAAGAAAGATGGATCTCTGAGACCCTGCATAGACTATAGGGAACTCAATAAGGTTACTATTAGAAACCGTTATCCATTGCCTTTAATCCCTGAGTTGTTGGAGAGAGTGCGGCATGCCAAAATTTTCTCTAAACTGGATCTCCGTGGGGCCTATAACTTGGTCCGTATTAGACCTGGGGATGAATGGAAGACTGCTTTCAGGTCACGCTATGGACACTTTGAATATCTAGTTATGCCTTTTGGTCTGAGTACCGCCCCAGCCACTTTCCAACACTTCGTGAATGATATCTTCAGGGATCTCCTAGATACATTTGTGGTGATTTATCTGGATGATATTCTAATTTTTTCTAACTCCACAGAGGAACATCATGGACATGTGAGAATGGTCTTAGAACGCCTAAGACAAAATCATCTCTACATCAAACTTGAAA
>JARQOD010000002.1:449757869-449848378 GCA_033576555.1 Oophaga sylvatica | reverse complement strand
GGGGGTTTTTAAAAGGGAAGGTCCAGGATTTTTTTAAACAAAAAACCCATGCCTCAGCGGTCTGTTTCATCTGGCGGGTTAACAAATAGGGGGACCCCACGCCAATTTTTTTCGGGGGATCCCCTATTTTTGTTAACCATTCCCTCTGAGTCACTGATTGTGTCCCTGGCTGACCTGAAGTGAAATGGAAAGAAAATCAATTAAGCTTTCCATTTCTCTCCTGTCAGCCGGGAGAGGAACTCATTCTTTTTGGGGTTTACTGTGGGGCTGCGGGCATAGCTGCGGTCCCTGCAGTAAACTTAACCCTTTCTGAAGGATTACAACCGTGGGACCTGACTGTACATCGATTGGTAAGAATAATTTTGCTTTATTATTTTATTTTTATTACAGGAAATGGTTTTAGCAGGAAAATAAAATATGGTCAAAAACTGTGTGATTATTTCATTAAACTTCTTTTTTATTAAAGTGTGTGTGTTTGATTTTTCTTTCATACAATAGGATTAATAATTGATAGTTGTCTAATTGACAGCTCTCAATTATTAACCTGGCTTAAAGTGACCTTTCAATTGCAAGGTCATTTTAACCCTTATTAACCCATTCGCCACCGCTACAGGGCAATGGGAATAGACGGGCAAAGTGCCAGAAAGGGCAAATCTAATTAGAGATTTGCCCTTTCTGGGGTGTCTGGGGGCAGATGTTAGTAGCTGGGGGGGGGCCAAAAATAATGGTCCCTCTCTGGGCTATTATTATCTGCCCCCACTCACTGGCTTTGTCTGTCTGGTTGCGAAAATAGGGCGGGAGCCCACACATTTTTTTTCAGCAATTTTACACCTCATATATATATATACATGTCATTGAGTTTGTGAACATATATATATATTTATAGTTCATACACTTCTACATAGTATAATAGCCGCTAATTCAATTGCCGGCTTTTGTGAAAATGCAGAACCCGACATGAAATGACACTTGGTTTACATAGAGTTAACCATGTCTTTTCATGTAGTTTGATATCTGATTTGCACAAACAATTACATGAGTGGCTGTGTGCAAAATTTCACACCTGTAGGGGTTAATTAAAGGTGTAAATTCGTAGCAAAAAAGTCCTTTTTTTTTACAACGAATTTACACCTTTAATTAACCCCTACAGGTGTGAAATTTTGCACACAGCCACTCATGTAATTGTTTGTGCAAATCAGATATCAAACTACATGAAAAGACATGGTTAACTATGTAAACCAAGTGTCATTTCATGTCGGGTGCTTCTGTCTTTTCACAAAAGCCGACTTTACCCGGCAATTGAATCAGAGGCTATTTTACTATGTAGAAGTGTATAAACTATAAATATATGTATATATATATGTCACAATGACATGTATATTATATATTATATATATATATATATAATATGTATTCTATGTGTGTATATTTAGTGTTTACAAGGAAAGAATGGGGTTTTTTTAATTCCGATATTTTGTTCCCATAGACTTACATTGGATTTCCGGTATCGGTATCGCCGATATTTTAGTGATATCGGCGATACCATTCCGATTCCGATACTTTTGGATATCGGAAAGTATCGCTCAACTCTACTGCTTAGTGGGAGAAAAAACACTGATATTATTGATCATTTTAAAATTTAAAAATAAATAAAAATATACCTAAATTGTATTGCATATTTTAACAAATGTTTAATAAGTTAGAGAAGAGTAGGGACCAGCCAAACGAGTCTACCTTGTCATGGTGGCAGCTTAACCCCTTAGTGACAGAGCCTATTTGCAGCTAAATGACCGGGCCAATTTTTACAATTCTGACCACTGTCACTTTATGAGGTTATAACTCTGGAACGCTTTAACGGATCCTGCTGATTCTGAGAATGTTTTTTCGTGACATATTGTACTTCACGTTAGTGGTACATTTTTTTTTATATGACTTGCGTTTATTTATGAAAAAGACGGAAATATGGCGAAAATTTTGAAAATTTAGCAATTTTCAAACTTTTAATTTTTATGCCCTTAAATCAGAGAGATATGTCACACAAATTTCTTAATAAATAACAATTCCCACATGTCTACTTTACATCAGCACAATTTTGGGAACAAAATTTTTTTTGTTACGAAGTTATAAGGGTTAAAAGTTGACCAGTGATTTCTCATTTTTACAACACCATTTTTTTTTAGGGACCACATCACATTTGAAGTCACTTTGAGGGGTCTATATGATAGAAAATACCCAAAAGTGACACCATTCTAAAAACTGCACCCCTCAAGGTGCTCAAAACCACATTTAAGAAGTTTATTAACCCTTTACGTGCTTCACAGGAGCTGAAGCAATGTGGAAGGAAAAAATTAACATTTAACTTTTTTTTGCAAAAAATGTACTTCAGAACCAATTTTTTTTATTTTCACAAGTGTTAAAAGAAAACATAAACCACAAAATTTGTTGTACAATTTCTCCTGAATACGCCGATACCCCATATGTGGGGGTAAACCACTTTTTGGGCGCACGTCAGAGGTCGCAAGCGAAGGAGCGCCGTTTGACTTTTTCAACGCAGAATTGGCTGGACGCCATGTCACGTTTGGAGAGCCCCTGATGTGCCTAAACAGTAGAAACCCCCAACAAGTGACCCCATTTTGGAAACTAGACCCCTGAAGGAACTTATCTAGATGTGTTGTGAGCACTTTGAACCTCCAAGTGTTTCACAGAAGTTTATAACGTAGAGCCGTGAAAATAAAAAATTTTTTTAGCATGCTATTTTTTTATTTTCCCAAGGGTAACAGGAGAAATTGGACCCCAAAAACTGTTGTGCAATTTTTCCTGAATATGCCGATACCCCATATGTTGGGGTAAACCACTGTTTGGGCGCACGGCAGGGCTCGGAAGCGAGGGAGCGTCATTTGACTTTTTGAACGCCACATCGTGTTTGGAGACCCCCTGATGTGCCTAAATAGTGGAAACCCTCAATTCTAGCTCCAACCCTAACCCCAACACACTCCTAACCCTAATTCCAACCCTAATTGTATCCCTAACCCTAATTGTATACCTAACCCTAATTGTATCCCTAACCCTCATTGTAACCCTTACCCTAACCCTAATTCCAACCCTAATTGTATCCCTAACCCTAATTGTATACCTAACCCTAATTGTATCCCTAACCCTAATTATAACCCTTACCCTAACCCTAATGGAAACATGAAAATAAATACAATTTCTTTATTTTATGTCCCTAACTAAGGGGGTGATAAAGGGGGGTTTATTTACTACTTTTTTTATTTTGATCACTGTGATAGGGTTTATCACAGTGATCAAAATGTACTTTCACTGAATGCCGGCAGATTCGTCGGGCCCACTGCGCATGCGCCCGCCATTTTCTTTTACAGGAAGAAGACGCTGGGAGGCTCGGAGCTGCGGGAGGACATGGGGGACACCGGGAGGTATGGGTGGCACATCAGGGGACCCTATTTCTCTCCCATCTGATGTGCGATCACATCAGAGGGGAGAGAAATTACATGCAGGATCGCGGCTTTTTTTTTCTTTTGCGATCGCCGTTATATGGTTAATAACGGCGATTGCAAAAGTGAGGGACTGCGGGGACCCGAATTATGTTCTTTGGGGTCTCGGCTACCCCTTGGTAGCCGAGACCTCGGAGAAAATCCGACTCGGCGGGCGCACTGCGCAGGCGCCCGCCATTTTCTTTGCCGGAGAAGACGGCGAGAGCCACGGGAGACATCGGAGGACAGGAGGGGACAACGGGAGGCACGGGGGACAGATCGGGGTTCCCGGGGACCCTATTTCTCTCTCCTCTGATGTGCGATCACATCAGAGGAGAGAGAAATTGAACGGAGAATTGCGGCTTTTTTTTTGCGGTCGCCGTTATACGGTTAATAACGGCGATCGCAAAAGCGGGGTCGGTAAAAACCGACCCGAATCATGTTCTCTGGGGTCTCGGCTACCCCCGGAGAAAATCCGACTCTGGGGGGGGCGCTATGTGGTTTAAGTACCCTTAACTACTGCCGTTAAAAGGTGTATTGGCGGTCGTTAAGGGGTTAAAAAATATTTTGGCCAAAACAGGAGCTGCTGGTTATATGTGTGATCTGTGATGGGAACTGTTAATGTGTGACTGGTGAGAAGTGGAGTTTTTCCAGAAGAGAGTGGTGGGCATACCTCCCAACCGTCCCGATTTGGCCGGGACAGTCCCGATTCTGACCCCCTCCTCCCGCTGTCCCGGCGGGACACTATGTGTCCCGCAGTGAGCTGAGCCGCCATGCCCCCCATACACCCTATAATTGCCTTCCAGCGCTCCACTTTAGCTTCTCACAGCAGAGCAATGACCTGCTGAGCAGTACTCCTCTGTGTGCACACAGGACCTGTGATGAGGTCACAGGAGGGGAGGAGTTGGGTGTCACATGGCCAGGCTCGTGTACAAGTCTGCTGTGCTGGTTGTCATGGGTGCTGGCTGCAGTGGCTGAGGGTAAGTTTATGTGAGGGGTCAGGAGGGATTTACAGTGTGGATGTCGCAGAGTCGTGTGTGTACGAGGTGTATAGAGCGGAGCCGTGTGTGAAAAGTGTATGGAGCGTAGCCGTGTGTGTACGAGGTGTACGGAGCGGAGCCGTGTGTGTACGAGGTGTACGGAGCGGAGCCGTGTGTGTATGAGGTGTATGGAGCAGAGCTGTGTGTGTACGAGGTGGCTGTAGCAGTGCAGTGTGTGTACGGAGCGGAGCCGCTCATCTCTGTACACACAGGGCTCTGTGCTTGAGCCGTGTGTGTATGGAGCAGAACCGTGTGTGTACGGGGTGTAGAGAAGTGGAGCCGCGTGTGTACGAGGTGTACGGAGCGGAACCGCATGTGTGCGAGGTGTATGGAGCGGAGCTGTGTGTTTACGAGGTGGCTGTAGCAGTACAGTGTGTGTACGGAGCTGAGCCGCTCATCTCCATACACACAGGGCTCCGTGCTTGAGCCGTGTGTGTACGGAGCAGAACCGTGTGTGTACGGGGTGTAGAGAAGTGGAGCCGCGTGTGTACGAGGTGTACGGAGCGGAACCGCATGTGTGCGAGGTGTATGGAGCGGAGCTGTGTGTGTACGAGGTGGCTGTAGCAGTACAGTGTGTGCACGGAGCTGAGCCGCTCATCTCCGTACACACAGGGCTCCGTGCTTGAGCCGTGTGTGTACGGAGCGGAGCAGAGCCGTGTGTACGGAGCGGAGCAGAGCTGTGTGTGTACGGGGTGTAGAGAAGTGCAGCCGCGTGTGTATGGAGCGTTACCGCGTGTGTACGAGGTGTACGGAGCGGAAACGCATGTGTACGAGGTGTACGGAGCGGAACTGCATGTATACGAGGTATATGGTGCAAAGCCACATGTGTACAAGGTTTACGGAGCGTGGCTGCGTATGTACGAAGTTTACGGAGTGAAGCCGTGTGTGTACTGAGTGGAGCCATGTGTGCGCGAGGTGTACGGAGTGGAGCCGTGTACGGAGCGGAGCCGTGTGTGCGCGAGGTGTACAGAGGGGAACCGTGTGTGTATGAGGTGTGCGGAGCCGTGCATGTACAAGGTGTATGGTGGGGAGCATTCATACCTCCCAACAGTCCCGATTTTGAGAGAGGGTCTGCCCCGCTGTCCCGGCTGGCAGCTTACTTTCCCCGTGGACACAGGAGTACACGGCGGAGCCCCGAGGAGCACTTTAAAACTCTGCTCTTTCTTTCTTTTCCTCAGTACCAGTCAGTGTGCTCACAGTACCAGCCACTGATCCCATAATGCCAGCCACTGTGCCCTCAGTACCAGTCCGTGTGATCAGCAGGGCTAAATGGGTGTAGTTGGGGCGTGGACATGGGTGTGATTAGTTGTGAAATGGGTGTGGTCAGGGGCGTGGCCTAAAATTTGCCGCGCAAATTTGCCTCTTTCTCATCTTCAAAAGTTGGGAGGTATGGTGGTGGGACTGTGGACAGTTCGAGGCGTGGGGCCTGGGCGGAGTCTCAAGGGGGCCCCAAAAATTTTGCCAGTATGGGGCCCCAAAATTCCTACTTGCTGGACCCTACAGGTTTTTTCTTTTGTGTTCCTCATCGAAAAATGTGTGAAAACAGATCCACCTCAAGCCCTGTATCAGAAGCACGAAGCGCGCACAAGGCTTGGTGATCCCAAACAGGAGCTCAGTAAAACCTTCTACACATGAGGCCTAGCGGTTATTTATCACACAATTCCTTACAAATATCATATTCTAATAATTTATTATTGTAGAACTCCTACAAAAGTGTGGAGAAAAACTACAAGAAATGAAAGAATCTATCATGAAGGTGAAATCAATGCCCTCCTAGCATAGGAAGCCTGGAAGATGGTCTCCAGAAAAATGGCCGCCGAAGGGACAGCACACGGTGCAGCTCTATCGGGGAGTTGCTTGTGTGCGCAGCGCCGAGCTCAGAACTTAAGTCACCAGACCAGCTGCAATGTACGCGGCGTCCTCAGGAGTGCGGCCAATCGCTGCCAGCACCGGAAGCTGCTCTCGGTGTGTGTTGTCATTTCCTAGGCTGTGGTGGTTCCGGAGACATTTGCTGGAAGCCTGAGGTAAACATGTCCTGCTCTTATTTCCCAGCCGTGCGGACGGAGCTCGGCGGTGTGCGGCGCCTGCATGCATGCGGAGGAGCTGGCCATGGAGCAGATAGGCGTCACCAGCCCCTGCGGCCACTGCTGCCGGGTGGTGCAGGGAGGACGGTCAGCCCGTGGCCGGTACTGCTGCCGGGTGGAGGCTCCTATGTGCTGTGTAGTATGGCGGGCCCATAAGAAGCCATTACAGAACGATTTAGCACTGTGGGCTCCGAGTCCATTTATCTAGAAGCCGGAGAGCGGCAGTGATCGCCCGTACTACATTGTACATGCAGTGCGATCAGGGGAGACGCTGAGTACAATGATGTGCCGGATCTTTCCCAGCAAGCCTGTATGTGCTCATCAAAATCTGTGTGTGTGTATATATATATATATATATATATATATATATATATATATATATATATATACACAGTGCCTACAAGTAGTATTCAACCCCCTGCAGATTTAGCTGGTTTGATAAGATGCAAATAAGTTAGAGCCTTCAAACTGCAAACGAGAGTAGGATTTATTAACAGAAGCATAAATCTTACAAAACAAAAAGTTATGTTGCTCAGTTGAATTTTAATAAATTTTAAACATAAAAGTGTGGGTCAATTATTATACAACCCCTATGTTTAATATTTCGTGGAATAACCCTTGTTTGCAATTACAGCTAATAATCGTCTTTTATAAGACCTGATCAGGCCGGCACAGGTCTGTGGAGTTATCTTGGCCCACTCCTCCATGCAGATCTTCTCCAAGTTATCTAGGTTCTTTGGGTGTCTCATGTGGACTTTAATCTTGAGCTCCTTCCACAAGTTTTCAATTGGGTTAAGGTCAGGAGACTGACTAGGCCACTCCAACACCTTGACTTTTTCCCTCTTGAACCAGGCCTTGGTTTTCTTGGCTGTGTGCTTTGGGTCGTTGTCTTGTTGGAAGATGAAATTACGACCCATCTTAAGATCCTTGATGGAGGAGCGGAGGTTCTTGGCCAAAATCTCCAGGTAGGCCGTGCTATCCATCCTCCCATGGATGCGGACCAGATGGCCAGGCCCCTTGGCTGAGAAACAGCCCCACAGCATGATGCTGCCACCACCATGCTTGACTGTAGGGATGGTATTCTTGGGGTCGTATGCAGTGCCATCCAGTCTCCAAACGTCACGTGTGTGGTTGGCACCAAATATCTCGATCTTGGTCTCATCAGACCATAGAATCTTGAACCAGTCTGTCTCAGAGTCCTCCAAGTGATCATGAGAAAACTGTAGACGAGCCTTGACATGACGCTTTGAAAGTAAAGGTACCTTACGGGCTCGTCTGGAACGGAGACCATTGCGGTGGAGTACGTTACTTATGGTATTGACTGAAACCAATGTCCCCACTGCCATGAGATCTTCCCGGAGCTCCTTCCTTGTTGTCCTTGGGTTAGCCTGACTCTTCGGACAAGCCTGGCCTCGGCACTGGAGGAAACTTTCAAAGGCTGTCCAGGCCGTGGAAGGCTAACAGTAGTTCCATAAGCCTTCCACTTACGGATGATGCTCCCAACAGTGGAGACAGGTAGGACCAACTCCTTGGAAAGGGTTTTGTACCCCTTGCCAGCCTTGTGACCCTCCACGATCTTGTCTCTGATGGCCTTGGAATGCTCCTTTGTCTTTCCCATGTTGACCATGTATGAGTGCTGTTCACAAGTTTGGGGAGGGTCTTAAATAGTCAGAAAAGGCTGGCAAAAGAGATCATTAATCCACACATGTGAAGCTCATTATTCTTGGTGCCTGAACTACTTAATACTTTAGGGGGACCAAACAGAATTCTTGTGGTTTGAGGGGTTGAATAATAAATGACACTCTGAATTAACTGTTAACGTTTTTAAAAAAAATAAATAAATAAATAAAACAAAAATTTTTGCAGCAGGGCATTTCCCACTTCCAGGCTGATCTACAGTACAAATGTCACAATGCCAAGTTAATTCCGCATGTGTCAACCAGCTAAATCTGCAGGGGGTTGAATACTACTTGTAGGCACTGTATATTATACTCTGACTGCAGATGGGCGCGGCTGTCAGGCGCAGATGTGAAGCCGCTCATGTGACTTTTCGATCTGTCGCCATGTCATTCTGCCCTGAGTGAGGTAGTCAGGACAGCGCATGTTGATGACCTGTCTGTCCTTAGGCCACGTCTGAATGATCTGTGGCAGCGCCGCTGATCAGCTGTTATTTGCTCCAGGAGCCGCTGGATATGAACACCTAGAGTAGAACAATGTAGCAAACCGCTGCAGGGTACTACAGAGCACTCTGCTATTAAAAATGTTTACATCCAGCCACAGGAGCAAATATCATTCCCACCAATCTCATAATGATTATTTATGCTGTGTCTGAATGACCCCTTCAAAGAGGTTTTCCGCTACTAATTATGCCCCCTTTCATATGTCCTAACAATCAGTTATCTAATAGACCCTATTACCTGCCCTGCTCCTGTAAGCTCATCTCTGTCTGGGTGACATAGTACTCTGTTGTGTTCTGGCTCTGCTACTTCCAGTCTGAGGCCGGCGTCACACTGGCGACAGAATCGGACGACTGCAATGCGATGAAAAATCGTATTGCAGTCTGCCCTATGTTAATCTATGGAGCAGCTCCCAGTATCAGATTTTTTGTGGTCCGTTTTAAACGTCCGTGTGCAATCGCAGCATGCTGCGATTGTCACCGATGTGGGTCGACTATCGCCAATGCAAGTCTATGGGAGCGATGAAAAATCTGATTACAAACGGACCGCATGTGTGACTTGCGATGAAATCGCATCGGTGTCCTTTATAAAAGCCGGCAATTCATCCCCGGCTATACTGTAAAATCACACTGACAGCTTTAATAAAGAATAGAAAGAATAGATATACACACATAAAACATAATATATATATATATATATATATATATATATATTATATTGTAGAATGTATTGGAATTATATATATATTTATATTTCCTAGACTTCTACATACTGTAATAGCCGCAAATTCAATTGCCGGCTTTTGTGAAATCACAGAAGCCGACATGAAATGATACATTGTTTCCACACAGTTAACCATGTCATTTCCTGTATTTTGATATTTGTTTAGAACTTACAATTACATGAGTGTATTTGTGCTAAATTTCAGACATGTAGGGGTTAATTAAAGGTGTAAATTCGTTGTCAAAAAATGTGTGGGCTCCCGCTGTATTTTCTCCACCAGACAGACAAAGCAAGCGAGTGGGGGCAGATAATAATAGCCTAGGGAGGGTACTTTTTTTTTGTGCCCCCCCTGGCTACTAACATCTGCCCCCAGACACCCCAGAAAGGGCAAATCTATAATTAGATTCGCCCTTTCTGGCACTTTGCCCGTCTATTCCCATTGCCCTGTAGCGGTGGCGAATGGGTTAATAATCTCACCTTAATGTCACCTTAGTATTGAAAGGTGACCTTAAGGCAGGTTAATAATTGAGAGCTGTCAATTAGACAAATATCAATTATTAATCCTATTGAAGTAAATAAAAAAACACACACACACTTTAAGAATAAATAATTTTAATGAAATAAAAACACATATTTTTGACCATCTTTTATTTAAGTCTTAATCCGTTCGAAGCCCTTGTTCTTCTAAAATAAATATAAAATAATAAAACAACATTATTCTTACCTATCTGGCAATCTGTCACGTCCCACGATGTAATCCTTCACAAAGGGTTAACTACTAGCAATCAGATAAGCAGTAATCCTGCGTGCTCATCTGATAGCTCCTGAATGAATGAGCTTATCTCCTGCCGACAGGAGAGGATGTGATTCATGAATGAAGCTTAATTGATTGTATCCACTTTCACCTTAGGTCAGGTCACTCAAGTGAAAGTTGTAATAAATCAATTAAGCTCCATTCATGAATCTATTCCTCTCCTTTCGCTGGGAGAGTAACTTATTCATTCAGGGGAATACAGGTCTGAGACAGCATTATTACGGTAGCTCTCTGCGACCTGTAACCTGTTAACCCTTTCTGATGGATTACACCGTGGGACCTGACTGTACTTCAGATTGGTAAGAATCATTTTGCTTTTTTATTTTATTTTTATTACAGGAAATGGTTTTAGCAGGAAAATAAAATATTGTCAAAAACTGTGTGATTATTTCATTAAACTTTTTTATTAAACTGTGTGTGTGTTTGATTTTTCTATCATACAATAGGATTAATAATTGATATTTGTCTAATTGACAGCTCTCAATTATTAACCTGCCTTAAGGTCACCTTTCAATACTAAGGTGACATTAAGGTGAGATTATTAACCCATTCGCCACCGCTACAGGGCAATGGGAATAGACGGGCAAAGTGCCAGAAAGGGCGAATCTAATTATAGATTTGCCCTTTCTGGGTGTCTGGGGGCAGATGTTAGTAGCCGGGGGGCACCAAAAAAATGTACCCTCCCTAGGCTGTTATTATCTGCCCCCACTCGCTTGCTTTGTCTGTCTGGTGGAGAAAATACAGCGGTAGCCCACGCATTTTTTTTCAACGAATTTACACCTTTAATTAACCCCTACATGTCTGAAATTTTGCACAAATACACTCATGTAATTGTAAGTTCTAAACAAATATCAAATTACAGGAAATGACATGGTTAACTGTGTGGAAACAATGTATCATTTCATGTCGGCTTCTGTGATTTCACAAAAGCCGGCAATTGAATTAGCGGCTATAACAGTATGTAGAAGTCTAGGAACTATAAATATATGTATATATACATGTCACAATGACATGTATGTATGTATGTATATATGTATATTATATATAATATATATATATATATATATATATATATGTGTGTTCTATGTGTATATATGTGTTCTATGTGTATATATCTATTCTTTTTTTTGTGATTGAAATACTATTCTTTTGGATCCATTATATGTCAGTTTTGCAAGCCTGCGAGAAATTCTCGCAAGTCGGATGAAAATCGGATGTTACAAGGTAACACACACATGCGACTAAATCGCATCTTTGAAGGAAAATCGGATGCCAGAAGGATGTGTGATGTTTGCATTTTGATCCGACAATCGACCGTCTAAAACGGACCGATTTTTTTTTTGTCGTTGTGTGTGACGCCGGCCTGAGGACCCGAATCGGACGAACGGAGTAGCCCATGTCTTTTGTGGGAGCAAGGCTACCTCTGTGAATGACAGCAGTCTGAGCACGCATGCTGATATCAGATTTCACCCTCCTGCAGAGATCCTGCCGATTCTTTGGAGCGCTGTCCCTTCAGCTGACAAGCGCTGCGATGTGCTGCTTGTTATTAGAAAGCATATCACAGGGCTTTTCAGCTGAAGGAATGACACGTCAAAGCTTCGGCAGGACCCAAGCAGAGATCAGTGAAGCCTGATCTGAGTTCAGTCATGTGTGGTGCAGACTGACTCTGCCAAAGCTTGGAAGTGCTGTCCTTCAGCTGACAAGCCCTGTGACATGCCTTCTAATGATCAGCAGTGCTTGTCAGCCGAAGGAATGGCACTCCAAATCATCAGCAGGATACAGGTAGAGGAGCAGAGTGACGTCTGATCTGAGCATGCATGCTCACGCTGCTGTCTGTAACAGAGATAGCCGCACCACAACTAATGACATGCACTACTCAGTTTGTCCGATTCCAGACCAGAAGTAGCAGAGCCAGAATCACCATAGAAGACTAGATAACCCACATAGAGATGAGCTTACAGGAGCAGGGCAGGTAATAGGAGTATATTAGAAAACTGATAGGATGTGTGAGAGGAGGTGAAATTAGTAGTGGGAAAATCTCTTTAATGTATGGTTTGTCGACACATCCATCTAAACAGGGTTGTCCACTTTTAGAAAAGTAGGGTTCAAACTGTGTAAAATACCTAAAATAATAAACTCAGTGGGTACTAATGCTCCTGGTGCATCTTCCCGCTGCTGCTCTGATGGTGTCACCATCAGCTAGTGCTGGATGCAGGGAGGGTGAGTACCTGCTGAATTTGATATAGTTTATACAGTTTGGTGTGTGTGTCTTCCGCACTGCAGATGAGTGCAGGAGCTGCTTGTTATGTACATATGTAGTCTGGTCTGTTAATTACGTCTGCTCGTGGGAAGGCTTCTTTAACTGCCTTGAAAAATTGGAAAACTTAGCTTTGATTGGATCCTTAGGACATCAAGATTTTCATTTACACAGTTTTGATCATTTAGACCATTGTGTTGTCTTACAGGGGTATTCCCATTTCTTAAAACCCCTCCCCTGGAGGTTGTATTGCGTTTTTTTTTCCATTAACCAACGAGGGCATTACTCACCCTTCCCAGGTGCAGCACTGAGTCTTTATTGTTGTTCTTGGTGCTTGTTATTGTCTTGCTGCAACCGGTGTGCTCAACGAATTGTGCTGGCAACTCGGGCAGAGCCCATGACCTCAGTGATTGGCTGCAGTGTTAACACTGAAAACTGACCACATTTTAATGGACTGTCATGTTTGGACAATCCTTTTGTTGCAAAGGTTTCATAAAAATAACCTGATGTTCGGATGTCCTGCAGCTACTACTCCAGGCTGAAATTTGCGGAGAAGCCTGCATTTATTTTTCCAGTTCACCACCTGACAGCTCCCTGGAGGATGTCCTTCTTATCCTCATTGAGACAGGAAACAACGAGAGGTTAAAAGGACCCTCCCCTTACTAGCCTTCAGTGTTTTTCCTGTCCCACAGAGGATAGGAACGACGAGAGGCGCCTCCTACCCCTAACCGTACTGGGCAGATTGGCTAGGATTGGGGGACCCAGCCTTTCCCTTCCTGCCGTCAAGTGATCTGCGGCTGACACCCCTCCTGAAGGGTCCCTCAGCCTACATCAGTGTGGCGCTGCCTGGGGGCGTTCAGCTCAGGACACGCAGCCTGCAAGCTTCCTCCGTGTGTTCGCGGGCGGCGTGTATTCCAGCGGGGAATCACCATGCGCACTTCCTGCCGCATCCCCCCTGTGCTTCCGGGTCACGGCCGGCATCAGCACATCGCAGCGGCGCTACCTCTGCAGGTCAGCCAGAGGACTTCCGGGTCAGCGGTCCAGCGTTCCAGGAGGCCCGCTCTTCAGGAGGGTATTGTATAAATAAGATCATTTGCATTGTGCAGGCTGCCCTACTTTCATACAGGGACTGTTTCCATTAGTTAGGATGGAGGATCCCACTAAAACAGAGTCTGGCTCAGAGCAAAGCAAGGGGCACGTGAGTAAGCTGCTAAAAGCATTACCACCTTTAACCCCTTCCCCACACTTAGAAACACATAGCCTGTACTGTGTATTCTAGGGGGAGAAACCTGCCGTGACAGCTGCTAAAAAGGATAGCAAGGAATCGGGGAAAATAAGAAATGCCCCATCTGTTTAGCCGAGCTACCTAAGACCTGGCTGGAAGCACCTCTGTGAGGCCTGTACGGCGAAAATTGTCAGAGAGGAACAAGCCTCCTTAATGACCAATATGAGATCCATAATAAGGCAGGAGGTCCAGGCTTCTATCTCGGGCCTGGGATATCTCCAGACCACGCAGTTGGAACCTCAGGGTTCTCTGAAGAGACAGAGGGAATCTGACATATCCTCGGAAGACGATGTATCAGAGGGTTCTGACCAGGAGGTGGGGGAAACCCTTATCGACCCTCCGGAAGGGGGGAAGCGGTACCTCTTTTTATCCGAGGACACAGATGAACTCCTCCGTAAAGAGCGCGAGTATGCAAGTAGAGGAAACCCTGAAAGTCCGCTCTATTCCGGACGAGATGTTCGGCGGTCTACGTTCTCAGATGAATAGAGTGTTCCTGGTGAATGCCCACATCCACTCCATGATCCTGGAGGAATGGGAAGACGCCGAAAAGAGACTGGTGATCCCGAGAGACTTCAGACTGCGTCTGCCTTTTGATGCCGAAGATGTCAAGACCTGAGAGGATGTTTCCAAAATAGATGTTCCCGTGGCCAAAGTGGCGAAAAGGGCTACTATCCCGTTTGAGGACTCTTCCAGCCTCAAGGAGCCTATGGATCGGAAAGCAGATGGACTTCTGAAGAGAACCTGGGAGACTTCGGCAGCCATAATACGGGCCATCATTGCCGCTACATCAGTGGCCCACTCTATGCACCTATGGGTGGACGACTTGGAAGAGCATTATTTAAGAGCCAAGACTCCCAGAGACACTTCTGAAATCCCTGCCTCTCCTAAAGCTAGCGACCAGTTTTATGGCTGACGCATCTGCTGAGTCAGTACGATTCGCAGCCAGGAACGGGTCATTATCAAATGCAGCTAGAAGGGCTATTTGGCTAAAGACCTGGTCTGGGGATACCGGGATCTAAGAATAAACTTTGCGCCATCCCCTTCTCAGGGGGTAAAATGTTTGGGCCCATTCTAGAAGACATTCTAGAAAAAGCCTCAGATAAAAAGAACGGGTTCCCGGAAGAGAGGCCAAAAAAATACCAGCCCTTTCGTAGGCCCGGCATAGTCAGAAGTCAAACTACAGGGGAAGACTGGTGGATAGAGTTACCCCAAAGGAGGGAAGGGTAGAGATTCCATCTTTTCAGGGTCACGTAGAAAATGAAGCCGTCAGAATAGGGGTCGGCTAAGGGGGTCCCTGGGAGCCTGGGAAAAGGTAGCTCAAAATCAATGGGTATTGCAGACCATTTCCCAGATTTACAAGATAGTTCGCCCGTCTACCTCCAGAAAGGTTCGTAATAACCAACACCTGCCTTCCCTCAACCTCCTCAATGTGGTCGGACATCCAGGACCTCCTGAGAATTGGGGGTATATTCCTGCGGTTCCCGCTCAGGAGAGGGGCAGAGGCAATTACTCAAGCCTCTTCTCGATAAAGAAGCCTTCAGGAGAAACCAGGATAATAAATCACAAGCCTCTAAACAAATACGTCAGGTACAAGAGATTCAAGATGGAGTCCATAAGGTCCACAATACCCCGAATAGACAAGAATATGGTGATGTGCACTTTGGATTTGAAAAGTGCATACTATCACATCTTGATTCACGAGTCCTATCAGAAATATCTGAGGTTTGCCCTGGGAGTTCTGGGAACGGTCAGTCACTTCCAGTTTCGGCGCCTTCCCTTCAGCCTAGCTTCAGCCCCCAGAGTGTTTACCAAACTAATAGTAGAAGTGGTCGCCTATCTGAGAAATCGCGACATCACAATTATACCTTATTTAGGCGACTTCCTAATAGGGGCCAATTCCAAAGAACAGCTCAGGGCCGATTGTGAGCTGTCAATCTCCACGCTGCAGAATCTAGGATGGGTCATAAACTGGGAGAAGTCAAACTTGGTCCCAGAGCCGAGTACAAGATTTTTGGGGGTCTTGCTAGACTCTCATTTAAGAACATCCTTTTTACCAGAAGAAAAAAAGATGAAAATAGTAAAAAGGATTCACCTCTTCGCAAGAAACTGCTGCTCTTTCAGAGACGCAATGAAGATTCTGGGACTGATGACAGCTTGCATTCCTTGTGTGAGATGGTGTCAGTTCCACTCTCTGGAACTGCAGAGGGCAGTCCTATCAAAATGGACAGAAGTCAGTTCTCGCTGGACAAAGGAATGCCCCTATCTCCACGGGTGAAGGAGTCTGTGTTGGTGGACTGTTCCGGGAAACCTCCAGGCTGGCGTTCCGTGGATTCTCTCCCCGTGCGTCATCGTCACCACAGACACAAGTCAGCTAGGCTGGGGCGGGCACGTGGAAGGGAGATACTTCCAAGGAGATTGGAGCCCAGAGATAAGAGCCAAGTCATCGAACTTCAGAGAGTTATATGCAGTGTGGAAAGTGCTTCTCCAAGATCGGTCCCTGGTCAAAGGCAAGCACATAAAGATCTTGTCAGACAACACAATGGCGGTAGCATTTCTGCATCACCAAGTAGGTCCAAAGCATCTGGCACTTCAGCGGCTGGCAAAGCGGATCTTCACATGGGCAGAAAAATCAGTCCTATCCGTCTCGGCAGTACATCTAGGGGGAGCCAACAACCAGGTGGCGGATTTTCTGAGCAGGAAGAAAGTAACCTCCACAGAATGGGAATTGAATGATGAGGTGTTCCAACAGGTTGTTCCAACGCTGGGGAAAACCAGACGTGGATCTGTTCGCCACCAGAGAAAATGCAAAAGTCAGAAATTTTTTTTCCCTAGATCCTCTGGACGGTTCAGCGGGGCTCAATGCTCTATCCCAGTCATGGGAATAAAGCCTCTTATACGCATTCCCACCTCTTCCTCTGATCCCGAGAATCCTCAGGAAGATACACGACAAAGGGGCGACGGTTATCTTAGTAGTACCCTTCTGGCCAAAGAGGTCCTGGTTTCCTCTGCTGAGGAAGATGTCAAGGGCCCCATCCTACTACCAGGGAGGGAAGATCTCCACCACCAAGCCCAATTGACCATCACAACCCGGGCGCTCTCCAACTCGCAGCCTGGATCCTGAGCGGGAGGTCCTGAAGTCCAGAGGTCTATACGATGAGGTGATCTACACGCTTCAAGCAAGTAGGAAACCAGTAACCTCTGCAATTTACAGCAAGATTTGGAAACGATTCTGCAGTTATTGTGGAGAAGCATCAATAGATATGGCCTATCCATACATCCGATTCTTGACTTCCTACCAGGGTGGATAAAAATCAATGATTTTTTTTTTAAAAAAATCGGATTTTTTTATTTAAATCGGATTTTTTTCAATAAACTGCTTTTTGAGGAAAATATTTTACCATCCAAAGGTTCTTCCATCATGAGATAAAGCTGAGTTGTTTAACTCAGTAGAATAAAGGCTGTATATGTGTAACATTCACAATGCCATGCTCTTCCAGAGGTTTCTGTAGGATTAGTGGGCAGTTTCTCTCCTATATTATCACAGACGCTCGCTTTACTTACGCAGTTCTCAAAACTGAATTTGACTCCGCAGAGGTCCCAGCCTCTTCTTCACGGCAAAAATGTTACAACATGAACAGAGTTGAGAAAAAGACCTTAATCCTATTGTTCTACAAACCTATATGAATACAGAATCAACCCCTTCAAGTCCAAGAAGTTAGACAATATGTTTCTGATTGTTTGGAATGGAATAGATCTGCACAACACAAGAAGAATGTGAATCTAAGTGTGAAGAGGAGGAAGGGCAAGCAGACAAGAAAATGAAAGTGAAACTTTGAGCACAATACTGCAGCATAGCCACAGACAGACAAGTCTGGATCTGTTTGTGTGTACGATCTGAGGTTTATTACATTCTTTCCTTATAATGGCAGCAGGCCGTAAAAGAGACCCAGTTTGGGAATATTTTAATGAAGCTACTTCGCCTATCGGTAAGGCAGGCATGCGTGCAAAATGCAAACGATGCAACAAAGAGATGCAAGGCCTGGTGGCGCGAATGAGGCAACATCATGAGAAGTGCGGTGATGAAGATGACCAAAGAAACACTTCTGAACAGCAGGATCTTCAGGTTGGTAAACATTTTTATTGAATCCTATTTCTAAAGACTGAACTGTCATGTGTGAGAAAAAGTATATTTCTTATTACTGTATGTTACTGTCATTTGGTACAGTTATGAAGAAAAAAAAATATTCCTTTTGGGGCAGTGCTGTGTTGTGTACAATAAGCAGAAATTGTATAAACAATAAAATAACAGCATTGACTTTTTTTGTTTAGGGGAATTCATGGATTCTGGAAACTATCCACCTCCAAGATCACCATCATACTGTTCTACAGTTTCAGAGTTATCCATCCAGGATAGTGCTTCATTGGCAGCAGCATCATCATCAGACACCCACAGCCACATATCACCATCACCCAAAAGGAAGAAAAAACCTTTACCTCCTGGAACCACCATAGATAGGTTTGTGAAAAGAACTAGCAGATTAGAAAAAGAGTTGATTGATGAAAAAATTGCCCAGTTTATTTATGCAACGAACTCTTCTTTCCGTCTGACTGAGAACCCACATTTCATTAATATGGTTCAGTCACTGAGACCAGGATACAGTCCACCCAGCAGAGCTGATGTTGCAGGGAAACTGCTGGATCAAGTGTATGACAGAGAAATGGTGGAGCAATGTGCAACAGCTCTGGAGGGTAAAATTGTTAACCTAAGTATTGATGGGTGGAGTAATGTCCACAATGATCCTATTGTATGTGCTTGTATAACAACAGAAGAAGGTAAAGTCTTCCTTGCACAAACAACTGATACGTCAGGAAATGCACACACAGCAGAATACTTACAAGAAGTGGCAGTAAAAGCTATAACAACATGTGAACAAAAATTCAAATGTCTAGTACGCAGTTTGGTCACTGACAATGCTGCAAACGTATCCAAGATGAGAAGAAATTTAGAAGAGCAGGGAGGGAATACGAAGCTAATAACATATGGTTGCAGTGCTCATTTGCTGCATCTCTTAGCCAAAGACTTAAGTGTTCCAGAAATAAAGGCTAATGTTGTTGAAATTGCTAAATACTTCCGTAATAATCATTTTGCTGCAGCAGCTCTGAAAAGGATGGGTGGAACCAAGCTAACGCTCCCACAAGATGTTAGATGGAACTCTGTGGTGGACTGTTTTGAGCAGTATATCAAAAACTGGCCTATTCTGATGACACTTTGTGAAGAAAATCGAGATAAAATAGATGGCACTGTCACGGCCAAAATCCTCAACATTGGGCTTAAGAGAAATGTTGAACATATGCTGAGCTTCCTGAAACCCATCTCTCAAGCTTTAAACAAAATACAGAAAAATAGCTGTTTCATTGCGGATGCTGTTGAAATTTGGAAGGAACTGAGTGAACACTTAAAAACAGAACTACACATGGACAGAATTAAATTACAAGCAGTAAACAAACGAATGGGACAAGCACTGACTCCAGCTCATTTTTTGGCAAATATTGCCAATATCCAATATCAGGGTCAAAACCTAAGTGCTGAGGAAGAGGAGTTAGCTATGACATGGGTATCCAGCAATCATCCATCTTTAATGCCAACTACAGGTCCTTCTCAAAAAATTAGCATATAGTGCTAAATTTCATTATTTTCCATAATGTAATGATTACAATTAAACTTTCATATATTTTAGATTCATTACACACCAACTGAAATTTGTCAGGTCTTTTATTGTTTTAATACTGATGATTTTGGCATACAACTCCTGATAACACAAAAAACCTGTCCCAAAAAATTAACATATTTCAACCGTCCAATAAAATAAAAGTGTTTTTTAAAAACAAACAAAAAAAACATGAAATAATAAAGTTCAGTTATGCACTCAATACTTGGTCGGGAATCCTTTTGCAGAAATGACTGCTTCAATGCGGCGTGGCATGGAGGCAATCAGCCTGTGACACTGCTGAGGTGTTATGGAGGCCCAGGATGCTTCGATAGCGGCCTTAAGCTCATCCAGAGTGTTGGGTCTTGCGTTTCTCAACTTTCTCTTCACAATATCCCACAGATTCTCTATGGGGTTCAGGTCAGGAGAGTTGGCAGGCCAATTGAGCACAGTAATATCATGGTCAGTAAACCATTTACCAGTGGTTTTGGCACTATGAGCAGGTGCCAGGTCGTGCTGAAAAATGAAATCTTCATCTCCATAAAGCATTTCAGCCGATGGAAGCATAAAGTGCTCCAAAATCTCCTGATAGCTAGCTGCATTGACCCTGCCCTTGATGAAACACAGTGGACCAACACCAGCAGCTGACATGGCACCCCACACCATCACTGACTGTGGGTACTTGACACTGGACTTCATGCATTTTGGCATTTCCTTCTCCCCAGTCTTCCTCCAGACTCTGGCACCTTGATTTCCGAATAACATGCAAAATTTGCTTTCATCAGAAAAAAGTACTTGGGACCACTTAGCAACAGTCCAGTGCTGCTTCTCTGTAGCCCAGGTCAGGCGCTTCTGCCGCTGTTTATGGTTCAAAAGTGGCTTTACCTGGGGAATGTGGCACCTGTAGCCCATTTCCTGCACACGCCTGTGCACGGTGGCTCTGGATGTTTCTACACCAGACTCAGTCCACTGCTTCCTCAGGTCCCCCAAGGTCTGGAATCGGTCCTTCTCCACAATCTTCCTCAGGGTCCGGTCACCTCTTCTCGTTGTACAGCGTTTTCTGCCACATTGTTTTACTTCCAACAGACTTCCCATTGAGGTGCCTTGATACAGCACTCTGGGAACAGCCTATTTGTTGAGAAATTTCTTTCTGGGTCTTACCCTCTTGCTTGAGGGTGTCAATGATGGCCTTCTTGACATCAGTCAGGTCGCTAGTCTTACCCATGATGGGGGTTTTGAGTAATGAACCAGGCAGGGAGTTTTTAAAAGCCTCAGGAATCTTTTGCATGTGTTTAGAGTTAATTAGTTGATTCAGAAGATTAGGGTAATAGGTCGTTTAGAGAACCTTTTCTTGATATGCTAATTTTTTGAGACAGGTTTTTTGGGTTATCAGGAGTTGTATGCCAAAATCATCAGTATTAAAACAATAAAAGACCTGACAAATTTCAGTTGGTGTGTAATGAATCTAAAATATATGAAAGTTTAATTGTAATCATTACATTATGGAAAATAATGAAATTTAGCACTATATGCTAATTTTTTGAGAAGGACCTGTATAATAAACTTCAGAGCTAAGGGGGAACCATTCAAGAAATATATGTTTGCTGAAGATATTTTAAGGAAGGTCACACCAGTAAACTGGTGGAAGTCACTTAAGCGCTTGGATTTAGAGACTGTTCAAGTAATGATTTCACTTTTAACAGCAGTAGCTTCTTCTGCAGACGTTGAAAGAATATTCTCTTCCTTTTGGACTCATTCATTCTAAATTGAGAAATCGGTTGGGAGTTGGGACCCAATAAAGCAGGAAAGCTTGTTTTTCTTTTCCAGATTATGAATAGGAACAAAGAAGAAGATGATGATGAAGATGACGACGAGTGAGCTACAGAGGACAGCAGGGACAGTAGTATTTAAGTTTTTCATGTGTCAGCTGGGCTGACAGTCTAAGTTTCTTAAAATATATATATATATTTTTTTTAGCCAAATTAGTTAACAAACATGGATGTTTGTTTAAGCAAATAACTTATGCTGTAATGTTGTTATTGTTTCAGTTGAATAAATCTATTTAAACTGTTATTAAGGTCATGATTATTTTTCTCCTTCCTAAGTACAACAGAACAGTGGTGTCCAAATATGAATGATTAACCCATTAAACTGGGGAGAAAAAAGTAATATAAAAAGTGATTCTAAAAATCTTCATCTACTTGCATGTTAAAGTAGCAAGAACTAGTTTAGGTAGAAACTTTGATTTAAATCAAGCCTTACTGACTAGTGATTTAAATCATGATTTAAATCAGTTTGATTTAAATCAAATCCACCCTGCTTCCTACAGGCAGGATTTAAAAAAGGCCTTAGACCCAGTACCCTGAGAGTGCAGATCTCGGTCCTTAGTGTATTCTTTGACTCGGCTCTGTACTTACACCCCTGGATAGCTAGGTTCTCCAAAGCTGTACAGCGGCTGAAGCCTTTGATACAGCAGTCGGTGACACCATGAGACCTTAATTTGGTCCTTAATACCCTGTGTAAGCCCCCATACGACTTATCATAGGACATGGAGATCAGCAAGTTCTCTCTCAAAACTGCATTCTTACTGGCTATTACATCAGCAAAGAGGCTAGGGGAACTACAAGCCCTATCCATCCAGGACCCATACTTGCAAGTGTTCGAAGACCGTTTAGTTTTGAGGCTCGACCCAGCTTTTCTCCCTAAAGTTGTTTCAGACTCAAATTTAAATCAGGAAATTGTTCTTCCCTCATTCTGCAACACCCTAGAAACCCGAAAGAGAAAAGCTATCATAACCTGGACGTTAGGGAGACGGTTCTCAAATACCTAGAAGCAACGGGGGGTTGGAGGAAGGACAAAAATTTATTTGTACAGTATGGGGGTCCAAATAAAGGCAGGAAGGCAGCGAAATCCACAATCACCCTGTGGATCAGATCCACGATAAGTCTAGCCTACGAAGCTCAGGGGAGATCTCCTCCGGATGTTCTCAGAGCCCATTCTACTAGAGCTATGGCCACCTCATGGGCAGAAAGGGGGGGCCTCAGCAGACCAAATCTGCAGTGCCGAAACTTGGTCTAACCTTAGTATCTTTCTTAACATTATAAATTGGACATAGTCTCAGGGCAATTAGCCTTCGGTAGGAAGGTTCTTCACGCAGTAGTCCCGCCCCAGACTGTCATTCTTTTGTACTTCTCCAGGGTGCTGTCAGGTGGTGAACTGGAAAATGGTAATTAGACCTACCAGTAATTGTATTTCCAGGAATCCATCCTGACAGCACTACTAGTTCCCTCCCTACTGCAGATATTCTATACTAATGTGACGTAATGTTTGTATAAGATTGTTTAATAAAATTTCTTTTGCATCAATCCAGATGTGGTAGTTTGAGAAAACACTGAAGGGTGGTAAGGGGAGGGTCCTTTTAACCTCTTGTTGTTTCTTGTGCCAAGAAGGACATCCTCCATGCTGCTGTCAGGATGGATACCTGGAAATACAATTACCGGTAGATCTAATTACCGTTTTTTTGTAGCTTCACCAAGAGAAATTAAAAACTACACAATTCTCATTGAGTTCAATGATATATCTATATGAGGCCTTTTGCCACACATCTATGAAACACTATAAGGCCGCGTTCACACGTCCAGTATTTGGTCAGTATTATACCTCAGTATTTATAAGCCAAAACCAGGAGTGGGTGATAAATACAGAAGTGGTGACGTGTTTCTATTATCCCTTTCCTCTGATTGTGCCTCTTCTGGTTTTGGCCTACAAATACTGATATGTGAGTAAAGCCTTCTGGTCGTGTACCAGGCAGTTAGGTTGGGGGATCTGCCGGTCTGGCTGGGTATTCGTATCCGAACGTGGATTTTTCATGGATGTGTGACGCCGTCCCAGTACACAAAGGCACCAACTCCTGTATAGCAGGAGAGGCCATGTGAGAGAGCGGGACTGTTTTGAGGGCCGAACCAATAGACTGAAAAGAATTCTGAATCATTGTAACATTAATATAATTTCATCGCTTTACAGTGATGCAACCCACCCTCAGACAGAATGATGGAGCCCACCCACACAGCAGAAAGTATGATGGCTCCCCCAGTTTTAATTAAGAGTGAAGAAAAGAATGGCACGCTGCTCATCTAGCCCCATGTCACAGAGTCGCTGCTCTGGTCTGTGCTGTATGCAGACAGAGGTTCCACACAGCCGGTACGATCCAGGGACGTCATCGTGCCTGAGGATCAAACACGAGCTGAATGGTGGTGCTGGCAGCCAGCGGCCCTATATTCCACCATAGGTGAAATCGAGTTTCCAGTCTTGGGATGATTGCAGTGTTGTTCATCCCTCATTTCACAAGTTCTGCACCGCTATTTCCAGCCTTCAAGTTGTTTCGTTCTCATGGTTGAAGAAGGGCACGCCAAACTTGCTTGGTTAGTATTCAAATGCCTGCAACCTGGTTACCCCTTGTCAGTGCCAGCTCTTGCACAATGTCATAACCCGGGTCTTATGAATCTTTTTTTCTCAGTATAGAGGGATTTTTTTTTAAAAAAAAAACCACGTTAGCAAAGCTAACCTGTGATCAAGGTTTTGCTCAGTAACCTACAGTGTCAGGTCGGCGCCGTTATACTGATTACAATGATACCTTGGTTGATGAAATCCGTCTTGCGGTTGTCAAATGTTTATCATTTTGATTTAATAATATGGTCGTGCTCCGGGGCGGCCTATTGGGGGCTTCATGTAGTGCTCTGATTAAGTATTCATACTGATGGCTTATAACTGGTCACTGATCCATACCTACCCAATGCACATATTTACTTACAATGGGAAAACATCACTAATTCATAGTTTGATAAAAATTGCTGAAAAAAAAGACTACTGAAGGACGAGAAAATGATATACTTCCCTTTAAGAAGTGGTCCTAAGGCATCCATCTTGGCTGCAAACTCTTCCAGTCCACTGTTTACCCGGCCTGCTGATGAACCTGTAGCCTATGGGGAAGGAAATGCGTTGAGGCCAGGCCTTAGGACCACATCTTAAAGGGAAGTATATCAATAAGTTGTTTATATCTGGTTGAATAGCTATATATATATATATATATATTTTTTTTTTAAATACACCATGGTCTTGTGTGTATATGTTGTTTGTTTTCCTTTTTAGTTCAATAAAATGAGTGTTTTTTTTTGCCTGTAATGAAGGGAAGTTTTTTTGAGAATTTGCAAGCAGTGTTACCAGAACACTCTTCATAAGTGTTGGTCACAGAGGTGGGACCCTCACATACAGTGGGGAAAATAAGTATTTGATACAATGCCAATTTTGCAAGTTTTCCCACCTACAAAGACTGGAGAGTTCTTTAATTTTTATCATAGGTACGCTTCAACCGTGAGAGACAGAATGTTAAAAAAAAAATCCAGAAAATCACATTGTATGATTTTTACATAATTAATTTGCAATTTATTTTATGAATTTAATATTTGGTATAGAAACCATATGTTTACAGTTACTGAGATCAGACGTTTCCTATAGTTTTTGACCAAGTTTGCACATACTATAGCAGGGATTTTGGCCCAGTCATTCCAACAGATATTCTCCAGATCTTTCAGGTTTCAGGGCTGTCACTGGGAAACATTGAGTTTCACCTCCCTCCAAAAATTTTCTATTGGGTTCAGGTCTGGAGACTGGCCAGGCCACTCCAGGACCTTGAAATGCTTCTCACGGAGCCACTCCTTAGTTGTCCTGGCTTTGTTTTTCAAAACATTGTCATGCTGGAAGACCCAGCCACGACCCATCTTCAGTGCTCTTAGGCTGGGTTCACATTAGCGTTCAGGATGGCTGCCTACTTCCTCCCTGAAGCTCCGCCTACTTCTGTATGCGTCCTGCATACAGAAGTAGGCGGAGTTTCAGGGAGGAAGTAGGCAGCCATCCGCAGCCCTCCTGAACGCAAATGTGAAACTAGCCTTACTTCCGCATGCGTACTGCGTACCCAATGTTAAAAATGAGTACGCAGAGACATGCGTTGTATGCTGATGCGTCCGCATGCGGCGTTTTGACGTGCCCGCCAAACGCAAGAGAATGCAACAAGTTGCGTTCGGAGGGCATGTCAAAACGCCGCATGCGGACGCATCTGCATACCCGTGTCCCTGCGTACCCATTGTTAAAGATAGGTACGCAGGACGCATGCGGAAGTAGGCGAAAAATTCAGCAGCACAACGCTGCGGACTCGAACGCTAATGTGAACCCAGCCTTACTAAGTGAAGGAGGTTGTTGGCAAAAATCTTGCGATACATGATGCCATCCATCTTCCCTTCAATACCGTGCAGTCGTTCTGTCCCCTTTGCAGAAAAGCACCCCCAAAGTATGTTTCCCCCACCATGCTTTATGGTTTGGACAGTGTTCTTAGGGTTGTACTCATCCTTTTTTCCCCTAAACACGGTGAGTGGATTTAATATCAAAAAGTTCTATTTTAGTCTCATCTGACCACATGACCTTCTCCCATGCCTCCTCTGGATCATCCAGATGGTTATTGGCGATCTTTAAATAGCCTTGAACATGTGCTGGCATGAGCAGGGGGGGACCTTGCGTGCCCTTCAGGATTTTAATCCATGACTGCGTAGTGTTTTACTACTGGTTATGTTTGAGACTGTGGTCCCAGCTCTCTTCAGGTCATTGACCAAGTTCTCCCGTGTAGTTCTGGGCTGATTCCTGACCTTTCTCAGAATCCTCCTTACCCCACTAGGCGAGATCTTGCATGGAGCCCCAGACCGAGGAAGATTAACAGTCATCTTGTGTTTCTTCCATTTTCTTATAATTGTGCCAGCAGTTGTTGCCTTCTCACCAAATTTCTTTCCTATTGTCCTGTAGCCCATCCCAGCCTTGTGCAGGTCTACAATTTTCAACCTGGTAGCCTTATACAGCTCTTTGGTTTTGGCCATGGTGGAAAGGTTGGTTTGTCTTTTATACAAGTAGTGAGTTCAAACGGGCAGTTACCGTATTTTTCAGACTAGAAGACACACTTTTTTTCCCAAAAATTTTTTGGGGAAAATGGGGGTGCGTCTTACAGTCGGAATATACTTGCAAGTAGTGTGGCGGCAGCAGGAGTCAGGCGATTCTGCGGTTGTCCGACTTTGCAGGGCAATGATCACACTCCCTTCCCAGGCTGGTGGGGCAGATTCGGTGGTGCTCTGTGGTGCTTGTGCTGTGAAATCCCGGAGGCCCCGCACATCCTTTGCTGCGATGCGGTGGCCTCTGGGAAAATGGCCGCTACATGCTCAGATTGAGATGTCCACAACGAGATCTTGTCTCCCAAGATCTTGGGACACGAGATCTCGTCTCCCAAGATCTTGGGACGAGATCTCGTTGCAGAGATCTCAATCTGAGCATGTGGTGGCCATTTTCCCAGAGGCCACCGCATCGCGGTAATGGATGTGCAAGGCCTCTGGGCTTTCACAAAATGCAACCCCCACACCACAGAGCACTGCCGAACATGCCGCACCAACCTGGGATGGGATTTCCTAGAGGCCACCGCATCACAGCAATGGATGTGTTGGGGCTCCGGGCTTTCAGAAAATGTCGGTGGAGCTCCTTACCTTTATCACTGCTGAACCTGCCCCCTCCTGGTAAGCTGAATCCGAACTGTAAGACCGACCCCCATTTGACACATTTAATTTTTTTTCCCCATTTTCCTTCTTAAAATTTGTTATCTTTCTCATGGTCCAGTCCATCTTGTAGTCCGAAAAATGCTTTACTACAGGTAATGAGTGCAGAGTAGAAGGGCTTCTTAAAGAAAAATGAACAGGTCAGTGAGAGTCAGAAGTCTTGCTGGTTGGTAAGTGATCAAATACTTATTTCATGCAATAAAATGCAATTTAATTACCGTATTTAAAAATCATGCAATGTGATTTTCTGTTTTTAATTTTTAGATTCTGTCTCTCACAGTTGAAGTGTAAAAATTACAGACCTCTCCAGTCTTTGTAGGTGGGAAAGCTTTCAAAATCAGCATACTGTTAAATACTTATTTTCCCCACTGTATCTGAAATTGCAATATTTGTTTAAGATGTACCGTAAATATTTTTTAATAAGGTAGTGTATTACATTACACTAATATTGTAATTAATGATGTATTTTCTTTTTTTCCTTTTGGTTGATTCACTTCTGTATCATTGTATAATTAAAGGGAATCTGTCCCCACATGTGACCTATCTACACTATTAATATGGGCATACTGGATATAGACTGCTGATTAGAGTGATACCTGTGTGACTCATATCAGATGCTTTGTTGCTGAGAAATTATGTTTTATCACTTTCTATTAATGACATTTTCCAGGCTCTGGCGATTATGGTGCCTGAAAAATTACTCTGCCTTCCGCGCTTCATCTCCATATATCTCCCCTGAAATCTGGCGCCTACGCATTAAGGTACTGTCACACTAGGCGAGATCGCTAGCGATATCGCTTAAGCGACAGCGATTTTATGATGCAGCAGCGACATCGTTAGCGACGTTGCTGTGTGTGACATGTAGCAGCGATGTGGCCCCTGCTGTGATGTCGCTGATCGTGCACGAACGTTCTGGGCCGTTTTTTGATCGTTGTCATCCCGCTGGTGAGCCTGAATCGCTGAGTGACACCCTTTATGAACGACGAGCGACCTCGTTGGCGACTCATGTCAGCGACGCAGGCGGGACTAGGTTTTAACGCCCCTCAGCTCCGATTGGTGGCCACATCCAGTCCTTTGTGCGTTGTTGCGAGGATACTATCGTGTGTGGGGTTTTGTGATCCTGTCAGAGTCGCTACAGCGCTTCATCTTTGCCATTTATACAAGACGTTTTTGGGATCCTGAAAAAATGAATCCGGGGCAAACGCAATAGTGGCACAGACTGGATCGCAGTAGCTGCAAAGCAGAAGGCTAGCAGGACGCAGTATGGAACGATGCTGGAAATTCGTATGAACCACTTGCGTCGTCTTTTATGACGCGGACGTCCAATCACTAAGCGAGAGCTGTGACATATGACATACAGTGACCACCAATCTGTGCTGAGGGGCGTGGAAAAGGTTGCGCTCAATCACACCTATCGAGGTCGGGATCTTTAACAATACATGCTGTGTGACAGGTCCCAACGACCGCCGAGGTCGTTATACAGATCGCTGATGTGTCGTTGATGAGATCTTCCTGTTTGGAAGCTAACTAGCGACCATATAGCGATCACACCAACGATCTCTGCCAGGTCGTGTCGTTGTCGTGATCGCTGGTGCGATCGCTTAGTGTGACAGTACCTTTACTGTTACTTTCCCTCCTCCGCAGTCTTCCTCCCTTCTATAGGCACAGGCATCAAGTGCCTTCTGCTCAGGTGCCGTTCCCGGTGCTCCCAGCGTGATTAGACGCATTTGCCGAGGACACTAGGAACGGCAGCTGCACAGAAGGCGCTTGATGTCTGTGCCTATAGAGGGCCGGAAGATGTGACTGTTGTGTGTTATTACAAAACATTCACATTTTCTATTCACACTTTGCATTTTCAGGTTTTTGTAGCCAAAAATATGACTCTAGTTTTCTATATAAAAAAAAAGCCTTTTTTTTGGAATTACGAGGACAATGAAAAGGAGCTAAATAAGCTTCTCGTGAGTCTGCCATCAATGGAGAGTAAATTAAGAACTTGAACACAGTATAAAGTTGCAGTCCTTTCACTACACAATTCTAAAACCAGAAAGCTCACTGTCCGTTTAGCTCCTAATGCTGACTGTAAACCATACGGCCACGGTGACAATTTGTCTTTAGGACGTCAGATATTCTCTAACAAGTCAAGGGTTTAGCTTGCACTACACTATCCCCACACAATGCGATCAGTAATGTCAGATGGAGGGAACATCACTGCTGCCTAATTGCTTGTATGGTAAATTGTTACTTATGATGAATCGGGCCTTTTAGGATAAATAGGATGATATCTGTTTTAAAAGCCTTTTCAAATTTGGCCCCGGGTGGTTATTCCTATATTATTTGCCTTGAGCAATATGGGCCAGTTCTCCTGCGGGAAATCATTTTACCAAAAGCATATTGTTTACTCAAGGTGGGCGGTCATTATAGAGATTGGCAGTGGAGCCGCTACCGGAGTGTTTCTTATGCCTTACCGGAAGGAATCATTTGGGTTTTTACCTAGTAAAGGGAATCTTTACGATCCATGAGCAGCCTGTATCAGGCACTCTGTATGATTTCAGGTAGATTTGACAATTAAACTGATGGTGACCAAACCATGCAGGAAACTTAGAGGACAGGTGAGTCCGCGTCAGATTCTCTGTTGTCACTGACTGACAGGTCTCCCCCTACATACACACAGGGGGAAGCCTGTCATTCCAGGGCAGCGGGCGGGGAGAAGCCACTGGGGACCCGCCTGTCTGACTAGTCTCCAGCGCTGCTCGGTCCACGGAGGAGTATGCTTTTCTCCAAAATGCTGCAGCTTTTCAGAGTCCAACATACCTGGTGGAGATCATACAGCCAGTGCCTGATGCCTGCTGCCCATGGATTGGCCATGATGTGTGAGCTGTCAGGTTCCCTTTAACCACTGTCAATAAAGGCATTTTTCACTGTACACGAATTGTATCACTTGTAGTATTTGTTGAGCAGAGTATGAACAAATTGTTTTGCTGTGCTTGCATAATGTGTTAAGCATGAAAATCGGTAACTATAAAATTACAGATGTAATTTGTGGCACGGGTTTCGGGAAACCAAAATCTGCTTGTGACTGACACATGAACGTTCTAATTATTGTATCACGTGAAATGGCATCTATTTAGATGAATAACCTTAACTTTATTTATGGATTCTGGTTTCTTAGGTTCAAGACAGTGAACAGCAGGCTATTCCTACTTAAACGGCACTGTAATTCCCCTCCCCCACCCCTCCATATAAAGGCCAGATGGCCACTTGTAAAGTATCAGGGCAGGAGGGTAGCTTGCCCAGCAGTGCTCGGGGAGATCCAGAAGACTTAGAGTTAACAGAATTGGGACCACTCTTGGAAACGGGAAGAGAAAGAAAGGGCCAGACTTCAACTTGTGTAAGTATAGATTTATGTGTAGTATCTGAATATATTGCACCTCTTACACAAAATCTTTTTGTGTCTGTAGAACGTTTTAGCGCTGCATTATATGAGGATTCAGAAATGTAAATGGCTAGATCTACAAAACCGCTTGATGCCCAACCTTGTCCTCTTTGCTACATTAGGAGAAACAGGCTATAGTATTTGAAGTGGTTTTGGGGATACCAGCACTTCAAATCTTATCTTAAAGGAACCTGTGACCAGCCAGACAATTACTATACAGATGCCATTGCAGTAGAAATGTAGTACTACATCAGAGCTAGTCGTATGGATGGCTTCATTCCGCTACAGCACCTTAAGCCCCACAAAGTCATGTTATCAGGATTTCCATAATATTGCACAGGTGATGGAATCATCATCATCATCATCATCATCATCATCATCTGAGGAAATCCTGAAAACATGACCTATTTGTGGGTCTTGATGACTAGAGTTGGGGAACATGTCGCTAAAGCAAGAAGATATCTTCTTAAGGCGTATGCGAAAAGGGTTGGTGTAAAATTACGAGCCACAAAAACCTATTGAAGTAGAAAGCTGACCAACTGAACTGAATGTCTACAAGCACAGAATAGTCCAAAAATGAAACATATCAATGATACTTGGAGCCATGTAATGACATAAGCCTTGATTTCGCTTTAGGGAAATGAAAACCAAACAGCAAAAGGGTCTCAAGAAGAAGAAGAGGAAGAGGAGGTTAGAGTACTGACTCTACCACTTCAAGCACATCATGCCATGGAGAAAATGGAAGAGTTTGTTTATAAGGTGAGGAAATGGATCGTTCTCTGATGTTTATATATAACAGAGTAAGATCTGACACCAGTATCTAAAGACCTTTTTAGGAGGACAAGACACTTCATTCACGTAAGAGGACTGGCCAGAACTTACAACATTATGGGTGGTGCTTCAATTGTAAGATAACACGGCATGCACACTTTTTTTTTGGTAGAAGGAATAAGTGACTACCTTTAATTCAACAGTCAGGTGAAGCAGTCATTGCGGGTTGCGAATGAAGGCGGTATGTACAAGGCGACGATTGTTTTGTGCTGTGACATTTCAAATGAGAAAACAATTTTACTGCATTTAGGTTTATTCCTGTCTTATTTAGAAAGGTATTCTCAAGTTGTCTCTTGAACCGCTCACATCTCTGCAGTCTCCTGCTTTTTTGTTGCTAGGAGGACAAACACTCCTTTTTGAGTGACATTTCTGGTCAGGCGTTTCATCCTGCTACAGCACACTAACAGGTAACAGTCTTCATATAGAACACAGCCTTTGAACAATCACACAGCTCCAGAAAGTGAGAGCTGTGATTAGAAGAACTGCTCTGGAAACTGATGGGCTGAACAGGTCACAGGTTCAACTAAACAAGATCTCTTACAGCAAGAGAATGAAAGCAGATAGAAAAAGCTAGTCAATTGAAAATTTGCCTGTTTCATGCTGTCTAACTAAAGCAGTTTAATAACATGAGAATGCCCCTTTAAGACTTCTCTAAAGTGGTGCTTTAAACATTTGCAAGCTTTTACCTAGGGTTTGGTTTACACCTACTTTAATTGAAGTTTTGGTTATAGAAGATTGTAATTCAGAACATCAGTAACTTATAAAGTGTCACACCTATTGGAACAATTTATAACAAGTACAGAAATAACTGCTTGTGACATTTTGCCTTTTAATAACACCTTTGTAAAATATATGGCAAGCCTGCCCAATGTTAGCAGACAGGATTATTCCCGATTTTACATCAGCATACTGCATGACATGATAATGTGTCATCTTATGTGAAGTATACCGTATATTTTGACACTCTGCATAATATACACATGTATAATGTATGTCATTACACTTCTCTTCCTTGGTGTATGTGCACACGTTGAATATTTGCAGCAGAAATTTCTGCACCAGAAGCATTGCAGTTTACAAGACCAGCAAAATGGGTGAGATTTCTGAAAGCTCATGCAAACGCTGCTTGTTTTTTCCTTGCAGATTTGCAGCAATTTCACATCTGCAGTATGCCAGTTCTTACAGCTGTTTTGCTGCGTTTTTCACTCATTTAAATGAATGGAGGAAAAATACATCAAAAAGACTCGGATTGTCTTCATTTTTCCTTCTGAGAGATGAGTTCTTGGTGCATAAATCTCTTCTGCAAGTACCATACTCAATGTGTTCACATTCCCTTAGGCTAAGTTCACATTTGTGTATATGTGCACAGCGTATCATCTGCAAACGCATGTTTACGCAGCGTTTTTTATCCGCATCATCTTACACATGACGCACAAAAAAAAGCGCTGCGTGTATGCGTTTTTGCATGCGTTTGCGTTGTTTATGCGCATGCGTTCGATATTTCCAGGTTCTGTAATCAGTTCCTGGACATGCACAGTCTGAAGTTTGCATGTGTATCGAACGCATCCATGTGCATGTCCTTGCGTACCAATGCGTTCCCATAGACAGTAATGCTGTTTTTTTACGCACTCATCCGCATCCGCATGACTGCACATATTTGACGGATTTTTGACGCTTCAAAAAATGCAACATGTTGCGTTCGCCGGACACCACTGCGAAACGACGCATGCGTATGCAAACGCATGTCCCTGCTTACACGATGTTAAAAATACAGTATGTATGCATGCGGATATATGTGGATCAAACGCTGCGCGTACAGACGAAATGTGAAACCAGCCTTATACTGCCACATGATTGTGAATGTGTGGCAGTATTTAGCTCTGATAATCGTGCCCCTCAGTTGACAAGAAAGCATATTTTACACTTATAGCACTTAACTATACGCAAACTCATAGAAAAAGAACTAAGGTTTTGGCTTCTTCAATGTTTTTATTTTTTTGCGAAGTGGGAATTTAGCAATATATGTGTCATATTTATTCATTTGGTCTTTTTTGAACATTGTAAAATCTTCGCTCAGTGATGGGCATATTATTGAAACACTGTTGCTTCCTGTACTTCTTTTAGAGTTACAACAGCAGGGTATGTGTGCTTCATTGCAGTTAACATGAATAGGAGTCAGTTGATGGGAAAATGTCTTGCAGACCCTTCCCTAACAGAGAGGGGAATGAGTGCAGAGCCCTAACAGTGTCTGTATTGCAGCTATTCTACCTTATCTAGGCTTCCCGCAGTACAAGAAAGCTGTTAATAACGTACCCACCTGCTAATGTTAATGATTTAACTCCGCTCATTATATACCTATATATACAGCAAGCTGTCGGGTGAACTACAGAGAATAAGAAGCATCATCTGATTGTGACTGCTTCATTGGCTAGTTTGAAAACTGTTTAGTAACATAAAGCACTGCAACATATTTACAATAAAAACCTAAATTATATTTTTAATAGTGTTATTCCCACAATAGCATTATTTTTCACAAAGCACTGAAAGTGTTATTGTCATATAAGGACTAGGCCCAACGTAACTTTACCTTCTTGTACCTATATGTCTTGCATTAATTTCCTTCTACTCCTCTGTGCATCCAGTGTCACATAGCTGAATGGGTGTTCCTATTTTTAGGTTATGTTCACACAGGAATCCCTTCAGAGATTGCTCCTTTTTTATGGCGTTTTGTAAACCTGCATCATGTTTTTTTTTTTAAAGGGGTGTTCTAAAGCTATTAAATTTCTGTAATTATTTATCACAAAAATAAGCAAGTTTGCGATTGACTTGCTTTTTGTTTCTGATGTCATTCTTGTGCAGTGAACTCTTTTATCTTTCATAGTATATTGCTTGTTTCCATGGAGCTCAGCCTCCAGTCCAGCTTTGAGTGCAGTAGATAAATTCATGGAGTATTTAACTCTTAACATCCCGGTCAGCACTTTCCAGCCCACTGATTTGTATGCAGCAGTTAGCTGCTTACCCCCCTCCCCTTCACTTCTTTCTTTCTCATCTTCTGAAGAGATGCAGTTATCAATCACTAGCCTGCAGCTTTCAGAGCAGGTCTGCTAATATGGGCCTGTCTGCTGTAGCTGTGCTTGTTCAAATGTCCTGTTATCTCTATGTGAACACAGTCATAGCTGTATATATACTCCAGAACAACCACTGACAGCTGGATGTGTTAAATTAGAACTTTTGCTGAGATTTGTAGTTCTACTAATGCCAGTTTTACAATTCACTATTTCTTTCTAGAGTAGTTTTTGGGTCGTTTCAGTGGTGTTTCCTAGGCATGCTTTTAAGTTCATTAACCAATAAAGAAAATACAAGCTTTTATTTATTTATTTATTTTTTTAAGCCAAAATATATAGACTCCTGGGCGTCTTTTAAGAGACCTTCAAAAGCCTGAATATATGAACAGCAAGTCGTTTTCTGTCATTTTATTTAGTGGACTCGCTTAAACATGTGCTGAAAAAAACAGTGTGAACATACCCTTACACTGCAGAAACTACGTTTCCCAACGGCACCTACTTCTTCTCTTTCCCCTTACTTTACTGGGGTATCCGATCTAGCCCCCTCTTGAGTTATCATCAGGCTAATCTAGGTGTAGAATTCATCTTGTTTTTCTGCACATGCTCCACTCCTGTAAAGAACCCTGCCTGGCTGATTTAATTTTCTGTATAAGTCAATAAGTACATCTGCACCCTCTCATATAATTAGATTAGAAAAGAACAACTGATGCCACAAGTAGCTGTGCACATACATAATCGATGTGGTTCGTGGTGATTTGTATGTATTTTTTCCATATACATTTATTTTATAGAAGTCTTAATATACATTGTTTTATTTTATAGACTTATTTCAGCTGCAGATGGAAGGGAGGGAGACACAGTAATTCATTACTGATGGGTAGGCGGAGCCCCAGATCAGGATGACACCTCAGATCAAAAGCGTGTTGACTGGCTGGCTCCTCCAGCTCGGGCTCCTCCTACTCAGCTCCTTCAGTCTAAGATTTGAGGTCCCAGAGGATGGTCGCTGCTAATGCAGCTCCTCAGAAGATTTTATTATTTTATATCGGACAAGAGACTTGGATCACTAGTTGGTCTAGAGGTCTCAGGGGTACCAGCGCTGCTGTACCCCAACCTCTCCCTTGGCGGATCTGTATTTACACTATAGTCCCTGCAGAATCTTGCCAGCCCTGGGGGATGAGGATGGCTTCCCTGGCGGGGACGCAAACCACACGTGCGGTCACTGCGTTCCTCGCCCTGGGGGAAAGCATGGGCACAAGCGCCACAAATCCTGAGGGTTCCCTGTGGCGCTAAGCTGGTGAGTACTCCACATTCCTTTTTTATAATGTGTGTAGTACTTAAGCGACTGCTGTGGCAGCGCTATTACATGTACCACTATGTGCTTTAACGACTGCGGTGGCAGCGTTATTACATGTATTCACTGTGATTATGGCAGTGTGCCTTAACGACTGCGGTGGCAGCGTTATTACATGTATTCACTGTGTGTTATCAGTGTGCCTTAACGACTGCGGTGGCAGCGTTATTACATGTATTCACTGTGTGTTATCAGTGTGCCTTAACGACTGCGGTGGCAGCGTTATTACATGTATTCACTGTGTGTTATCAGTGTGCCTTAACGACTGCGGTGGCAGCGTTATTACATGTATTCACTGTGATTATGGCAGTGTGCCTTAACGACTGCGGTGGCAGCGTTATTACATGTATTCACTGTGTTATCAGTGTGCCTTAACGACTGCGGTGGCAGCGTTATTACATGTATTCACTGTGTGTTATCAGTGTGCCTTAACGACTGCGGTGGCAGCGTTATTACATGTATTCACTGTGTGTTATCAGTGTGCCTTAACGACTGCGGTGGCAGCGTTATTACATGTATTCACTGTGTGTTATCAGTGTGCCTTAACGACTGCGGTGGCAGCGTTATTACATGTATTCACTGTGTTATCAGTGTGCCTTAACGACTGCGGTGGCAGCGTTATTACATGTATTCACTGTGTGTTATCAGTGTGCCTTAACGACTGCGGTGGCAGCGTTATTACATGTATTCACTGTGTTTATCAGTGTGCCTTAACGACTGCGGTGGCAGCGTTATTACATGTATTCACTGTGTGTTATCAGTGTGCCTTAACGACTGCGGTGGCAGCGTTATTACATGTATTCACTGTGTGTATCAGTGTGCCTTAACGACTGCGGTGGCAGCGTTATTACATGTATTCACTGTGTTTATCAGTGTGCCTTAACGACTGCGGTGGCAGCGTTATTACATGTATTCACTGTGTGTTATCAGTGTGCCTTAACGACTGCGGTGGCAGCGTTATTACATGTATTCACTGTGATTATCAGTGTGCCTTAACGACTGCGGTGGCAGCGTTATTACATGTATTCACTGTGTGTTATCAGTGTGCCTTAACGACTGCGGTGGCAGCGTTATTACATGTATTCACTGTGTTATCAGTGTGCCTTAACGACTGCGGTGGCAGCGTTATTACATGTATTCACTGTGTGTTATCAGTGTGCCTTAACGACTGCGGTGGCAGCGTTATTACATGTATTCACTGTGTTATCAGTGTGCCTTAACGACTGCGGTGGCAGCGTTATTACATGTATTCACTGTGTGTTATCAGTGTGCCTTAACGACTGCGGTGGCAGCGTTATTACATGTATTCACTGTGTGTTATCAGTGTGCCTTAACGACTGCGGTGGCAGCGTTATTACATGTATTCACTGTGTTTATCAGTGTGCCTTAACGACTGCGGTGGCAGCGTTATTACATGTATTCACTGTGTTATCAGTGTGCCTTAACGACTGCGGTGGCAGCGTTATTACATGTATTCACTGTGTTATCAGTGTGCCTTAACGACTGCGGTGGCAGCGTTATTACATGTATTCACTGTGTGTTATCAGTGTGCCTTAACGACTGCGGTGGCAGCGTTATTACATGTATTCACTGTGTGTTATCAGTGTGCCTTAACGACTGCGGTGGCAGCGTTATTACATGTATTCACTGTGTTATCAGTGTGCCTTAACGACTGGTGGCAGGTTATACATGATCAGTGCAGTGGCCTTAGACTGTACGTTATACATGTTACTGTGGTTCAGGTTTAACATGTGCAGTTATTACATGTTTCACTGTGTTGCAGGTGCTTAAGATCGTGGGTTATCATGTATTCACGGGTACAGGGTTACGATCGTGGTTATCATGTTTCACTGTGTTCAGGTTTAAGATGCGGTGGCAGGTTTACATGTTTCACGTGTTATGCATGTGCTTACATGCGTGCGCGTTATTCATGTTCAGGTTATCATGTTTCACTGGTGGAGCGTTATACTGTTCAGGTTACAGTTCCTTGTCGTGCGCTTTAAGATCCTGTGTTATCATGTCTACGTGGTGGGGTTTTACGATCTGTGGTTATCATGTAACACTGGGTGGCACGTTTACATGTTCACGTATTACATGTTTCACTGGTGGCAGGTCTTACAGATCCGTGTGTCAGGTGTTAAGATGGTCAGGTTATCATGTTTCACGATTGGCAGTGTGCTTAAGACGGGTGGCCTTATACATGTTCACTTTGTTTCATGTGCTTAACGGGGTGCGCTTATACTGTTCACTGTGTTATGTGCCTTAACGACTGCGGTGGCAGCGTTATTACATGTATTCACTGTGTTTATCAGTGTGCCTAACGACTGCGGTGGCAGCGTTATTACATGTATTCACTGTGTGTTATCAGTGTGCCTTAACGACTGCGGTGGCAGCGTTATTACATGTATTCACTGTGTTATCAGTGTGCCTTAACGACTGCGGTGGCAGCGTTATTACAGTATTCACTGTGTGTTATCAGTGTGCCTTAACGACTGCGGTGGCAGCGTTATTACATGTATTCACTGTGTGTTATCAGTGTGCCTTAACGACTGCGGGGCAGCGTTATTACATGTATTCACTGTGTTATCAGTGTGCTTAACGACTGGGTGGCATTATTACATGTATTCATGTGCTTATCAGTGTGCCTTAACGATTCACGTTATTACATGTCCTTGGTTTCGTGTCCTTAACGATCGGCGGTTATTCATGTCCTTGATCGTGGCTTAACATGGTGCAGGTATTATGTTTCAGTGTGTTATCAGGGCTACGTTTCAGTTTTACAGTTATTCACTGTGTGTTACATGTGCCTTACGATCGTGGTACGTGTTACATGTATTCACTGGGGTGGCAGGTTTACAGATCGTGGTACGTTTTCATGTATCACTGTGTGTTACAGTGTCCTTAACGACTGCGTGCAGCGTTATTACATGTCTTACTGGTGTTAGCGTTGCCTTACGATGCGGTGCAGCGTTATTCATGTATTCACTGTTGTTATCAGTGTGCCTTAACGCGGTGACTGGTTGATTACTGATTTACTGTGTATTCATGTGCCTAACGACTGCGGTGGCAGCGTTATTACATGTATTCACTGTTGTTATCAGTGCTTAACGACTGCGGTGGCAGCGTTATTACATGTTCACTGTGTGTATCAGTGTGCCTTAACGACTGCGGTGGCAGCGTTATTACTGTATTCACTGTGATTATCAGTGTGCCTTAACGACTGCGGTGGCAGCGTTATTACATGTATTCACTGTTGTATCAGTGTGCCTTAACGACTGCGGTGGCAGCGTTATTACATGTATTCACTGTGTTATCAGTGTGCCTTAACGACTGCGGTGGCAGCGTTATTAAGTATTCACTGTGTGTTATCAGTGTGCCTTAACGACTGCGGTGGCAGCGTTATTACATGTATTCACTGTGTGTTATCAGTGTGCCTTAACGACTGCGGTGGCAGCGTTATTACATGTATTCACTGTGTTATGCGTGTGCCTTAACGACTGCGGTGGCAGCGTTATTACATGTATTCACTGTGATTATGGCAGTGCCTTAACGACTGCGGTGGCAGCGTTATTACATGTATTCACTGTGTGTTATCAGTGTGCCTTAACGACTGCGTGTTATGCGTTATTCATGGTTACTGTGTGTTATCGTGTGCCTTAACATGCGTTGGCAGCGTTATTACATGTATTACTGTGTGTATCAGTGTGCCTTAACGACTGCGGTGGCAGCGTTATTACATGTATTCACTGTGTGTTTCAGTGGCCTTAACGACTGCTGGTGCAGCGTTATTACATGTATCACGTGGTTATCAGTGTGCCTTAACGACTGCGGTGGCAGCGTATTACATGTATTCACTGTGTGTTATCAGTGTGCTTAACGACTGCGGTGGCGCGTTATTAATGTATTCACTGTGTGTTATCAGTGTGCCTTAACGACTGCGGTGGCAGCGTTATTACATGTATTCACTGTGATTATGTCAGTGTGCCTTAACGACTGCGGTGGCAGCGTTATTACATGTATTCACTGTGTTATCAGTGTGCCTTAACGACTGCGGTGGCAGCGTTATTACATGTATTCACTGTGTTATGCAGTGTGCCTTAACGACGGTGGCAGCGTTATTACATGTATTCACTGTGTGTTTCAGTGTGCCTTAACGACTGCGGTGGCAGCGTTATTACATGTATTCACTGTGTGTTATCAGTGTGCTTAACGACTGCGGTGGCAGCGTTATTACATGTATTCACTTGATTATGCAGTGTGCCTTAAACGACTGCGGTGGCAGCGTTATTACATGTATCACTGTGTTATCGGTGCCTTAACGACTGCGGTGGCAGCGTTATACATGTATTCACTGTGTGTTATCAGTGTGCCTTAACGACTGCGGTGGCAGCGTTATTACATGTATTCACTGTGATTATGGCAGTGTGCCTTAACGACTGCGGTGGCAGCGTTATTACATGTATTCACTGTGTGTTATCAGTGTGCCTTAACGACTGCGGTGGCAGCGTTATTACATGTATTCACTGTGATTATGGCAGTGTGCCTTAACGACTGCGGTGGCAGCGTTATTACATGTATTCACTGTGATTATGGCAGTGTGCCTTAACGACTGCGGTGGCAGCGTTATTACATGTATTCACTGTGTGTTATCAGTGTGCCTTAACGACTGTGGTGGCAGCGTTATTACATGTATTCACTGTGTTATCAGTGTGCCTTAACGACTGCGGTGGCAGCGTTATTACATGTATTCACTGTGTGTTATCAGTGTGCCTTAACGACTGCGGTGGCAGCGTTATTACATGTATTCACTGTGTGTTATCAGTGTGCCTTAACGACTGCGGTGGCAGCGTTATTACATGTATTCACTGTGATTATGGCAGTGTGCCTTAACGACTGCGGTGGCAGCGTTATTACATGTATTCACTGTGATTATGGCAGTGTGCCTTAACGACTGCGGTGGCAGCGTTATTACATGTATTCACTGTGTGTTATCAGTGTGCCTTAACGACTGCGGTGGCAGCGTTATTACATGTATTCACTGTGTGTTATTCAGTGTGCCTTAACGACTGCGGTGGCAGCGTTATTACATGTATTCACTGTGATTATGTCAGTGTGCCTTAACGACTGCGGTGGCAGCGTTATTACATGTATTCACTGTGTGTTATCAGTGTGCCTTAACGACTGCGGTGGCAGCGTTATTACATGTATTCACTGTGTGTTATCAGTGTGCCTTAACGACTGCGGTGGCAGCGTTATTACATGTATTCACTGTGTGTTATCAGTGTGCCTTAACGACTGCGGTGGCAGCGTTATTACATGTATTCACTGTGATTATGTCAGTGTGCCTTAACGACTGCGGTGGCAGCGTTATTACATGTATTCACTGTGTGTTATCAGTGTGCCTTAACGACTGCGGTGGCAGCGTTATTACATGTATTCACTGTGTGTTATCAGTGTGCCTTAACGACTGCGGTGGCAGCGTTATTACATGTATTCACTGTGATTATGGCAGTGTGCCTTAACGACTGCGGTGGCAGCGTTATTACATGTATTCACTGTGATTATGTCAGTGTGCCTTAACGACTGCGGTGGCAGCGTTATTACATGTATTCACTGTGTGTTATCAGTGTGCCTTAACGACTGCGGTGGCAGCGTTATTACATGTATTCACTGTGTGTTATCAGTGTGCCTTAACGACTGCGGTGGCAGCGTTATTACATGTATTCACTGTGTGTTATCAGTGTGCCTTAACGACTGCGGTGGCAGCGTTATTACATGTGTTCACTGTGTGTTATCAGTGTGCCTTAACGACTGCGGTGGCAGCGTTATTACATGTATTCACTGTGTGTTATCAGTGTGCCTTAACGACTGCGGTGGCAGCGTTATTACATGTATTCACTGTGTGTTATCAGTGTGCCTTAACGACTGCGGTGGCAGCGTTATTACATGTATTCACTGTGTGTTATCAGTGTGCCTTAACGACTGCGGTGGCAGCGTTATTACATGTATTCACTGTGTGTTATCAGTGTGCCTTAACGACTGCGGTGGCAGCGTTATTACATGTATTCACTGTGTGTTATCAGTGTGCCTTAACGACTGCGGTGGCAGCGTTATTACATGTATTCACTGTGATTATGGCAGTGTGCCTTAACGACTGCGGTGGCAGCGTTATTACATGTATTCACTGTGTGTTATCAGTGTGCCTTAACGACTGCGGTGGCAGCGTTATTACATGTATTCACTGTGATTATGGCAGTGTGCCTTAACGACTGCGGTGGCAGCGTTATTACATGTATTCACTGTGTGTTATCAGTGTGCCTTAACGACTGCGGTGGCAGCGTTATTACATGTATTCACTGTGTGTTATCAGTGTGCCTTAACGACTGCGGTGGCAGCGTTATTACATGTATTCACTGTGTGTTATCAGTGTGCCTTAACGACTGCGGTGGCAGCGTTATTACATGTATTCACTGTGTGTTATCAGTGTGCCTTAACGACTGCGGTGGCAGCGTTATTACATGTGTTCACTGTAATTATGATCAGTGTGCATTCAACGGTCGCGGCGGCGACCGCCGGTACATGTATTCAGTCACGGTGAGGAGAGAGGAGTTCCCGCTTTTTTATTTGAATTTTCGCGGCACTCTGAGCGCGCGCTTTCTGAGCAGTCTCCATTTCCTGCATCTTCTACATGGAGACACAGCGCGGCGGCCATTATTAATGCAGGAGCTGGAAGCTCCTCGGGGTCATCGCTCTCCCTTTCCTCCCGGCAGCTATTACCAGCAGGGTGAGTCGCTTCTGCGGAAGCTTAACCCCTTCAACTGCAGGGCGCCTTCCTGATTTTATTCCCTATCTGCGGCTGTGCCGCATATATCTGGGAGCGCAGGGCGTCTTTTTTGAGCCAGTTCCTGCAATACGCCTCCGTCCAGCAGAGGCTATGGGAGGCTGCGGTATTAACCCCTTGGAAGGCGGTTAACCCTTGTTTTGAAGGGTCAGCTGGTGTAGCTCATGCTGTAAGAGCTTTAACCCTTCAGCTATATGAGAAACAGTTATTGACAGTTTTTAACCCGTCATATACTGTGAGGAGCGTCCAAATGCTTGTGATTGACGTTTCCATAACGTCTGCGCTTCAGATGCTCTATCCAGCACCTACACCTGTACTACAGATGGTGACTGACGCCTGCGCTATGTATTCGCTATGTCCTTCGGATGTGCTGTGTCCTGCGCCTGCGCTACGGATATGTTGTGTCCTGCGCCTACGCTACAGTACGATTTTTCTGTTTAGTGTGGCATAGCTGTCCTGCAGCTGCGACCTTATAAGAGGCGCCTGAGATTCGCACACCCTTTTTCATTATCAAGGTTGTGGGGAGTCTGCTACTTTAACCCCTTATTAGGCAGTTAACTCTTAATGGGAGACAGCTGGGGTAGCTCTCTCTTTAGAGCTTTAACCCTTCAGCTTTTGTTTTTTATTTAAGAACTGCTCTAGTTACTGACAGGTTTAGCCTGCCATATACTATGCAAGGGCATGTCAGAGACCCTCTCCCAGATCCGCTACGGACCAGCCTCGCGTATCTGACACGCAGACCTCGACTCATGCACGGTCGGAGGTTCCAGTGGTGTCAAAATGGAGGCCTTCACTGGTTTCTATTGATGGCCTGTCTGACCTTTTCGGTTATGGAGTGTCAGCTAGATCCTCTCAAGGAAGCGACACAAAATCGGTGCCTTCTTTTTCGCTTAGCGAAGAAGTCCGATTCGGACAAGGAGGTTCGGCAGGGACTCCCTGCCTCTCTCATGGGCCGTACTAAAATTTCTGTGGAAGCCATGTGGACGTTACAGTTACCGGAGGAGGTAACTAGTCGTCCTGGTAAGTCGGCCCGGATGTTGCAAGGGTCGCATGGGTCGCGACGACCTTACAAACTGTATCCGTTTTTTCTACGGAGTTGTTTGTTAATTGGACCCCTTCTCCTGAAGTGAATGTTCCTTCATTCCAGCTTAGCAAATCTTCCTGGTAAAAGGGAAGGCGAGTCTGCAGGACACGCTGGACAGAAAAACGGAGACGGCAACAATTTCCATCTGCGAGGCCGTGGACATAGATTCGGTATTAAGGATCTAGGTGTACTTAGTTCCCCTGAGCCGGTTGGACCGTCTAAGGACAGCGAGGCAAGTTTGGATCCCCTCTATCGAGGTAGATGGGCTTTTCTAGTTGAAGGATAATGCGTCACTGCTATCCAGGGCGCAATCCTCGGCAGTTACAGTCAGAAGAGCACTGTAACTTGGATGGAACGCGGTTTTCCAACAAGGTTTGCTATCTTTAGCTTAGAAAGTGGTCAGCTATTTGACTGACCTCACGGAGCTGATTGCCAAGGCAAAGGCAAAAGAAACAGCTTTACCGTAGCGCAGAGCTGTGACTTCTGCGTCTGGCAGGACTAGTGCCGATAGTTATTGGCAGTCCCTTTCGGTTCAAGGGATGATCTGGCCAACCCTCTGGGGGTTTGTCGTCTCTCTCTCTCTCTTTTCAAAAAAAAAAAATCCGCCAAGGCGGACTGACATCTGACATTCCGTCAGAGCCAAGCATGAAGTCGCTTCGCTCCGTTATGGCAGCCCTGTCGCAGATCGATTCTTTGGTCAATCGACATTCGCGACGCTTATTGGCATGTTCCCGTCGGAAGTGCTCATCAGTGCTTCCTTCGTTTTTGCCATAGAATCAACCATTACCAGGTTGTGGCTCGGCCATTCGGCTTGGCCTTAACGTCCAGAATTTTTACAACGATTCTGGCGCCTAAATCTGTCATGTGTGCATTGCCACGAAGATCGTCGCGGTTGCACATTTTGACTTCTCACAGCTGAGCTGCTGTTTCTTTGTGTTTGGCAGCTAGGGAGTTAATTCTGTCTGTGCTCGGTGCTGGGACTGGGTGCAGTTTCTCCCGGCTGCAATTGATTATTTGTTGATTGGTTTCCTTTAAATTCCTGGTTGTCTGCTTGGGGAGTTGCCAGTGAAACCTTCATGCAGACCACAGATAGGAATGAATCTGTATAGACTTTAGTTGTGAGCTCCTTAGTTGTTCTAAGCTCAACTTGGTTAGAGTTTATTTCCCAGACCATTTATGTTCCTTTGGTGTTTGAGTGTGTATGCAAGCGAGTGTTATCCTGTCTGTCTTATATGTCTATTCTGTGTATTTAGCTAAGATCAGCCCATATCCCTTTGGTGGTAGTCAGGATCCTTCTTAGGACTGATTACAGGGTTCAGGGTTGATAGGAGACAGGGTTAGGTTGGTGACTTGGACCTCTGAACCATTATCAGTACCTCCAAGTTGAGGGATTAGTTAGGACCCCAGTTTAGGGTCAGGTTAGATCCCGGTCCACCTCTTTCCTGTTTCAGCTCATCAAGTCCTCAAGATTAACCCTGGGTTCAGCAGATATCGTGTCAGGTAAATCTATTCTATACTTACATGCTGATGTTGCTATACTAGTTGTTGTATAGAGTGTTGTTCCTGTATTAATAGTTTACTGACATTGTATACATATCATTAGACAGCGTGACAATCTCATGGCAATTCTTCAAAGACGGGGACTTACGATTCGTCCCTATTTGGACGACCTTTCGATTGTGGCCTCAAAGGAGAAGTCGTCTCTGGAATCGTCGCAGGCAATCCTGTTTTTTGAGGATGCTTTTCGACACGGTACGGGCGGTGTTGTCCCTACCTCCAGACAAGCAGGCATGTCTGCTCCAACATGTACAGATTATGAAGGCTGCGACAGCAATGTCCCTTCGGAAGGTATGCGCCTTCTGGGTTTGATGGTGGCGTCCATGGAGCACCTCCGTTTGCCCAATTTCATTCCAGAGCTCTCCACAGGCTCATTCTGAGTCGTTGGAATCGGTCGCAATCACTGGATTGCAGTGTCACCATTTCTCGCGGGGTGCGAGAATCCCTAGGATGGTGGTCACGTCCAGGAGCGTTATTCCTGGGAAAGTCTTTCTCCCTCCGAAGTGGTCGGTCATAACCACCAATGCCAGCCTGACGGGCTGGGGGGGTGTCTGGAACGATCTTCGGATCCAGGGAGTATGGTTATCGGAAGAGTCGGTTCTACCGATCAACATCCTGGAATTGAGGGCAAAATTTTTTCTTTGCCTCCAACACTGGACGGTCTCCTTGAGCGGTATGCCAGTCCGAGTGCGGACAGACAACGCGACGGCGGTCGCGTATATCAACCACCAAGGCGGGACGAGGAGTTCCCATGCTGGAGGTGTCTCGGATACTGATTTGGGCCGAGACCAGGGTTCCAGCCATCTCTGCAATTCACTTTCCAGGAGTCCAGAATACCACGGCGGACTTCCTCGGTCGCGAAAAGATGGTTCCCGGAGAATGGGGTTTTCATCCGACAATTTTTTTGCACTGCTGTGCTTCCGTTGGTGAACTCACCAAGTGGACTTGATGGGGTCCAGGTTTAATACCAAATTACCGACCTTCGTGTTCAGGTACAAGGACACGAAGGCTGTGGCGGTAGACGCTCTGGTGGATCCGTGGGACCATTTCGAGCTAGTCTATGTTTTTCCGCCGATATCTTTACTTTCTCTGGTGCTGCGTCGGTTCAGACTGGAGAGAATTCCGGCTATTTTGATAGCTCAGATTGGCCAAGGAGGACGTGGTTCTCGACACTAGTGTCGCTTTTGGCGGCGCCGCCATTTCCACTTCCTCTGCGCCCGGTCCTGTTAACCCAGGGACTCACTCGTTATCCGGACTTGAAGTCTCTGCGTTTGACGGAGTAGCTCTTGAGACCGAAATGTTAACCCGTAGAGGTTTTTCAGCCAGAAGTCCGGCTACTACTACTAGGATTTACCACTAAACTTGGGAAACCTTCTTTTCGTGGTGTTCGGGATCTTCACGGAACCCGAGAAAGTTTTCCATTCCCAATCTGTTGTTTTTTCTACAGCATGGGTTAGACAAGGGTTTGACAGCACCCTGAAAGGTCAGGTTTTCTGCTCTGTCCTTATTATTTCGGAGGGCTATTGCCTCGCGTAGGGACGTGCTTTCCCTTTTCCGCGGTATAGCTCGTAAGTTTCCGCCGCGGAAGGCACCAGTGTCTTCTTGGCGGCTCAACCTTGTTTTTGGAGGCTCTTCAGCCTAAACCATTTTGAGCCTATGGATTCTGCTAGCCTTTCTTTACTTTCTTGGAAGGTGGCCTTCCTAGTAGCGGTCGCCTCTTGAGGAGAGTTTTTCTGAGTTGGCAGCTCTTTCTTGCTGCCTCCTTTTTCTGGAGTTTTTTTTTCCGGATCGGGTAGTGCTTCGCACACGGGGTGATTTTCTATCTAAGTAGTGTCACAATTTCATGTTAACCAGGATATTGTGTTGCCTTCACTCTGTTCGGATCCGAAGAATGCGAAAGAGCGAGCTTTACACACTTTGGATTTAGTGCGGGCCTTGAATTTTTATCTATCTATTATTCAAGGTTTTCGTAAGACGGACTCCCTGTTTGTGGTTCCAGCAGGTCGTCGGCGTGGTCAACGAGCCTCCAAGGATTCTATAGCTCGTTGGATCCGGTCAGCTGTTCTGGAAGCTTACCGTATTGGGGGTGAATCTTGCCGATTAAGGTTCGAGCCCATCCCACGAGAGCTGTGGCTTCATCGTGGGCTTTTCATCAAGGTGCCTCAGCAGTGCAGCTCTGCCGGGAGGCAACTTGGCGCTCTGTCCACACGTTTACAAAGTTTTTATAAAGTGGACGCCAGTGCTTCCGCTGATGCAGCCCTCGGACGTAGGGTCCTGCAGGCAGCTGTAGTTTAAAGTTTCTAGATGAACTTGTGTTTAGCGCTGGTTGCGCTTCCTTGTTAAGGTTGTTGGGTTTCTGCCTTTGTTGGTTTGTCCCACCCTTATTTTTGAACTGCTTTGGGACGTCCCATCAGTAATGAATTACTGTGTCTCCCTCCCTTCCATCTGCAGCTGAAAGACGGATTTTGGTAAGAACTTACCTGTAAAATCCTTTTCAGCGAAGGAAGGGAGGGAGACACAGATCCCGCCCAAGGCAGAAGTGTGTTGATGTTTTCAGATGCAGCGCGACTCTTATCTGATAGCGATTATCTGGGCTGAGGTCAGCGCGCTAAGGCTCTGTTCCAGCATCGCCAGCTCATCGCAGTAGTCAGGTTCAGTGAGTAGTACCTGGAACTCTGTGGTTTTTGGCTTACTTTGCATGCATAACCTGTATTCTTGTGTTTTTCTCTGAAGTTCCTTCAGAAGGGGTTATGTTGCTCCTCTGGTGATCTTGGTTCTTCCTTAAAGCTTTGGTACGACTGAAGGAGCTGAGTAGGAGGAGCCCGAGCTGGAGGAGCCAGCCAGTCAACACGCTTTTGATCTGAGGTGTCATCCTGATCTGGGGCTCCGCCTACCCATCAGTAATGAATTACTGTGTCTCCCTCCCTTCCTTCGCTGAAAAGGATTTTACAGGTAAGTTCTTACCAAAATCCGTCTTTTTGTGAATAGTCAAATATTTAGCCTCGCCAAACCATTCCTGTTTTCCTTGAGCTGCCATTTTGATGCACTTTATACATTAGTGTATTATAAGTTACTTTATATTATCTTGGAGGTTATTTAATTCTAAAGTGCAGTGGTGAATAGGAAAGAAAATTTCTTCTTCGTTTTTTAAATGATTTTATCTCCTGCATGTAGATTAGTGAATCTGCAGTGTGGTTTTTCATCACTAGCTGGTTTCTACTCTCCTTCACTCCACCTGAACAGAGCTTGGAATTACTTGGCAGCACAGACCTGTGTTGTTGCTTTCCTTTGAGAGGTCAGCAATGTGAAACTAAGTGTTGTATCTTCTGTCATATGCATCAATTGCGCAAAATTTGGAGTTTCACATGGGTGCAATGATCTCTAGGCAACAAAAACAGGCGCTGGGCCTCCCTGACCTTTCCTGGCGCCTGCGCACTGCAGCACTTTGCTCTGCCCTCAACAGGGCAGAGAAGTATGCCTGTGCAGGAGCGCGATGCCGGGGACCATGAAGCAAGAAGATGGGAGGACCCGGACTGCCCCACAGGTGAGTATAATAAAACTTATTTTTGTTATCTTTCAGGTTGGATCGGGGGCTTATCTACAGCATTATAGAATGCTGTAGATAAGCTCTGAAAGGCAGTGGCCGCATCTTATATCGGCCAAACCTGGTGACAGGTTCCCTTTAAATGCTCTCCTGATGGCAGCTTGGATAAGTAGGATGACTAAATAAGATGATCGTGGTCAGTGTTCTGGTTGACTTTACAAATGTTTCTTTGTTTGTCCAAAAGGTGTGGGAAGGCCGGTGGAGAGTTATTCCATATGACGTGCTTCCCGACTGGCTTAAGGATAATGATTACCTTTTACATGGACACCGTCCACCAATGCCTTCATTCCGGGCTTGCTTCAGGAGCATTTTCAGAATACATACGGAGACAGGAAATATCTGGACTCATTTACTAGGTACATTGTTACATACTATGTGATGGAAGCTGTAACTTGTAAGAATCTCTTCTGTTATCATAACATATCGTTACATATGGGTAGAGGAATAAACTTGTATGTCCAGTATCTGTAGAAATTGGAAAAATGTCTTGGCTCTTTCCAAACTGTCTATCATTGATGTGATATTTTTTTTCATTCAATTTTAATGTTTTTTTCTGAGACCTTCAAGCATGCTTACCAATACACACAGTGCTCACAATTTCCAAAATACGGATTTTTGTGTTACTCACCGTAAAATCCTTTTCTCCGAGACGCTCATTGGGGGACACAGGACTGTGGGTGTATGCTACTGCCGCTAGGAGGCTGACACTAAGTAAACAAAAAAAGGTTAGCTCCTCCTCCGCCGTATACACCTCAGCACAGGCCGCAGGCAAACCCAGTTTAGTGCAAAAAGCAGTAGGAGGCTAAAACATAAATCAGTGCTAATACAGGTACAACATATCCAGAAGTAAATCTACTGATATAGACCCAATCAAATAAAATTAACTTAGAAAACAAAGCCATCTGGCTATAAGGGAGGGAGCTGTGTCCCCCAATGAGCGTCTCGGAGAAAAGGATTTTACGGTGAGTAACACAAAAATCCGTATTTCTCCTTCGTCTCATTGGGGGACACAGGACTGTGGGACGTCCCAAAGCAGTCCCCTTGGGTGGGAAACTGACTCTACAGTGTAATTATACATAGGCATTGCTCATAGGTGCGCTACCGCGCCCTGAAGAATCCTTCTACCCAGGCTAGCATCCGCTGACGCCTGAGTATGGACATTATAATGTTTTGAAAAAGTATGCAAACTGGACCAGGTTGCAGCCTTACAAACCTGTTCCGCCGAAGCCTGATGCCGAAGAGCCCAGGAGGCACCCACTGCCCTGGTGGAGTGTGCCTTGATTCCTGCGGGAACCACAGCGCCCCTGATGCGGTAGGCCTCCTGAATGGTTAACCGTATCCATCTGGCTAAAGTTGACCTAGAGGCAGCGAGTCCCTTCCTGCGACCCTCGGGAAGGATAAACAGCGTGTCCGTCTGTCGAAAGGATGCCGTCCGAGATACATATCTCCTGAGTGCTCTCACCAGATCCAGCGTATGGAGAGCCTTCTCCACTCGGTGCGTCGGAGCTGGACAAAATGAGGGCAAAACAATGTCCTCATTAATATGGAATGAGGACACGACCTTAGGCAAAAAAGGTGGTGCTGGTCTGAGCACCACCTTATCATGATGGAAAAGTAAATACGGAGCTCGACAAGACAGTGCTGCCAGCTCCGAAACCCGCCTTATAGATGTTATAGCTACCAAAAACACCACTTTCCATGACAGGTATGTCAGGGAAACCTCCTGAAGAGGCTCAAATGGAGATTCCTGCAGGACTCCTAGGACCAGATTGAGATCCCAAACCTCTAAGGGAGCCCTGTAGGGGGGTACTATATGGACAACCCCTTGAATAAAGGTCTTAACCTGCAAATTAGACGCGATTCTTCTTTGAAAAAGAACCGACAAGGCTGATATCTGTCGTCTAAGAGTACTTGGAGCTAGACCTGAATCCAGGCCCGCTTGGAGAAAAGACAGAATGTTTGGGATTGAAAACAGAAGCGGAGAACAACCCTGTTCCCTGCACCATGCAAAAAAGACCTTCCAAGTACCATGGTAGATACGAGACGAGGTGGGTTTACGAGCGCTAGCCATTGTAGCAGCGACTTTTTTGGAGAATCCAGCCCTGGTTAGGATCCAAGATTCAACGGCCAGGCCGTCAAACACAGGACCGCTGAGCTCTGGTGGTAGACTGGGCCCTGGGAGAGAAGATCCACGCGTTCTGGTAGACGCCAGGGAGCGTCGGCGAGCAATTGTACCAGCTCTGCGTACCATGGACGACGCGGCCAATCCGGAGCGATTAATATCGCTGGGACCCCCTCTAATTTGATCTTTCTGATCACCCTTGGGAGCAGAGCTATCGGTGGAAACAAGTATGGAAGGTGAAACTGATTCCACGGTAGAACCAGGGCATCCACTGCAATTGCCTGCGGATCCCGGTACCGGGAGACGAAGTTGGGCACCTTGGCGTTTATCCTGGAGGCCATCAGGTCCACATCTGGGGTTCCCCAGCGTAGGCATATCTGCCGAAAAACCTCGGGATGTAGCGACCATTCCCCTGATGCTATCCCTTGACGGCTGAGGAAATCCGCTGCCCAGTTCTCCTTGCCCGGAATATGGACCGCTGATATCACAGAGTGATTTCTCTCTGCCCAGATCAGAATATGTTTTACCTCGTGCATGGCCGCCCTGCTGCGGGTACCCCCCTGATGATTTATGTATGCCACCGCCGTGGCATTGTCCGATTGAATCCGGACAGGGCAGCCAGCCAGATGATGGTGAAAACTCTTCAGAGCCAGCCGAACGGCTCGGATCTCTAGAACATTGATCGGGAGGGTTGATTCCTGCCGACACCATGTCCCCTGGGCTGTATAGTGACGAAACACTGCTCCCCATCCGAGAAGGCTGGCGTCCGTTGTGACTACCAGCCATTGGACTGGAGGAAAAAATCGCCCTTGGAGGAGAGTGGTGCTGTTCGTCCACCATGTGAGAGTTTGTCTGACCCGCCGGGACAGACGGCACCGAAGATTGAGCGAGTAAGGGCTCCTGTTCCATATCGCCAGAATTGCGTGCTGGAGGGAGCGGAGATGGAACTGGGCAAATGGAATGGCTTCGATTGCCGCCACCATCCTTCCTAGGACCCTCATGCAAAACCGGATGGTGTGAGGAATTGGTTGGCGAAGGACCCGTACCTCCTGACGGAGAACTAGGGCCTTGTCTCGAGGAAGAGTTGTCAACCCCTGAGCAGTGTTGAATATCATCCCCAAAAAGGTGATTTTTCGAGATGGCACGAGAGATGACTTTTTTAGATTCACCAGCCACCCTAGTCGAGCAAGGGTGTCTAGCGTGATGTTGACACTTTCCTCGCAGGCCTGAAAAGACGGACCTTTGATGAGAAGATCGTCTAAGTATGGCAAGATGACTATCCCTCGGGAGTGCAGAATGGACACAACAGCAGCCATAACCTTTGTGAACACCCTGGGAGCCGTGGCTAGTCCGAAGGGCAAGGCTGCGAACTGAAAATGAAGGTCGCCAATGGCAAACCGAAGAAACCTTTGATGAGGAGGGAATATAGGAATATGAAGATATGCATCCTGAATGTCTATTGACGCTAGAAATTCCCCCTTTTCCATGGCTGCTATGACCGAGCGGAGAGACTCCATTCGGAAATGTCGAATCCTGACAAATTGGTTCAAACGTTTTAGATCCAGAATAGGCCTTACAGTGCCGTCCTTCTTGGGTACTATAAACAGATTGGAATAGAACCCTTGACCCTTTTCGACCTCTGGTACCGGAACAATGACCCCGCTGCGCCGAAGAGATTCGACCGCCTTGAATAAGGCGTGAACCCGAGAATCTCTTTTGGGAAGACGGGAGGGAAAAAAAATGATTTGACGGAAGGCAGATGAATTCTATTTTGTACCCCGAGGAGACTAACTCTCTGACCCACTCGTCGTGAGTAATTGATAGCCAAGTAGGGCGAAACCAGAGTAAGCGGCCGCCTACTCTGGATGAATTGACCGGATTCTGCCTCCAGTCATTTGTCCGAATATCTTTGGGGTTTAGACCCTCTAGATCTTGGCTGTTGAGATCGCATTCTTCCCAAAGGGTTGGTCTTATAGGAGACCTGGCGATCTCTGGCCTGATTAGGTCGACCTGTGCCGCTGGAGGTGGCTGTCGTGGCCCACCCTGGGTTACGAAAAGCCCTGAACCGAGGCTGAAATTGACGGCGAAAAGGCTGTCTCATCTTTTGCTGAGGAAGGAAACTGCTTTTCCCTCCTGTAGCATCAGATATAAGCTGATCCAGTTTTTTGCCAAATAAACGGCCACTCTGATACGGTAAAGATGTGAGTGACTTTTTTGAGGTTGAGTCTGCTCGCCAAGTTCTTAACCACAAGGATCTCCTGATAGCAATCGCATTAGCAGCAGCTAGAGCTGCGCAATTTGCCGCATCCATGGAAGCGTTAATTAAGAAGTCTCCTGCAAGAGCTATCTGATTAGAAATCTCAGTTACCTCAGACGGCACTTCTATACCGTGGAGAGCTCTATTGAGAGACTCCGACCAGGATATCATGGCCTTAGCAACCCAAGTTGCTGCAAAAGAAGGAGAAAGAGAAGAACCTGATGCCTCAAACACTGAGCGAGCCAAGCTCTCAATTAGACGGTCCGTTAGATCCTTGATCGAGGAACCGTTGGGAATAGAGAGAAGCGTTTTAGACGCCAAACGCGACACAGGAGGGTCGACCGCAGGAGATTCCGCCCACTTCATCAGAAGCTCGGGAGCAAAAGGATATCTGGTATTAAGGGCCTTTTGTCCTGCAAAGCGCTTGTCCGGTTTTTCTCGGTGGCGCTGCACTAGCTCCTCAAACTCAGGATGAGCGCCAAAAACCTTATGAGTTTGTCTGGCTCGTTTGAAGGACACCTTATGACCGGAGGCCAAGGTGGATTCATCGTCTACTCCCAGGGATTGATTGACAGCTTCAATAAGACTGTCAATTGTCTCCTGACAATTCGGTGCCTCTAAATTGAGGGACCCTTCAGAATCGGAATCTGAATATTGCTCACTTGCCTCCAAAGGTGAGGGAGAGCGAGAAACTGAGCTAAAGGATGCCGAGGCCCCGGACGGCATAGGCGACGCAGTGTGGGTTCGCTTCCCATGCGTCTGCCTGGTAAGAGCGCGGCCCCTGCAGGCCGGAGGTTCCTGAGGCGTAATCAAGCCAGGTGAACCACTGTCCCTGCTCCTATCGGGAGCTTGAAGGGACTCGATTGCTCTTGTTAATGATGCCACAGATTGAGACAGAGACAGGGCCCACTCCGGGGGACCTGACGCACTGGGCACGGCTATAGGTGAGGGCTCCTGAGCCCGTTCGGAATCACAGGCTTCACAGACACGATTAGTCTGGGCGTGCGGAAAAGGGGACCTACAGGCAATGCATGCTGTATATAGCACCGTGTGAGTCTTAGCCCTTCTGGACATACTGGATCTGTCACAGATTGCCTGCCACAATGATTTGGATGTGGCGGTACGGTCAGTGGAGCGGAGTGCAGGGGAGCGCAGTGGAGAAGAACAACCAGGCTGGAGGTAGTAGCACTTACCCCAGTCCTGTACCCCAAGCGTCCTTAAACAGCGTAATGGTACGTAAACAAAAAACGCCCAAGCTCCAGATTTCAAAAAGAGCGCTTCCCTGTCAGGGAGACGTCTTCATATAGTCGAGCCTCAGGGGGAAGGGTCGAGAGGCGCGGCCTAATCAGCTGTCCACTTCCGGCCGCGGCCTAGTCTCCGGCAGAAGCCGGGGACTAAATTTGCGGCCGCGGCCTAGCGCCGGCCGAAGCCGCGGCCTAAATTTTCGGCGGTGGCCGCCCGAGAGTCGGGGGGCGGGCCCGCCGGGAAATGACGCTGCCGGGGGCGGAGTCCTAAGACCGCGGCCTACCTTCCGGCCGAAACCGGGTACCAAATTACAGGCCGCGGCTCAGTCTCCGGCAGAAGCCGGGGACTAAATTTTCGCCCGAGGCCTAGCGTCGGCCGAAGCCGGGAGCTAAATTTTCGGCGGCGCCGCCCAGGAGTCGGGGGGAAGCTGATGCACCCTTTAGGGGGCGGACTTGAGCCGGGGACTTGCCTGTTCCTGGCTGAAGCCAGGCTGCGTGACCACCTCACAAGAAAACGCCGGCTCCCAGTTTCCAGCAACTTTCCTGGCCCCCTCCATGTTCTATGGCTCCAGTCACTGGTAATGTCTCTCATCCGTCTTCGGCCGGAGATTGTTTCTCTATGCATGCTTGCAGTAGATGTGAAGATTAGAGGGGGGCTTGCAGGAAAAAAAGGTGGGACGGTGCAGGCACCCTAACTCCATCACCCCTTCAGGGGGTGAGGAGAGGGACCGTCCGCCTCCTTGCAGCACCGCAGTCTAGCATTGGTGGTGCAGTGGGGGCCGCACGGACTATCTCCTGCCTCTGTACAGCCTAGGGTTTCAATACCCTAGGGTGGTCAGGGCTGAGTCCGGCACTCGTGTCCCACGTTGCGGGAGAGGATACGTGGAGGCTTTACTCCACGTGCTCGCCCGTTGATGGTTTGGGGAGATCGGACCCTTTCAATAGGATCCGTCGCCCCTATCTCATCTTCGTGGGAAAAAAAAAAAAATGGTCTGGAGAAAACCAGACGTGTGCCTCCATCAGACACTAAGCATGAACTGGGTTTGCCTGCGGCCTGTGCTGAGGTGTATACGGCGGAGGAGGAGCTAACCTTTTTTTGTTTACTTAGTGTCAGCCTCCTAGCGGCAGTAGCATACACCCACAGTCCTGTGTCCCCCAATGAGACGAAGGAGAAATATTCTTTCTAAAGAAGAATGTGAAGAAGCTTCTTGGCCCAACATTTACAATAATTCTGTCCAGAACACCTTGATATATTTAAATGCACTTCTAATTTGTATCTTTATGTCTGACTTGTTTGAATTTCGTTATTGTGCAGGCTTTTTACTATTCCTTTTCCTGGGGGTTTTAACGATGCTTAGACCTAATATGTACTTCATGGCGCCACTACAAGAGAAGGTGGTTTTTGGAATGTTCTTTTTGGGGGCAGTGTTGTGTCTCAGCTTCTCCTGGCTGTTTCACACTGTGTACTGTCATTCCGAGAAAGTATCCCGCACGTTCTCTAAGTAAGTATGTTTAGATTGCATGCTGTTAGAATGCTTGCATTTAATACAGTGAACACAGTTGCAATTGTAAGCTTAATAAGCCATATGGAAATTTAAAGAAAGTTGAACCTGCAGTGTTTTTTTCCCCACCTATCCATGGGGAATCAAAATGTATGATAGGATACCATATTTTGCTGCTTGCTCACAACAGATTTCAGCCTGCATTGAAGTTTGTTGTGAAAGTTACTGCAGAAATTGACATATTTAGCAAATCCATATGTAAAATCCACTGCAATATGAAATATGTGAATTTACTTTAACAATGATTATAACATTGCTTTGGAGATGCATTGATGTTTAATTATGCATCACTCTTATTCTCGCGTGTCTATGCATATATCATGCATTTTTTTTTCTAAATTAAAAAACAAGGTATCATCAATAAAAGTTAACTTAATATATTTAAACATGGTCAGGTATTACTGTTACTGTCTTTTTTTTTGTTGGTGGTGCCAACCTTCTGATTCTTTGAAGTATAAACGAAGAGACAAATTAGCAGCCAGTTTGTGAAACTGATTTTCTTTTACAAGAAAAAAATACCAGGCTCTTTTTATCTGGATTTTTGTGGTCCGAGATTGGACTAGAGTAAAGTTAAGTAATGTCTCCAGAGACTATACATATTACCTTAAAATATCACTGTTCAACAAATTTCAGAAAAGTTCTCGTCCCCTGAGAAAATGTTATTGTCTTATAGATTTTGATATGCTGAACACGAATATGTGCTCCAAAAGTCTGTATCACATAAGGTTTTTAAGAAACAACAGTTTATAGTCTACATTATGACATCCGAGACACTACATACATGTGCATCGATGTCAGTAGCAAAAGCAATTGTTCAGAAGTGTTTTGCAGACAACTGTCATTTATAACTTGTGTCAGATGCTTCTCGAGTAAGTTTCCAGCAGTAGCCAGCCAGCATTGACGTACTCCACTTTCCCTGGTACCTTTTCTCCATCAGCGCAATGTCTTGGTGAAATCTTTCACCGTGTTCATCGCTAACGGTACCAAGATTGGCTGGAAAAAAGTCCAAGTGAGAATGTAGAAAATGTATTTTTAGTGACCTATTGCATTTCATCAAATGATATGCTGTGACATTTTGTCCACGAGTTGTTCAAAGTTCGGTGCTCTGCTGTTGCCAAGGAAGTTGAAGGTCACATCTTTAAAGGCTCTCCATGCCACTTGTTCAGCACCTTGCAAAAGACCATCAAAGCTACTGTCATTCATTCTATCTCTGATCTGTGGGCCAATAAAACTACCTTGTTTAATCTTTGTATCACTTATTCTTGGGAATTTCTGTCGCAAGTAAGAAAAGGCTTCCGATTCTTTGTTCATTGCTTTGACAAAATTCTTCATAAGCCCAAGTTTAATTTTGCAAAGCAGGGAGAAATTTCTTTGTTGGATCAACGAGCGGATTATGTTTAACATTCTTCTGTCCAGCAACCAGGTTTTCGTGGAGTGGCCAGTCCTTTCTGAAATAGTGCATTTCTTGTGCACGACTGTCCCACTCACAAATAAAAAAACAATACTTGGTATATCCAAGCTGCAGTCCAAAAAGAAGTGCAACAACTTTTAGATCACCACATATGTTCCAGTTATAATTTCTATAATTATTGTGGGTCAACAGTAACTCCATATTCTCATACATTTCTTTCATGTGTACGGCATGTCCAATAGGTATAGAAGGATAGATTTTCCATTGTGTAGTAAAACAGACTTCAGACTTAAAACTGACAAGTCAATGAACAGTCGCCATTCCGTCGGGTCATGTTCGCATCCAAGAGCACCAAACAACCCAAGACGTCGTTGCAAAAGGTTAAACTGTTGACATGGTTGAAAAATTGATTAAGGTCTTCTTTACGACTGCGAAAAACAGAAACTTGTTCCTGGTAATAAGAGATTCTGTTCTTGTAGCCTTGATCCCAGTAATTCTGCCTGCCTCTTTGACTATTTCAAATCTCTGACCAAGTCACTCTGATCAGCTTGACTGAACAGATGTGGATTAGATGTAGAATGCTCATAGTCTGGGTCTGCAGCAGTTTCATTTCCCACTGACATTGTTAGTTCATCTTCGTCGTCCTCCATTGTCCATACTTTGGGTGGCTTTGGAACATGAAGACTTTCATTGTGTGGCACTGGTCTTATGGCTGAAGGAAGATTAGGATATGCTATTGATTTCTTGTTCTTTTCTGAATATCCTGTTACATTTGTAAGGCAGAAGTAGCAATCTGTTACATGATCTCTCTGCTCTCTCCATATAATTGGGACCGTGAATAGCATTGAAGGTCGTGATGAATTCAGCCATGCTCTAAGCTTCTAGAACAAGATGCACAGCATATATGAGGTGCCCACTGTTTGTCCTGATTTCCAATTGAACATTCAAAGTATAGTTCATATGCTTTCTTAACAAGTGGAGTCATTTCCTTCTTTGTGCTTTCATTGTATATTCTCCGCATATGTAGCAGAAATTATCACTGCTGTTGAGATACCGATGCGACATTTCAAAATAAATCTTCAGTTTTTACGATGAAAAGTATTCAGGCAAATCGCATACATGATAGTAACTAGATGGAGGGCGGTAATGTCACGATGGGGGCAGGCTTTGCAGCATTGAGAATCTCTCCCCCCAGCCTCCACATGTGCTCACCCACCTATCAGCTCTGTTTTCCCATGTGCTGACTTCTCCTGTATGTGCTTTCTTGAGATTGCAGAGGATACATTTTGTGAGGTAAAATATTGTTTAAAAACAGTCAGTTAAATATTTTACATCACAAAATGAATCCTCGGTGATCTCCTGCTGTAATGTCAGTATTGTCTTTTGATTCCTCCCCTGCCCAGAAGATGTGGTATGCTCCGTACACAGTCGGCTGAATGATGTGTAGATCAGGATTTATGTTATTTCAGTGGAAAATTCAGAATATACTGTTTCAGAAAAAGTTCATATGCGTTTTTAGAATTATAACGAATATTATAATGTTTCGTATCATTTCTCAAAAACCTTACATGATGGGAAAAATCTGAAGTCATTTCTGAAATCAGCATGAAAAAATCTATCAGGAACACTCAAAATTGTCCGAGGGACAAAACCATGGTAACAGTGATTCATTGTTCACATTTTAACAGGTGTCTGTATTGGGCCCTCTTCTTTTTAACATATTTATTAATGACCTTGTAAAGCTCATGCAGAGTAGAATTTCAATACTTGGAGATGATACTAAACTCTGCAAGGTATTCAACACAAAAGGAGAATGTAATATTACAGGGGTATTAACGTAGACTGGAGGCTTGGGCTAAGAAATTCAAGTTTAGTATTGATAAATGTAAGGTCATGCTCTTGGGCAAAGGAAATAAAATGTGCATTTATGTACTAAATGGTAAAACATTGGGTAAAATTATCACTGAAAAAGACTTTTGTGGATGGCAAACTAAAGTTTAGTGACCAGTGCCAGGCAGCTGCCAAGGCTAATAAAATAGTGGGATGCATTAAGAGACATAGATGCTCACAACAAGAACATAGTTTTGCCTCTATACAAGTCACTAGTGTGGCTACACTGTGCATACTGTGTCCAATTTATAAAGTGTAAGAAGGACATAGCTGAACTAGGATGGGTGCAGAGAAAAGCGACGAAGGTTATGGGAATGGGTGGACTGCAATACCAAGACACGTTATCAAACTTGAGGTTTTTCAGTTTGGAAAAAGGATGATTGAGGGGTGATTTTAGTACAAACAACTAGTATTGTAAACTACCATGACTAAGGCTCATCGGAGCTGAAACGTGTCGGTTGTATCCACTGTGACCAGAACCACACTTACCATGTTTTTATGGATGTGATTTATTTCTTCAATAAAATTGGACATTTTACTTAGCTGCTTTTACACTGGATTTTTCCTCTTCGTGTATCTGCTTTAAACCTTAAAAGCTTGGAAACTATTTGATATGTTGTCAGTAAAAATAATGATTAGGCAATGTTTTCCATAAATGCATCTTTGTATTAACCATCTCCGTTTTTTCAGGCTGGACTATTCTGGTATTGCCCTACTGATCATGGGAAGCTTTGTGCCCTGGCTGTATTACTCATTCTACTGCTCCCCTCAGCCTCGTCTCATATACCTGTCCATTGTCTGTGTGCTAGGCATCACTGCTATTGTGGTAGCACAATGGGATCGCTTTGCCACACCAAAGCATAGACCAACACGAGCTGGTAATTTTTAATATTTATCTTATCCATAGAAAAAGTATATATTGGATGCTAGTGCCATTCATGTCATTTTTTTTTTTTTTACATTTTTGAGACTTTATGAATAAATTACATTGTAAAATATGACCATTATATTTCTCATGACTGAAGAAACTGAATCCTGTTCATTTGTGTTATTAAACAAATGAAGTACCTTATTTTTCGGACTATAAGACGCACAGGACTGTAAGACACACCCCAAGTTTAGAAGGATTAAATAGGAAAAAATGAATTTTTAACCTATCATCAGGATGTCAGGGGTCACAAGTGCGTCTTACAATCCGAATGTAGCTTATCAGGGGTGCGGTGGTGTAGAGAAGTCACAGGAGTTGGGAGCAGGGTCATATTTGCTTAATTTGACAGCAGGAGTGGGGCGATGCTGCGGGCCCTGGGCTAGGAGGAGGGGTTTTTCCAGCGGTGCAAGGCAGGAGCGGAGTCCCTTCTACACACATTGATCACCCGGCGGTCTTCAGTAAAATGACGTCGGAGGGTGCGTGTGCACAGATAGCATTAAAAGGAACATTTTTTTTGTTTTCTTATTCGTGTGTTTGAGGCTGAACATCAATTTTGTAATTTGGCATTTTGAAACCTTCTGCAAATTGTCTCTTCAGAGAGGAAGAGGACTAGAACTCTAGTGCCATCTATTGGAAATAGCAATCCTAAAAGTCAATGTCGACCCTTTAACGAGCCTTGTCACATGACTTAGGATAAAAGCCAAACCAGAATCTCATTTTGCAGACACTGTGTTTCGGGGTACTGCCCCTCATCAGTGCAAAGTGTGAGGTCTGGTTTGGCTGTGTGAGAGGCGTCCGACCGATATCTCACACAGCCATGGAGCTAGTTAATACAAAGATGCATTTATGGAAAACATTGCCTAATCATTACTTTTACTGACAACACATCAAATCTTTTCATTATTTTTAAGGTTTAAAGTAGATAAACAAAAAGGAAAAATCCAGGGTAAAAGCAGCTAAGTAAAATTTCCAATTTTAGTGAAGAAATAAATCACATCCATAAATTGAGATTCTGGTTTGGCTTTTACCTAAATCATGTTACAATGTTACAAGGCTCGTTAAAGGGTCGACATTGACTTTTAGGATTGCTACTTCCAATAGGTGGCACTAGAGTTCTAGTTCTCTTCCTCTCTGAAAAGACAATTTGCATATTTCCCAAAGGAGCATTGCGACTTTAAGTCTCCTCATCTCGGCATGCTTAACATGTCAATCTGTGTGCAAAACTGTAAAGCGCTGCGGAATCTGTTAGCGCTATATAAAAATAAAGATTATTATTATTATCTCCGCAAGGAGAAACCATACTTCTTGAAAACTTCTGCACAAATTGTCCTCTATAGGTATTGTACTGTCTATTGTTGGCTGCAGAATGAGTTCTCTGTCCATCAGATCATTCTGATGTGAGCGAGTGTGTATTTTTATGACCGCAGATCACTTCAAAGTTAAATGTGACTCTAAACACAGCCTGTAAAAGCCAGATTGTGCAAAATTTTAAATTAAACCTTATTGCGAAAATGTTGTTTAGCCACAAATATATGCATTGCAGTAAAAAAAAAATACACTTTAAGCTGTAGTGTGCGATTGAAATAAAATCAACACTGAGGCTGCACAGTGATTGACAGGTTAGTTCTAGGATCTTTTTATGCTGGATTATTACTGTATAGTGATCAGCTTTGGAAAACAATGTGTTTGTTACAATTTACAGTGTTATGACTTAGTACAGCGTCTTATAACTTAAAGGGTAGTCCAGTCTTAAAATATGACCTTGACATTAGAATATTGCAAAACGGTCTGAATAAGATGAATGGGCAAGCACTTGGCAAATGAGATTTAATGTAGATAAATGTAGAGTAATGCACCTAGGACAGAGTAATCCTCTAGCTGTATATATATTAAATGGGAATATACTTGGGACTACAGAACAGGAGAAGCACTTGGGTATTCTGGTTACAAGTAAGCTGAGCAGCAGTACTCAATGTCAAGCAGTAGCTGCAAAAGCAAACAAGATATTAGGGTGTATAACGAGAGAGAAAATCCCGCGTTCCCAACGTATTATTACCCCTCTATAAATCACTGGTGAGGCCACATCTAGAATATGAGATCCAGTTTTGGGCTCCACATTTTAAGAAGGATATTCAGAAGTTAATCAGTCCATAGGCGGGCAACAGGATTATTACATTAGGATGGAAGGCCTCTCCTATGATGAGAGGTTGGAAAAGTTGGACTTGTTTAGCTTAGAAAAAAGACGTCTCAAAAGAGAGCTTGTGTATATGTACAAACGTGGTCAAAATTGTTAGTACCCCTCGTTTAATGACAGAAAAACCCACAAGATTGTAGACACCTGTGATGCTAATTAGTGGTCACACCTTGATATAACATGTCCCTTTTGTCACATTATTGTCAGGGGTACCATCATTTCTGTCCAGGCCTATTTGATGAGTTTTTTATTTTTTTAAAAAATTCTGTGGAAGCTTGGTTGAAAAGCAATGTCTGACTTTCATTTGTTCATATTCATAGATTTTTTTTATTTATTATTTCGTCAGATGCAAGTTATTTCTGTCACCATTATGGGCTTTGTCATTAAACGAGGGGTACCAACAATTTTGACCACGTGTGTAAATACATGTGTGGTTTATGACTAATTCCTTCCAAGGATCTTACAAAGGAGCTGGGGTCATTACGGAAGGAGGAAAGGTGATTCTGGAAGCTAAATGAGAAAGGTTTCTTTAACAGTAAGGGCCCCGTCACACATAGCAACACACCAGCGATCCCGACAACGATATGCATTGTCAGGATCGTTGGTGTGTCGCTACATGATCGCTGCTGAGCTGCCAAACAGGCAGGACAGCGACACTGCGGGTAACGTCGCTTACTTACCCACAGTGTACGTTGGATACCAGCCCGCTGGTGCAGGGAGCTGGTAACCAAGGTACACATCGGGTTTCCAGGCGCTGCACGGCACCTGGAAACCCGATGTGTACCTTGGTTACCAGCTCCCCTGCAGCAGCGCGCTGATATCCAACGTACACATCGTGTTTCCAGGCGCCGCCGGGCGCCTGGAAACCCGATGTGTACCTTGGTTACCAGCTGATCGCTGGTCTCCTGCCTGCCACACGCAGCGATGTGTGCTGGCCAGCAGGAGACCAACGATCAAAAAAATGTCCAGGACATTCAGCGACGATCAGCGATACCCAGCAGGGGGGCTGAATGTCACACACCGCGATATCGCTGGGGAGATCGCTGTTGTGTCACAAAACTAGTGACTCAGCAGCGATCTCGCTAGCGAGATCACTGTGTGTGACGGGGGCTTTAGAGTAATCAGACTGTGGAATGCCCGACCACAAGAGGTAGTAATGGCAGACATTATATCAGCATTTAAAAAAGGGCTGGATGCTTTTCTCACAACAAATAGCATTGTAGGTTCAAGTAAAGGCAATTGAGCGGTACATCTGTCCACCATATGTATAAATTTAGTTCCTGCTTTATTAAAGATTCATTAAAAATACGGAATCCAAAAAAAATACATGAAAACCTGACGCGTTTCTGGCATCCAAGCCCTCTTTGTCATAGGATATGGCAGAAATATACTAAGTGAACTATTTTTATAGCTCTAAGCCAATTGCAGCAGAGGTAGACCATCAAATAGGGCACAGGTGTTATCTGCGGGTTACATGGATTTATCATACATAAAGGACTGGTTTGCAAAGAAAATGTTTACCATAAGGCAAGTGCACACGTTCAGGATTATTTGGGGTTTTTTCGCGGAAAAAAACGCGTCAAAAACGCATGAGTTAAGCATCCTATCATTTAGAATGAATTCCGCAACTTTTGTGCACATGGTGCGTTTTTTTCCGCGAAAAAAAACGCATCGCGGAAAATCTAGCAACATGTCCATTAATTTTGCGGATTTCTAGCGTTTTTCCCGCTATATTATTGACCTAGAAAGTTCAGGAAAAAATCGCGGTAAAAAACGCGTCAAATCCGCGCAAAAACGCACCAAAATCCGCCCAAAAAACGCGCGTTTTTGCCGCAAAAAAAGTCCGGTTTTGCTCAGGAATATTCTGCAAACATTCCTGAACGTGTGCACTTAGCCTAAGAATAAACAGCACATTTAAAACAATTGTAGAATCTAATTACCGTATATACTCGAGTATAAGCTGAGATTTTCAGCCCATTTTTTAGGACTGAAAGTCCCCCTCTCGGCTTATACTCAAGTCATATACAGGGGGAGGCGGAGCGCAGCTGTTCTATATACTCACCCGTCCGCCGGCGCGGTCTCTGCAGCCCCTGCTCTTCTCCCACGGTCTCCGGCGCCAGTGTTCAGCGGTCAGGTGGTAACGCTCATTAAAGTCATGAATATGCACATATTCATGACTTTAAAAGAGTGGTACCACGTTACCGCTGAACACTGGCGTCGGAGACCGCGGGAGAAGAGCAGGGCAGAGACTCGTCAGCGGAAGGGTGAGTATATGCAATATTTACCTGTCCCGTTTCACTGCTACTCGCCGCTGTGTCCTCGGGTCCTCTTGCTGCGATGATCAGGCAGAGGGCGCGATAACGTGGTTACTGCGCGCCGCGCCCTCTGCCTGATCATTAACTGCTGGAGGACCCGGAAGACAGCGGCGCTCAGCGGTGGACCCGGTGACAGGTAAATATCGCAGGTGCCGGGGCCCTGAGCGAGCGGTGACACCGGCACCTGTCCCCCATAGCGTGCCGGTATCCCCCGCCTGCTCAGGACACCGGCACCTGGCCCCAGTGACGAGAGGTGAGTATGTCTTTTTTTTTGCAGCAGCAGCTGCGGCAGCATAAGGGACCTATACTATGGAGCATCTATGGGGGCATAATACATGGGGCATCTGTGGGGGCATAATACATGGGGCATCTATGGGGGCATAATCTATGGAGCATCTATGGGGCATAATACATGGAGCATCTATGGGGGCATAAACTATGGAGCATTTATGGGGGCATAATACATGGGGCATCTATGGGGGCATAATACATGGAGCATCTATGGGGGCTCAATCTATGGAGCATCTATGGGGGCACAATCTATGGAGCATCTATGGGGGCACAATCTATGGAGCATCTATGGGGGCACAATCTATGGGGACAATACATGGGCAGCATATGGGGCACAATCTATGGAGCATCTTGTGGGGCATAATACATGGGGCAGCATATGGGGCACAATACATGGAGCATCTTGTGGGGCATAATACATGGGGCAGCATATGGGGCATAATCTCATTTTCCACCCTAGGCTTATACTCGAGTCGATAAGTTTTCCCAGTTTTTTGTGGCAAAATTAGGGGGGTCGGCTTTTACTCGGGTCGGCTTATTACTCGAGTATATACTGTAATATGATTGTTTATAAAGTTTGTTTTTTTTTTTTTTTTTTTTTTTTTGGAAGTAAATACTATGGTATGCTAGCAAAGTAAATTGGAGCTGTCTGTCAAACTGAATTACATATTTTTTGGGAATAGTAGACTAGTTTACCACATAATAGAAAAATTATCAATAATATTCCATATAAATTCAATCAATGAAGCTGTATTTATGGTACATATATTGCACTGAATAATAATAATAAATAATCTTTATTTATATAGCGCCATCATATTCCGCAGCGCTTTACAGTTTAACAGTTTCAAAACACAAGTCATAAGTAACAACGTTAACAATACAGTAATTAAAGCAAAATAAGACGGCCCTGCTCGTGAGAGCTTACAATCTACAATGAGGTGGGGGAGATACAAAATACAGGTGTGTATATACAATGGTGCATTTACAATGATGGTCCAGCCATCTTAAGGGAGTGAGGGATGGATGGAGATAGTGAATGGGCTACACACACACACACACACTTACACATAGAATGACTTTGATTAGTGAATGTGATAGGCCGCTCTGAACAGATGTGTTTTGAGGGAGCGCCTGAAACCATGCAAATTGTGGATAGTCCTAATTTCTTGGGGTAGAGCATTCCAGAGGATTGGCGCAGCGCGGGAGAAGTCTTGGAGTCGGGAGTGGGAGGTACGGATTAGTGCAGAGGTTAGTCGAAAGTCGTTTGCAGAGCGCAGCAGTCGGTTAGGCCGATAGACAGAAATGAGGGAGGAGATGTAGGGGGGTGCTGCAGTGTGGAGAGCTTTGTGGGTGAGAACAAGTACTTTGAATTGGATCCTATAATGAATGGGCAGCCAGTTGAAGGACTGGCGAAGAGCGGACGCGTCCGAGTACCGATTAGCCAGATGGATAACCCTGGCTGCTGCATTAAGGATGGACTGGAGAGGGGATAGTCGAGTAATGGGGAGGCCAAGTAATAGAGCGTTACAGTAGTCCAGGCGGGAGTGGATCAATGCTACAGTGAGGGTTTTTGTTGTTTCCATGGTGAGAAAAGGGCGGATTCTAGAGATGTTCTTTAGGTGTAGGCGGCAAGAGCGGGCAAGAGATTGTATATGGGAGGTGAAGGAGAGATTGGTATCAAACATAACACCCAGACAGCGAGCCTGCTGCCGGGGTGTTATTATGGTGCCGCCCACTGAGAGGGAAATGTCAGATTTAGGGAGGTTAGTAGACGGCGGGAGCAGAAGGAGTTCAGTTTTGGAGAGGTTGAGTTTCAGATAGAGAGCAGACATGATGTTGGAGACTGCGGACAGACAGTCGGTGGCGTTCTGTAGTACAGCGGGGGTAAGGTCGGGGGATGACGTGTATAATTGTGTGTTATCAGCATAAAGATGGTACTGAAAGCCAAATCTGCTGATGGTCTGTCCAATTGGGGCGGTGTAGAGAGAGAAGAGAAGGGGGCCAAGGACTGAGCCCTGGGGTACACCGACAGTGAGAGGGAGAGGAGATGAAGTGGAGCCAGAGAACGAAACACTGAAGGAGCGGTCAGAAAGATAGGAGGAGAACCAGGAGAGAACAGTGTCCTTAATACCTAGAGAGTGGAGCCTGGACAGTAGGAGACGGTGGTCAACCGTGTCGAAAGCTGCAGAAAGGTCGAGTAGAATGAGCAGAGAGTGGTCGCCGTTACGTTTTGCTGTCAGAAGGTCATTGGTCACTTTGATGAGTGCAGTTTCAGTCGAATGTAGGGGTCGGAAGCCGGACTGTGAAGGGTCTAGGAGGGAGTGAGTGGAGAGGTAACGGGTGAGGCGGGAGTAGACTAGGCGCTCCAAAAGTTTGGAGATGAAGGGGAGATTGGAGACCGGTCTGTAGTTGTTTGTGCAGGAAGGGTCAAGAGTGGGTTTCTTTAGTAGTGGAGTAATGATGGAGTGTTTGAAGGAGGATGGGAAAATGCCAGAGGAGAGTGAGAGATTGAAGATTGTAGTTAGGTGAGTTGTGACAACAGGAGAAAGAGACTGGAGGAGATGTGAGGGGATGGGGTCGGTAGTGCATGTAGTCGGACGAGAGGAGTCTGGAGACTTCTTCTTCTGTGATGGGATCAAATGTGGAAATTGAGCCAGGGGAAATGCAGGGTGGGATGGGAGTCACAGCACTTGGTGGTTGAGAGCAGATTTCCTGACGGATAGTATCTATTTTTTCTATAAAGTGGGAGGCCAGGTCATCAGCACAAATGTCTGTGATAGGGGCTTGTGCTTTTGGCCTGAGGAGGGAGTGAAAAGTGTCAAAAAGTTTCTTGGGGTTGTTGGCTAGTGAGGAGATCAGTGTGGTGAAGTAGGTCTGTTTGGCGAGGTGAAGGGCAGCATTATAAGTTCTTAACATGAATTTAAAGTGGATGAAGTCTTCAGGTGTGCGGGTTTTTCTCCATAGGCGTTCAGCACTCCTAGAGCATCGCTGGAGAAGGTGAGTTTGCGATGTGAGCCAGGGCTGTTTTACTGTGTGTTTGGAAGTTCTGAGGGTGAGCGGTGCTACTTGGTCAAGGGTGCTTCTAAGAGTGTCATTGTAGTGCTGAACAGCCAGATTAGGACAAGAAAAAGAGGAGATTGGGGACAGCGAAGAGTGTAGGGAGTCTGAAAGTGTCTGAGGGTTAATGGCTTGCAGATTTCTGAATGTGTGGTAGGTAGGAGTTCGCTGGGGTGGTGGAGGATTTGTGAGCGTGAAGGAGAGAATGAATCAAGAAGAATTAAGTTTTTATACGAGGATTATAGTGCCTGCTTTGTTGGGTCCTGTGTCTCTCATCTTTCTCTTGATAATACTCCATTCTCAATGGGGTTAAGGTCAGCCGAGTTTGCTGGCCAATCAAGCACAGTGATACTGTTGTTTGTAAACTAGGTATTGGTACTTTTGGCAGTGTGGACAGGTGCCAAGTCCTGCTGGAGAATCAAATTTCCATCTCCAAAAAGCTTGTCGGCAGAGGGAAGCATGAAGTACTGTAAAATTTCCTGGTAGACGGCTGCACTGACTTTGGTCTTGATAAAACACAGTGGACCTACACCGCAGATGACATGGCTCCCCAAACCATCACAGATTGTGGAAACTTCACACTAGACCTCCAGCAGATTGGATTGTGTGCCTCTCCACTCTTCCTCCAGACTCTGGGACCTTGATTTCCAAATGGAATATAAAATTTACTTTAATCTGAAAACAACACCTTGGACCACTGAGCAACAGTTCAAACCTTCTTCTCCTTGGCCCAGGTAAGACGCTTCTGGCTTTGTCTATTGTCATGAGTGGCTTTATACAAGGAATGCGACACTTGTAGCCCATGTCCTGGATACGTCGGTGTATTGTGGCTCTTGAAGCAATGACTCCAGCAGCAGTCCACTCCTTGTGAATCTCGCCCAAATTTTTTAATGGCCTTTTCTTAACAATCGTTTCAAGGCTGCAGTTATCCCGGTTGCTTGTGCACCTTTTTCTACCACACCTTTTCCTTCCACTCAACTCTCCATTAATATGCTTGGACTCAGCACTCTGAACAGCCAGCTTCTTTAGCAATGACCTTTTGTGACTCGCCTTACTTGTGGAGTGTGTCAGCGAGTGCCTTCTGGACATCTGTCAAGTCAGCAGTCTTCACCATGATTGTGGAGCCTACTGAAACAGACTAAGGAACCTTTAAAAACGCTTAGGAAGCCTTTGCTGGTGTTTTTTTGTTAATTATTCTAATTTACTGAGATAATGACTTTTGGGTTTCCATATAAGCCATAATCATCAACATTAACAGAAATAAACACTTGAAATAGATCACTCTGTTTGTAATGACTCTATATAATATGAGTTTCACTTTTTGTATTGAAGAACTGAAATAAATTAACTTTTTGATGTTATTCTAATTTTGTGAGAAGCACCTGTATATCAAGGACAATGTCATAGAAACATCTATTTACCATAAGCCCACAGGACGTCCGGCATATCTTAGATGGAGCAGCTTTCATCCAAGATACACAAAAAAAATCCATCCTCTACAGGCAAGCTCTGAGGTACAGTTGGATCTGTTCAGACAGTCAAGACAGAAAATTACTGCTCCTATCACTGAAAAATACTTTCCTACAACAAGGATACCATCCACTGGTAATAGATGAACAGATCCACAGAGCTACAAGGATCCCAAGAAGCAGCCTCCTGGATTACAGAGAGAACAACAGGGTACCTCTTGTGGTCACATACAACCCCCACATGAGCATCCTAAGGAAAATTGGTGCTGATCTCCATCCTATATTCCACAGAGACCACAAATTGAAAGACATATTCCCAGAACTACCACTTCTCTCTCCAAACAGCCCCCTAACTTAAGGAATCTCCTTGTCAGAAGTGTCCTCTCATCACCTTCAGTGACTGGCACATTCCCATGTAACAATACAAAATGCAAAACTTGTACCCACATATTACCCACAAATACTGTCCGCATACTGAACACTAATCAGGACTATAAGGTCATGGATTTCTTTTCATGTACTCCAATGTGGTGTACATGATACAATGTACAAGGTGCCAAGGAAGTATCTATATTGGGGAAACCACCAAAAACTACAAGGATGGATCTGTACAGGCATACAATCAGGAATGAAATGGACGTGCTTGTGAGAAAGCATTTCTCTGGACCCGGACACTGTATGGCAGACCTAAAAGTCTTTAATACTAAAAGGTCATTTTATGGACGACAGAGAGAAAAATTTGGGAATTCAAACTGATAAAGATGTTCAATTCTTTGACATTAGGACTCAATTTAACACTTTGGATTTATGACTCAATACATAGACACAATTCACACCTTCACCAGATGGACTCCAGATAACTAAGAAGAACGTTTCCACTGCCTCTCCATTTGTAAAAAAAAAATGCTTAACCCCTTAACGACCAAGCCATTTTGTACCAGGCCAATTTTTACAATTCTGACCACTGTCTCTTTATGAGGTTATAACTCTGGAACGCTTCAACGGATCTTGGCTATTCTGAGATTTTCTCATGACATATTGTACTTAATGATAGTGGTAAAATTTCTTCAATATAACTTGCGTTTATTTATGAAAAAAACGGAAATATGGCAAAAATTTAGAAAATTTTGCAATTTTCAAACTTTTAATTTTTATGCCATTAAATCAGAGAGATATGTCACAAAAATTAGTTAATAAATAACATTTCCCACATGTCTACTTTACATCAGCACAATTTTGGAACCAAAATTTTTTTTTGTTAGGAAGTTATAAGTGTTAAAAGTTGACCAGCAATTTCTCATTTTTCCGACAAAATTTACAAAACCATTTTTTTTAGGGGCCACCTCACATTTGAAGTGAATTTGAGGGGTCTATATGGCAGAAAATACCCAAAAGTGACACCATTCTAAAAACTGCACCCCTCAACGTGTTCAAAGCCACATTCAAGAAGTTTATTAACCCTTTAGGTACTTCACAAGAATTGAAGCAATGTGGAAGGAAAAAATGAACATTTAACTTTTTTTCCCAAAATTTTTCTTTCGACACAATTTTTTAAAATTTTGTCAAGGGTATCAGTAGAAAATGAACCACAATATTTGTTGTACAATTTCTCCTGAGTACACCGATACCCCATGTGTGGGGGTAAACCACTATTTGGGCGCATGGCAGAGCTCAGAAGGGAAGCAGCGCCATTTGACTTTTTTGGCTGGAATTGAGATTGGACGCCATGTCGCATTTGGAGAGTCCCTGTGTGCCTAAACAGTGGAAACCCCCCACAAGTGACCCCATTTTGGAAACTAGACCCCCCAAGGAACTTATCTAAATGTGTTGTGAGAGCTTTGAACCCCCAAGGGCTTCACAGAAGGTTATAACGTAGAGCCGTAAAATTAAAAAATCATATTTTTTCCACAAAAATGATCTTTTAATCCCAATTTTTATTTTCCAAAGGATAAAAGGACCCCAAAAGTTATTGTGCAATTAGTCCTGAGTACGCTGATACCCCATATGTGGGGGTAAACCACTATTTGGGCGCATGGCAGAGCTCGGAAGGGAAGCAGCGCCATTTGACTTTTTTGGCTGGAATTGAGATTGGACGCCATGTCGCATTTGGAAAGTCCCTGTGTGCCTAAACAGTGGAAACCCCCCCCCCCCACAAGTGACCCCATTTTGGAAACTAGCCACCCCCCCCCCCCCAAGGAACTTATCTAAATGTGTTGTGAGAGCTTTTAACCCCAAGGGCTTCACAGAAGTTTATAACGTAGAGCCGTGAAAATACCTTTTTGCCCCAAATTTTTATTTTTATAAGGGCAACAGGAGAAATAGGGCCCCAAAAGTTGATGTGCATTTTGTCATGAGTACGCTGATATCCCATATGTGGGGGGGGGACCACTGTGATCGCCTTACTGCGATCTTTGGGAGGCACAATGAACAAATCCACAAAAGGTGAAGAATTGGTTTTCTTTTTTGCGCCGTTCCTCGTGCGGTATTAGTGATTAGGCGACTTTATTCCTCGGATCGGTGCGATTACAGCGATACCAGATTTATACCCTTTGTTCATGTTTAGCTTCTGTCACACACTAAAAGATGCTTTTTTTGGAATAATTTTTTGTAAGAAATTTTTGCATCGCCGTATTTTGAGAGCTATAATTTTTCCATATTTCGGCCGACAGAGTTATCTGTGGGCTTATTTTTTGCGGGACGAGCTGACGTTTTTATTGGTACCATATTCGGGCACATAACGTTTTTTGATCGCTTCCTATTCCGATTTTTGTGGAGCAGAATGAACAAAAACCAGCAATTCAGGAATTGTTGTTTTTTTTTTTTTTTCCTCCGTTCTGTGTGTGGTAAAATTGATAAAGCAGCTTTATTCTTCGGGTCACTACGATTACAGCGATACCTCATTTATATATTTTTTTTATGTTTTGGCGTTTTTTACACAAAAAATTTTATAGAAAAAATAATTATTTTTGCATCAGTTTATTCCGCGAGCTATAACTTTTTTATTTTTTCGCTGATGATGCTGTATAGCAGCTTGTTTTTTGCGGGACAAGATGACGTTTTCAGCGATACCATGATTATTTATATCTGACTTTTTGATCGCGTGTTATTGCACTTTTTCCAAGTGGTGATACCGCTTGGAAAGAGTATAATTTACTACTTTTTTGTGTTTTTTTTTTTTTTTTTTTACGGCTTTCACTGAAGGGGTTAACTAGGGTTACGCTTTTATAGATGGAATTTTTACGGACGTGGCGATACCAAACGTGTATTTTTTTTTGTTTTTTATTTTTTTTATTACATAAAAATGTGTATTTTTTAGGGGATTTTTTAATTATTTTTTTAATTTTTAAATTTTTTTTAAAAAAATGATTTTTTTTTAACTTGTCCCTTTATGGGACTTTCACTTTTTTTTACTTTTTATTGCAGTTACAATGCATTGCAATGCTCCAGCATTGCAATGCATTGTACCTATGATGAAAGCTGCTGTGAGCATGATCACAGCAGCTTTCCGTAGATAGATGGCCCGGAGGTTGTCATGACAACCCCCGGGTCATCAAGGCAGAGATCGGGCCCGGCAAATACATTGCAGGGCGCCGATCTGAGGCAGAGGGAGCTCCCGACCCTCTGCCTCCCCCCTGAGCGCTGCGATCGCGCTCGATCGCAGCAGTCAGGGGGTTAACAGCCAGGGGCGGCGGGGGCGGTGCTCCTGGTTGTCAGTGCAGGAAGCTCGGCCACTGCAGCGCCGGCTCCTGCACTGATCGCGCTGAAGAAGCTGAAATTTCAGCTTCTCCTGCGCGATCGCTGCTGTGTTTGGTCAGTCAGATTGATTGACCAAGAACAGCGCTGTAGGTGCGGGGACCGACGGCAAAGGTCCCCGCACCGCTTGCCGGGCCTGTGAGCTGTCTGTGACAGCTGTCGGCACTGATCTACCACTGCGTGTTTACACGCAGTGGTAGATCAAAGGCATGACGTGCACAGTCCGTCCTGGTGCCGGAACTGACACCCGGCCATGACGGACTGTGCACGTCATTGGACATTAAGGGGTTAATTTGATTTCCTTGGCTTATCTATAGGAGGCATCATCTGTCCGACCTAATGAACCAATGTCCTGTTGTAATATCCCTTAACCCCTTCATGACCGGAGGTATTTTCTGTTTTGAGTTTTCGTTTTTTGCCCCCTTCTCAGAGCCATAACTTTATTTTTCCTTCAGTATGGCCATGTGAGGGCTTATTTTTTGCGAGACGAGTTGTACTTTTTGAACGTTACCATTGGTTTTACCATGTTGTGTACTTGAAAACGGGAAAAAAAATTCCAAGTGCTGTGAAATTGCAAAAAAAGTGCAATCCCACACTTTTTTGTTGGGCCTTTTACTAGGTTCACTAAATGCTAAAACTGACCTGCCATTATGTTTCTCCAGGTCATTACAAGTTCATACGTAGTAACAAAATCGTTGGCACAACTCAAATAAGGAAGAACGTGGTGCTCTGGTAGGACCCCAATCCGTGACATATATCATATAAACCTTAGCACACACAGGTGGTCTCATGAAAAAGTGGAATGTTTAATCAGACAGTACATACAGTATATAGTAAACGTTTCGGTCTTACATGACCTTCCTCAATGTACAGTGTAAAGATACTGTGAGCCTAGAGGAAATGAGGTAAACCACAATGAAGGGTAAAAAGGCTTCAGACCAAATAACTGTGAACAGTACTGTGATAAATAGTTATGGCTGTACAGACGCGGTAATCCACCATTTTGGTGCAGAAATGATCTTTTGATCACCCGTTATTGCATTTTAATGCAATGTTGTGGCAACCTATAAAATGTAATTACAGCGTTTTGGCTTTTTCAGCAGCAGATGAAGGAAGGGAGACACACTAGTCATTACTAGTGGGTAGGCGGAGCCCACATAGGATAGAACACCTCAGATTAAAAAGAGTGTTGACCGGCCCCTCCAGCTTGGGCTCCTCCTACTCCAGCTCTCCAGTCTAAAATTTGAGGTCACAGAGGATAGTCGCTGCTGAAGCAGCTCCTCAGAAGATTTTTTATTTTTATCGGACTGGGACTTGGACCCCCGTGGTCTTGAGGTCTCAGGGGTCTCAGCGCTGCTGGACCCCCACCTCTCCCTTGGCGGATCTGTATTACCCTGTAAGGTGGTCCCTGCAGAACCCTGCCGGCCCTGGGGATGAGGATTGCTTCCCTGGCGGGGACGCAACCGCGCTTCTGGGGTCACTGCGTTCCCCGCCCTGGGGGGAAGCTACGGGCACAGCGCCACAAATCCCTGGGGGTCCCTGTGGCGCTCAGCTGGGTGAGTACTCAACATTTTATTGATGTGTTTGAGTGCTTCAGCGGCTGCTGCGGCAGCCGCTGTTACAGTTTTCAGTGATTGTGTCCTTTTGTCCGCAGGTGGATGCCTGCAGGACATGGGAGCGGGGAGCCATTTTTTTTGAGCCGGCGGGGGGCGTGGCTTCATGTTTTCCCGTCTTTCGCGGGCAGGAAGCGCTCTGAGCGCGCGCTTTACCCTGCCTCTTCTCTTCCGGCTCCTCTCCTCAAGCGCTGCGGCCATTACTGACGGCCTCCTCGGGCTCCTCTCTCTCTCCGCTCCCCCGACCGACCGAAAGGAACAAACTGCACCGCGGCCAGCTGGGTGAGTCGCTTCTACCTTTCTGAGGGCAGAAGCTTGACCCTTCACCCCCACAGCGCAGGGCACCTTTCTGAAGGTGCTGCCAACTGAACGCTCCCGCTCACGATCACAATAACGACGCATACTAATGCGATCGTTTTTTTGTGATCGTTTTAATGTCGCTAGTAGCTGCCACAGTGGGCGATCTCATTGACGACGCATAAGTGGTTAGCGATCTATTTAGCGACTTGGGCGGTCATTGCGATGTACAAATCAGCGCAATATGTTAGCGATCTCGTAGGCGTTCTTGTTTAATGTGGCACATTGTCCTGCAGCTGCTACCTCATAAGAGACACCTGGGGCTCGCACACCCTTTTCATTAAACAAGGGTTGTGGGGAGTCTGCGACATTAACCCCTTCTTTGGCGGTTAACCCTTTATTGGGAGACAGCTGGGGTAGCTCTCTCTTTAAGAGCTTTAACCCTTCAGCGTTCGTTTTGCCTTTGAAAACCACACTGTTCTAGTTGCTGACAGGTTTTGACCTGCCATATACTGTGTGAGGGCATGTCAGATCAGGGTCCAGGTGCGGACTGTCTCCCAGATCCGCTACAGGATCAGTCTCGCGTATCTGACACGCAGACCTCGATGGCGTCAAGCGCAGCGGTCGGAGGTGTCAGTGATGTCAAACTGGAGGCCCTCGCTCGTTCTATTGATGGCCTGTCTGAACTTCTAGGTCATTGGGTGTCAGCTAGATCCTCTCATGGCAGGAAGCGACACAGGCCGGTTCCATCTTCCCCGCGTAGCGACTCGGAGATTTCGGGCATGGAGGGTTCCCCTTCAAGCTCGGATGGGGAGATGTCCGATTCGGATAAGGAGGATCGGCAGGGACACTCTGCCTCTCTTTTGAGCCGTACAGAGGCTTTTATTGGAGTCATGAGGGAGGCGTTACAGTTACCGGAGGAGGTAACTAGACGTCCTGGTAAGTCGGTCCGGATGTTTCAGGAGTCACATAGGTCGCGATCAGCCTTACCATCTCTGGATGAGCTTAATGGGGCAGTGGAGAAGGAACGCCTGTGTCCAGATAAACGTTTTCAGGGGACACGGTTTTTTGAGACGCTGTATCCGTGTACTACGGAGTTGATTGATAATTGGATTCCTTCTCCTGAAGTGGATGTCCCTTTATCCCAGCTTAGCAAATCCTCATTACTTCCTGTTAAAGGGAAGGCGAGTCTGCAGGATCCGCTGGACAGAAAAATGGAGATGGCAGCGAAATCCATCTACGAGGCCGCGGGTCATGGATTCAGAGCAGTGCTATGATCCATGTGTGCTTGTAAAGCTTCCCTGAGCTGGTTAGACCGTCTACGGACGGCGTGGCAAGATGGATCCCCACTATCCGAGGTAGAGGGGCTTTTCAAGTCATTGGAGGATGCAGCCCGATATGGCAGTGATGCAGGTTTGGATGCTGCCTCAATGCTGTCCAGGGCACAATCCTCGGCGGTCACAGTCAGGAGAGCACTGTGGCTTAGACAGTGGACCGGAGACGTGGTTTCCAAGCAAGGTTTGCTTTCTTTAGCTTACAAGGGTGGTCAGCTATTTGGATCTGACCTCACGGAGCTGATTGCCAAAGCAAAGGCAAAAGAAACGGCTTTACCGCAGTGAAGAGCTGTGACTTCTGCGTCTGGCAGGCATAGTGCCGGTAGTAGTCGGCGGTCCTTTCGGTCCAGGGGACGGTTCGGTCAGCCCTCTTGGGGATCGGGTCGTCCCTCTTTTTCAGGAAAAAAGAACGCTCAGAAATCCCGCACTCCCTGGAAACAGAGCTTCCGCCAAGACAAGCGGGAAGCTGACAAAAAGCCCGCTAAGGCGGACTGACGCCAGGGTCTCACTCGAGGGCTCTCGAGTGGGAGGTCGCCTGTTCCAATTCGAACCGACTTGGGCTTCCCGCGTGTCGGACGCCTGGGTGACGCGGGTTGTGTCGGCAGGCTACTTCATAGAGTTTCTTTCTCGACCTCCAGACAGTTTTTGCCAATCCCGCATTCCGTCAGAGCCCGAGCTATTTGCCTCTCTACTGCGGGAGGTCGATTCCCTTCTGCAGAAGAGTGTGGTGGTACCAGTTCCACCGGAGGACCGGGGAAGAGGGTTTTATTCCAACCTCTTTGTGGTCCCCAAAAAGGAGGACAAATTTCGCCCCATTCTGGATCTCAAAAGATTGAATCGGCATGTCCGCACCCGGAAATTCCGCATGGAGTCACTTCGCTCCGTTGTGGCGGCCTTGTCGCAAAACGATTTTTTGGTGTCAATCGACATTCGCGACGCTTATTTGCATGTCCCCATCGGAAGGGCCCACCAACGCTTCCTTCGTTTTGCCATAGGTCAGGACCATTACCAGTTTGTGGCCCTGCCATTCGGGTTGGCCTCAGCACCCAGAATTTTTACAAAAATTCTGGCTCCTCTCATGGCGATTCTGCGAAGACAGGGGGTTACAATTCTTCCCTATCTGGACGACCTTTTGATTGTGGCGTCCTCAAAGGAGGAGGCGGTGACGGCTCGCAATCTATCCCTTCAGCTCCTGGAGGACTTCGGGTGGCTGGTCAATTGGGAGAAGTCGTCTCTGGAACCGTCGCAGTCAATCCTGTTTTTGGGAATGCATTTCGACACGGTACGAGCAGTGGTGTCTCTGCCTCCAGACAAGCAAGCGAGTCTTCTTCGTCATGTGCAGGTTATGAAGTCTGCGACAGCAATGTCCCTTCGAAGGTGTATGCGCCTTCTGGGTTTGATGGTGGCGTCAATGGAAGCAATTCCGTTTGCCCAATTTCATTCCAGGGCTCTCCAAATGCTCATCTTGAACCGTTGGGATCGATCGCAGTTTTCACTGGATTGCAGTGTCATCATCTCCCACAGGGTGAGAGAGTCTCTAGAATGGTGGTTACGTCCGGAAGCGTTATCCCTGGGGAAGTCCTTCCTTCCTCCGAGGTGGTCGATCTCTATGGGAGACTAGAAGCTGCCACATCCCGATCGGCTCTGCTATATACAGGTGATGATAAGATCGCCTCTATGTAGTAGAATTACTCGCTTGCTATGAGCGCCGACCACCGGGTGGCGCTCACAGCAGGCTGGCAGTGACAACCATAGAGGTCTCCAGGAGACCTCTGGTTGTCATGCCAATAAACCGATGACCCACGATCACGTGACGCTGGTCACCGATGGGCGGATTTCCGGCCCGATGGCTGGAAGCGTGAGTTAAAGCCGCTGTCAGCGTTTGACAGCGGCATTTAACGGATTAATAGCTGTTGGTGGATCGCAATTCAACCCGCGGCTATTCCGGGCACATGTCAGCTGTTCAAAACAGCTGACATGTCCCAGGAAAGATATGGGCTCGCTGCCGTCGCCAACATCAAAAGGAGTCTGACATCAGCGTACTATTACACCTAACGTCGGAAAGGGGTTAAATGTTGTGCATTTGTCTTACTAATTTATTTGTAATCCAGCCTGAGGAAGGACCTCTGTGCTCTGAAAGCTTGCAAACATATATTATTTCCTGGTTATCCAATAAAAAGGTATCCGAGAATACTTTTGTCATCATTGGGCAGAAAAGTATTCACATCAACTGTTTTTTTGTAACTTAAATTTTTTTGTAATTTCATCAATACCTGTCATTTGTCTTGTACTTGTCTTGGTCAAACAACATATTCAGTGGATGCCACTTCCATACATCTCCTCCGCCGTCTTTCACTAAAACATGTGACAGCACTGCTTCTGAACTCATCCCCCCACCTATCAGCATGAACACAAACCACGGCCAGCCGGACAGAAGTTTCTCTTCTATGTGATAACCTTTGGTTTACTTTTCCCTTTCACAAGAATTTCTTAATGTTATGTTTATTGCCCAATGTGCATGTTTATATTTATTTGATCGGTCGGTACCTATACCGTGAGTTTTTTTCTGTCTAATAATCATCTATGAACATATAATCATTGTATAAAAAGTTAATTCTTGATTCCGTGCAATATATGTAACATCAGTACAGCTTCATTGTGTAAATTTATATGGAATCTTTTGATTTTTCTATTATGTGGTAAAACTAGTCTACTATTAGCACAAAATGTGATTCAGTTTGACAGCTCCAATTGACTGTTAGCATACCATAGTATTTACTTCCTAAAAACAAAGCTTTATAGTGATAAACAATCATTAATTAGATTGTACAATTGTATTAATTGTGTAGTTTATTCTTATGGTACACATTTTCTTTGCAAACCAGTCCTTTATGTATGATAAATCCATGTAACCCGCAGTTAACACCGGTGTCCTATTTTTAATAATGATGGTCTACCTCTTCTGCAATTGGCTTAGAGCTATATATAGTTCACTTAGTATATTTCTGCCATATCCTATGACTAAGGGCGCTTGGATGCCAGAAACGCGTCAGGTTTTTATGTATATTTTTTGGATTCTGTGTTCTTAATGAATCTTTAATAATAAAGAATGAACTCCTTTTTTACATGTTGTGGACGGATGTGCCACTTATTGCCCTTTCCTTGAGTCTACGGCAGATTCCAGCCTTCCATCTCGGATGACATGGTGTGGTGAGCTTCAGAAATCCCCTCCATCCCCAAGTAGCATTGTAGGTTATAACTCTAGTAATAGAGAATATATAATTGGTGGAGAAAGGTTGAACTTGGTGGCCCGAAGTCTTTTTGTTAACCTATGTAACTTAGTGTAAATTCATATAGCATCTGTATTTCCTCATCTGAATTAGAGCTGCAGTTGGTGGCCCAACCATGGGTCTCATGACTTGAACATCATAGTCATATATGATGCTGATAGTTCAGGTCACAAGACTCGCTGTCCAGCCAGGAGAAGTTAGTGTTGTGTGAATTGTCCCTTAGCAGAAAAAGATGCACACTGATGGATTCAGAATTCAACAATCGTAGTCTTTCCATTGGGAAAATATTGTGCCTATTTTCTGTAGAGCCCTTTTCTTCGTCAGGTAAACGTGTACAGAAAACACACATACATAAATGTAAAAAAATAAACCTATGTCACTTTGTAAAATGTATTTTGGATGAAGGATAATCCGCTATTGATGTTTTCTTTCTAGGCGTGTTTCTGGGCCTTGGCCTGAGTGGCATTGTTCCTACGCTCCATTTCACTATCGCAGAGGGCTTTGTTAAAGCCACTACAGTGGGCCAGATGGGCTGGTTCTTCCTAATGGCTGTCATGTATATAACAGGGGCTGGTCTTTATGCCGCCCGGATCCCTGAACGATTCTTCCCTGGAAAGTTTGATATCTGGGTAAATATGGTTGCTTATAAAATTTATTGCAGACGTATTATACCTTGCAGCCGAAGAAGGATATTCTACAAACTGAAATGGTTATCTTTTTGATGTGTGAATTTTATGGCTGCATTGGATGTTTAGAAACATATTGTAAATAATAAGCTACATTTTGTGGTTTGGTCATACACTACATTAATATGTTGTCCTTGTTTCTTCCTTTGTTTTCCAGTTTCAGTCTCATCAAATCTTTCATGTACTGGTTGTAGCCGCTGCCTTTATCCACTTCTATGGGGTTTCCAACCTACAAGAGTTCCGTTATGGGCTGGAGGGTGGCTGTACAGATGATTTCTTCTGTAATGTCTGGACATAGTAGATAATCACCTCTCCACTGGAGATCTTCAAGGGGAGAGTTAGAGAACTATACCAATTTAGTACCCAACTGTATTTTCACGATAAAGGCCAGGAGCCCCCCGGTTACAAGGCACGGGTCACTATTACCTCCTCATTATGGGATACGAGCACTTCATGCACAAGACATTGGAGGACAACATGAAACCAAGCTGTATATTAAACAATGACTTTACATTGCCTTGCGGGATAAGAGGAAAGAGGCACTAGTTCTATTATTTTATGTTGTATCAAAATCTTTGCGTCCCTATTTTACATCTTTCTACCATCGGTGTTTTTAAGTGCTCTAGAATCTGATAAAAACCAAAACATTATAGAAAGTCACATCTCATGATTTTGATTCATCTTGTACAAATGAGAGCAGTATACTGTATGAGCAAAGTGTTTGTGGAGCTGACATTTTGCTTTGATGATAACTTTGAAGACAGACAACTTATTTCTGTTGTGCCCAAGTCTATACCAAACACACATGCAAGTATGGGAACTATCAAAATCATGTTACGGTCTTAAAGCCTGAAAATTCTGATCTGACTGCATTTTGCCCCAATATCAGCTATCTTCCATTTCATGCCGAGCAAAGATACCTGAGATACATACTCCAGCAATGTATCACTTACTGGGCTGCTTGCTGCAGTTTAGATAAAATCACTGTTTTCTCTCCTACAAATCTACCAACTCTCTGAATGCTGAGCTCTTTATAACCCCGCCCATATCACTGATTGACAGCTCTCTGTATATACTGTGCATAGGTAGCAAACTGCCAATTTGTGGTGAAGTCTGGGTTACCCGGAGTTCATGAATATGGAGGACTACATGGCAGAAGGTTTACTAGTTCTTTAGTGATCATCTACAGCTGAGAACACTGTGGTTTTATAAAAATTACAACAACAGATTAGTAAGTGATACATCACTGGAATGATGGTCTCTATCTCTACATTATGCTGCTCTCAGGTTTGATCTAAAAAATGTGGTGACAGATTCCCTTTAAGAATATATTTAGGCTTAATCAGTCATAAATAGTTCTAGACTGCCTGAGCCTGAAGAGCCACTCGTCATAGAAAAAGAGAGATCATTGGTTCACACCATGGCATGGGAACAGCTGAAGAAGCTGTACAGTGTGAGTACTCTACAATGTTTCTACCCTACTGTGAATGTGACATGGGGTAGTCAAATACTGGTGTTCAGCTTTGAAGGGAATGTGTCATGAGAAAATTACCGTATTTTGTGGATTAGAGGACCGGACCATGGGGAAGATAATAGGAAAAAATGTTTTTAATAAAATGGTAGTGTGTCTTATAGTCCATTTTTACGATAGCTTACTGAGGCGGGCTGGTAGGAGGGGGTGCTTGGTGGTGCAAGGCTGCGGCGAGAGCCGAGATCTCGATCTGCGCATGCGTCGCTTCCGGTGGCCATTTTATAGAAATCCAGCACAGTGAAAACAGTGGAAAGTGCAGAAGGGACCCCACTAACATTTTGTAAAAGCTGAGAGCCCTCTGCAGCCTCACGCCCCTTCCTCCCAGCCTGGGGCACACAGCACCACCCCACCCTTGCCGCCAGCAGCAACCCTGCCTCCTGGCACCTTGCTCAACTGCAGCCACCCACCACATATTTGGAGGGGTGGGGGGAGTGCATCTTATAAGCCGAAAAATACGGTACCTATTGGCTAAATCAAGTTTTTTTTTTTTTTAAATTTGATGGTTTTTTTTCCATATCACTGTATTTAAAAATAAGAAATTTTGCAATTTCCACAGGAGTCACTAGACCTAAAATTAGACTCCTTATTTCCTGTTCTTTTCAGCGATCACATGAATATTAACTATCTAGTTATTTAAGTGTTTACAGCTTGTACACATTTAGGTAAGGGAGGTGAGCAGTGACCCCTCACCTATTGTGAGTGGGTAATCTTGTGTTATCCACATTATATAGAGGTGAAGATTTCATTGTAATGAAATTGTGATGTCAATGAGACTGCTGAAAAATCTAATATTAGGCCTAGGGTGAAAGCCGATTGATTTGAGTTTGTTTTTAATATAGATAGTCATATGGAAAACGTAAAAATAACAAAACAAAATTTGAAATGTAAAAAAAAAACAAAAAACAGATTTGCAAACTTCTGAGTCCATTAAAAAAGTGTTTTATGTTACAAAGAAAAAAAAAAAATTTAAACAATGTAATTTTTTTTATGACCCACTCCCTTTAAAATGCATATAATTACATATTTTCTCAGGATATTCTTATTCTTTGTTATTGAGCTAAGAAGTTTAAGGTGTTGTCTAGTTGTAGAAAAAAAAAATCTTTAGGTGCGTTCCATATAAACATGTGAAACGTATTGATACATTTTTATTTCAGAAGGTGTCTTCAGCCTCGGTCCCAGTATCGCCACTTCTGGTTTGTGCTCGAGTGATTCCTAGGATGGCATATGGCCAGCAAAAGGACTGGTCCATTCTAATAACTAAGGCAACCCTGTGGTTTGGGAAAACCGATGCATAGACAGAGAAAGGACTGGTTTAAATAATGAAGTGAGCCAGCCCCCTTCATAAATAGCATTTATTTGCTGATAACTGAAGATCATAACAGCTTTTGAAATAAAAGTATACTAATCAGAATTATATGTTTAGATTAGGACCACATGGAAATATTTTTTTCAACTGCCATTAGACATTCCCATTAACTGGATTAGGTCACTAGGTTTTTGCTACCTAATCTGAAAACAGCATAATATAGGGGGAAAAACCTGATTCCAGTGATGTCACTTACTGGGCTCCTTAGTGTAGTTCTTATAAACTCACAGTTTTATTAACAGGAGATTATCACTAGAGAACTAGCAAAACTCCTACCATATATTTCATCCACTACACTGATTGGCAGCTTTCTGCCTATACACAGTGTTAAAGCAGCTGTCAATCAGTGGTGTGGGCGAGATTACACAGAGCTCCACATTCAGAGAATAGGTACCGTATATACTCGAGTATAAGCCGACCCGAGTATAAGCCGAGGCCCCTAATTTTGCCACAAAAAACTGGGAAAACTTATTGACTCGCGTATAAGCCTAGGGTGGGAAATGCAGCAGCTACTGGTAAATATTAAAAAATAAAAATATATACCCAAAAAAGTAAAATTAATTGAGACATCAGTAGGTTAAATCTTTTTGAATATCCATATTGAATCAGGAGCCCCATATAATGCTCCATACAGTTCATGATGGGCCTCATAAGATGCTCCATACAATAAATATGCCCCATATAATGCTGCACAAAGGTTAATAATTGCCCCATAAGATGCTTAATATTAAAATGTGCCCCATATAATGCTGCATAAAAGGTTAATGATGGCCCCATAAGATGCTCCAAAGAATAATATGCCCCATATGCTGCTCCATAAAGTTTGATGGCCCTTAAGATGCTCCATAGAATTATATGCCCCTCCATAAAAGTTGATGGCCCCATAAAATGCTCCGTAGAATAATAATTGCCCATATGCTTCTCCATAAAGGTTGATGGCCTCATAAGATGCTCCATACCGTAGATATATATGCCCCATATGCTGCCCCATAAGATGCTCCGTAGAATAATATGCCCCATGTAATGCTGCATAAAGGTTGATGGGCCCCATAAGATGCTCCATAGATATATATGCCCCATATGCTGCTGCTGCGATAAAAAAAAAATGACATACTCGCCTCTCATACTCGCCCCCTCCTGGCGAGGTCTCTGCACCTCCCTGCCTCTCAGATGGGCGCCGGCAGCTCCTTCCAGTGTTCAGCGGTCATGTGGTACTGCTCATTAAAGTAATGAATATGCACTCCACGCCTATGGGAGTGGAGAGTAGTGCATATTCATTTTAATGAGTGGTACCACGTGACCACTGAACACAGGAAGAGCTGTTGCGCCGGAGACCATCTGAGAAGCAGGGAAGTGCAGGAGGGGGCGAGTATGATCTGACAGCCGCCGGCTCCTGCACTTCCCCTCCCCCGCCTACCCCCTGGGACAATGACTCGAGTATAAGCCAAGAGGGGCACTTTCAGCCTAAAAAAATGGGCTGAATATCTCTGCTTATACTCGAGTATATACGGTAGATCTACAGCAGATAAAACCGTTCTTAATTTACTGTGTGCTGCAGTTTTGATTAAGGGATTCATTACTGGAATCAGGGTCTCTGCCCCTACCTCATGCCGTTTTCAGATGGGGTAGCTGAATAATCTGGTAACAGATTCTCTTTAAATGTTACAACTCTGACTTTTAAAAGATGTATCTCTTTGCCAACATCACACTAAAGACAGAAACAATCTGTTCAATTAAAGTATTTTCTTTTTAGAATGTTTGTGTGCGTGTGTGTGTCTGTTATGTCAAAAGCTAAGGAAATGGCAATGTTAAAATCCATTACCTTAGATTATATTTATTTTATTTTGTAAATGCTCTTTTCCTGATATTGTAGCTCACCGTGGTGTAAAATTCTTCCTGACAGCCTTTTGAAACAATTGTTTCAATAATATTTGTGTTGAAGAGGTATCTAAATCTAGTACCCATTATATAAAATGTTCCGCTGTCTATATAAATGAGTCTTATCAAAATTTAAAATCCGTAATCCATCCTGATGATCTATCTAATGGTTTGTGAATGTATTAAAATGCTTAATGATCACCATCTTTACCGATTTCCTGTGCCGCTTGAGTGACTGCTCTGCAGCTTTAAGAGCTCACACATGGTCCACATTTGAAGTGGTAGCTGCCTTCCCAGTGTAATTCTAGAAGACTCAGAATGAGACTCCACAGACTTACATTGAGATAGCGACTTCCAGTTGACCACACACAAACTTCGTGAGCTGGCTGTTTTGACTTCAGGTCACTTGGGCCAGAAGAGGACTTGAGCGGCCTTGAAAACAGGGTAAGTTGGTGATTGGTAAGTATTTTCATGCTCTTGCCCACCGGTACATAAATAATTAGGACTGATTACAGAATAATAATTGTGATCCAACTTCTTTAACGTTTTATGTTTATTGATCTTGTACTTCACAAAAATATATATTTTGTTTGACTATCACATTTATGGTCATACGGTATCTGTGAGGGATCATGCATATGGCTGAAGCACAGCTCTGTTCATGAACCTTATGTTAGCACCAAGAATGGAAAAGACTTTCCTAATCTCTCCGGGCTGTTATAATGTAATGATCAATGTAAAAAAAAAAAAAAAAACAATTCTACTTGATTGTGTCAAAAAATGATTTATATTATATGGTAGCTCTTTGTAATAACAGTATGTATGTAAATACAATATCGTGCATAAATTTATGGCAATTTGTGGGGAAAAAAATGCTACAAAGTAAGAATACTTTCAAAATTAGAAGTGCGTAGCTGGGTCCCCCTGGTGCTGCCAGTTCTGAGCTGATGGCACTGCTGAACATCTTCTGATTTTGAAGGGATGCAAGCATGATCTGATGCACTAAATTTTCTTGGCAAGCCACTCAATTTACAGCCCTCGGTGCTGCCTATTACTTTGTCTTTCTTTAAAAGAGCTTGACCAGCACATCTTTAAACCACAATCTATATTGAAACGTTTTCCTGGGAGCGTCCTTGCTGATGCATTATAACTACCTTGTGTGTTGTTCCTGTGCTCAGTTTTTTGCCATGGTGTATGACCTGTGACATGAAACTATCTTTCACAGCACCAAATTTGTAGCAGAGTTTGGCTGTTTATCACCGATCTTTAAGCCTCCTAAACAGCTGTTTTATCTTAAGGGAAATTCATACCTGCAAATGCTAATAAACTGCAGATATCTGGTTAATATGCATGTTAGTAGCAATATATTGCTGCTCGTCCTCCTTACTGAAAGCTCAGCTACCTAGAGAAAATTAACTTTATTCTTCCTTGGAACCACCGGTTTTTAGTCATATATCTGTGGAGCTGCTACAGTCATTGCTCACAGTATTGTGAGCTATGGCTGTAAGATTGAGAGTTTGTTCTGCACACATGCACTGCAGAGTGAGCTGTGACTCAAGGTACCGGGCTTAAAGTGTACTGAACAGTGACTGTAGCCACTTTGACCATGTCTGTATGACTGAAAACCGGCGGAATAAAGTTAGTTTACTCTTGGTAGCCGTGCTCTCAGTAAGGCGGCCGGGCAACATTGTAATGCAATCAACCTGCAGATTAACCTTGTATCTGTAGCTTAAATGGGTTTTCCAGGTTGTCACAAAAGTGTGCAGTCATGCTATGTGTATCCTCACAGTGCATGACATTGAGATTATGTACCAGTGGCAAGACTGGGTGGTCACGTGACCACAAGTATGCAATATGTATACTGACAGCCACATTCTTATTAGACATGCGTGGCTTCGCTCAGTTCACTTACACACGTGATCAAAATTGTTGGTACCCCTTGTTTAATGACAAAAAAACCCAATAGTCATAGAAATAACTTGTATCTGACAAAAGTTATAAAAAAAAACAAAAATGTATGAAAATAAACAAATGAAAGTCACATGTTGCTTTTCAACCATTCTTCCACAGAATTTAAAAAAAAAAAAAAAAACTCATGAAATAGGTCTGGACAGAAATGATGGTACCCCTGAAAGTAATGTGACAAAAGGCTCATGTTAAATCAAGGTGTGTCCACCAATTAGCATCACAGGTGTCTACAATCTTGGAATCACTGAGTGGGCCTGTATAGAGGGCTACAGATACTCACTGTGCTGTTTGGTGACATGGTGTGTATCACGCTCAACATGGACCAGAGGAAGCAAAGGAAAGAGTTGTCTCAGGAGATAAGAAAGAAAATTATAGAGAAACACATTCAAGGTAAAAGTTATAAGACCATCTCCAAGCAGCTAGATGTTCCAGTGACTACAGTTGCACATATTATTCAGAAAGTTAATCTCCATGGGGCTGTAGCCAACCTCCCTGGAAGTGGCCGCAGGAGGAAAATTGATGACAAATCAAAGAGACGGATAATACGAATGGTAACAAAAGAGCCCAGAAAAACTTCTAAACAGATTAAAGGTGAACGTCAAGCTCAAGGAACATCAGTCTCAGATCGCACCATCCATTTTTGTATGAGCCAAAGTGGACTTCATAGGAGACGAGCAAGGAGGACACTATTGTTGAAAAAAAAAATCATAAAAAGCCAGATTGGAATTTGCCAAACTACATGTTGACAAGCCACAAAGCTTCTGGGAGAATGTCCTATGGACAGATGAGACAAAAATGGAACTTTTTGGCAAGGCACATCAGCTTTATGTTCACAGACGGAAAAATGAAGCATATCAAGAAAAGAACACTGTCCCTACTGTGAAACATGGAGGAGGCTCTGTTATGTTCTGGGGCTGCTTTGCTGCATCTGGCACAAGGTGTCTAGAATCTGTGCAGGGTAGAATGAAATCTCAAGACTATCAAGGGATTCTAGAGAGAAATGTGCTGCCTAGTATCAGAAAGCTTGGTCTCAGTCGCAGGTCATGGGTCTTGCAACAGGATATTGACCCAAAACGCACAGCTACAAAACACCCAAGAATGGCTAAGAGGAAAACATTGGACTATTCTGAAGTGGCCGTCTATGAGCCCTCACCTAAATCCTATTGAGCATCTTTGGAAAGAGCTGAAACATGCCATCTGGAAAAGGAAACCTTCAAACACGAGAACTGGAGCGGTTTACTCTTGAGGAGTGGGCCAAAATTCCTGTCAAGAGGTGCAGAAGTCATTGACAGTTACAGGAATCGTTTGATTGCAGTGATTGCCTCAAAATAATAATTATATTTATTTTTATATAGCGCTAACATATTCCACAGCGGTTTACAGTTTGCACACATTATCATTGCTGTTCCCGATGGGGCTCACAATCTAAATTCCCTATCAGTATGTCTTTGGACAAACTCCTTGCAGATGTTGTCCTTCTTGAGATTTGAACCCAGGACTCCAGCGCTGCAAGGCTGCAGTGCTAACCACTGAGCCACAGTGTTACCCACAAAAGTATTGCAACAAAATATTAAGTTAAGGGTACCATCATTTCTGTCCAGGCCCATTTCACGAGTTTTAGTTTTTAAAAAATTCTGTGGAAGCATGGTTGAAAAGCAATGTCTGACTTTCATTTGTTCATTTTCATAGATTTTTGATTTATTATTACTTTTGTCAGATTCAAGTTATTTCTGTGACCATTGTGGGTTTTTATGTCATTAAACGAGGGGTACCAACAATTTTGACCACGTGTGTATATTAAACTAGGCCGTTCACATCTAGTCGGAATGTGGCATGGGGATATGCCACATTGTGACCAGTTTTTTGTTTGTTCACTTTGCATTTTGTAAGTATTCTTACTTTGGGGAATTTTTTCACACCTGCCTAAAACTTTTGTGCAGTACTGTATATGCTCAGGATTTTACGTGATGTTTTTATAACTACTTGATATGCCCAGTGTATAATAGAAATCCCTCCGCATACCCACATGCTTTGTATGGTTCTACTACTACCTTCAATGTTGTTCCTCCGAAGAGAATGGCACGACACTGTTCGGCTATTCAGGGGAAGCGACAACCTAATGGAAACAACAATGATGTGTAGTATGCAATTAAACATTTTTCAAGCAATTTTTTTAACTTTCCTTTAAAGCTTAACTATAAACATCCCTGCTCTCAATATATCATCCCGTTTTTTCCCATGCCATCTCATGGAGTCTACCTGTCCTAATCTTTCGTTAGGTCCTAGTCAGTCATTGTGATTACAGCAAAACTAGAGAGCCAGACACTAAGTGACTGATGCATACAACACCGACAATGGCTGCTGTTACTTTACATGACATAGTATGTTATATTTGTTTCTTAAAGTGTATCCCCAATTATATAGAAAATCAATAGTGCAGGGGTGTGCACAATATTTGTTTTTTCGTTAAATAACTTGTAAAGCAGATACTGCTTCTAAATAGTAGCATGGACCAACCACAGTCTGTGGTCTGCGCATACTGGTGCATTAAGACAGAACATCCTGCTCTGTCTCCTAGGCTTTTGTATCCACCAGGGAATCAATTCTCATGGAATCACATTAGATTGACTAATTTCATTACATTTTTTGATCCCAAGTTATAAAAAGGCATGAATCAGATCATTTCTAGTGCCCAAGCTACTGGATCTTTAAAGGGAATGTATCACTTCTATTTTTACTAATTAAATCCGATATTGAAACATTCTCCTTCATTTTTTTCACTGTCTTTATTTTCTGACTGCAGATAATTAATTCTATTTTGTGTGCATCATTATGGGGACACCATCTTGCTTGAGTGGCTTATAAAGAAGTCCAAGCTTAGAAACATGTCTGATTAATGTAAAAAATAATAAATCGGCACCATATACGTCGATGGGTTGTTTGTTGCATTTTAGCTTAGCCGCTTTCATGACCGTGCAACCTAGTTGCAACAACAAAAATGCAACTCATGGACAGATGTGGTGCTATTTTTTTTTTTTTTTATATATATATATAGGATACCC
>JARQOD010000002.1:449596212-449757769 GCA_033576555.1 Oophaga sylvatica | reverse complement strand
ATGCGACCACTGCCTTTCAGGGCTTATCTACAGCAGGGTTCCCAACTCCAGTCCTCAAGGCCCACCAACAGGTCATGTTTTCTGTATCTCCTTAGTATTGCCCAGGTGATAATTGCATCACCTGTGCAATACAAAGGAAATCCTGAAAACATGACCTGTTGGTGAGCCTTGAGGACTGAAGTTGGGGAACCCTGATCTACAGCATTCTATAATGCAGTAGATAAGTCCCCGATCAGACCTGAAAGATAACGAAAATAAGTTTCATTATACTCACTGGAGCAGTCCGGTCCGATGGGTGTTGCAGGTCTGGCGCCTCCCATTTTGTAGCGATGCCGCCCTCCTTCTTGCTTCATGGCTCCCCGACATCACGCTCCTGCGCAGGCATACTTCTCTGCCCTGTTGAGGGCAGAGCAAAGTATTGCAGTGCGCAGGCGCCGGGAAAGGTCAGAGAGGTCCAGCACCTGCACACTGCAGAAGTTTGCTCTGCCCTCAACAGGGCAGATAAGTACGTCTGCGCAGGAGAGCGATGCCAGGGAGCCTGTGAAGCAAGCAGGGTAAGTATAATAAAATTTATTTTTCTCATTATACTCACCCGGGGGCGATCCGGTCCGATGGGTGTCGCGGGTCCGGCACCTCCCATTTTCTTGTGATGCCGCCCTTCTGCTTGCTTCACAGGCTCCCCGGCATCGCTCTCCTGCACAGGCGTACTTATCTACCCTGTTGAGGGCAGTGCGCAGGCGCTGGGCCTCTCTGACCTTTCCCTGCGCCTGCTTACTGCATTACTTTGCTCTGCCCTCAACAGGGCTGAGAAGTATGCCTGCGCAGGAGCGGGATGTCGGGGAGCCATGAAGCAAGCAGGAGGGCGGCATCGCTAGAAAATGGGAGACACCAGACCTGCAACACCCATCGGACCGGACGGCCCCCCCGGTGAGTACAATAAAACTTATTTTTGTTATATTTCAGGTCGTATCGGGAGCTAATCTACAGCATTATAAAATGCTGTATATCAGCCCTGAAAGGCAGTGGCTGCATCTTAAATCAGCCAAAACTGCTGACAGGTTCGCTTTAATAAATAACATTTACCACGTCTACAGCAACATCATCTTTGAAAAATATTTTTTGTTATGAAGTTGTAAGGGTTAAAAGTATATCAGCATGTCAAATCTGACACCATTTTAAAACTGTGCCACTAAAAGTGCTCAAAATCACATTCAAGACATTTATTCAAGACCCTTTAGGTGCTGCTTAACAGTAGTTAAAGCAATTTGTAATTAAAATAAAAACAAAAAAACATTTTTTTCATATACAAATATTGGTTTAGCCCCACCACATTTTTTTTAGTTTCACAAAGGTAACAGGAGAAAATGAACCCAAAATTTATTGTGCAATTTCTCCGGAGTACACTGCTTCGTGGCCTAAAACTTTTGTTTCGGCACACGAGAGGGCTTTGAATGGAAGGAGTGCTGTTTGATTTTTTGAGTGAAGATATGGCCAGAATAGACTAAATGTCGCATTTGAAGAACCCCCATTTTGGAAACTACAGTTTTCAAGGATTTTATCTAGTGATGTGGTGAGCATCTTGAACACACAAGTGCTTCACAGAATTTTAAAACATTGGATCGTGAAAATTAAAAATTACCTTTTTTCCTAAAAAAAAAGTTCCTTTAGCCCCAAACTTTTCATTTTCATAAGGTTAACAAGAGAAAATGGACCACTCAATTTTTGTGCAATTTCTTCTGAGTACACCGATGCCCCATATCTTGCACAAAACTACTGTTCAGGCACACCATAATAGTTCCGTCAGGAAATGGCTGCGTTTTGGCCAGACTTTGCTGTCTGGTTTGCGGCGCCAACCGCATCCCAATGTTCAGCATTAACTCTATAGAAATGAGTGCCGTTTTGGGAACCAGACTTTGCTTGTATGGTTTGTGGGCACCATCCCGAATTTTCGATCCTTGGACTGCCAAAAGAAGAGTAACCCACCACAAATGACCCCATTTTGCAAATGACAACTCTCAAGGAATTCATCTAGGGGAGAGGTGAGTGTATTCAACCCATAGGAGCGTCACATAATTTTATAAATTTTGAACGTTAAAATTTCAAAATTCTTCCTAAACAGCAAAAATCCCCAAAAAGTGACCCCATTTTGCAAACTACACTCGTGGAAATCATCTAGGGATGTAGTGACTGTTTTGATCCCACTGGTGGTCTTCAGAAATTAGTGCACATTTGATGTTAGAGTGAAAATTGCAAATATGCCATTTTAGTATACAATACATAGTGCCTGGCTTGTGCTTCTGGAGACAAGCTGCATAGAATGTTAAAAGGGTTGTCCAGGACCTAACAATTGACCACTCTTCTCAATATAAGATTGGTGGGTGTCTGACACGATTAGCTGAAACTGCAACAGCAGTAGCCTATATTAAGGCTACGTCCTCACTGTGTTTGTGGATACTGTTGGGTGCATAGGCTCGGGAGGTATGCACCCATCAGTGTGCAGTGACAGGATGGATCCCAAAGCATCTGTCCAGCATAGGAACCCACTTTGAAGAGACGTATATTGCATGGTATACATTTCTTTGCAGTGTCCCCCTGTATAGGAAAGTGCAATCTGCTGCACTTTCCTACCCTGTTACATAAGTAGGAAACAAAAAATCCCAGTTGCATATTAGGAATGCAGAACCATTGGACAGGAGGAGTGCAAACGATCCCAGAAACAAGAACTAACTCCAAGCAATACCTAAACATAGGAGAATTCAGAGTATAAAGGTTAGGCTTCTTTCACACTGCCCAAGCGTGAAAATGGCGGATCCGTCAGAAAAGTGTAAAAGCGGACACAAAACTGGTCAGTTTTCTGACGGATCCGCCAAGAAGATTTCACCCGGAAATGATGAAAATTTCGTTCCGGAAATGTAAGTCCGGACCGAGGAGAGAGAGAAAAAACGGATGCCAGCGGATCCGCTGCCCATAGGCGGCCATTATACAAAATGGCGGATGCGGCGGATCCGCCGTTGTCTGCCATTTTGGCGGACCAAAAAACGTTGCATTGGACGTTTTTCTGTAATGACGGACGCCAATTTTTTGACGGATCCGTCAAAAAACGGAACTAACGGATGACCATCCGTCAAAATCCGTCACTAATGCAAGTCAATGGGAAAAAACGGATCCGCCAAAAAAAATGACGGATCCGTTTTTTTCACATTTTGACGGATTATGACTGACGTCGCACGACTGAAGTGTGAAAGAGGCCTTAAGATAAATAAAAATTACTAACAAGTTTCTTTCACCCCTTCCCGACCTGTGACGCCACGTAGGCGTCATGAAAGTCTGTGCCAATCTGACCTGTGACGCCTATGTGGCGTCATGGGGAGATCGCGCTCCTGCAGGTCGGGTGACCGGGGTCACTGAAAGGTCACCCGACCCACAGGCACAGGTGGCTTTGTCCCCCCCTCCCGTGGCTACGATCGCTCTGATTGGCTGAAACAGCCAATTAGAGCAATTGTAATATTTCACCAATGAAACTTGGTGAAATATGGGGCGTGGCGATGTAGTGGAGCAAGAAAGACGCGCTGTGGCAGAGCTCGCATCCTAATATCTATCCTGATTCCCTTCTACCCTCACCGGCATTTACCTGCACCCGGTATACTCCCCTGGACCCCAGGAGTCATCCGGTGCCCGGGAGTCGCGCTGTGCGGCTCCTGTGAGTGGGACGCTGAAGAGACACCGGCGGGGCTTGAGGAAGGCGGCGGCCATCTTTTGCTGTGCGTTCCGACAGGAAGGACGCACAGCTGAGGATTCCGGTCTCGGGGGAGCCGCTGGAGCAGTGTGATCACTTAACTGGAGGTACAAGCTGGGGAGACGCGGTGTGAGCTCTGAAAAATGAGCCCTGCGCTCCCTCACTGACAGTTTAGCTGCCCCTGGTTCTTGTGCCCCCCCCGCCATCTTTGGGATCTTTGATCTCTTGCCGCTGCCCCTACAGGCGCTGTGACACAATAACCCAGCCTGACTCACAGGACTTGCATGATACTTTTAACCTGCTGCAGCACTTAACATTTCATTTTATAACAAGACTGTAAATTATTCTCAGCCTGCAGCAATCAATCAAAGTCTACCTAAAGTGAACTTTCTGTAGCCATCTGTACAACGAGCACATCCACACCGTATATTCCCTAATAGTGGTGCTTCTGCTCCTGGAAGAGGGGACTTTAGCATTATACAGTCATTAAACTTGCCATATTTCATTACTATTAATCATGAATCGCTCAAAGGGGTCAAGCATGGCAGACAAATTAAAGGAATTTGCAAGGTCTGACCCGTCTGATAATGCACGTTCTCTTAGGAATACTTCCAAAACTGGAGATCAGCGTAAAAACCAAACCTCTGATGGTGTGGAGAGTGGCGTCACCGAGGATCTAACTCTAAGGCAGGCATCCGAACAGTTAATGCAGGCCATTTCCCTGACGAGAACATCTTTGACCGAGAAAATAGAGGACGTGCACTCTGAGGTGGGTCGTCTCCGGCAAGATATGCAGGCCATGAGGGGGCGCATTACGGAGATGGAGACGAGGGTATCTCACTTAGGGGACACTCTTCCACCCATGGAGGCCAGATTAACCAAGGTGTCTGGCTCTATAACTCTATAAATGCTTGGAAACAGAAGGCGGATGATCTGGAAAATAGACTGCGCCGCAATAACATTCGAATCATTGGTTTACCGGAACGATCGGAAGGTCAGCACCCTGAGCAGTTCCTTGAAAGTTGGCTTAAGGACACTCTGGGTGATGGATTCTCCTCTACATTCTCTGTGGAAAGGGCTCATAGGGTCCCTACAAGACCACTCCCTCCGGGCGCTGCGCCTAGACCCTTTCTGGTGAAACTTCTTAATTGTAAGGACAGGGATGCTATATTGCGTATGGCGCGGCAAAGAAGTCCTATCAAATTTAACAACGCCACAATTTCAATATTCCCTGACTTTTCCATGGAACTCCAGAAGCAAAGGGCACAATTCACGGAGATCAAGAAGCAGTTTTGAGGAAAGAATGTTCTTTACTCCATGATTTATCCAGCTCGTCTCCGAATTGTCCATGAAGGTTCTTCTGTATTTTTTACGGATCCGACCGAGGCATCTGAATGGCTACAGACCCATCTGGGATCTTGTGAAAAGGAGTCATTATATATATATGCGGGTATTTGGAATTCTCCTACTGGTTGCAAGATTGGAGCTCTTTTCACTAGCGTCCAAATCGACAACAATACCGGACGCTGTTTTCAGTGAGGGTATCCCCCTGTTTACCTCACGATAGGAGCACAGGATTTTGCTATTCCATTTTTGAACTCTTTTTTTGTTTTTTACAGGAGCTTGGGACTATGCTCCTCTTTGAGCTTTATTTTGTTTTTTCTTGTTTTACTATTGTTGATTGATGTTTATATAGGTACTGCTGCCAAGATATTAAATATGCTGCCTGTAAGGTTCAGTCTGCACGACACTGTATACCATACTAAGACAAGGGACCATGGGGTCTGAATTAATATGCATGACTTGGAATGTGAGAGGTCTTGGGTCTCCCCGAAAGAGAATTAAGTTTTTTCCCAGATTAAACGCCATCGTCCTCACATTGTGGCCTTGGTTGAAACACACTTGACCAGAGATTCGGCGCGATATGTGCAGAAACCATGGGTACAATGGTCCATACATGCGTTTCACACCAGAGGGGTTTCTTTGTTAATCCATAAGGACACTAGATGGGAGGTCAAGGAGGCTCAGAAAGACCCTGAGGGACGCTTTGTTTTCGTGCATGCGTTGATAATTTGAAAGACTACGTCATAATGTGTGTCTATAACCCATCCCCAGCTAATATATCAATCATCAAAAAGGCGGTAAGCTTTGCCTTAAATTATCCAGATGCATTAGTTATGTGCATGGGGGATTTTAATCTAGTCATGGATAACGGTCTGGATAGACTTAGACTAGATGATGGAATACCCGGGACGGCCTGCTCTCCATCTCATCTATCATTGCTCATTGAGGGCAGTGGTTGGTTGGATTTATGGAGGATACGTCATCCTGATGTGAGAGAATATACCTGTCACTCGTCCATTAGACGCACTCTATCTCGCATAGATTATATATTTGGTTCTAGCAACTTGGCAATGTGGGTGGGGGATGTGGAACATGGGAACAGGGGCATCTCAGATCATAGCCCTATAATATTTACACTTAGATTTGGCCCAAGGAGTCGTAACCTATTTTGGAAGCTGAACCCATTTTGGCTGAAACTGATAAGCCCCAATGACAGAACTCTAGACCAATTAGACTGCTTTATTTCCTCCCACCCTGAACCCCAGAATATTAACCTGTTTTGGGACGCCCTTCAAGCGTATCTAAGGGGATGTTTGTTTTCCACAATTTCCTATATTAAATGGGTGACATCTAGGGAAGATGAGGAGATGGAGAAGCGATTGAGCGATTCGGAAGCAAATTATATAGCTAATCAAACAAATGAAAATGGAAATGAATGGCTAAACTCCCATAGATGATATACTCAATATATGGATACCAAATCTAAACGTAAATTATTTTTTACTCTTCAGTAGAGTTGAGCGATACTTTCCGATATCCTAAAGTATCGGAATCGGAATGGTATCGCCGATATCACTAAAATATCGGCGATACCGATACCGGAAGTCCCATGTAATTCTATGGGAACAAAATATCGAAATTAAAAAAAAACCATTCTTGCCTTGTTGGTTAATTGTACATGAAGGAAAACAACAAAGAGTAATGTAGAATGTATTGGGGGAGGTTGAGGAGACATTAAAGGCATAGATGTTTGACCCAATCCAATGGAATAGCATTAATTTTTTTTTTTTAGGAAATACGTTCGGATTGACGAACAAATTGACAATGTTGTTAACCTTTTTTCTATTTTGTCAAATATGTCTGTTTCACAACTTCCATGGTCTTCACCTTTTTAACTTTTCACACACTTTCTCCTTCATAATTTTCAGCAGCATCATCTTTCTCATCAAATTATTCTTCATCTTCACCTTCTTAATCTTCTAAAACTTCTTGCTATTCATCTTTTTGTTAACATTACTTATATTGTTCTTATTAAACAGTTATTATTCTTCATATTCTACTTCTTCATCTTCTTCCTATTCATCCTTTTCATCATATTCTTATTTGTGACAGACATTCCTGTACTTGTAATCTGTAAAACTCTGAATTTTCATCCTTCCGTTCTTGCTGTCACGAAAGATTTTAATTACAACAGTATTTGTCCGCGTTCAGTTTAGCCTGCAGCAGCATCAGGCATTTTCCAGGGGCACCACGAGGAGGAACGGACTCACCCCCATACACTGCTTAGTCTTCTTCTGCTTAGAATTTAGAGCATATATTTTGCTCTTCATTTTGGTCTTATACTTAATGTTCTTCTGCTTTTTGATCTTCTGCTTATTGTTCTTCTGTCTCTTGTTCTGTATCTTGTAGTTTGTCTTAACCTTCTTTGTCCTGTTGGTGATGGTACAAAAGCCAATGGAAGTAACGAGGACCAGCTGACTGTGCTGGAACCCGGAGGGTCAGCAGAAGGAAAAGAGCCAATGGCACAACCGAGGACCAGCTGATGTTACTGGGACAGGGTTACTAAGCAGGAGGTACCTGTGCTCCAAAGCACTACCAAGGACCAGCAGACGTTGCTGGAACTCGGATACCGAGATGGAGGCACCTAGGCCAAAGGCACTGCGGAGAACCAGTTGACGGTACTGGAACCCGGAGGGGCAGCAGAAGGAAAAGAGCCAATGGCACAACCGAGGACCAGCTGACGTTACTGGGACACGGTTACTAAGCAGGAGGTACCTGTGCTCCAAAGCACTACCAAGGACCAGCAGACGTTGCTGGAACTCGGATACCGAGATGGAGGCACCTAGGCCAAAGGCACTGCGGAGAACCAGTTGACGGTACTGGAACCCGGACGGGTAGCAGAAGGTACAAGAGCCAATGCAAGTAACGAGGACCAGCTGACTGTGCTGGAACCCGGAGGGGCAGCAGAAGGAAAAGAGCCAATGGCACAACCGAGGACCAGCTGACGTTACTGAACCCCAGTAACACAGGAGCAAGTGTTGACTGTGCTAACAGCACTTCCGAGCAACAACTGGCGGTGTTGGAGCCCAGGGTCAAGGAGGATGTTTAAATACTAGATCAAGTAATTTCCTTGTTACCTGTCAATTTTAAATGTCTATACTTCAAACAAGAGAAAGATAACCTTTACTACCATAAGATGATGATTTCATTTAAACTAATATCTAGATAAATAAAGAATTGACAAACATAAACACATACATTAACATGTTGAACAGCAATGCAAACCACAAAATAAATTAGTTAAGGAATCTGCTATACGGTTGTACATAAAAGCATACAAGTACATATCTGAATCCATTAATGATGGATAAGTAACAGTATGTACACCATTTTTATTGTATAGACAATGAATGTCTGACTTCAAAACATCATCAGCATTACAAGTTATCTGTGATATTACTAAAATGTTCCATTTGCTGAATAATGTCACTAAATATTTTATACAAAATTATACAATTTCCATCATGTAATACTCATAATATGTGGCAATAATCATTTTTATTAACAAACATAACCTTTCAAAAGTGCATAGTGCATAGTGAAAATTGCTATTTATGGCTGACTGTGACTGTCGACTTGGAAGCATGACAACAGATAGATAAGGTATATATAGATGAGACTGCATAGCCACAGATGGTGAATGGCGATGTAATACTGTACCTCAATAAAGTGTGCGTCACTACTACATAATTTTTTTTATATAGCTTTATAAACAGGGTACATGGATGTATGCTTGTGCCTTTGTTTTGACGCACAGACTGCCTTCCTGCTGAGACGCATTGGGTAGTGAACAGTTGTGTGCAGTGTTCACTGCAGTCTCTGCGGAATAACCACACTTAGACCTTATAACTTTTCAGAGTTTCTTTATCAATCTACCAAGATGAAGAAGGCAGGGAGTAAGGCACGTGGTCGTGGAGTTTCTTCAGGGAGAGGACGTGGGGATTCTGTGGCTGCTGCGGCCCCCAGTGACACAGCATCCACCAGTTTTCCCCGTGAGCGTTCCTTTATGCGCACTTTTGTAGGAGCTCGGAGTACCCCCCTGCTGCGGGAAGAACAAATTGAAGCCGTTGTTGTTTGGATGTCAGCCAATGCATCGACTTCAATTGCTTCCACCTCCTCTCAGGACCACAGCACTGTTGGGCAACCATCTGTCTCTTCACCGCCTGGCAAATTGCCCAGGCAGTCAGAGAGTTCTGTACAGGAGCCAGCTGAGTGTCTGCTTCTGTTCTCAGAATCTATTGGCTTGCAAACAGGGGCCCAGCCAAGCAGCATTCTGTAATGTGAAGAGGGAGTATGCAGTGATGCGCAACAGCTGTGTCTCTCTGAATCTGAAGAGGCGGGTGAGACAGTGCCGATGGTCAGCACACCGCAGAACGCATCTGATGATGATGAGACCCAGGTGCCAGTTTCTGTTGAGCATGGTGCTGGCCAGACCACCCAACAGCAGGTGTTGGAAAAGGGTAGTGGAGATGATGAGGTCCAAGATCCAACATGGCATGAGGAACAGGAAGGTGGTGGGAGCAGCTCAGAGGAATAATAATAATATTTATTTATATAGCGCCATCATATTCCGCAGCGCTTTACAGTTTAGCCGTTTCAGAACACAAGTCATAAGTAACAACGTTAACAATACAATAATTTAAGCTAAATAAGTCGCCCCTGCTCGTGACAGCTTACAATGTACAATGAGATGGGGGAGATACAAAGTATAGGTGTTTATATACAATGGTGCATTTACAATGATGTTCCAGCCATCTTAAGGGACTGAGGGATGGAGATAGTGAATGGGCTAGAGACACACACACACTTACACAGAATACATAGAATGACTTTGATTAGTGAATGTGATAGGCCGCTCTGAACAAATGTGTTTTGAGGGAGCGCCTGAAACCATGCAAATTGTGGATAGTCCTAATTTCTTGGGGTACAGCATTCCAGAGGATTGGCGTAGAGCAGGAGAAGTCTTGGAGTCGGGAGTGTGAGGTACGTATTAGTGCAGAGGTTAGTCGAAAGTCGTTTGCAGAGCGCAGCAGTCGGTTAGGCCGATAGATAGAAATGAGGGAGGAGATGTAGGAGGGGTGCTGCACTGTGGAGAGCTTTGTGGGTGAGAACCAGTACTTTGGTTGAAAGCTGGGAGAGGCCTAGAGAAATGGTTAGTGATAGAAGGAAGATAGAGGAAGACATTGCCCCAACGGTACAAAAAAGAGGGAGAGTTAGGCTGCAGACTCGGTTGCCTGTAGCCTCCAGTTTGGCACCTGTTCGGAGCAGTTGTCTTCCAAAAGTCAAAACGTGCGCTCCCAGGACTTGCACTGCGTGGTCCTTTTTTCACACACTTGCACATGATATTTGCTATGTGAAATGCAAGCTGTGTATAAAATTAAAAATAGCTAAAAGTGTCAGTCACCTCAATACCACAAATATGTGGAAACATGTGCGGACAAAGCACGTAGTTGAGTTACAAAGACACACTAGAGATGTAGGCCAACCTACAGCAGCACCTACATCTTCAGGTTGTGTTGAAGCCTCTTCATCGAGCTCACACACAGCTGGTTATGCTTCCTCACAGGATCGCCATGGAAGAACCTCGGCCACTGTTGTCCAGAGACAAACTGTTATTCCACACACAGCAGCAAGTTCCCTGTCATCCTCACACTCCCAGGCCACAAAACAGCCATCGGTAGCACAGGCATGGATAAAAGACGGCCATACTCCGCAAACCATGCACGAGCACAGGCTCTGAATGCTGGCATTGCAAAACTCCTGTCCCTTGAAATGCTGTGATTCAGGCTGGTGGAGACAGACAGTTTCCGTAACTGAATATCATTGTCAATCCCACAATACAATGTGCCAAGCCGATTTCATTTCAGCAGGCAAGCCGTCCCTGGTCTGCAAAAGCATGTTGAGGGAAAAATTAAACATGCGCTACTAAAAGCCCTCAGTAGCAAGGTCCACCTGACCACCGATGCGTGGACCAGTACCCATTGTTATGATCTGCTACAACCAGTAAGGAAAGAAGGGAATTCTGTCCCTACAATACAACTAAGCTGAATCCCTACGATGTAACGGGGAACCTGATCCTGCGACCAGACCCGCTAAAGTCCTCATCTAGTGTGAACGAAGACCTATAGTTGCGAGGGAGTAATCCCTACAAGATCTAGGGACTGTGAGAAAAGGTGGACACCTCCTAACATAAATTGTAGCATGGATAATTAAACAGAAAAATAAATACTTTGTGATCCTAACATCAAGCAAAACTGACAGATTAAGGCACCTAAGCACCCGGCTAGCTTAACAGTAGATAATACAATGAAGTCAAGCAAAGCCAGAAGGGCGGAGCCAGACTAAATAGGGAAAAAAGGTCATGTGACCAGCAAACTGAAACAAAACCTAACAAGAGGGTTCTAACACCCATGGCCAGGGACAATACCTTTCCCTCACTGCCCATTGGGTCAATGTTGTGCAGCCGGGTACTGATCTTGCGAGTGGCGCTGTACGTGTTCTGCCAACTCCAAGGATTGCAGGAATCAAGTCTGTACACATTGATTCCTCCTCCTATTCCAGTTCCTCAGAATCATCGCTGCAGGAGCCGTCACGGTCTACCTCCACATGGACCCGTGAACGTTTACCTGTTGCGACCGATATGAGCACAGCCGTGTCCAAATGTCAACAGGCCATCCTGAAATTAATTTCCATGGGGAATCTTAGCCACACAGCGCAGGAGCTCTGTAATGCCATAAAGCAGGAGAGCGACGTGTGGTTTTTGGAAGAGAATCTACAGGCAGGCTTGGTAGTGTGTGACAATGGCCGAAATCTGGTGTCAGCTCTGGGCCTTGGCAACCTCACTCACATACCATGTCTGTCATATGTGCTCAACTTGGTCGTGCAGAGTTTTTTGAGGGACTATCCGGATCTTGATGCACTGCTGCACAAGGTCCGCCTAGAGTGCGCTCACTTGCGACGTTCCAGCATGGCCAGATCGCTGATTGCAGCTCTGCAACGCAGATTTCACCTTCATGAACATCGCATCATATGTGACGTACCCACCAGGTGGAATTCCTCGTTACATATGTTGGAGCGGTTGTGTGAGCAGCAGCCAACAGTAATGGAGTATCAGCTGCATCAGGCGCAGTCAACTCGCAATTTGCGCCGTTCACACTTCACCACTACTGAGTGGGCCTCTATAATAAGAATAATAATATTATTTATTTATATAGCGCCATAATATTCCGCAGTGCTTTACAGTTTAACAGTTTCAAAACACGAGTCATAAGTAACAACGTTAACAATACAATAATTAAAGCAAAATCAGCCGCCCCTGCTGGTGAAAGCTTACAATCTACAATGAGGTGTGGGAGATACAAAGTACAGGTGTTTATATACAATGGTGTTTTTACAATGATGGTCCAGCCATTTTAAGGAAGTGAGGGATGCATGGAGATAGTGAATGGGCTACACACACAGAATTACACATAGAATGACTTTGATTAGTGAATGTGATAGGCCACTGTGAACAAATGTGTTTTGAGGGAGCGCCTGAAACCATCCAAATTGCGGATAGTCCTAATTTCTTGGGGTAGAGCATTCCAGAGGATTGGCGCAGCGCGGGTGAAGTCTTGGAGTTGGGAGTGGGAGGTACGGATTAGTGCAGAGGTTAGTCGAAGGTCGTTTGCAGAGTGCAGCAGTCGGTTAGGCCGATAAATATAAATAAGGGAGGAGATGTAGGGGGGTGCTGCGCTGTGGAGAGCTTTGTTGGTGAGAACCAGTAATTAGAATTGGGATCCTATAATGAATGGGCAGCCACTGCCAGTGTAATGAGTGGCGAATAACTCTATGAAGGATATCTGCCACGTTTTGCGTGCGTTTGATGAGTCAACGCGGATGGCGAGTGCAGATGATGCACTAGTCAGCCTGACTGTCCCCCTTATCTGCCTGCTTCAAAAAACACTGCAAGCACTAAGGCATGAGGTTTTGGAAGAGGTGGAGGATGAGGAGTCACAAATTCCATCACCTTCTGGACAGTCAGCGCAACGTGGTTCCTCACAAAGGGCTGGAGGACTTTCAAAGTACCATGCTGTATCAACAATTGAACCTCCAGAGTCGCTGTCTATATTTTCATAACCATTACAAACTTTTAATGTATTTACAAAGCACATAATGTACATTTTTTGTCTATCCTTTTGTAATGCTATTGTGTTTCCATAAACTGATGTTACAGAATTATGATACAAAGTTTTTAAATTTTGAGTTTTAAATTTTGTAAATTTATATGTATTTGAAGGACTTTGTGAGGAGGATGAGGAGGAGTCAATGGAGGAGGAAGACATCGCTCCAGAGGGAGGTAGACAATGCTCTAGTCAGTATGTAGACCAAGGGTGGGGTGATGCACAGCAGGCGGAGATGACGCCTCTTGCAGGGGACAACGTTTCTTGGCCAGTTGGGAGTCTGCAGCACATGGTTGATTTCATGCTGCAGTGGCTGAGAAACGACCGCCGCATCGAACACATTCACACCACGTCTGATTATTGGGTGTACACCCTCCTAGACCCTCGCTACCGGGACAACTTACAAAGCCTCATCACACCGTTGAACCGGGAGCGTAAAATGCGGAAGTACCAAGACACACTGGTGCAATCCATAATGTTCTCCATTCCAGCCGAGAGCACTGCTGCTGCTACTGATTTACAAAGCAGCTCTGTGCGTCGAGGCAGTGGAGACAGCTCTGCAACAAGAGGGAGCACAAGCAGCGCCTCTGCACAGGGCAAGAACAGTATGTTCCAAATGTGTCGAAGTTTTGTGGCAGCGCCACCAATGTCTACACCATCCGAGACGGCTCCAGTCAGCAGGAGGCAACGTTTCCGTAAGATGGTTACAGACTACATGTCTTGCCCTCTCAGTGTACTCTCAGATGGCTCTTCCCCATTCAAGTTTTGTGTCTCTAAGCTGGATACATGGCCAGAGCTTAGCCAGTATGCATTGGAGGTGCTGGCTTGATCTGCTGCCAGTGTATTATCGGAGCGCGTCTTTACTGCTGCAGGTGGTGTACTAACAGACCGTTGCATGCGACTATCCTACGATAATGTAGAACGGCTTACTTTTCTGAAAATGAACTAGGCATGGATCTCGCCTGAATTTGCCTGTCCGGTTTCAGATTAACTAACTGGTTGGCAACGTTTTCCATGTCTCCTGTTATGTTCATCTTTCTACCACCTGAGCTATACTCCCTGGGCTACAACACTGCCAGTTGCTGCTCAGAAGTGTCGTGTCCACAGACCAATACACAAGCTATAGTGATAGTGGGGTTCAGTAACGCCTGCTGTTCCCCTGCTGTGTGTCCGGCAAAAATTACTGCTACCTAGCTACACATGTTTAAAAAAACATGACATGTTAAAGTGGCTAGTGCTACACATAGATATCAGGCTACACCCTTATTTCTAAGCTGTAAACAAGTGAAACGTCAAATTTAAAACCATTCAATGATTAGTGTTGGTAACAAATCTGTAACTAAATAATTGTGACATATTATGGCAGATATCCACATGTCTAACACAAATGCTAACACAAAAGCATACTTATGCTATAGGGTACTGATGGTGAACCTTCTCACTCCATAACTTTGACCAATCCAACTCACATCATGCCTCAAATGCTGCAATGTTGGAAGTGCATAATGTGGGTTGAACTTTGACAACAGCTGCAGTGCGAAGGTTATCCTTCTGTGTTCTTGGCTTTTAAATAAAAGCATACAAGTAAATATAATAATACATTGTTGATTAAGGGACATGATGTACACCTGTAATATTGTGCAAACAATGGATGTAGGACTATTCCTCTTCAACATTACTTATATTTGTGTCATTTGAAAAAATACATATTTTAGTTAAAAATTAAAAACCCATGTTCAGTAGCTGTGAAAGGCCCGTTTGTGTACTTCTATATTGTTTGCAACCAATGTATTGTATACGGATGGAAGCGCATCACACTAATAGATTAGATTTATTTTAAATGGAATGTAGCAGAACCAATTGGAGATAAATGAAAAGGATGAGCCACTGAGACACGCTCAGCAGAGTACAAGCAGCAGTGCTTGAACAAGTAACTGGAGCGTGATCTGCACTCAAAAAAGTAAAAAACACAGACTGAAGTGAACACTGAAACACAACTGTCCACAATCTGTGAAAAGCTCCTTTCTGTACTTCTATAGTGTTTGCAACCAATGTATTGTATACGGATGGAAGCGCGTCACACTAATAGATTAGATTTATTTTAAATGGAATGTAGCAGAACCAATTGGAGATAAATGAAAAGGATGAGCCACTGAGACACGCTCAGCAGAGTACAAGCAGCAGTGCTTGAACATGTAACTGGAGCGTGATCTGCACTCAAAAAAGTAAAAAACACAGACTGAAGTGAACACTGAAACACAACTGTCCACAATCTGTGAAAAGCTCCTTTCTGTACTTCTATAGTGTTTGCAACCAATGTATTGTATACGGATGGAAGCGCGTCACACTAATAGATTAGATTTATTTTAAATGGAATGTAGCAGAACCAATTGGAGATAAATGAAAAGGATGAGCCACTGAGACACGCTCAGCAGAGTACAAGCAGCAGTGCTTGAACAAGTAACTGGAGCGTGATCTGCACTCAAAAAAGTAAAAAAACACAGACTGAAGTGAACACTGAAACACAACTGTCCACAATCTGTGAAAAGCTCCTTTCTGTACTTCTATAGTGTTTGCAACCAATGTATTGTATACGGATGGAAGCACGTCACACTAATAGATTTGATTTTTTTCTAATATAATGGAGCAGCACCAATTCCACTATGAATAAAAAAAAAATAAAAGTGACACGTGCAGATGCTACAACAGCGTGGATTGCAGAGCAAACTGCAGCGTCACTGCACTGTCACACACACACCTTGCACAGAGCTGTTAAAACAACACTGGCAAATTAAGCTTTACACAGCGGTTGGTAAACTAGCCTGCCTCAAGCACAGTAGTACACAAAATCGCAATATCTAACTGTCCCTCAGAGTCAGCACAGCAGCGTTCTGTCCCTAACTGAGTTCACAGCACAGTGACGCTAAAATGGCTGCGGCGCCTTTTATAGTGCATTCTGACATCATTTCAGCAGCCAATCACAGCCATGCCATTAGTTAAGATGACCGCATCATTACAGGATGTGCCCACACTTCGTAGGATTCCTCATTGGCTGACTAAAATCACATTGCCTCTCAAAGAATTATGGGAACTTCCGATTCCGGTATACGATATTGAAAAAGTATCGGAATTAAGTATCGGAATTCCGATAACGCGAATATCGGCCGATACCCGATACTTGCGGTATCGGAATGCTCAACACTACTCTTCAGTCATATTTTGAATTAGGAAATCAGTCCAGTAAGTTATTGGCATTTATGGTGCGCCAACACAACGCATCTAATACCATACTTCAAATTCGGAAACTAGATAACTCGATAGTAACCTCAATGGGTGATATACTCCAGAGTTTCCACGAATATTATAAAACGTTATATAGTTCCAGAGGGGGTTTTAGCACTTCGGACTGCCTTGAATATTTATCAGACGTAAAATTTCCCACATTGAGCCCCGCCCAACAAGCCTTTCTGGATGCAGACTTCACGATAGAGGAAATAAATGAAGCCATAGTGGATATGGCCTCTGGGAAGGCGCCTGGGCCGGATGGATTTCCCATAGAAATGTACAGGAAATATCGGGATGTTTTGGCACCACTCCTTCTGAGGGTGTTTCAGAGGACCTGGGAGGAAGATTCTTTACCAGACTCCTTTTATGAGGCAAATATAATAATGCTTAGGAAGGAGGGAAAGGATCCTCTTGAATGTGGATCATATCACCCCATATCGCTGGTAAATGTGGACTATAAGATCTTCACTAAAATCCTAGCCACTAGATTAAATTCGGTGATACTAGAAATAATACATCCAGACCAGACCAGTTTCATGCCTGGGAAAAATACATCTATTAATATTAGGAGAGTTCAGTCAGTGGTCCAGTACAGTTCCCTATTGCCAGATAATGAATGGGCCTTGGCGTCGCTGGACGCGGCTAAGGCCTTCGATTCTCTGGAGTGGTCTTTTTTATCTGCATGCTTACAAAAATATGAATTTGGATCCAAATTTAGGAAGTGGATATGCGCGATGTACATGAAACCAAAAGCCCGAATAATAATAAACTCTGTATCCAAATCGTTCTCTTTGGCAATAGGAACACGCCAAGGTTGCCCCCTTTCCCCGGCCCTTTTTGCACTTGCAATCGAAGCATTGGCGATCCGTATAAGATCCACTCAGTCCAGTCATTAAAGGCATAGAAATAGCAGGCCGTTTAGATACCATTGGCTTATATGCCGATGATATGGTGATATTTATGGACAAAGCAGAAGAAACGCTACCCCATGTGATTGCTACTATAGAAAAATTTAGTAATTATTCGGGATTATACATAAACTGGGATAAATCCGCCTTGATGCCTCTCTCCCTGGGTCCAATGGATCACCTTGAAACGTTATCGCCATTGCCTGTTGTAACTAACTTTAAGTACCTGGGAATAAATATCTCAAAATATAGTAGACTTAGACTTAAAAATGAATATTCTCCCGTTGTTAGGCTACTTTCACTCTTGCGTTTTATCGCGCAGCGCATCGTGCGCTATCGGACGCATGCGCAATGTTCCCCTATCTTTAACATGGCGGGCGCAGGGTCTAGCGCTTGCACGTGTTCATCAGCGTTTGGCGTGCGCTGCGCATTTTCCAGGTGTGCGTCCATACGCGCTAGGCGCTACGCTACATGTTGCATTTTGTTTTCCGCCCAACCGCTTTAAAAAAAACGTGTGCGCATGGTATGCGCAAAAAATAACATTGCAGTCTATGGGTGCGCTGGCGTGCGCATGGCTTTGCGCTCGTCAGCGCTTTTGCGCGCACGCGACTTTGGAGTAAATAATGTCTAAACACTTGTTTAAACCACCCCCTACACAAGATACATTGTTTGTGAGGAGTGTAGATAAAAAGTTGATAGAGACAGAGAAGATAGAGACAGAGATGATAGAGACAGAGATGATAGAGACAGAGTTGATAGAAATGTGACACGTAGACAACCCATGCGCCGAAAAAAAACGCAAACGCATGCAAAAACGCTTGAAATCGCATACAAACGCTGCGTTTTTTGGTCATAATGCGCACGCTGATGTGACTAAATATCGCAGTGTTTATAAGCGTTTGCATGCGTTTTTTTTAATGCGTTTCATGTGCGCACGATGCGCTGCACAAAAAAAACGCAAGTGTTAAAGTAGCCTTAGATCTTGTTAAACTTAAATGTGCTATCTGGAGTAAATTGCCATTATCTGTCTCCGGACGTATTAATCTGATTAAAATGATCCTACTCCCCAAACTCAGTTACTCCCTCCAACATAGTGCAGTACTGATCCCTAAATCTTTTTTTCAGGCCTTAATTCATTAATCTCATCCTTTATATGGGGGAAGACTAGACCTAAATTTAAACTGTCTACCTTACATAGGTCTAAACAGTTGGGCGGGGCGGCACTGCCGGATTTCTTTTTATATTACTTGGCCGGGCAAGTCAGCTCTGAGTAGATGGATGCCTAATAATTGTTTGCCTAAGGCCGGAGTCACACTGGCGACAAAATCGGACGACTGCAATGCGATGAAATATCGCATTGCAGTCGGACCTATGTTAATCTATGGAGCAGCTCCCAGTATCCGATTTTTTGTGGTCCGTTTTAAACGTCCGAGTGCAATCGCAGCATGCTGCGATTGTCACTGATTGTGGGTCGACTATCACCAATGCAAGTCTATGGGAGCGATGAAAAATCGGATTACAAACGGACCGCACGTGTGACTTGCGATTAAATCGCACCAGTGTCCTTTAGAAAAGCCGGCAATTCATCCCCGGCTATAGTGTAAAATCACACTGACAGCTTTAATAAAGATTAGAATCAATACATATACACACATAGAATACATATATATATATATATATATATATATATATATATATGTCATTGTGACTATATATATATATATATATATATATATATATATAATATACATATATTATAGTTCATACACTTCTACATACTGTAATAGCCGCTAATTCAATTGCCGGCTTTTGTGAAACAACAGAACCCGACATGAAATGACACATGGTTTACATACAGTTAACCATGTCATTTCATCTATTTTGATATATGGTTTTCACTAAAAATTACTTGAGTGTATGTGTGTGAAATTTCAAACATGTAGGGGTTAATTAAAGGTGTAAATTTGTTGAAAAAAAATGCGTGGACTCCCGCTGTATTTTCTCCACCAGAACAAAGCAAGCGAGTGGGGGCAAATAATAACCCAGGGAGGGTGCATTTATATTGTGCCCCCCCTGGCTACTAACATCTGCCCCCAGACACCCCAGAAAAGGCAAATCTATAATTAGATTCGCCCTTTCTGGCACTTTGCCCGTCTATTCCCATTGCCCTGTAGCGGTGGCGAATGGGTTAATAATGGGTTAAAGCCACCTTGCAATTGAAAGGTGACTTTAAGCCAGGTTAATAATTGAGAGTTGTCAATTTGACAACTCTCAATTATTAATCCTATTGTATGAAAGGAAAAAAAACACATTAATTATTAATCCTTTTAATTAAATAAAGACACAGTTTTGGACCATATTTTAATGCTCAGCTGTAATCCCCTGAATGAATCAGTTCCTCTCCCGGTGACAGGAGAGGAAGTGATTAGTGTGTGAAGATTAATTGATTGCTTTCCACTTTCACTTCAGGTCAGGTCAGGGTGACCTGACCTGAAGTGAAAGTGGGAAGAAATCAATTAAGCTTCACACATTAATCACTTCCTCTCCTTTCCCCGGGAGAGGAACTGATTCATTCAGGGGGTAACAGCTCAGCAGGCAGCATTAGCTGCCTGCTAGCTGTAACCTGTTAACCCTTTCTGATGGATTACAGCGTGGGACCTGACTGTGCATCGGATAGGTAAGAATCATTTTGCTTTTTTATTTTATTTTTATTACAGGAAATGGTTTCAGCAGGAAAATAAGATGGTCAAAAACTGCTTATTTCATTAAAATGATTTTTTATTAAAGTGTGTGTGTTTGATTTTTCTTTCATACAATCGGATTAATAATTGATAGTTGTCTAATTGACAGCTCTCAATTATTAACCTGGCTTAAAGTCACCTTTCAATTGCAAGGTGGCTTTAACCCCTTATTAACCCATTCGCCACCGCAACAGGGCAATGGGAATAGACGGGCAAAGTGCCAGAAAGGGCGAATCTAATAATAGATTTGCCTTTTCTGGGGTGTCTGGGGGCAGATGTTAGTAGCCAGGGGGGCACAAAATAAATGCACCCTCCCTGGGCTATTATTATTTGCCCCCACTCGCTTGCTTTGTCTGTCTTTAATTAACCCCTACATGTCTGCAATTTTGCACACATACACTCATATAATTGTAAGTTAAAACCATATATCAAACTACATGAAATGACATGGTTAACTGTATGTAAACCATGTGTCATTTCATGTCGGGTTCTGTAGTTTCACAAAAGCCGGCAATTGAATTAGCGGCTATTACAGTATGTAGAAGTGTATGAACTATAAATATATGTGTATATATATATATATATATATATATATATAGTGTGTGACAATGACATGTATGTATGTATGTATGTATGAATATATATATATATATATATGTGTATATATCTATTTTGTAATTTAAATACTATTCATTTGGATCCATTATATGTCCGTTTTGCAAGCCTGTGAGAAAATCTCGCAAGTCGGATGTAAATCGGATGTTACAACTACGGTCAGATGCGACTAAATCGCATCTTTCCAGGAAAATCGGATGCCAGACGGATGACTGTTCATGACATTTTGGTGCGATAATGGACCGACTAAAACGGTCCGATTTTTTGTCGTTGTGTGTGACTCCGGCCTAACTCGGAGAGTCATCTGGCTCATGCTGCAGGGACTGATTGCTTGTTTGGTTTTTTAGAAGTAGACAAACCTAACATCTCTGGATTATTACCCTTACTCCGGTTTTCACGGTTAGTCTGGAGACAACTTAAACGAGTGGTTCGCTTTGTTGACGTTATATCTGAAATGCCATTATGGAATAATTCCTGCTTCCCGATGCGATTAACCCCTTAACGACCGCTGATATGACTTTTAACGGCGGTCATTAAGGGTACTTAAACCACAGCGCCTTTAATTAACGGCGCTGTGGAAAAAGCCTATAGCGCCCCCCACAGCTGGATTTTCTCCGGGGTCTCAGCTACCGGGGGTAGCCGAGACCCAGAGAACATGAATCGGGTCGGTTTTTACCGACCCCGATGTTGCAGTCGCCGTTATTAACCCTATAACGGCGATCGCAACATAAAAATAATCTTTTGTGCCTTTTAATTACTCTCTCCTCTGATGTGATCGGACATCAGAGGAGAGAGAAATAGGGTCCCCCAATCCCCTTTGTGGCCCCTGGTGGTCTTAGGGCCCTTTGATGCCCCCCGGTGCCGCCGCCATGCTCCTATGGCTGGAAAATGGTGGGCGCATGCTCAGTGCGCCCGCCACGAGGTGACGGGGGGGATGGGCGATTTTCTCTGGGGTCTCGGCTGCCTGGGGTAGTCGAGACCCCAGAGAACATGATCCGGGTTGGTATTTACCGATCCCGGTGTTATGATTGCCGTTATAACACTATAATGGCGAACGCAAAAAAAAAATAAAATTCTCTCCCCTCTGATGTGATCGCACATCAGAGGGGTAAGAATTAGGGTCTTCGATTCCCCCCCCCCCGGTACCTCAGGTCCCATGAAGCTGTCCTCCGGTCCTCTGGCCCCCCCTCCTTCCTCGGGCAGAAAGAAAATGGCGGGCGCATGCGCAGTGCGCCCGCCAAGATCTGCCTGCCTGCACCTAGCAACCAAGGAGAATTTTCTCATTGGCTGCTGGGTTTTGATTACTGTGATAGTCCCTATCACAGTGATCAAAACCCCCAATATTTGTAAATATGGCAGCACTTGGGCTGCGGTTTCTCTCTTCTCTCCCTGTAGTTGTTCTGGGAGAGAAGAGAGATAAACTACAGTCCAAGTGCTGCAGCGACAGTAAAAAAAAAACACTCCAGCGTCCGCAATCGTCCTTTTTAGGACGTTATCCCGTGTCCGCAAGCGTCCTTTTTAGGACGTTGATCCAAAATTCACGTATCCCCATCCCCATTGTCAGGGATTATGAAAAAAAAAAAATTATAATTTTTTTTTTTTTAAATTTTGAGTAGGTTAGCGTTAGGTTAGCGTTAGGTTAGCGTTAGGTTAGCGTTAGGTTAGCGTCAGGTTAGCGTACACGTGTTAGGATTAGCGTTAGGGTTAGCGTTACACGTGTTGGGGTTAGTTACACGTGTTGAGGTTAGCGTTACACGTTTGGTAGTGTTACACTGTGGGTTAGCGTTACACGTGTTGGGGTTAGCGTTACACGTGTTGGGGGTTAGCGTTACACGTGTTGGGGTTAGCGTTACACGTGTTGGGGTTAGCGTTACACGTGTTGGGGAGTTTAGCGTTACACGTGTTGGGGTTAGCGTTACACGTGTTGGGGTTAGCGTTACACGTGTTGGGGTTAGCGTTACATACGTGTTGGGTTAGCGTACACGTGTTGGGTTAGCGTTACACGTGTTGGGGTTAGCGTTACACGTGTTGGGGTTAGCGTTACACGTGTTGGGTTAGCGTTACACGTGTTAGGTTAGCGTTAGAGGAAAAAAAATACTAGGTTAGTATATTAGGCAGGGAAATTTAAAAAAAAATGGCCCGCAGAATGTTCAGCGCGGAGCAAGCATACAGCCTGCTTTGCTCCGGCAGCGAAACGGAATCTGCTTCTGAAGCGGAGCCGTTTTCAGACAGTGACGACGACTCTTCCACGGGATCCCCCAGGCGGATGGTAGCGGAGTCTGTCGTCACTGCTGAAGGTTCAGAGGCAGGAACAAGTACCGCTGTCCCCCCATCGCTGTGGTGTAATGACCCCTCATTTTCCCCTCAAATTCCCCCTTTTTCTGCTGTCCCAGGAATAAGAGTAGATGTCGTCAATTTTACCCCCACTGATTTTTTCCAAATTTTTATTAGCCCCGAAGTTCTAGAATTTATTGTCCACCAAACTAATCTATATGCCCCACAATATATTTCCCAAAAACCCACTGCCTTTCATTCCTGTTCCTGGATGCCCACAAATGTCCCCGAAATAAAAAAAAAATTTTGGGCCTTACCCTGAATATGGGTATAGTAAAAAAAAAAACACTCCGCTCTTACTGCGCAACAAAAGCTCTCCACAGCACCCCTGTATTTGCAGCCGTCATGTCCCGAGTCCGCTATGAAGCCCTGATGAGATTTCTCCACTTCAGTGATAATTCCCAAGCCCCCCAAGAACTGACCCCAACTATGATTGGCTAAACAAATTGAGACCCCTAATTTCCCTCCTACAAAATTCATTTCTTAATTCATATACCCCAGAGCAAAATGTGGCGGTGAACGACTATCTTGATGAGCTACAAGGGCCGTCTGTCATTCCGCCAATTTATCCCCTCCAAACGTGCCAAATATGGCGTCAAACTGTATAAAATGTGTGAGAGCTCATCAGGGTACACATCCACCTTCATAATCTATGAAGGTAGGGACTGCCAAATAAATCCCCCAAACTGCCCCCAGACAATTGGCATCCCAGGGAAAATTGTGTGGCAGCTAATGACACCTTTCCTAAATCAAGGGTACCACGTGTACACTGACAATTATTACATGAGCATCCCTCTGTATAAATCCCTCCACCCTACAAATACAGGGGCCTGTGGGACAGTGAGAAAAAACAGAGTGGGGTTTCCGTCACAGTTGGTGTCCAGACGTTTGGAGAAGAGGGCGTCATTCTCACTCGCAAGTGACCAACTTCTTGCAGTGAAGTGGAATGACAGGAAGGATGTATACATGCTGACCACACTGCATGTGGACACCACTGTGACGGTCAGAGAGAGGGGTGCCACCAGGGACAAGCAAAAACCGTTCTGTGTCACACAATATAATAAATATATGGGTGGCGTTGATTTATCCGACCAGGTTCTGCAGCCATACCTGGTCAAGCGGAAGACCAGAGCCTGGTACAAAAAGGTGGCAATTTATCTAATCCAAACGGGCATCTACAACAGTTTTGTCCTGTACAAAAAGTCCCAAGGACCCCTCACATTCCTCCAGTATCAGGAAACCATTATTGAGGGCCTCATGTTTGACTCAATGGCACCGGGGGATGCCTTAGAGTATGAGGATTCCCGGAGACTTTCAGAGCGGCATTTTCCTCACCCTGTTCCCGTCACTCCCACCCAAAGGTATCCTCAAAAACGATGCTGGTTTTGCAGGAAGCATGGCAAACGGAGTGATTCCCGTTACTATTGCCCCACATGCCCATCCCAACCAGGCCTTTGTATCTCCCCCTGCTTTGAGACCTACCACACCACCCACAATTATTAGTTTTTTTTTAATATAATTTTATTTTCTGTTTAGAGGCCCCAGTAGAGTAATTTGGAACACGTAATAGAAAATATTATCATTAGTAGATCCCATTTGACCCCATTCCACAATTAATTCCAGCACTTGATCAATCCCATACCAAACTACTATTCCAACAAATTCTCGTCCACGTAACCACGTCTGTACACCCCAGAGTGTGGACCCCACAAATGTTCCTGGAAAGTCAGGTCATCTGAAAATTAATTCTAGGACTTGATCAATCCCATACCAAACTACTATTCCAACAAATTCTCATCCACGTAACCACGTCTGTACACCCCAGAGTGTGGACCCCACAAATGTTCCTGAAAAGTCAGGTCATCTGAAAATTAATTCTAGGATTTGATTACTCACAAACATTTTTGACCATTTATCTAACTTTGGCTGTTTTTACGCCTGTCTTGCTACACAAAACTTTGGCTTCCATTTCTATTACTTATATTTATGTTGGTGATGCTGCATGATCATTTTATTGGAGGATTTCTAAAAATGAGGAAGTTCCGTACTTCTACACTATGGGCTTTACTGTATGGTTCTTGCCGAACCTCTGGTACCAGACAATACTTGACAGATTCTTTAGGTGATTGGTTGTTTTGTGCATATAGCGGTTTTGACCTTGGCGGGTGGGAGCTTGCTATGGTGCACCACGTCTATTGGCACATTTGTTTCTCATATAGGGATTGATGGAGCTAAAAGGACGTTGTACGACCAGTCTCTGAAAGTGTCTGCAATGCTAGCCCTGCTGGTGTTCTTTCATCTTTGGAACAAACTCAGCTTTGCCACATAGTTGGCTGCATTTTCCTCCACATTTTGCCCATCATTCCAGTACAGTTTATTCTTCCTGCTACAATATACGCAAATGCGAGACAACTGTTTTGTTAGCAAGACCAAATTTTATAATCATCCAATGTATTTTTAGGAGCATGCCTCCCTCTGTGAGTAATAATTCCTGGAAGGATTTTCAAATAAGGCCAGTGTCACACACAACTACAAAAAATCTGACCGTTTTAGTCGGTCGATTATCGGACCAAAATGTAATGAACAGACATCCGTCTGGCATCCGATTTTCCTGGAAAGATGCGATTTAGTCGCATCTGACCGTAGTTGTTAACATCCGATTTACATCCGACTTGCGAGATTTTCTCGCAGGCTTTCAAAACGGACATATAATGGATCCAAATGAATAGTATTTAAATCACAAAAGAAAGAATAGATATATACACATAGAACACATATATATATATATATATATATATATATATATTTATAGTTCATACACTTCTACATACTGTAATAGCCGCTAATTCAATTGAAATGACACATGGTTTACATACAGTTAACCATGTCATTTCATGTAGTTTGATATATGGTTTGAACTTACAATTACATGAGTGTATGTGTGCAAAATTGCAGACATGTAGGGGTTAATTAAAGGTGTAAATTTGTTGAAAAGAAATGCGTGGGCTCCCGCTGTATTTTCTCTACCAGACAGAAAAAGCAAGAGAGTGGGGGAAAATAATAATAGCCTAGGGAGGGTACATTTATTTTTTCCCCCCCCCGGCTACTAACATCTGCCCCCAGACACCCCAGAAAAGGCAAATCTATAATTAGATTAGCCCTTTCTGGCACTTTGCCCGTCTATTCCCATTGCCCTGTAGCGGTGGCGAATGGGTTAATAAGGGGTTAAAGCCACCTTGCAATTGAAAGGTGACTTTAAGCCAGGTTAATAATTGAGAGCTGTCAATTAGACAACTATCAATTATTAATCCGATTGTATGAAAGAAAAATCAAACACACACACTTTAATAAAAATCATTTTAATGAGATAAAAAAGCAGTTTTTAACCATCTTTTATTTTCCTGCTAAAACCATTTCCTGTAATAAAAATAAAATAAAAACGCAAAATGACTCTTACCTATCCGATGCACAGTCAGGTCCCACGCTGTAATCCATCAGAAAGGGTTAACAGGTTACAGCTAGCAGGCAGCTAATGCTGCCTGCTGAGCTGTTACCCCCTGAATGAATCAGTTCCTCTCCCGGGGAAAGGAGAGGAAGTGATTGTGTGAAGCTTAATGATTTCTTCCCACTTTCACTTCAGGTCAGGTCACCCTGACCTGACCTGAAGTGAAAGTGGGAAGCAATCAATTAATCTTCACACACTAATCACTTCCTCTCCTGTCACCGGGAGAGGAACTGATTCATTCAGGGGATTACAGCTGAGCATTAAAATATGGTCCAAAACTGTGTCTTTATTTAATTAAAAGGATTAATAATTAATGTGTTTTTTTTCCTTTCATACAATAGGATTAATAATTGAGAGTTGTCAAATTGACAACTCTCAATTATTAACCTGGCTTAAAGTCACCTTTCAATTGCAAGGTGGCTTTAACCCATTATTAACCCTCCATACTAGTTCCTGCACTTGGAACGCATCAGCAGCCTGCTGGAACGCACGCCGCCTCACTTCCGGTACCGGACTTCCGGTCCGGACCACACGCTTACCAGGCTACAAATGCCAGCACCTCCTGTCTCACAGCGCTCCCTGACAAGCGGTGGTATACCGCGTCCTAGCCGCTCCATTCTGCCTACACACTATCGGTAAGCACAGCACGTTCTAGCGCTACTTTCTATGGTCATTTCACCTTAGTATATGCAGCCATGTCTCTGCTGACAATAGTAACTCATTAAGCTATAATCTTCTCTCCTCAGACTAACTGTCTGCAGTGCATTATCTGTGTTACTTTGTGGTATGTAACACTTTCTATTGGACACCGCCTTTTCCCTTTATATATATATAGATAACCAGTACATACTCTCCTCACTATATCTTCTTAGGTATATTCTCTACCCTTCTGCACCTGGCTACCTTATGCCAGACTCTGGTATGTATATTTTCACGGCTCAGTAGATGTGATTTTTGTTGAGGGGTCACACATACCTCTGTATACACACATATATATCCTTTGGAGATTATATTGGATGATTCTAAGCATTATACGTTAATCATACTTCATATTATTATGATTATACCATGCATCCTTGTTGATATACTTGTATATACTTTCTTTCAATGCCCTATGTTAAAAATGTCTTTTTACTGCAAAAATATTTTTTTCTGCTTTTGCATATATTTTATTTTTCCTTATTTGTTATTTTTTCATGTTATAGTACACTGAAGAAGGTCGTGCCCGACCGAAACGTTTGTTGTATGTACTCTATTCTTGATTAAAATCATCACCACAAAATACCACTGGTGTGTGCCGAGATTATATTATATTATCTCACGGATTGGGATCCTATTCGGGCACCACCCTCTCTTTTCCTTAGCAGTTGTGCCAACGATTTCTTTTCATACGTACTAACCCTTTCATTGAGCACACTGTATCTGGGCAATGTCATCATCCCTCACATTTTCATATAATGCGGATGAAACATCCAATATTATAGCACGATCCACTCTATCTAGCGATTTTCTGCGGGTTCCCCCTAAAGAAACCAGGGGTCGAGACCTAGAAAGAGAACTCAGGAGATGTACCAATTTTGAACTTCATTGTGCGACCCTCACGGAATACCTCAAAGTCCAGAGGATACCGAGAGGGTTACGCGTCCCTTTACGTCCCACCCTATTCAATGATTCACAAGAATTTCGTATCAAATTTGAACAAATCATTAACAAGTGTTCTTTTGATCTCATGACTTTGACGCTGGAACATCTCCACCGAGCCATCACCAAAAGCAAAGAGGATATCGCCAACATCGAGAGTCAACTTACCGCCTCCACTACAACAGAGGAATTTACCAGCCTCAAAACAAAAATCAACGACACTATCAACCTACATCGCCGGGAGACTGAAACAAGAAAGAGAAACAAATTCGCCCGTGACACTGAGGATTACGAACAACAAAGGGTCTATAAATGGCAAGTATTGCCTTCTTCTGGGAACTTTTCACGTTCTTATTACAGATCTTCTACAGGCGCATCAACTTCGAGGTCAGATCGAGAAAGACCCTTCCAGCCCAACCGTTTTTTTAGGACAAAGGAGACGGGCCACAAGAAGAAGAGGACCCGTCGAGGAAAGAGACACCCACAGAGACTTCAACCGAGTGACCCGCTCTCAGGTAACAACCCTTTGGTAATCAACATTTCATCTAGAAGCCTGGGCATAGCGGAACATCAACTACTACAAAAGGGCTTATCCTTTTGTCCTAGCTACCGATACAATACGTTTAAACTTGATATGGACTTACAACGTTTTTTCAGATCCCTTAGATTGAAATTATATTTTGCTAATGTCTCTACTCCTAACACCAATGCAGATACCTCTTCTACACCTTTGTCAGCCCATTATTTGGGCTTACGCAACAAGAGTACATTTAGACCCCCCTATGGCTCTCATGCCATGGAGACTTTCATCTCCTTTATCCATACCACATTTTCTGACCTCAAAGAGGACATGAATAGGAAAAAGCTATTTTTTCCTTCCAATATGACATCTCTTGACCAACAGGCTCTACGTTACCTACAGGAAGATAAGAACATTATAGTAAAACCAGCGGACAAAGGGGGAGCTATAGTTGTACTAGACAAAACAATGTATCTGAGTGAAGTAAACCGTCAATTAAATGATACTTCCATCTATCAAAAATTAGACCATGACCCTATTAATGAGATTAATTCTGATATCCAGACCACCCTCACGAAATACATCATGAACGGTACCATAGACAATAAGACTGGTGAATATCTCCAAAAGAAATTTCCCATAACCCCAGTCTTCTACCTACTACCGAAAGTACACAAGAACCTCAACAACCCCCCCGGGAGGCCCATAGTTGCCTCCACGGAATCCATCTTTTCACCAATAGCCAAATATTTGGAAAAGATTTTGACACCACTTACAAAACAATCCTCCTCTTTCCTCCTTGATACAGGAGATTTTCTCAATATGATTCATAATCTTGATCAGATCCCTGAGGAGGCCCTTTTGGTTACTTTTGATATTAAAGACCTATATACCTCTATACCACACAAAGAAGGTATCCTCTCAGTACGTATATTGCTGGAGTCCTCCATTTTCAACCCAGATCAAATTAACATGTGCTGTTAATTACTGACCATTTCTTGACGAAAAATTATTTTCTTTTTGGGGATAATTTTTATTTACAGACCAAGGGGACCGCCATGGGGTCGAACGCAGCACCTCCGTATGCTAATTGCTATGTCGCCCATTACGAGGAAAGCAAAATTTATGTTAATGATCTTTTCCGCCAACACGCAGTTGTGTGGAAGAGATACATTGACGACGTCTTCTGCATCTGGAATGGTCCTCCGAACACTCTTAATTTCTTTTCCTTCCTGTGCACCTCCTGGCCAGGACTAGACTTCACAATGACCTTTGACAAAAACAACATTCATTTCTTGGATGTGAGTATTATTAGAGAAAGCAATAACAAGCTTTCCTCCGATATATACACCAAGCCAACAGACCGTAACAGTCTACTACACTATAAAAGCTTCCATCCAACCAAAATGAAAGACTCCATTCCAAAATCCCAACTTAAAAGAGTTCAGAGGATAGTTTCCAATACCACCACCAAAGACATACGCATTGGAGAAATGCGTGACAAATTTCGAGACAGAGGTTACCCGAATATACTCTTAATCTTCCTGATTCCTCTTCCCCTAAATCTGATACGCAAGACAGGATTCCATTTGTGCACGATTACCACCCCATAGCTTACCGTCTTCATACCAGCATACGTCGCCACTGGCATTTACTTAGTACCGCACACCCAACCGTTAAAGAATTTAAAAAACCTTTCCTTCCTTGTTTCCGTCGACCACGCAATCTGAGAGACCATCTAATCAGAGCCGACATTGGCTCGTCTCACCCTCCAAAACAACAACGTTTTCTTTCTAATCCCAAGTATGGAACATTCCCATGTCTACAATGTATGCAGTGCAATAATATCGTCAAAGGCAATACATTCCATCACCCATACACAGGTAAAAGATACGAGGTAAAAGACTACTTTACGTGCAACTCCAGCTTTGTCATCTATTTGATTAAATGCCCATGTGGCCTTTTTTTACGTGGGTGAGACCACGCAAGCGATAAAAAATCGCATATCCAAACACAAGTCGACGATTAGATGTAAAAACTTACTTCTTCCCATCCCTAGTCATTTCGTGTCTTCTGGCCATAATATAGCGCAACTTCAATACCAAGTTATTGAACACATACAGGCACCGCGCCGGGGGGGCGACCGTATTGGCCTCCTCAAAAAAAGAGAAGCTTATTGGATTCATGAATTAGATACACTGTACCCCAAGGGGTTAAATAGAGAATATGACATTATATCCTTTGTATAAATTCCTTAATTTTTTATTTCCATTTCCTATGAGTGTGCATATATGCTCTGTAATATATAATGTACTGACTATATATTTCTGTTCACAGAATCTGCCACAATGAAATCTATCTCTCTGGGCACAGAATTTGGGAACACGAATACTATTATTTCCACCACTATGCAGAACTCTAATTGTTCACCCACTTCCTGCCTGTATGGACCGTCACCAGCACTGTTACGTCTATTTCCAACCACTAGATGGCGCATTTGACATGTCTAGTCACTTCTCCTCCACCCTCCATACTAGTTCCTGCACTTGGAACGCATCAGCAGCCTGCTGGAACGCACGCCGCCTCACTTCCGGTACCGGACTTCCGGTACCGGACTTCCGGTCCGGACCACACGCTTACCAGGCTACAAATGCCAGCACCTCCTGTCTCACAGCGCTCCCTGACAAGCGGTGGTATACCGCGTCCTAGCCGCTCCATTCTGCCTACACACTATCGGTAAGCACAGCACGTTCTAGCGCTACTTTCTATGGTCATTTCACCTTAGTATATGCAGCCATGTCTCTGCTGACAATAGTAACTCATTAAGCTATAATCTTCTCTCCTCAGTCTAAAGGTACTGCCACACTAAACAATCCCGCTAGCGATCACGATAACGACGCATACTAATGCGATCGCTAGCGGGATTGTTTCTATATCGCTAAATGCGGCCACATTTAGCGATATAGTTAACGACGCTATCGCCGTTAGCGATCTTCTTAACGACTTTAGCGGTACAAAAGTACCACTAAATCGCTAAGAAAAGGTGCCACACTAGCGATATATACTTACCCAGCGGGAGCGCCGACGAGAAAATAGGGTCCGGAACGATTCCAGCGACGAGCGAGATCACAGCAGGAAGCTCGTCGCTGGAAGCTGCCGCACTGAACAATATCGCTAACGGGATCGCTAAATAGTGACGTTTTTTAGCGATCCCGTTAGCGATATTGTTTAGTGTGGCATACCCTTAACTGTCTGCAGTGCATTATCTGTGTTACTTTGTGGTATGTAACACTTTCTATTGGACACCGCCTTTTCCCTTTATATATATATATAGATAACCAGTACATACTCTCCTCACTATATCTTCTTAGGTATATTCTCTACCCTTCTGCACCTGGCTACCTTATGCAGACTCTGGTATGTATATTTTCACGGCTCAGTAGATGTGATTTTTGTTGAGGGGTCACACATACCTCTGTATACACACATATATATCCTTTGGAGATTATATTGGATGATTCTAAGCATTATACGTTAATCATACTTAATATTATTACGATTATACCATGCATCCTTGTTGATATACTTGTATATACTTTCTTTCAATGCCCTATGTTAAAAATTTCTTTTTACTGCAAAAATATTTTTTTCTGCTTTTGCATATATTTTATTTTTCCTTATTTGTTATTTTTTCATATTATAGTACACTGAAGAAGGTCGTGCCCGACCGAAACGTTTGTTGTATGTACTCTATTCTTGATTAAAATCATCACCACAAAATACCACTGGTGTGTGCCGAGATTATATTATCTCACGGATTGGGATCCTACTCGGGCACCACCCTCTCTTTTCCTTAGCAGTTGTGCCAACGATTTCTTTTCATCAGGTCACCCTGACCTGACCTGAAGTGAAAGTGGGAAGCAATCAATTAAGCTTCACATACTCATCACTTCCTCTCCTGTCGCCGGGAGAGGAACTGATCCATTCAGGGGATTACAGCTGAGCAATAAAATATGATTCAAAACTGTGTCTTTATTTAATTAAAAGGATTAATAATTAATGTGTGTTTTTTTTCTTTTCATACAATAGGATTAATAATTCATAGTTGTCTAATTGACAGGTGACTTTAAGCCAGGTTAATAATTGAGAGCTTTCAATTGCAAGGTGGCTTTAACCCCTTATTAACCCATTCGCCACCGCTACAGGGCAATGGGAATAGACGGGCAAAGTGCCAGAAAGGGCAAATCTAATTATAGATTTGCCTTTTCTGGGGTGTCTGGGGGCAGATGTTAGTAGCCAGGGGGGGGCACTAAATACATGCACCCTCCCTGGGCTATTATTTGCCCTCACTCACTTGCTTTGTCTGTCTGGTGGAGAAAATACAGCGGGAGCCCACGCATTTTTTTTTCAACGAATTTACACCTTTAATTAACCCCTACATGTTTGAAATTTCACACACATACAATCATGCAATTGTTAGTGAGAACCATATATCAAAATACATGAAATGACATGGTTAACTGTATGTAAACCAGGTGTCATTTCATGTCAGGTTCTGTACTTTCACAAAAGCCGGCAATTGAATTAGCGGCTATTACAGTATGTAGAAGTGTATGAACTATAAATATATGTATATATACACATATATGTCACAATGACATATATATATATATATATATATATATGTGTGTATATGTATTGATTCTATTCTTTATTAAAGCTGTCAGTGTGATTTTACAGTATAGCCGGGGATGAATTGCCGGCTTTTCTAAAGGACACCGGTGCGATTTAATCGCAAGTAACACGTGCGGTCCGTTTGTAATCCGATTTTTCATCGCTCCCATAGACTTGCATTGGTGATAGTCGACCCACAATCGGTGACAATCGCAGCATGCTGCGATTGCACTCGGACGTTTAAAACGGACCACAAAAAATCGGATACTGGGAGCTGCTCCATAGATTAACATAGGTCCTACTGCAATGCGATATTTCATCGCATTGCAGTCGTCTGATTTTGTCGCCAGTGTGACTCCGGCCTAAAGCCAAATTTGGCACATTGTCCCCCATTCTGTCTGAGCACTGCATTTTGTCCAAACAGAAATTTTTGACTGCATATGGGATATCACCACGCTCATAAGAAATTTGGTAACAAATTGTGGGGTCCACTTTTTGGTGTAATCTCTGACAAAAGTGAGAAATTCAGGTCTAAAACAAGATTTTTGTGGAAAAAATGAACTTTTTCAATATGACGACCTAATGTTATCAAATTCTGTGTCGTACCTGTGGTTAAAATTGCTCAATATACACCTGGATAAAATCTTTGAGGGGTGTCGTTTCCAAAATGGGGTCAGTATTGGGGGGTTTCTGCTGTTTAGGCACATGTCCAAACCCGATATGGCATCCGCTCTCACAATTTTGAGATTAAAAGTCAAACGGCGCTCCTTCCCTTACGAGCTCTACTGTGCACCCAAACAGAGGTTTACCCCCACATATGGGGTATCAGCATACTCAGGACAAATTGCAAAACAACTTCTGGGGTCCAATTCCTCTTGCTACCCTTGTTAAAATAAAAAATTGGGGCAAAAAGATCACTTTTGTGAAAAAAATATGCTTTTTTATTTTTATGGCTCTACGTTGTAAACTTGTGTGAAGCACTTGGGGGTTCAAAGTGCTCACCACACATCTAGATAAGTTCCTTAGGGGTCTAGTTTCCAAAATGGTGTCACTTGTGGGGGGTTTCCACTGTTTTGGCACATCAGGGCGTCCGCAAACGCAACATGGTGTCCAATCTCAATTCCAGCCAATTCTGCGTTGAAAGAGTCAAACGGCGCTCCTTCTCTTCCGAGCTCTACCGTGCACCCAAACAGAGGTTTACCCCCACATGTGGGGTATCAGCATACTCAGGAAAAATTGCACAACAAATTTTGTGGTTCATTTTCTCTTTTAACACTTGTGAAAATAAAAAAAAATGGTTCTGAAGTAAAATGTTGGTAAAAAAAAAAAGTTAAATGTTAATTTTTTCCATCCACATTGATTCAGTTCCTGTGAAGCACGTAAAGGGTTAATAAACTTATTGAATGTGGTTTTGAGTACCTTCAGGGGTGCAGTTTTTAGAATGGTGTAACTTTTGGGTATTTTCTGCCATATAAAGCCCTCAAAGTGACTTCAAATATGAGGTGGTCCCTAAAAAAATGGCTTTGTAAATTTTGTTGTAAAAATGAGAAATCGCTGGTAAACTTTTAACCCTTATAACTTCGTAACAAAAAAAAATTTTGTTTCCAAAATTGTGCTGATGTAAAGTAGACATGTGGGAAATGTTATATATTAACCCCTTTATTCCATCAGACGTACTATTCCGTCCATGTGACCTGATACTTAATTCCCATGGACAGAATAGTACGTCATATGCGATCAGCTGTTTATCACAGCTGACACCCGGCACTATGTGTCAGGAGCGGTCACGGACCGCTCCCGGCACATTAACCCCTGGCAGACTGCGATCAAACATGATCGCGGTGTATCGGGGCACAGGGGAGCATCGCGCAGGGAGGGGGCTCCCTGCGCGCTCCCCTGAGATCCTCAGGACACCGCGATGTGATCGCGCTGTTCTGAGAGCTTCCTCCCTCCCAGGACCCAGATCCAAGATGGCGCCGGGGTCCTGGAGGGAGGCGGCTTCCTCAGTGCCTGCTGAGAACAGGCACTGAGAAGCCTCCAGCAGTGCCTGTGCGATCGCTGGTCTCACAGAGTGCTGTGCACACTGTGAGACCAGCGATCTGATAAAATACAGTGATGTCCCACCCTGGGACAAAGTAAAAAAGTTAAAAATAAAAATAGTGTTAAAAAAATCATAAAAAAAAATAAAAATATTCCCCAATAAATTCATTTCTTCCTGTAAATAAAATAAACAAAACAATAAAAGTACACATATTTGGTATCGCCGCATCCGTAACGACCCCCCCTATAAAACTGTCCCACTAGTTAACCCCTTTAGTGAACCCCTTAAAAAAAAAAAAAATTAAACAAAGCAAAAAATCAATGCTTTATCATCATACCGCCGAACAAAAAGTCGAATAACACGTGATCAAAAAGACCGATATAAATAAACATAGTACCGCTGAAAACGTCATCTTGTCCCGCAAAAAACAAGCTGCCATACAGCATCAACGAAAAAATAAAAAAGTTATAGCTCGCAGAATAAAGCGATGCAAAAATAATAATTTTTTATATAAAATTGTTTTTATTCTATAAAAGCGCCAAAACATAAAAAAATGATATTAATGAGGTATCGCAGTAATCGTACTGATCCGAAGAATAAAACTGCTTTATCAATTTTACCACACGCGGAACGGTATAAATGCCCCCCCCCCAAAAGAAATTCATGAATTGCTGATTTTTGTTCATTCTAACCTCCCAAAAATCGAAATAAAAAGCGATCAAAAAATGTCACGTGCTCAAAAATGGTACCAATAAAAACGACACCTCGTCCCGCAAAAAATAAGACCTCACATGACTGTGGGCCAAAATATGCAAAAATTATAGCTCTCAAAATGTGGTGATGCAAAAAACTATTTTTTGCAATAAAAAGCGTCTTTTAGCGTGACAGCTGCCAATCATAAAAACCCGATATAAATAGTAAATCAAACCCCTCTTTATCACCCCCTTAGTTAGGGAAAAATAATAAAATTTAAAAAATGTATTTATTTCCATTTTCCCATTAGGTTTAGGGTTGGCGCTAAAGTTAGGGTTGGGGTTAGGGGTGTGTTAGGGTTAGGTTTGTGGTTAGGGTTGGGACTAGGGTTAGGGGTGTGTTGGGGTTAGGGTTGGAGTTAGAATTGGGGGGTTTCCGCTGTTTAGGCACATCAGGGGCTCTCCAAATGTGACATGGCGTCTGATCTCAATTCCAGCCAATTCTGCGTTGAAAAAGTCAAACGGTGCTCCTTCACTTCTGAGCTTTGCCATGCGCCCAAACAGTAGTTTACTCCCGCATATGGGGTATCAGCGTACTCTGGACCACAAGAGTTATTGTGCAATTTGTCCTATTTCTTCTGTTACCCTTGGGAAAATAAAAAACGGGGGGGGGGGCGAAAAAATAATTTTTGTAAAAAAAAAAAAATGATTTTTTGTTTTTTACGACTATGTTATAAAACTTCTGTGAAGCACTTCGGGGTTCAAAGTGCTCACCACACATCTAGAGAAGTTCCTTGAGGGGTCTATTTTCCAAAATGGGGTCTCTTGTGGGGGTTTTCCACTGTTTAGGTGCATCAGGGGCTCTCCAAATGCGACATGACGCCCCCAGACCATTCCATCAAAGTCTGCAATCCAAAACGTCACTACTTCCCTTCCGAGCCCCGACGTGCACCCATACAGTAGTTTTTTCCCACATATTGGGTATCAGCGTACTCAGGACAAATTGGACAACAACTTTTGGGGTCCAATTTCTCCTGTTACCCTTGTGAAAATATAATATTGGGGGCGAAAAAATCATTTTTGTAAAAAAAAAAAAAAAAAAAAGATTTTTTATTTTACGGCTGTACGTTATAAACTTCTGTGAAGCACTTTGGGGTTCAAAGTGCTCACCACACATCTAGATGAGTTCCTTGAGGGGTCTAGTTTCCAAAATGGTGTCATTTGTCGGTGGTTTCCATTGTTTAGGCAGATCAGGAGCTCTCCAAACACGACATGGCATCCAGCCAATTCTGCGTTGAAAAAGTCAAACGGCGCTCCTTCCCTTCCAAACTCTGCCATGCACCCAAACAGTGGTTTACCCCCACATATGGGGTATCAGCGTACTCAGGACAAATTGCACAATAACTTTTGGAGTCTTGTTACCCTTGGGAAAATAAAAATTGGGGTGAAAAGATCAATTTTGTGGAAAAAAATATGATTTTTTAATTTTACGGCTCTACGTTATAAACTTGTGTGAAGCACTTGGGGGTTCAAATTGCTCACCAAAGATCTAGATAAGATCCTTAGGGGGTCTAGTTTCCCAAATGGGGTCACTTGTGGGGGGTTTCCACTGTTTAGGCACATCAGGGACTCTCCAAATGCAACATGGCGTCCAATCTCAATTCCAGCCAATTTTGGTTGGAAAAAGTCAAATGGTGCTCCTTCCATTCCGAGCTCTGTCGTGCACCCAAACAGTGGTTCCCCCCACATATGGGGTATCAGCGTACTCAGGAGAAATTGGACAACTTTTGTGGTCCAATTTATCCTGTTACCCTTGGGAAAATAAAAAATTAGTGACTAAAAGATAATTTTTGTGGGAAAAAAATAGGATTTTTTATTTTCATGCACGGGCATTATAAACTTGTGTGAAGCACTTGGGTGTTCAAAGTGCTCACAAAGATCTAGATAAGTTCCTTAGGGGGTCTAGTTTCCAAAATGGGGTCACTTGTGGGGGGTTTCCACTGTTTAGGCTCATCTGGGGCACTGCAAATGGAACATGACCCCATCAACGTTTGCATTCCAAAACGTTACTGCTTCCTTTCCAAGCTCTGCCATGCACCCAAACAGTGGTTTACCCCCACATATGGGGTATCAGTGTACTCAGGATAAATTGGACAACAACTTCTGGGGTCCAATTTCCTTGGGAAAAATCAAAAATTTTGGACTAAAAAATCATTTTTGTGGAAAATTGTTTTTTTTTTTCCACACCCAGGCATTATAAACTTTTGTGAAACATTTGGGGGTTCAAAGTGCTCACAACAGATCTAGATAAGTTCCTTAGGGGGTCTAGTTTCCAAAATGGTGTCACTTGTGGGGGTTTCCACTGTTTAAGCGCATCAGGGGCTCTCCAAACACGACATGGCGTCCAATCTCAACTCCAGCCAATTTTAGTTTGGAAAAGTCAAACGGCGCTCCTTCCCTTACGAGCTCTGCCGTGTGCCCAAACAGAGGTTTTCCCCCACATATGGGGTATTGGCGTACTCAGGAGAAATTGCACAACAACTTTATCTGCCCATTTTCTCCTTTTACTCTTGTGAAAATAAAAAAAAGTTTGTAAAAGATCATTTTTGTGGCTAAAAAGTTAAATATTCATTTTTTCCTTCCACGTTGCTTCAGCTCCTGTGAAGCACCTGAAGGGTTAATAAACTTCTTGAATGTGGTTTTGAGTACCTTGAGGGGTGCAGTTTTTAGAATGGTGTCACTTTTGGGTATTTTCTGCCATATAGACCCCTCAAAGTGACTTCAAATGTGAGGTGGTCCCTAAAAAAATGGCTTTGTAAATTTTGTTGTAAAATGAGAAATCGCTGGTCAACTTTTAACCCTTATAATTTCCTAAGAAAAAAATTTTGGTTCCAAAATTGTGCCGATGTAAAGTAGACATGTGGGAAATGTTATTTCTTAACTATTTTGTGTGACATATTTCTCTGTTTTAAGGGAAAAAAAATCAAAGTTTGAAAATTGCAAAATTTTCAAAATTTTCGCCATATTTGCTTTTTTTTCAAAAATAATCGCAAGGTATATCGAAGAAATTTTACCACTATTGTGAAGTACAATATGTCACGAGAAAACAATCTCAGAATCGCGAAGATTCGTTGAAGCGTTCCAGAGTTATAACCTCATAAAGAGACAGTGGTCAGAATTGTAAAAATTGGCCTGGTCATTAACGTGCAAACAACCCTTGGGGGTTAAGGGATTAAGTAATTTGTGTCACATATCTCTCTGATTTAAGGGCATAAAAATTTAAAGTTTGAAAATTGCAAAATTTTTAAAATTTTTGCCATATTTCCGTTTTTTTCATAAATAAACACAAGTCATATTGAAGAAATTTTACCACTAGCATGAAGTACAATATGTCACAAAAAAAACAGTCTCAGAATCAGCAGGATCCGTTAAAGCGTTCCAGAGTTATAACCTCATAAAGAGACAGTGGTCAGAATTGTAAAAATTGGCCCGGTCATTAAGCTGCAAAATGGCTCTGTCACTAAGGGGTTAAACCACCCGTCCATTCAATTCTAGATCTCATATAATATTTCCTCGATTAAAGATTTATATGATCACAATGTCCTAATGTCCTTTGAGCAAATGCAGATTAAATACAGTGTCTCAAGGTCACAATTTTTCCGATACCTATAGCTTAGATTAGCAATTCAATCATATCTATGTAACAGAAATATGACCCAAGCAATATCATCCTTCCCTTTGATAGGGATTCTCAAATCACAAGGCCCCCAGGGTCTTATTTCTACCTTATATACTGATATGTTGTCCGCGGGCTCTGACTCTGCTTTATCGTCAGTAAGGGAGAGGTGGAGGGCCCTAGTTCCAGATATTCAAAATTAAGATTGGGAGGAGATCCTTGGTTCTCCAATCGGGGTGTCTCCATCAGCCAATAACAAAATGACTCAAATGTATATAGTGCACCAGTCATATCTGACCCCACTACGGCTATTTAGGATGGGGTGGTCCCAATCCTCAGAATGTTTAAAATGCCATAAAATGGATGCAGATTTCATACATATGGTGTGGGGATGCCCAACTATTCTTTTTGGAGCGAGGTGACCACGCTGTTAACCTCCCTCATAGGCATTCCTGTTCCTCTCATTCCATTGGTATGTCTATTTGGTGTGCTGGAGGAAGAAATATGGGGACACCACATCAAAATTCTTCTGCGGGAGACACTTTTTTTTAGCCAGGAAAATATTGGCCTTACGCTGGATGGGTAATCAACACCCTTCTCTTAGAGCTTGGATTGAACTGGTAAATTCAATTATACCATACGAGCGGACACTATACCAGAACAGGGGTTGCTTGGGGAAGTTTAATAAGATCTGGGATGTATGGAATGCATCTCACCTCACTATAACAGCGCGTAGATAGTGGTTTGTTATTAGCATAATAGCTGTAGAGAAAATATATTGGCTTATACTTTATAGGTTTATCATGTCATCAGTGCTATGGAAGTTGATTTGGCAGCAGGGTAGGAAGTTAGATATGTTGGTTGTAATGTATTATTCTGAGTTATGCTTGGCCAAGCATTGGTATAGATGAATAACGGGTTCTTGTAACTACTCCTAGATTATCCATAGGCCTCGCAAGAGAATGAGGACCTGTGAAATTGAAATCTGTACTAATAACTCAATATGCAAGCTTGTTGGTTTTCTTCCATTACAGATATTATGATAGTTGTGTGTAAATTGCACTGGCTATTTAAAAAGGGTGTATATCTGTTTGTTGTTGTCTAATAAACGAATTAAAAAAAAAACTTGGTGAAATATTACAATCCAGCCATGGCCGATGCTGAAATAGCATGGCTGGAGACACTAATCTGACACCACCCACCCCCCCCCCAACACCGACTGATGTGGGCGATCTGCCACCGACCGACGGCGGCGATGTGCCGCCGCCATCAGTATTTGCTCCCCCTCCCCTGCCCTTCGCTTCCTCCTGCATTCCGACCCCCTCTCCTATCCCGCCGGTACCGATCTGTGTCCCGGCGTCCCTCCCAGTGTTCTCCGTCTTCCTCCATGGGCGCCGCCATCTTCCAAAATGGCGGGGGCATGCACAGTGCGCCTGCCGAATCGGCCGGCGGCAGATTCATTCATTCATTCACTCTAGGTACATTTTGATCACTGTGATAGATCCTATCACAGTGATCAAAATAAAAAAATAGTAACCTTTATCACCCCCATAGGTAGGGACAAATATTGAAATAAAGAAAATATATTTTTATTTTTGGGTTAGGGTTAGAATTAGGGTTGGGGATGGAATTAGGGTTAGAATTAGGGTTGGGGTTGGAATTAGGGTTGCGGTTAGGGTTGCAATTAGGGTTAGGGTTGGAATTAGGGTTAGGGGTATGTTGGGGTTAGGGATGGGATTATGGTTAGGCTTGTGGTTATGGTTAAGGTTGATATTAGGGTTAGGGGTGTGTTGGGGTTAGGGTTGGAGTTAGAATTGAGGGGTTTCCACTGTTTAGGCACTTCAGGGGCTCCCCAAACGCGACATGGCACCACCATTCCAGCCAATTTTGCGTTCAAAAATTCAAATGATGCTCCCTCCCTTCCAAGCCCCGACATGTGCCCAAACAGTTGTTTACCCTAACATATGAGGCATTAGCGTACTCAGTAAAAATTGCACAACAACTTTGGGCGTCTAATTTCTCCTGTTACCCTTGTGAAAGTAAAAATTTGGGGGCTAAATATTATTTTTGTGGACAACAAATGATTTTTTATTTTCCCGGATCTGCGTTATAAACTTCTGTAAAGCACTTGGGGGGGTTCAAAATGCTCACCTCACAGCTAGATAAGCTCCTTGGGGGGTCTAGTTTCCAAAATGGAAAAAGGCGCTCCTTCCTTTCCAAGCTCGGCCATGCACCCAAACAGTGGTTTACCCCCACATATGGGGTATCAGCGTACTCAGGACAAATTGCACAATAACTTTTGGGGTCTTGTTACCCTTGCGAAAATAAAAATTGGTGAAAAGAGCATTTTTGTGGAAAAAATATGATTTTTTAAATTTTACGGCTCTACATTATAAATTTGTGTGAAGCACTTGGGGGTTCAAAGTGCTCACCACAGGTCTAGATAAGTTCCTTAGGGGGTCTAGTTTCTAAAATGGGGTCACTTGTAGGTGATCTGCTCATCGCCTATATGTAGCAGAGCCGATCAAGTAGTGGATGCTTCTAGCCTCCCATGGAGGCATTGAAGCATGCCAAAATTTAAAAAAAAAAAAGTTTTAAAAGATATGAAAAAAATAAATATATAAGTTTAAGTCACCCCCCCTTTCGACCCATTCAAAATAAAACAATAAAAAAAAAAAATCACACATACACATATTTGGTATCGCCGCGTTCAGAATCGCCCGATTTATCAATAAAAAAAAAAAAAAGGATTAGCCCTATCGCTAAACGGCGTAGCGGAAAAAAATCGAAACGCCAGAATTCGTTTTTTGGTCGCTGTGACATTGCAATAAAATGCAATAACGGGTGATCTGCATATAAATGGTATCCTTAAAAACGTCACCTTGGCACGCAAAAAATAAGCCCTCATCCGACCCCAGATCACAAAAAATGGAGAAGCTACGGGTATCAGAAAATGGCGCAAATTTTTTATAGCAAACTTTTTCAACGCTTAGATAAAAAAGCACCTAGACATGTTTAGTGTCTATGAACTCGTAATTAAAATAGAGAAAACTTGGCACTCAACTTAAGAGAATGGATTCCTGTTTATTGCAGTCACAATACAGATGAAACGTTTCGGTCCAAATGGACCTTCGTCAGTCCGACTGCTTGTGAGGAAGCAATAGTATGAAAAAAGAGGCAGTTTTGCCTTCAAAGGTGAGTATCCTTCTATAGTCTTATGAGTTGCACTCTTGAGTAGGGTTGAGCATTCCAATACTGCAAATATCGGGTATCGGCCGATATTGGCTGTATCGGAATTCCGATTCCGAGTTCCGATATTTTCGTCTTATCGGATACCGGAATCGGGATTGTCACTGTCAGTGTCCGTCGGTCGGGTCTGTCAGGAGTCAGCGGCACTTACCTGGCAGAAGATCTCCGGCGGTCACGGCCTGGACTGCTTCATGGCCGCCATCTTCTTTCCCCGGCGGTCACATGCAGTTTCTCGCGATAACTGCAGTGACTGCTGGGTAATCCCGGCCGTAAAGCAGTCAGTCCGATGACGTCACCGCCGGGGAAGCAGGTAATCAGCTGTGCTGCGTCGCGATGACAGGCTCTGCCTGTCATTGCGATGTAGCAGAGTTGGATCGTCGTGGGACAATCGTTACTATGGACTGCGTCGGACAGGTGGTATACTGTTGGTTTGTTTTTTTTTCTTTTTTTACAGGAGATCGATGGCGTCGCAGGAATGAGAGTACAATAAAATTAATGAAAACTGTGTTGTCTCTTATTTCATTAAAAGACTTTTTTCTTGCTTTGTCTTTTTTTTAAACATTTAATAACTTTGGGATTAATAATGGATCGGTGTCTTATTGACACCTCTCCATTATTAACCGGGCTTATTGTCACCGTGCAATCAACGGTGACATTAACCCCTTATTACCCCGCTTGCCACCGCTACAGGGCAAGTGGGAAGAGCCGGGTAAAGTGCCACAATTGGCACATCTTTTGATGCGCCAAATGTGGGGCTGCTGTAGCCTGGTATTATCAGGCTGTTGAGGGCCAAAATCCATGGGCCTTGACAGTCTTTTAATACCAGGCCGCAGCAGTCTGCATTTTACTTGGCTGGTTAACAAAAATAGGGGGGATCCCCACGCCGTTTTTTTTTTGAAGGGAACCCCTATTTTTGTTAATCAGTTCCCTCTGACGTCACTGATTGTGTCCCTGGCTGACCTGAAGTGAAAGTGGAAAGCAATCAATTAAGCTTTCCACTTAAGGGCCCGTCTCACATAGCGATATCGCTACCGAGATCGCTGCTGAGTCACTAGTTTTGTGACGCAGCAGCGAGCTCACCAGCGATATCACTGTGTGTGACATTCAGCGACGATCAGCCCCCCTGCCGGGTATCGCTGATCGTCGCTGAAATGTCAGGACCTTTTTTTGATCGCTGGTTTCCCGCTGACAGGCACACATCGCTGCGTGTGACAGGCGGGAGACCAGCGATCCGCTGGTAACCAAGGTACACAGCGGGTTTCCAGGCGTGGGGCTGTGCCTAGAAACCCGCTGTGTACCTTGGATACCAGCGCCCTGATGCAGGGAGCTGGTATCCAAGGTACACAGCGGGTTTCCAAGCGCTGCGCGGTGCCTGGAAACCCGCTGTGTACCTTGGTTACCAGCGGATCGCTGGTCTCCCGCCTGTCACACGCAGCGATGCGTGCCTGTCAGAGGGAAACCAGCGATCAAAAAAAGGTCCTGACATTTCTGCGACGATCAGCGATACCCGGCAGGGGGGCTGATCGTCGCTGAATGTCACACACAGCGATATCGCTGGTGAGCTCGCTGCTGCGTCACAAAACTAGTGACTCAGCAGCGATCTCGGTAGCGATATCGCTATGTGAGACGGGCCCTTAAGCGATGTTACCCGCAGTGTCGCTGTCCCAGATCGCTGCCTGAGCTGCCTGTTTGGCAGCTCAGCAGCGATCATGTAGCGATACACCAGCGATCCTGACAAGTGCATATCGTTGTCGGGATCGCTGGTGTATCGTTATGTGACACCCAGCCTTTACTCTCCTGTCAGGCAGGAGAGGAACTCATTCATTTGGGGTTTACTGTGAGGCTGCAGCATTAGCTGCGGTCCCTGCAGTAAACATTAACCCTTTCTGAAGGATTACACCGTGGGACCTGACTGTGCATGGGATAGGTAAGAATAATTTTGTTTTTTTATTTTATTTTTATTACAGGAAATGGTTTTTGCAGTAAAATAAAAGATGGTCAAAAACATGTGTCTTTATTTCATTAAAATGATTTTTAATTAAAGTGTGTGTGTTTTATTTTTATTTCATGCAATAGGATTAATAATTGATAGTTGTCTAATTGACAGCTCTCAATTATTAACCTGGCTTAAGGTCACCTTTCAATAGCAAGGTGGCTTTAACCCCATATTAACCCATTCGCCACCGCTACAGGGCAATGGGAATAGACGGGCAAAGTGCCAGAAAGGGCGAATCTAATTATAGATTTGTCTTTCCTGGGGTGTCTGGGGGCAGATGTTAGTAGCCGGGGGGGGCAAAAATAATGGTCCCTCTCTGGGCTATTATTATCTGCCCCCACTCACTGGCTTTGTCTGTCTGGTTGCGAAAATAGGGCGGGAGCCCACGCATTTTTTTTTCAGCAATTTTACACCTCATATATATATATATATATTACACATGTCATTGAATTTGTGACACATATATATATATATTTATATTTGTAGTTCATACACTTCTACATAGTATAATAGCCGCTAATTCAATTGCCGGCTTTTGTGAAAATGCAGAACCCGACATGAAATGACACTTGGTGTACATAGGGTTAACCATGTCTTTTCATGTCCTTTGCTATCTAATTTGCACAAACAATTAAATCAGACTATGTGTGCAAAATTTCACACCTGTAGGGGTTAATTAAAGGTGTAAATTCGTAGCAAAAAAGTCAGTTTTTTTACAACGAATTTACACCTTTAATTAACCCCTACAGGTGTGAAATTTTGCACATATAGTCTGATTTAATTGTTTGTGCAAATTAGATAGCAAAGGACATGAAAAGACATGGTTAACCCTATGTACACCAAGTGTCATTTCATGTCGGGTGCTTCTGTCTTTTCACTGAAGCCGGCTTTACCCGGCAATTGAATCAAAGGATATTTTACTATGTAGAAGTGTATAAACTATACATATATGTATATATATATATGTCACAATGACATGTATATATATATATATATGTATTCTATGTGTGTATATTTAGTGTTTACAAGGAAAGAATGGGGTTTTTTTAGTTGCGATATTTTGTTCCCATAGACTTACATGGGACTTCCGGTATCGGTATCGGGTATCGCCGATATTTTAGTGATATCGGCGATACCATTCCGATACCGATACTTTAGGATATCGGAAAGTATCGCTCAACTCTACTCTTGAGAGATAGTCCCTTGTTAGGATTTTCTTATTATGGTTCCAAATATGGAGAAAGGGGCCAGAAGGCTCCAAAACGTAACTTGATGATGGGATGCAGGATCGCTAGTCTCTCTGCTCTGGCGCGGTATCCTGACAAGCGGTACCGCGCCAGAGCAGAGAGACTAGCGATCCTGCATCCCATCATCAAGTTACGTTTTGGAGCCTTCTGGCCCCTTTCTCCATATTTGGAACCATAATAAGAAAATCCTAACAAGGGACTATCTCTCAAGAGTGCAACTCATAAGACTATAGAAGGATACTCACCTTTTGAAGGCAAACTGCCTCTTTTTTCATACTATTGCTTCCTCACAAGCAGTCGGACTGACGAAGATCCATTTGGACCGAAACGTTTCATCTGTATTGTGACTGCAATAAACAGGAATCCATTCACTTAAGTTGAGTGCCAAGTTTTCTCTATTTTCACTATTTGGTTGGGAAACCTACTTGTGCACCATAAACACGGTAGTGCTACGATATACTTTCACTATGAACTCGTAATGACCTGGATAATCATAATGGTAGGTTCACTAAATGCTAAAACTGACCTATCAAAAACGCCAAACAAAAAACAAGTGTGGGATTGCACTTTTTTCGCAATTTCACCGTACTTGGAATTTTTGCTAAAACCAATGATGTCGTTGAAAATGGGTATTATACCTACCGTTAATTCGGTTTCCAGGAGTCCATCCTGACAGCACTATGGAGGACGTCCTCCTCCTCCTTACAGGGACAGGAAAGCATACCTCAGTGATTTGACAATACCATACATGGATCAATGCAAGTGATAACACTTTAATATACTTAAACATATTACATCATATGAATAGCATATATAACAAATAGACAAGGAAGGAACTAACCGTGCTGTCAGGATGGACTCCTGGAAACCGAATTATCGTAGGTAAATACCCATTTTCCAGGACGTCCCCTGACAGCACTATGGAGAGTACCAAAGAAACCCTCCTTAGGGTGGGACTACAGCCTGTAATACTTTTCTACCATATGCCGTATGCTGTCCTGACAGCACATCTAATTGTAGTGCTGCAAAAGGTATTACTCTAGCCCAAGAGGCGCCTTACAAATTGTTCTAATGATGCTCTTGCTTCTCAGCCCATGATGCTGACAAGGCTCTTGTAGAATGGGCTCTTATCTTTATAGGACAAACTACACCTTCAGATGTATAAGCTTTTGTGATTATAGTGGTAATCCATCTTGCAATGGATGCTTTGGAAGCTTTTTACCCTATTTTTACCTCCGAACAAAATAAACAAATTAGGGTCTTCCTCCAGACCTGAGTGGCCTCCAAGTAATCAATCACTGCCTGTCTAACATCCACGGAGTGTAAGGCTATGGTTCCACGGTCCGGAACCATAGCGCTTTTGACGGAGCGGAAATCGCTCCGTCTAAGCCCCGCCCCCTTTCTGACGCGCGATCTTTCCGGAGGTGTTCAGGACACCTCCGGAACACCTCCGAAAGAGCGCAGGCTACATAGCCCTGTGTTAATTATGTTGCGAGACGCACGTCGCCGCAATACCGAGACATGCTGCGGTCTAAAAAGACGCCCGCATGTCCGTTTACGCAGGTCTGCCACCTGCGTATTGTTACGCATAGTGAGACGGGATTTCTTGAAATCCCTCCACATGCGTAACATCTGGACGCTGCGTGTTGGCGCTGCGCCAGCGCACAGCGCCAAACACGCAGCGTTTCCTGACCGTGGAAACTCACCCTAAGGCTTGTTCTTTTATGTTTAATGGTTTCTCACAAAAGGACGGGAGTACGATTTCTTGATTGCGATTTTGCAAAGAAGCTACCTTGGGCATGAAAGCAGGATCTAGTTTTAATACTATGTGATCCTCTCTGATCTGCAGATATGGGTCTTTAACCCCTTCCCGACCTTTGACACAGCGTATGCGTCATGAAAGTCGGTGCCAATCCGACCTATGACGCATACCCTGTGTCATGAAAGGATCGCGTTCCTGCGGGCCGGGAGACCGGGGTCACTCAAAGGTCACCCGACCCGCAGTTACAGGACCCTTTGTGCTTCACCACAGGGGGGTTGGCTTAACCCCCCCCCGTGGCCACGATCGCTCTGATTGGCTGTGAAAAGTGAAACAGCCAATCAGAGCAATCTGTAATATTTCACCAATTTAATTGGTGAAATATTACAATCCAGCCATGGCCGATGCTGCAATAGCATCTGCCATGGCTGGACACCGAGACCTGACCCCCCCACACGTAGTCACGGCGGCGATCGGCCGCCGCCACCGAAAGATGGCAGCGATCGGTCACCGCCGTCACTAACAGCTCCCCTCCTCCTTTGCTCCGGTGCCCCCACCTTCCGATCCCCCCCCCTAACCTTCCGACCACCCTACTCACCTCTCCCGATCCACCGATGTCCCTGGATAGGTCCCGGCGTCCGCCCGGGCCTCTTCATGGGCGCCGCCATCTTGGAAAATGGCGAGCGCATGGCAGTGCGGCCGGCGCATGCGCAGTGCGCCCGCCGGCCGGCGCATGCGCAGTGCGCCCCCCAGTGTCCAAAAATTTATTTTGATCACTGTGATAAACTGTCACAGTGATCAAAATAAAAAAAAGTAAATGAACCCCCCCCTTTATCATAGGTAGGGACAAATAAAAAAAATAATTTTTTTTTTTTTTTTTCCTATTAGGCCCTGTGCACACGTTGCGGATTTTGCTGCAGATCCGCGGCGTATTTTGCTGCGGATCCGCAGGCGGATCAGCAGCGAAATCAGCCGCGGATGCGCAGCGATATCCGCCGCAGATCCGCAGCGAAATCCGCCGCGGATCCGCAGCAAAATCCGCAACGTGTGGCGGATTTCGCTGCGGATCCGTGGCGGATTTCGCTGCGGATCCGCGGCAGATTTCGCTGCGGATCCGCGGCGGATTTCGCTGCTGATCCGAGGCTGATTTCGCTGCTGATCCGAGGCTGATTTCGCTGCTGATCCGCCGCGGATTTCGCTGCGGATCCGCGGTGGATTTCGCTGCTGATCCGCGGCGGATTTCGCTGCTGATCCGCGACTGATTTTGCTGCTGATTCGCTGCGGATTTCGCTGCTGATCCGCGGCGGATTTTGCTGCGGATCCGCGGCTGATTATCTGCTGATTCATCTGCGCTAGCGGGTATAGCATAACGCGATCGCGTTATGCTATACCGTTACCAGCCGGTCAACGCTACGTGTTGAACGGGCTGGTAAAATGCAATATGAACCCAGCCTTAGGGTTAGAACTAGGGTTAGGGTTAGCATTAGGGTTAAGGTTAGAATTTGGGTTAGGGTTGGAATTTGGGTTAGGGTTGGAATTTGGGTTAGGGTTGGAATTAGGGTTAGGGTTGGAATTAGGGTTAGGGTTGGAATTAGGGTTAGGCTTGTAGTTAGGTTTATGGTTAGAGTTGGGATTAGGGTTAGGGGTGTGTTGGGTTAGGGTTATGATTAGGGTTTGTATTAGGGTTAGGTGTGTGTAGGGGTTGGGGTTAGGGGTGTGTTGGGGTTAGGGTTGGAGTTAGAATTGAGGGGTTTCCACTATTTAGGCACATCAGGGGGTCTCCATACGCGACATGGCGCCACCATTGATTCCTGCAAATTTTGCGTTCAAAAAGTCAAACAGTGCTCCCTTTATTCCAAGCCCCGACATATGCCCAAACAGTGGTTTATCCCCACATATGGGGTATCAGCGTACTCGGGAAAAATTGCACAACAACTTTGGGGGTTCTAATTTCTCCTGTTAACATTGGGAAAAAAAATTGGGGACTAAAAATTATTTTTGTGGAAAAAAAAAATGATTTTATATTTTCACGGCTCTGCGTTATAAACTTCTGTGAAGGACTTGGAGATTCAAAGTGCTTATCACACATCTATAGGAGTTCCTTGGGGGATCTAGTTTCCAAAATGGGGTCACTTGTGGGGAGTTTCTACTGTTTAGGCACATCAGGGACTCTGCAAACGTAACATGACGCCCGAAGACCATTCCATCAAGTGGGCATTTCAAAACGTCACTACTTCCCATCCGAGCCCCGACGTGTGCCCATACAGTAGTTTTCTCCCACATATGGGATATCAGCATACTCAGGACAAATTGGACAACAACTTTTGGGGTCTAATTTCTCATGTTACCCTTGGGAAAATAAAAAAATTGGGGACTAAAAGATCCTGATTGTGGAAAAAATATGATTTTTTTATTTTCATGCCCGGGCGTTATAAACTTCTGTGTAGCCCTTGGGGGTTCAAAGTGCTCACCACACATCTAGATAAGTTCTTTGCCGGGTCTAGTTTCCAAAATGGGGTCACTTGTGGGGAGTTTCTACTGTTTAGGCACATTAGGGGCTCTGCAAACGTAACAAGATGCCCGCAGACCATTCCATCAAGTCGGCATTTCAAAGCGTCACTACATCCCTTCCGAGCCCTGACGTGTGCCCAAACAGTGGTTCCCCCCCACATATGGGGTACTAGCGTACTCAGGAGAAACTGGACAACAACTTTTGGGGTCCAATTTCTCCTGTAACCATTGTGAAAATAAAAAACAGTGGGCTAAAAAATCATTTTTTGAGAAAAAAAAATGATTTTTTATTTTCACGGCTCTGCGTTATAAACTTCTGTGAAGCACCTGGGGGTTCAAAGTGCTCACTATGCATCTAGATAAGTTCCTTAGGGCGTCTAGTTTCCAAAATGGGGATCACTTGTGGGGGAGCTCCAATGTTTAGGCACACAGGAACTCTCCAAATGCGACATGGCAACCGCTAAATATTCCAGCATATTTTCCATTCAAAAAGTCAAATGGCGCTCCTTCCCTTCTGAGCCCTGCAGTGCGCCCAAACAGTGGTTTATGACCACATATGAGGTATTTGTGTACTCAGGAGAAATTGCCCAACAAATTTTAGGATCCAATTTAACTGTTGCCCATGTGAAAATGAAAATAACTGAGGCTAAAAGAAAATTTTTGTGAAAAAAAAGTAATTACTTTTATTTACGGATCAATTTGTGAAGCACCTGGGGGTTCAAAGTGCTCACTATGCATCTAGATAAGTTCCTTAGGGGGTCTAGTTTCCAAAATGGGGTCACTTGTGGGGGAGCTCCAATGTTTAGGCACACAGGGACTCTCCAAATGCGACATAGCAACCGCTAAATATTCCAGCATATTTTCCATTCAAAAGTCAAATGGCGCTCCTTCCCTTCTGAGCCCTGCCGTGCGCCCAAACAGTGGTTTATGACCATATATGAGGTATCTGTGTACTCAGGAGAAATTGCCCAACAAATTTTAGGATCCAATTTATACTGTTGCCCATGTGAAAATGAAAAAAACTGAGGCTAAAAGAAAATTTTTATGAAAAAAAAGTACTTTATTTTTTTTACGGATCAATTTGTGAAGTACCTGGGGGTTCAAAGTGCTCACTATGCATCTAGATAAGTTCCTTAGGGGGTCTAGTTTCCAAAATGGGGTCACTTGTGGGGGAGCTCCAATGTTTAGGCACACAGTAACTCTCCAAATGCGACATGGCAACCGCTAAATATTCCAGCATATTTTCTATTCAAAAAGTCAAATGGCGCTCCTTCCCTTCTGAGCCCTGCCGTGCGCCCATACAGTGGTTTATGACCACATATGAGGTATCTGTGTACTCAGGAGAAATTGCCCAACAAATTTTAGGATCCATTTTATCCTGATGCCCATGTAAAAATGAAAAAATTGATGCTAAAAGAAAATTTTTGTTGGAAAAATTAAAATGTCCATTTTTTCCTTCCACGTTGCTTTAGTTCCTGTGAAGCACCTGAAGGGTTAATAATCTTCTTGAATGTAGTTTTGAGTAGCTTGAGGGGTGCAGTTTTTATAAAGGTGTCACTTTTGGGTATTTTCTCCATATAGACCCCTCAAAGTGACTTCAAATGTGAGGTGGTCCCTAAAAAAAATGGTTTTGTAAATTTTGCTGTAAAAATGAGAAATCGCTGGTCAACTTTTAACCCTTATAACTTCCTAACAAAAAAAAATGTTGTTCCCAAAATTGTGCTGATGTAAAGTAGACATTTGGGAAATGTTATTTATTAACTATTTTGTGCCACATAACTCTCTGGTTTAACAGAATAAAAATTAAAAATTTGAAAATTACAAAATTTTCAGAATTTTCGCCAAATTTCCATTTTTTTCACAAATAAACGCAAAAATTATCGACCTAAATTTACCACTAACATGAAGCCCAATATGTCACGAAAAAATAATCTCAGAATCGCTAGGATCCGTTGAAGCGTTCCTGAGTTATTACCTCATAAAGGGACACTGGTCAGAATTGCAAAAAATGGCAAGGTCTTTAAGGTCAAAATAGGCTGGGTCTTGAAGGGGTTAATGGATAACGCTTGAATCTCCCCTATTCTCTTGGCTGTGGTGATGGCTACCAAAAAAGCTGTTTTCATCGATAAGAGTGAAATAGGCAAATCCTTATTTGGTGTGTAAGGAGTTTTACAAAGTGCCGCTAGAACTAGATTTAAGTCCCAGGGGGGAGATAATTGTCTTATAGTAGGCCGCAATCTTTGGATTGCTTTGACAAATCTAGCTACCCAAGGATGTGAGGCTAATGGATAGTCCATGTAAGTACTTAATGCCGAGATCTGCACTTTAAGTGTACTAGGTCTAAGACCCGTATTAAAGTCTGCCTGAAGGAAATCCAATACTCGAGGAACATCCGGGACTCCGGCTACAACATCGGACCTGCCACCTTCCAGACAGAACCTCTTCCAGATTTTATAATATATTGCCGAAGTTACAGGTTTTCTGCTGGCCTGGATCGTTGTTATCACCTGATCTGATAGACCACAAGCTTTTAGAATGTCCCGTTCAGGATCCAGGCTGACAGGTGCAATCTTTCTGGGTCCTGGTGTAGAACTGGTCCCTGGTGAACTATGTCCTTCCACCGGGGAAGCTCGATTGGTTCTTCTGTGGTCATGGCACCTAAAAGTGGAAACCAACTCCTCCTTGGCCAGAACGGAACTATTAGTACGACTCTCGCTCCGTCTTCTCGTATCTTCCTCAGAACAGCTGGTATCAGTGCTATTGGTGGAAATGCATAATTTAGAGGTTCATTCCACCTCTGACTAAAGGCATCTACGCGTTCTGGATTGTCCGCTGGGTTCAGCGAATAAAATCTTGGTAGTTTCGAATTTTCCTTGTAGCAAATAGATCTATCTGAGGTGTTCCCCAACGTTGACACAATGAATGGAAGACCTTCTGGTTTAGCTCCCACTCGGTCGGGTAGATCTTCTGTCTGCTTAGATAGTCTGCTACTAAGTTCTGCGAACCTTCCAGGTGTACCGCGGTTATAGAAAGGACCGTTCGTTCTGCCCATACAAATATCTTCTCTGCTGGATCCTGCAGAGTTCTGTATCGAGAGCCTCCCTGATGTTTGATGAAAGCTACTGCTGTCATGTTTTCTGACAGGATTTTGGCATGTTGGTTTTTTAAACGGTCTTGATTTCTTCTTAAAGACTCCCAAACCGCATACAGCTCTCGATAATTTGACGACATCCGTCTGATCTTTTCTGGCCATTTGCCCTGAAGAATCTTCTCTTCTAAGTGGGCTCCCCATCCCCATGCGCTTGCGTCTGTAGTTATTACTATATATGGGGATGGAATCCAGAGAACTCCTCTTCTCAGATTTCTGCTTTGCATCCACCAAATTAATGATCTCTTCACTTTTGCAGAGAGGTGGATCTTTTTGTCTAGGGATGATTGATGACGATCCCACAATGATAGAACCTCTTTTTGTAAGGGTCTTGAATGAGCCTGTGCCCACCTGATGCATGGTATACATGATGTCATTACTCCCAGAACCTGCATAGCTCTTCGTATGGTAACTCGGCTCTTCACCATCTCTGCAACCTTCTTTTTCAAGGATTGTTGCTTGACTTCTGGCAAGAAGGCTGTCCTGGATGTAGAATCCAGGAGTGCCCCTAGAAATACTCTTTTTGAACTGGGTGTTAAATGTGATTTTTCTCGATTCACCACCCAACCGAGAAACTCCAGCACCGCCACCGTTCGTTCTGTGTGATGATTTAGAATTTCTGCTGTTCGAGCTACTAAAAGAAAGTCGTCCAAGTAAGGTATTACTATGATTCCTTGGTTTCTCAGATAGGCTACGACTTCTGATATTAGCTTCGTAAAAACTCTGTGAGCAGAAGCTAGCCCGAACGGAAGGCCCTGGAACTGGAAGTGGCAGGTACAGTCCGGTAGGCTTACGGCAAATCTTAGAAGTTCCTGCGAGGCTGGATGAATCGGGACCTGATAGTACGCACTTTTTAAGTCTAGGGTACACATTACCGAGTTTTTGTCTATCAACGGGATTGCCGACCTTATTGACTCCATTCTGAATCTCTTGTAACAAACAAACTTGTTCAATGGTTTGAGATTCAGAATTGTTCGAGACTCGCCTGATGGTTTCATTATTGGAAAAAGAGAGGAATAATGCCCCATCTTTTCCTCTGACCCGGGAACTGGCACTATGACTTCGGAAGAGATTAGGTCTCGAAGATCTTGAAACATTCCTGAATTTGCCTGAACCACAGTGGGAGATATGTATCTCTGGGGCGGAGAGGATACCAGTTCTATTATGTAACCTTCTTTTATAGTTTGTAAGACCCACTCGTTTTTGGTGACCTGCTTCCAGTTCTCTGCAGAGAACAAGAGTCTGCCCCCTATGTGCCTGGCGTCATTGTTTCCTAGATTTTGATGAAGATCCAAATAATGAGCTCCTATTTCCTCTATTTTGAGTGTAGGATCCCTTATATGTTCCCCTGCTAGCTCTTCCTGTGTCCTTATAAAATGGTTGTCTACGGGAAGCTGGTTTCTTCCGAAAGGACTGAAACTTTTTGGGTTTTTCCTCTGGAAACCCTTTTTTGCTATCTGATGCCTCTAGGATATCGTCTAACGCCTGACCAAATACCTTTGATCCTGCAAAGGGTAAGGAACATAATTTATTTTTAGAGGCATTATCCCCCGACCAGGATTTTAACCAAATAGCTCTACGGACTGCATTAGACAATGAACTATTTCTGGCAGAAAACCTGACTGACTCAGCCGAGGTATCTGCCAAAAAAGCCGTTGCTGATTTAATAAGAGGAAGCGACTCTAGTATTTCAGCTCTAGGAGTCTTGTTGGCTAATTGTTCCTCCAACTGACCCATCCAAAAAAACATAGACCTTGATACCGAAGTAGCCGCAATATTGGTTCTTATTAAAGCCGCCGATGATTCCCAAGCCCGTTTAAGAAGGATGTCCGCCTTCCGGTCCATGGGATCTTTAAGACTTGAAGAGTCCTCAAATGGAATCGATGTCTTTTTTGCCACTTTTGCAACTGGCACATCAACTTTAGGAATCTCCTCCCACAGTTTTGAGTCCTCAGGATCAAATGGAAGACGACTCTTAAGGTCACGTGACATTACCAGCCTTCGCTCTGCGTCCTTCCATTCACTCAGAATCATAGTTTTAATATGGTCACTTATAGGAAAAACTTTTTGTATCTGAGCTGTGAGACCCCCAAACATCAAATCCTGTCTGGATTGAGGCCGTGGGACATCTTCCATATGCATTGTATTCCTCACTGCCTGGACAAGATCTTCCGTATCTTCCACCGGGAATAGGTACCTCCTGGCCTTTTCCTGGTTCTCTGCCTGTACTTCACCTTCTTCCTGCTCCGAATACTGTATATCTGAATTTTCTTCTGATTCCGGTTCCAGATCCTCTTCCAACTCCCACCTAGGTCTTTTACGACATGGACCCTGACTAGTGGGCTGCTGTTGTGAACTAGCAGATAACGATGCCTGCACTTCTTCCCTAATCAGGATCTTCAAGTCAGATAATAATGAAGATCTTTCTTGCTCCAAAACTGCTGCTGTACAAGAACAACAGACTGTTTTTTTATAAGTGTCAGGAAGCTTCGTGTGACATGCGGAACAGCGATTAGATTTCACCGAGGCTTTGCCCGATTTTTTCACTGCCTGCAGAGACGTCGATGAAGTATCCTTGTCCTAAGTAATACAACAATATGTATACTAAGGACTGAGTCTGGATGAAGCTTACATTGTGAGGGTGCAGTTTTTTGCGCTATGTGCACTTACCCCCGCATCCTCCTCTCTGGATTTCTCAGACTCCATGTCCTTCCGCAGAAAAGTTTCACCTTGCTGCCTTAGGACTGCTATGGTGGCTACAGCACGTTCTCTGTGTTAATTCACAGAATGGCGCTCAGCAGTTCAAACGCCACCATACACGCGCTTCTAATATAGCGCTTCTGCGACGTCTTTAGCGCCGCCCCTACTGCGTTCCACCCTGGAACGCACAAAGATTGGCGACACCTGCGCTTCCAAACGCGACTCGCTTTCCATACCTTTTGCGTTCCACTCCGGAACGCATGAAGCTTAGCGGTGCAGTTGCGTTTCCAAATGCGACGCTCTTCGGCCTTCCTGCGTCCCGTTCTAGAACGCACGCTGATTCCTCGCGTTTGCGTCACCGGAAGTGACGCTTAGCTCCCAGCCGAGGCCTGTTCGGCGTTTCTCCCTGGACCAGAAGGAAGACGCCTGAGCCGAGAGCCTCCCACCGGGAGGAGCGGCTCTTACCCGGGAGCTCGTCCGCCCCCGGTCTTTGGAGCAGAGGGACTCCCAAGGAGGGAGTTTCGGCCCTGGACCTCTTGACAGGGGGAAGGATTGGACGAACCGCACGATCCCCCTGGGTCCGGTAAGCTGCGCAGCAATCTCTCGTGTGTCCCTCCATACAGGGACAGGAAAAACACTGAGGTATAGGGGGAGGAGTGGGACCTTTTAACCTCTCGTGTGCTTTCCTGTCCCTGTAAGGAGGAGGAGGACGTCCTCCATAGTGCTGTCAGGGGGACGTCCTGGAAAAGTACAACTCGTCCCGCAAAAAATAAGCCCTCACATAGCCATATTGACGGAAAAATAAAAAAAGTTATGGCTCTGGGAAGAAGGGGGAGCAAGAAACGAAAACGCAAAACCGGAAAAAGCTAGGGTCATTAAGGGGTTAAATCAGTGCTGGACTATGTCTCGAACAACCCACATTTCTCAAGCTTTAAAGGAGAAATGCATGTACAACATGTCCTGGCTTCACCCTTAAATAAGGGCCACCTGATTCACACCTATTTCTTCACAGAATGATTGGCTTCACTAATTGAACTCCACACTGCTATTATTTGAACACCCCCTTTCAATTAATTTTTCTAATACACAGACTCACAAACGTATATCATGAATGCTTAGTCTGTTGGTTTTTTTAGAATCTACTGCACCAACTGGTAAATTGTTTAACATATGGAAATATAATTTATACCAAAACCAGTGATTAATCTGGTTAGTCATATTGGACTGCTATTATTTTGGACACTACTGTAAGTGCATGCCTGCCAGATGGAGGCTGAAAGAACAAACTTGTAGCCTGCTTCTGGTGATTGGTTGGCCATGGTAACAATGCAGTATAGCTCTGGAAGAGTCTAGGTGCACCTAGACTTAGCGATGTACAGGCTATATACCGCAACCCCATACCTTGCTTGGTGGCCACTGCATGAATACTGCAATACATTCATTTCAATGAGATAAAAGATCAATACTCATCTACTAAACAATAGACGGTGTTCCACCTGTACATAGATTAGATCTGGCTGCTGCCAGAGTAGTTTTCAGCTGCTGGGTGTATTGGTGTTGGACGCCCAGCTATCTCATATTGAAAGTTCTCCCCACTTCAACAGTGCCATACATGTTGATGTGTGGTTTGAGCATGCTGAGACGACTGGGGCCATTTGGCTTTTCGAGCATGGATTTCACTTGATTCGTTTCTTGGGACCGATGTCACTTTTCCAGTGCCTCTGAATCACTGGCAGCATGGGTAACCTCTGTTTCCCTTGACAAACTACAGATTTAGGTAGGGGCTTGTTTTTTTTTGCTGGATGAGACCAAGTTTTTAATGGTGCCATTTAGGAGTATTTTGTCAAAAATATTTACCGCACGCTTATTTCAAATGCAGGTTTTTATATCAATATTAATATTGATTATAATTAGCCCTAAGGACTGTTATTACTTCACAGAAATATAACTGGTTGAATCCCTGGCTAATACGCAGCTATAATTATGTCCCTGTCTCATCAGTACCTCTCCATATGCTGCCTGTGGCCGGGGTACAGTGTGCCAAGCATGGCGTCACGGCTCTTACATAGACCTGATGACGCCAAGCGGCCAGACAATCACACTAATGCTACAATCAAATGGCTACGGCTTTACAGGGACTGTCAGGCAAACCCCACATGTTCAATGGTTGTCTACAAAGCGCCAAACATGCGGGACGGGGACTTGAGCTCATGTCCGAACATTCAAAAAATACTCGCTGAGTAATGAGCATCTCGAGCACGCTCGCTCATCACTAGTCACTAAGGCCTCTTTCACACATCCGTTTTGTGCACAATCCTTCCAAAACCGGAAAGGACGCATCCGGCGCTGATTGTGAAAAAACTGATGCAACGGATCAGGTTTTCTGCTGGATCCGTCCTGAACTTTTCAAACCGGAAAATGCAGGTACGCATGGAGAGAGAGACACCTTGGTTTCCAGAATCCGGATCAGTCTTGCCGGATTGCACAAAAGACTGATCCGGCACCATAGACTTGTATGGTTTGCGGTCGCCTGATGCGCCGCTTCAGGCGCTATCCGGCGGGTGTGGCAGAAAAAAAAAACGTTGCAGTGTCCGTTTTGTCCGGCCGTCCAGTGTCCGTTTTGTACATTTCTGCCGGATCTGGAAAAAAACCGGACGCAACGCAATGACATCCGGCGCTAATGATAGTCAATGACAACGCATCTGGCAGTTTAAAAAAACGGATGTTTTTTTTTTTTTAAAAAGCGCCGGATCGCATCTGACTGCAAAAAACAGATGTGTGAAAGAGGCCTAAGTTTCTCATTATGCCCTTTGATTTGTTCAAGGCACCTGCTGTATTTCAGGTATTAACATCATCTTCCGGGACTCCCTCTACATTTCCGTGGTCGTTTATTCGGATGACATCCTGATTTACAGGTGCTTCTCACAAAATGAGAATATCAAAAACTTAATTTATTTAAGTTTTTCAATACAAAAAGTGAAACTCATATATTACATAGTCATTACACACAGAGTGATCTATTTCAAGTGTTTCTGTTAATGTTGATTATGGCTTATAGCCAATGGTAACCCAAAAGTCATCTCTAGAATACTTTATAACACCAGCTTGAAAAATGATTTTAAAATCTGAAATGTTTTGCCTACTGAAATGTATGTTCAGTAAACGCACTCAATACTTGGGTGGGGCTCCTTTTGCATCAATGCGGCGTTGCATGGCGGCAATCAGCCTATGCCACAGCTGAGGTGTTATAGAAGCCCAGGTTGATTTGATAGCAGCCTTCAGCTCATCTGCATTGTTGGGTCTGGTGTCCCTTATCTTCCTCTTGACAATAACCATAGATTCTCTATCGAGTTTAGGTCAGGTGCTTTGGTTGGCTGACCAATCAAGCACAGTGATACTGTTGTTTTTAAACCAGGTGTTGGTACTTTTGGCAGTGTGGACAGGTGCCAAGTCCTGCTGGAGAATGAAATTTCCATCTCCAAAAAGCTTGTCGGCAGAGGGAAGCATGAAGTGCTCTAAAATTTCCTGGTAGCCGGCTGCACTGACTTTGGTCTTGATAAAACACAGTCTACCTACACCAGCAGATGACATGACTCTCCAAACCATCACTGATTGTGGAAACTTCACTTAAGACCTAAAGCAGCTTGGATTATGTGCCTCTCCACTCTTCCTCCCGACTCTGGGACCTTGATTTCCAAATGAAATGCAAAATTTACTTTCATCTGAAAACAACACATTGGACCACCGAGCAACAGTCCAGTTCTTTTTCTCCTTGGCCCAGGTAAGACGCTTGTGGCGTTGTCTATTGGTCATGACTGGCTTGACACAAGGAATGCGACACTTGCAGCCCATGTTCTGGATATGTCTGTGTGTGGTGGCTTTTGAAGCTCAATGACTCCAGCAGTAGTCCACTCCTTTTGAATCTTCCCCAAATTTTTGAATGGCCTTTTCAAGGCTATCCTGTTATCTCGGTTGCTTGTGCACCTTTTTCTACCACTATTTCCTTCCACTCAACTTTCCATTAATATGCTTGGATACAGCACTCTGTGAACAGTCAGCTTCTTTAGCAATTACCTTTTTTGGCTTACCCTGCTTGTGGTGTGTGTCAATGACTGCCTTCGGGACATCTGTCAAGTCAGCAGTTTTCCCCATGATTGTGGAGCCTACTGAAACAGACTAGGGGATCTTTTTAAACGCTTAGGAAGCCTTTGCAGGTGTTTTTTTGTTAATTATTCCTGTTTACTGAGATAATGACTTCTGAGTTTTCATTGAAGCAGAATGGACTGACAGCACTAACGGCATTGGGGCGCTCGTCTCACAGCCAAGGAACCTTCTTGGACATGTAATCAAATGCAATAGAAGAAACAGCGCTCCATCCAGGTGAAATAATTTTCAAAAAGCTTTAATCCGCCATATAAATGCATTTATATGGCAGATTAAAGCTTTTTGAAAATTATTTCACCTGGATGGAGCGCTGTTTCTTCTATTGCTTCTGAGTTTTCATTGTCTGTAAGCCATAATAATCAACATTACCAGAAATATACACTTGAAATAGATCACTCTGTAATGACTATAAAATGAGTTTCACTTTTTGTATTAAAGAACTGAAATAAATTATTTTTTGATATTGTAATTTTGTGAGAAGCACATGTACCTACCCATAGAAGACTCGTCCATCAGGTTTTGCAGCACCTACAAGATAAAAATCTCTTTGCAAAGTTATCCAAATGTGTCCAAGTATTACAACACCATCTTGGTCATGGTGGTTCGGTTTTCTAAGATGGCTCACTTCATTCTGCTGCCCAGTCTTCCCTCCGTTCCCAAATTCATCATGCAGTTCTTCCAGTATGTCTTTCGTCTCCACGTTCTTCCTCTCCACATTATCTGTCTCTGATTGTGCAGTCCAGTTCACTTTGATATTTTGGAGAGCTCTTTGCAAGCTGCTGAATGTCCAGCTGGATTGTTCCTCTACATACCATATGCAGACCAGTGGGTAAGTGGAACAGGTTAATCAGACTCGAGAACTACCTTCACCATTTTATCTCTGCCCATCAGGATGACTGGGTGCAACTAATCTCCTGGGATGTTTCCTACAACAACCACATTGGGGTGTCTTTCGGAACATCTCCATTATTCGTTGTATACTCCTAGTATCCTCAAGTGACCTCTTCTATGTCTGCGTCCACCCGGGTACCATCAGCTGATTCCTCTTTTAGAGACTTTCTCTAGATCTTGTATGTGCAGGCCTGCCTGTCTAGGAGCCCTACTTCTACAGGCAACACACGTGAAGATGACCCAACCTGGAGTACAAATATTTCCCAAAATTAGGAGCAGACTCCAGGAAGTGGCCTCAATTGACACACAGTACAAATTTTACAATGATGCTGTAGTCAGGAATGGGCCATGCATGAGATGGGGTCTGGCCAGCATCTACAGCCCTGAAATTAAGAGGTGGGTGAGGGACCGGTGTAGGCCTTCTGTGCTGGGAGCCCTGCCAAATTCAGGCAACACACAAAGTAGACCCAACTTGGAGTCCAAACATTTCCAAAAATTAGTTGCAGACAACAGGAAAAATGGCATCAATTTACCCACAGTAGAAATTTCATAATGGCACAGGAGTAGTCAGCAATGTGCCATACAAGAGGTATCAGGGTCTGGGACAGCATTTACAGCTTTAAATTAAAGTTCAAATTAAGAGGTGGATGAGGGAAGAGTGTAGGCCTGCTGTGCTGTACCCCTGATACCTCATGTAGCAGCGCAATTGCTTTTTCGCACAGCCACACTCAGGTGGCAGAAATATCAGCTTGGTACACCAATATTGTTACAAAAATGTAAGGAAAGTAACACAGGTAGTTGATTGAAAGTAAGTGCAGGCCTTCCGGTCAAGGGGGCCCTACTGCGACAGGCAACACACATGAAGGAGACCCAACTTGGAGTACAAAGATTTCCCCAAATTTTAGCCACACACCACTAAAGTGTCATACATTTTCCCATAGTAGAAATAGTATATATGCAGTTTGTTAAAAACTTTTGTTATTGTACAGTCTACTCTACTCCCTTTCTTTGGCAGTCACACAGCAGTATTATTTATTGCTATAGCACCATTTATTCCAGGGGAATACATAATATAAACAAGTACAATAATCTTAAACAATACAAGTCACCAACTGGTAGTGGAGGAGAGATGACCCTGCCCATGAGGGCTCACAGTCTACAAATGTTGGATGAGGATAGAATTGGTGAGAGTAGAGCTACTTGTGCAGCGGTAAGGTGGAGCAATGGTTAGTGTACATTCTAGGATTGTCAGAATAGGTGTTTCTTCAGGTTCCTTTTGAAGGTTCCCATGGTAGTTGAGAGAATATGTTGGGGTACACAGTTCCAGAGTAGAGGGGATCTACACACGTGGCCAAAATTGTTGGTACCCCTCGTTTAATGACAGAAAAACCCACAATAATGACAGAAATAACTTGAATCTGACAAAAGAAACAATAAATCAAAAATCTATGAAAATGAATAAATGAAAATCGGACATTGCTTTTCGACCATGCTTCCACAGAATTAAAAGAAAAATAAAACTCATGAAATAGACCTGGACGGAAATGATGGTACCTCTGAAAATAATGTGACAAAAGGGACATGTTAAATCAAGGTGTGTCCACTAATTAGCATCACAGGTGTCTACAATCTTGGAATCAGTGAGTGGACCTGTATAGAGGGCTACAGATACACACCAGAATAGATGTCACCAAATAGCACAGTGAGTATCACACTCAACATGTACCAGAGGAAGCAAAGAAAAGAGTTGTCTCAGGAGATTAGAAAGAAAATTATACACAAACATGTTAAAGGTAAAAGTTATAAGACCTTCTCCAAGCAGCCTGATGTTCCTGTGACGACAGTTGCACATATTATTCAGAAATTTAATCTCCATGGGGCTCTAGCCAACCTCCCTGGATGTGGCCGCAGGAGGAAAATTGATGACAAATCGAAGAGACGGGTAATACGAATGGTAACAAAAAAGCCCAGAAAAACTTTTAAACATTAAAGGTGAACTTCAAGCTCAAGGAAAATTAGTGTCAGATCGCACTGTCCATCATTGTATGAGCCAAAGTGGACTTCATGGGAGATGACCAAGGAGGACACTATTGTTGAAAAAAAGTCATAAAGCCAGACTGGAATTTGCCAAACTACATGTTGACAAGCCACAAAGCTTCTGGGAAAATGTCCTGTGGCCAGATGAGACAAAAATGGAAATTTTTGGTAAGGCACAACAGCTTTATGTTCACAGATGGAAAAATGAAGCATATCAAGAAAAGAACACTGTCCCTACTGTGAAACATGTAGGAGGCTCTGTTATGTTCTGGAGCTGTTTTGCTGCATCTGGCACAGGGTGTCTATAATCTGTGCAGTGTGCAATGAAATCTCAAGACTATCAAGGAATTCTAGAGAAAAATGTGCTGCCCAGTGTCTGAAAGCTTGATCTCAGTCGCAGGTCATGGGTCTTGCAACAGGATAATGACCCAAAACACCCAAGAATTTCTAAGAGGAAAACATTGGACTTTTCTGAAGTGGCAGTCTATGAGCCCTGACCGAAATCCTATTGAACATCTTTGGAAAGAGCTGAAACATGCCATCTGGAAAAGGCAAAATTCAAACACGAGCCAACTGGAGCAGTTTACTCTTGAGGAGTGGGCCAAAATGCCTGTTGAGAGATGCAGAAGTCTCATTGACAGTTACAGGAATCGTTTGATTGCAGTGATTGCCTTAAAAGGTTGTGTGACAAAATATTAAGTTAAGGGTACCATCATTTCTGTCCAGGCCTATGTCATGAGTTTAATTTTTTTTTAAATTCTATGGAAGCATGGTTGAAAAGCAATGTCTGACTTTCATTTGTTAATTTTCATAGATTTTTCATTTATTATTACTTTTGTCAGATTCAAGTTATTGCCGTCACCATTGTGGGTTTTTCTGTCATTAAACGAGGGGTACCAACAATTTTGACCACATATGTATGTTAGCAATCTAGTATATGATTCTGGGAAGAGGAGATAAAAGGGTAGATAATGAGATCTTGTGAAGATTGGAGGTTGTGTGCAGGTAAGTACCGGGAGACGAGGTCACAGATGTATGGGAGACCAGTTGTGGATGGCTTTGTATGCCCAAGTTAAGTTTTTGAACAGGAGTCTCTGGGCAATGTGGAGCCAGTTCAGGGATTGACAGAGGTGAGAAAGCGCAGAATAGTGGGATGACAGGTGTATTAGTCAGGCAGCTGGAAGTTATTTTTGAGTTGGAAGTGGAAAGGGCTTGGATCTCAGATTTAAAGGAGAGATCAGAGTCAAGCTTGTGTGACGGGACAATGGGCAGCCATTGATTTTGATAGATGGTCAGTTGGGGGGTTGAATGAGATGGAGAAAAGATGATGAATTCAATTTTATTCATGTTAAGTTTTAGAAATCTAGCGGAGAAGTAATATGAAATAGCGGACAGATGTGGCATTCTGGTTAGTAAGGAAGTGATAACAGGTCCAGAGAGGTAGATCTGTGTGTCATCCGCATAAAGGTGATACTGAATGCAGTGAGACTCCATGAGATGACTCAGGCCAAAGGTGTAGATGGAGAAGAGGAAGGGTCCTAGAACTGAATCTTGGGGCACACCGAAAGAGAGGGTGTGTGGGGAGTTTAGGCTAAAGCTTTGTGTGAAGAAACCAGATTGAATCTTTATTTCCCAGACAACCATGTTTTTGTAAACCCATAAGAATTGACTTTTTATCTGTATATTGGCTTGTGAATTTAAGTGTTTATGTCTGGTGGGTCAATAAGACAATCTTGCAAGCTGATATACTATTTAATACACTGTGTAAGGGTCCCGTCTCACATAGCGACACATCAGCGATCCCGACAACGATCAGGATCGCTGGTGTGTTGCTACATGATCGCTGCTGAGCTGCGCGGTGCCTGGAAACCCGATGTGTACCTTGGTTACCAGCTCCCTGCACCAGCGGGCTGGTATCCAACGTACACTGCGGGTAACTAGGCGACGTTACCCGCAGTGTCGCTGTCCTGATCGCTGCCTGTTTGGCAGCTCAGCAGCGATCCTGATCGTTGTCGGGATCGCTGGTGTGTCGCTATGTGAGACGGGACCCTTACACAGTTTCCCCCATTAAATCAGCCATCATCTGCCGACACAGATGCGGGCTCAGATTGCAAGCCCGTATCAGTCAGGGAGATGGCATATGATGTACACTGTACGTCGTTAAGTGGTTAATGCGCAGATTTTAAAGAATACAAGTGGTTACTGTAAATAAATAATGCCAAACTGGACAAATATGATAGTTTGGCCAGACACAGTGCTCTACATTTCCCAAGTAGTGTAACTTACCTGAACCCTTGCATTTTGAGAATCTCACACTGTCCTCTACGAGGCAATAACTGATGCCTGAGCAGCATTGGTATAAGTCACCTGGCCGCAGTCAAGCACTCCAGTTGACAGCTGCAGAATTTCCTATAGATGTAAAGTGGCTTATACAAGTGCTGCTCCACGGGCAAGTTGTCCAACAATGACTGTTCAAGCTTTTGCAAGTCCATGCTCGGCATCTCCCAAAATGTGAATTTTCATTTTTTTTTTTTTTTGCATGGAGTTTTGCATTAGAGCAATTGTTATGTGATGTTTATAGTTTTCTTGCTTAAGTTCTATACAAATACCTTCTATAGTTGTCATATTAGCATGTGAGTAAAATTTAAGTACCACATGTAAAGCGGACCTCTTATAAAGCATAAAGGAATGTGATATTTATAATACAGCAAATTGAGGTTTTTCTCTTATAACCAAGGATTTTTATTCCACAATATAAACTGCAAAATTTCATACAAGCTACAAGAAAAGCCAAAAACAAACAGGAAATAATAATTAATAGGGATTTAAGGGTAGCTGACGTACAGCTCAGTTTGCTAGGTCTAACACTCTGGCTGCCCTAAGCACCTACTCACCCAACATTTCTGTACAAGACCCTAATTTGGAAAGGGCTTTTAATTCAGAGCAAAAGGTTCAGCATTTGATTTAAGTTTTGGAATTTGAGAGAAAAGAAACAAAACCAAAGTTATTGCTCAGGAAAACTTTCCTACACAAACAAAAACACAGAAACTGTATGGTCTTTAATGGAACTGAAACTTCAAATCTTGGTACCTCACCCCAAGTGAAAGTTGATGTAGACCCCCCTTGTGTCTGCACTGACCGGCAATCCATAGCTATGAGGTACAAAAGCTCTTCAGAAACCAAACAACCCATAAACTAATTGTGCTGGAGACCCAGCTGATCTGTAACTTGTAACAGGAAAGTCATCTTCCAAAACAATTAATCTTTCAGTGAAGTCAGAGATCCCTGGAAGGAGCAATGGATTTATAGGGTCTGAGAAGCACCATTGGGAGCTGGATCTGGAAAGGAAACCTGGCATGTGTCTAAAGGAAAGTAAAAGAATCCTAAAGCTCCTGTGAGTATTGTTCATGAATCCCACCGAGAACTGGGGTAGGAGATTACAGTCTTTATTCACTGAGGGAGGGGATACTGCATTTATTTTAATGCAGCCATATTTGCTTCAATGCAGTGAGAGCAGACATAATCCTCCTTCTCGGCCGTTTCTGCAGATACACCCACGCAGACCTGGTGAAACCAACGATTACAACTTCCATCACATTGTACCCAGTCCACCTGCAACAGAAAAGTAAAGAAAATTGTAAAGTCAGCTCTTGTACAGAGCTGTAATAGGCCATCCATAGAGGTGTATTCAGACTGGTCTGTGCCTCTATAGGCCTCTGATTTAATACAGATTTTTTTTTCCCTGTGGGTTTATGTGCAAATTAGCAAAAAAAAAATTACTAACAAAGCTTGGTAGGAAAGAACACCGAGCTGAGCAGAAGTTTTGTCACCAGCAAATCATGACACTAAAGTGAACAGGAACAGGTCATTTGATGCTGCCTAAACCGGCGTGAATCAGAGCCTGGCTGCACAACTACAGCCCAGGACTATAGCCAGAAAGGAGACTAGTCCGGCCTCCCGCCCAGCCAGCTTCTCACAAAGCAGATCCGGGTGATTGAAAACATTCTGACTATGGGAGACATGTGAGAGAAAAATATATGTGGCTGCAATCTTGCAGTCAGGCACGGGTTCATGATTCGGGGAGTATGAACCAGGTGACAGCTTCCCTTTAATATCCATTTCTTTCATGTGGTTAATAAAAAAAAGTTTACTTACAAACATTTCTGCTTCCAAGAGTTAAAGAATTTTCAAACAAATAAAACTCAATTGATCATAGCTTGACCAGGTAACCATGATTAAAGGAGTTGTCTGGTCTTAAAGTACAGATCTGAAATCACTGTATGTAACTGCAGACTTGTGAGTCATCACATCGCGCACACTACACGCTGTAAGGATTCTCCGGCACCAGGAACGATTGTATAATCTCATTCATGCGATCACCCGATTGTCGTTCCCGACACAGAGTAGTGCGCAGAATGTGAAGATTCACAAGTCTACTACAAGATTTGTAGTAAAGACCAGACAACCCTTTCACACCTTTTTTTGCGGTAAGAGTTGTACTTTTGAATGACACCATTCATTTTAACATGTGATGCACTGGAAAGCAGGAAAAACACGGATTTTGGTAAGAACTTACCTGTAAAATCCTTTTCAGCGAAGGAAGGAAGAGAGACACAGTATTCATTACTGATGGGTAGGCGGAGCCCCAGATCAGGATGTCACCTCAGATCAAAAGAGTGCTGACTGGCTGGCCCCTCCAGCTCGGGCTCCTCCTACTCAGCTCCAGTCGTACCAAAGCTTTTAGGAAAAGAGCCAAGATCACCAGCGGAGCAACATAACCCCTTCTGAAGGAACTTCAGAGAAAAAACACAAGGATACAGGTTATGCATGCAAAGAAAGCCAAAAACCACAGAGTTCCAGGTACTACTCACGGAACCTGACTACTGCGATGAGCTGGCGATGCTGGAACAGAGCCTTAGCGCGCTGACCTCAGCCCAGATAATCGCTATCAGATAAGGGTCGCGCTGCATCTGAAAACATCAACACACTTCTGCCTTGGGAGGGTGCTGTGTCTCTCTTCCTTCCTTCGCTGAAAAGGATTTTACAGGTAAGTTCTTACCAAAATCCGTGTTTCAGCTGCAGATGGAAGGAAGAGAGCCACAGTATTCATTACTGATGGGACGTCCCAAAGCAGTTCAAAAATAAGGGTGGGAAAAACCAACAAAAGGCAGAAACCCAACAACCTTAACAAAAAAGCGCAACCAGCGCTAAACACAAGTTCATCTAGAACTTTAAACTACAGCCGCCTGCAGGACCCTACGTCCGAGGGCTGCATCAGCGAAAGCACTGACGTCCACTTTATAAAACTTTGTAAACGTGTGGACAGAGCGCCAAGTTGCCGCCCGGCAGAGCTGCACTGCCGAAGCACCTTGGTGAAAAGCCCACGATGAAGCCACAGCCCTCGTGGAATGGGCTCGAATCTTAATCGGGCAAGATTCACCCTGAAGACGGTAAGCTTCCAATATAGCTGACCGAATCCAACGAGCTATAGAATCCTTGGAAGCTCGTTGACCACGCCGACGACCGACTGGAACCACAAATAGGGAGTCCGTCTTACGAAAACCTTGAGTAATAGATAGATAAAACTTCAAGGCCCGCACTAAATCCAATGTGTGTAAAGCTCGCTCTTTCACATTCTTCGGATCCGGGCAGAATGAAGGCAACACAATATCCTGGTTGACATGAAATTGTGACACCACTTTAGGCAAAAAATCACCCCGAGTGCGAAGCACTACACGATCCGGAAAAAACTCCAGAAAAGGAGGCGAACAAGAAAGAGCTGCCAACTCAGAAACTCTCCTCAAGGAAGTGACTGCAACAAGGAAAGCCACCTTCCAAGAAAGTAAAGAAAGGCTAGCAGAAACCATAGGCTCAAAAGGTTTATGCTGAAGAGCCTCCAAAACAAGGTTGAGCCGCCAAGGAGACACGGGTGCCTTCCGCGGCGGGAACTTACGAGATATACCTCGGAAAAAGGAGAGCACGTCTCTATTTGAAGCAATGGTTCTCCGGAACAATAAGGACAGAGCAGAAATCTGACCTTTCAGGGTGCTGACTGCCAAACCCTTGTCTAGCCCATGCTGCAGAAAAGCCAACAGGTTGGGAATGGAAAATTTTCTCGGGTTCCGAGAAGACCCCAAACACCACGAAAAGAAGGTTTCCCAAATTTTGTGGTAAATCCTAGTAGTAGCCGGACTTCTTGCAGCACGAAGGGTAGCAATGACCTCGGCTGAGAAACCTCTACGGGTCAAGATTTCGGTCTCAAGAGCCACGCCGTCAAACGCAGGGACATCAAGTCCGGATGACAAACGGGCCCCTGAGTCAACAAGTCCGGTTGAAGAGGGAGTGGAAAAGGAAGTGCCCCCAACAGCGACATTATTGTCGAGAACCACACCCTTCTTGGCCAGTCTGGAGCTATCAAAATAGCTGGAATTCTCTCTAGTCTGATTCGACGCAGTACTAGAGGAAGTAAGGATATCGGCGGGAATACATAGATCAGCTCGAACTGATCCCACTGAGCCACTAGAGCATCCACCGCCACAGCCTTCGGGTCCTTGTACCTGGACATGAACGTCGGTAACTTGGCATTGGACCTGGATGCCATCAAATCCACTTGGGGGGTTCCCCAGCGAGAGCACAGTAGTGCAAAAACTTCCGGGTGGAGGCTCCATTCCCCGGGATCCATCCTTCTGCGACTGAGAAAGTCCGCTGTAATATTCTGAACCCCTGGAATGTGAATCACCGAAATGGCTGGTACACTGGCCTCTGCCCAAATCAGAATTCGGGACACCTCTACCATGAGTCTGGAACTCCTTGTCCCACCTTGGTGATTGATATACGCGACAGCCGTCGCATTGTCTGTCTGCACTCGGACTGGCAGACCGCTCAAAGGGACCGTCCAATGTTGGAGGCAAAGGAAAATCGCCCTCAATTCCAGGATGTTGATCGGAAGAACAGACTCTTCCGATGACCATACCCCCTGAATCCAGAGATTGTTCCAAACACCCCCCCAGCCCGTCAGGCTGGCATCGGTGGTTATGACTGACCACTTCGGAGGGAGGAAAGACTTCCCCAGGGAGAATGCCCCTGGACGTAACCACCATTCTAGAGAATCCCGCACCGCGCGAGAAATGGTGACACTGCAATCCAGCGATTGCGACTGGTTCCATCGACTCAAGATGAACCTTTGGAGAGTCCTGGAATGGAACTGGGCAAAAGGAATTGCCTCCATGGACGCCACCATCAGTCCCAGAAGACGCATACACTTCCGTAGGGACATTGCCGTTGAGGATTTCATAATCTGTACATGTCGAAGAAGACATGACTGTTTGTCTGGTGGTAGGGAAACTACCGACCGAAACGTGTCGAGATGCATTCCCAAAAAGAGGATTGTCCTCGATGGTTCCAGGGACGACTTCTCCCAATTGACCAGCCAACCGAAGTCCTTCAGAAACTGAAGAGACAAATCCCGAGCCGTCAACGCCTCCTCCTCCGAGGAAGCCACGATCAAAAGATCGTCCAGATAAGGGAGAATCGTAATCCCCTGTCTTCGAAGGATTGCCATGAGGGGCGCCAGAATTTTTGTAAAGACCCTTGGCGCTGAGGCTAAGCCGAACGGCAGAGCCACGAACTGGTAATGATTCTGACCTATGGCAAATCGAAGAAAGCGCTGATGAGCCTTTCCGATGGGAATATGCAAATAGGCGTCGCGAATGTCGATTGACACCAGAAAATCGTTCTGTGATAGAGCTGCCACAACGGAGCGAAGCGACTCCATGCGAAATTTCCGGGCATGGACATGCCGGTTTAATCGCTTGAGATCCAGAATCGGGCGAAATTTGTTCTCCTTTTTGGGAACTATAAAAAGGTTGGAATAAAAACCTTTCCCTCGGTCCTCTGACGGAACCGGTATCACTACACCCTTTTGTAGCAGAGATTCGACCTCTCGCTGTAGAGCGACAACAAGCTCGGGTTCCGACGGAACGCGAGATTGACAAAAAACATTTGGGGGTTGAGAAGCAAACTCTATGAAATAGCCTGCCGACACTATCCGCGTTACCCAGGAATCTGGAACGCGAGCCATCCAAGTCGCCTTGAAAAGAAGCAGGCGACCCCCCACTCGAGAATCCTCGAGTGGACCCCTGGCGTCAATCCGACTTTGCGGGTTTTTTGTCAAGTTCCCGCTTGTTCTGGCGGAAACTCTGCTTCCAGGGAGTACGAGTTTTCTGAGAGGATTTCTTTCCTGAGAAAGAAGGACGACCCGATCCCCACGAGGAGTGACTAGATCGTCCTCGGCCCCGAAAGGACCGCCGACCACTATAAACACCAGGCTTACTGGACACCGAGGCCATGGCCCTTCGCTGTGGTAATGCTGATTCCTTCGCCTTAGCCTTGGAAATCAGCTCTGTGAGGTCGGATCCAAAAAGATGGCCACCCTTGTAAGGTAAGGCCAACAACCCTTGTTTGGAAACTGCGTCCCCGGCCCACTGTCTGAGCCATAAAGCTCTTCTGACTGTGACCGCTGAAGCTTGCGCTTTGGCCAGCAGAGATGCCGTATCCAGACCGGCATCAAAGATATAACAGGCTGCCGTTTCTAACCATTCACAAGTTTCCCGTATCTCAGATAACGGAGATTCATTTTGCAACTCCGTCTTCAGACGTGCCAACCAGCTTAGAGAAGCTCTAGCAGCACACATGGATCCTAGCACTGCTCGAAATCCATGACCCGCAGCCTCATAGCTTGCTTTTGCCGCCAATTCTGCCTTTCTATCCAAAGGCTCCTGTAAGCTCGCTTTCCCTTAATAGGGAGTAGAGAGGATTTACTAAGCTGAGACAAAGACACATCCACTTCAGGAGCAGAAGTCCAATTAGCCTTTAACTCCGTAGAGCAAGGATAAAGTGTATCAAAGAAATGCGTTCCATGAAAACGCTTATCTGGACATAGACGTTCCTCCTCTATTACACCATTAAGCTCATCCAGAGTTGGCAATGTTGTGCGCGAAGCACGGGACTCCTGGAACATGCGTGCTGATTTACCAGGACGACTAGTTACCTCCTCCGGTAACTGTAGTATATCTCTCATGGCTTCAATTAATGCCTCCGTACGCTTCGTCATAGAGGAACGCCCCTGCGGCTCGTCCGCATCTGAATCGGATATTTCTCCATCCGAATTTAAAGGGGAACTCTGCCCAATATCAGATACATCTGACTCGCTCCGTGTAGAGGCCGGTAACGGCCTGCGTCGCTTCCTCTGAGAGGAATTAGCAGACACATATTGACCTAAAAGGTCAGACAAGTTATTAACGATCGAGCGATATCATCCAATTTTCCACCGCTGTCGACCGCAGCGCTAGACGCTGTGGAGGTCTGCGTATCTGATTGCCGCAATGGCACTGGGACGTGATCCGCGGCATCTGAACTCTGTTCAGACATGTCTCACCTGTATGAGCAGGTCAAAGCGGTAATACCAGCAAAAAACTATGCGGTTTTTTTTTTTTTTTTTTTTCAAACGCTGAAGGGTTAACGCTCCACCAAGCAGGGTTACCCCAGCGGTATTCAGTCACAAATTTAGCTGGTAGAAATAAACCTCAGAGGGGTTAATATTGCAAACTCACCAAAATATATATATTTGTGAGCCCCAGCCAATTTTTATGTCTCTGATGAGACTGCAGCTGCAGGATAGCGATCGCTGCGCTGCGGGGTGAGGAATCCGCACTCACCCAGCTGGCCGTGGTGTCTTATGAGGAGAGGAGCGGTCCGAGGAGCCCAGGAGCCTGAGTAATGGCCGCCACAGTGAGGGGGTCGCAGGAGAAACGCCAGAGCGCGCGTCTTCCTGCTCAAAGACCGGGATAGATAGGCCAGCCCCCGCCAGCTCAATAATGAGCGCGAACTCTCCCCGCTCCTGCTCCCTCTCTGTCCTGCAGCTATCTGCCTGCGGACAAAAATCACCACATCTACTTGTAACAGCGCTGTCACAGCAGCGCTGAAGCATACTGACATACTTGTAGTAGCGCTGTCACAGCAGCGCTGAAGCATACTGACATTACATGTATAGCGCTGTCACAGCAGCGCTGAAGCATACTGACATACATGTAGTAGCGCTGTCACAGCAGCGCTGAAGCATACTGACATTACATGTAGTAGCGCTGTCACAGCAGCGCTGAAGCATACTGACATTACATGTAGTAGCGCTGTCACAGCAGCGCTGAAGCATACTGACATACATGTAGTAACGCTGTCACAGCAGCGCTGAAGCATACTGACATTAGTAATAGCGCTGCTCATTCAGACGCTAAAGCACTCACACATAATTATTATTAAAATTTGTGTGGAGTACTCACCAGCCAAGCGCCACAGGGACCCTCAGGGGTTTCTGGCGCAGTGCCCATGCTTCCCCCCAGGGCGAAGAACGCAGTGACCGCACGTGTGGTTTGCGTTCCCGCCAGAGAAGCTCTCCTCATCCCCCAGGGCCGGCAAGGATTCTGCAGGGACTTTGAGTAAATACAGATCCGCCAAGGGAGAGGTTGGGGTACAGCAGCGCTGGTACCCCTGAGACCTCTAGACCAACTAGTGATCCAAGTCTCCTGTCCGAATATTAAAATAATAAAATCTTCTGAGGAGCTGCATTAGCAGCGACCATCCTCTGGACCTCAAATCTTAGACTGGAGCTGAGTAGGAGGAGCCCGAGCTGGAGGGGCCAGCCAGTCATCACTCTTTTGATCTGAGGTAACATCCTGATCTGGGGCTCCGCCTACCCATCAGTAATGAATACTGTGGCTCTCTTCCTTCCATCTGCAGCTGAAAAAAAGAATTCAGAAATTTGTAAGAAATTTTTATTTCCTGCTTTCGCAGCCATTTTCCAAGACATGTAGGTTTTCATTTTTCAGGGTTTCGGCTGCTGTGTGAGGACTTATTTTTTGCGTCCTGAATCTAACATTTCTGGCTTTTTGATTTTTTTTTTCTCGTAACGCTGTTTACAGATCGGATTCATTTATTTTATATTTTGATAGACCGGATTTTTGCAAATGCAGCAATACCAAATGTGTATTTTTAGGTTTGTTTTTTCTTAAAGGGGATAATTCAAACTAGTGGTTTATTTTTTCCATATTTTAAAAAACTTTTTTTTGCACTTTTTACTGGATTTATTAGTCTCTGTAGGGGACTTGAAGCTGTGATTATCTGATTGCTTGTGCTATATACAGCAGTGGATAGCTAAAATCACTACCTTCTATGAACGCCGGCCACATGCTTGCTTTCACAGGAAAATGATAAAGGCATGCAAGAGGGTCATCAGCAGACTCCCGTCTGTCATGACAACCAATCGGCACCCTGCAATCATATGTGTGGAACGATGCAATCACTACCGGTGAATGTTAAATTCTGCTGTCAGAGATTGACAGCGGCATTTAACAGATTAACAGCTGCAGACAGAGCTCCGCTTCCGCCACGGCTGTAAAAGGCACATGATGGCTAATTAAATTAGCCGTAGTATGCGGGCTCGCTCGCACGCATCAAAGGCAGGGATACGAATTGACGTACATGTACGTCAAAAGTCATGAATGTGTTAAGGGTGCGCTAATATATATATATACACATATATATATATATATATGTGTATATATATATATTATATATATATATATGATATATATATATATATATATATATATATATATATATATATATACACATACACACACGTACCAAGACAGCGTTGGTATTTTGCCTACGAACACTTCCTGTTAAGTTCTTCAGTATTTTAATACTGTACGATCAAATTAAGATTGAAGATTTTATTCCATGTAGCCGGATTAATTTTCCCTTCCTTCTCATCAATTCTAAGTATGACTATGTCTCACTTTTGTAACACTGTATTCCATGGAAACTGACATGAAAGTAGGTAAGACTGCATTATCTTTCATGGTTACGTTTGTGATTATCTTAGGCTTTTAAAAGGGGTTGTCTATACATGACGAATCATATTGATGTGGTGTACACACTGGAGATTCAGCTCTACTTGGCGGTTTTAAAGGTTGTCACATGACCATGAGTATGCAATTTGCATGATAACTTAGACAAATGTTTTAAGAAAATTTTCATGAGTAGTGGACAACCCTTTTAATGTTTTGGTTTACTGCATTTTCATACTAGTGCTCAGTAGGCTAGGTAATTCAGAACTCTCTTGCATCTTCAGGCCAAGCTTTGAGCCATAAAGATGCAAGCCAAGATTGTTTGCCACCAGTAAAATAAAAACTAAGATCATGAAGGGGTTATCTAGCTGATAAATTAATGTGGAGTAGCATTAATTTTTTGCAAATTCTATTAACCATTTAAAGTTACTTAACTTTACAAGTCACTAAATTAAACCATCTAGCTTCAGCAATGCAAAAACAAAATAAAATATATTTAGGTAAGTGGGCTCCAATCCACTGCTTACTCCTTAGTCTACTTGTTTGGCTGTTCTGTACTCTGTTACGATTATGCACAGGGCATAGAAACTGTGGCAGGGAAGGGGCAAGCACCTTAGAAGTGTGTTTGCTGATGGCACATTCAAGCAGACACTCAATTTAGTAATGCTTATGCAGACCACACAGCAATGACAGGAGAATTGCTGCAATGAATACCTTGCACAAGTGCAAATGCATCCCTAAGGTGCCTCCCCTCCACTGCTAAAGTACAAAGAGCCAGGCAAGTAGTATAACGAGTAAGCAGTGGTTTGGATGCCACTTAGATGTGATTTGCAAGGTTACATAACCTTTTAATGTTGAATAGAATTAGCAAAAAAATTTTAAAGTTACTTGTTTCTTCCTAAACAGGGCTGTGGAATCGGAGACGTGGAGTCAGAGTCCATTTTGGTGGAGTCAATATAAAATGGACAGACTTCTAAAGTATATAATAAATTGGGTACAGTAGTACAATGCAGTATGTGCTGTAAATTTGGGAAAGTTTTAAAATGTCCTATAAATGTCTGTTCTGTTCCTGATTAGTGATGAGCGAGTATGCTTGTTGCTCGGGTTTTCCAGAGCACACTCAGGTGGTCTCAAAGTATTTGGAAGTGCTCGGATATTTAGTTTCTGTTGCCGCAGCTGAATGATTTGTGGCTACTAGACAGACTGAATACATGTGGGGATTGCCTGTCTAGCAGCCGCAAATCATGCAGCTCCGGCGACAAACTTAATGTCCAAGCACACCCAAAATACTCTGAGACCAACCGAGCATGAGCGGGTAAACCCGAGCAACGAGCATACTCGCTCATCACTATTCCTGAACTAAGGATCTCAGCATCTCAGCTTTTAGTTGAGATGAATCTGTGCTGCACTTTATGTACACGCTCAGTGACCAGTGATGTGGATTCGGGAATTAGGGAAATTGAGAAGCCGGAGGTTTTGCTTACAGACTCCACAGCCCTGCTCCTAAAACAAAACAGTGATCCTCTACCAAACCCATGCCACTCCAGTTCTGCTTCCTGGACACATGCAAGGAATGCTACTCAGTGATCAGCTGAATGGCCATTTCTTGCATTTCTTGGGAAAACCAGAAAGCAGAGAAATTTGGGAATCCAGGAATCTATTAAACAAGTGTATTTTTTATTATTTGTAGTTACTATTATTATTGTCACTTGGAGTGATTTAAAGGGAAGGATAGTGCTGAGTAACTTACAGACACTGGCAGGTCGGTGCCGTTATACTGATTACAATGATACCTTTGGTTGATGAAATCCGTCTTTTCGGTTAATCTTTATTTGCAGTTTTCAGTTAATGATATGCTCGTGCTCCGGGGCCGCCTGTGGGCAGGGGGGCTTTGCAACATGTGGTGCTCTGATTAACTATTCATACTGATGGATTCTGACCGGTCATTGATACCCCAGTGACCTGCCCTCTATTTTTACATACTGAATATTATATATATTAGGGAAAATAAAAATAACCTTCAGCAGGCAGCCGCCAGCGGCAGCACCTGCACTGCAGCATGATCGCATGTATAATGTGCATTTATTTTATTTGCTGGTATATACTCCGAAGAAAAAAATTGTTTCAATACAGCGTCAGACGGTCCTGCGCAGCAGCATATATCGGTGATCCAATAGATGCTACTGTACAGGGGCCATCTTGCTAGAGAAAAAGAAAAAAAAAATGCCTCCACCAAGATGGCGCCGCCGGCACTGCTGAAGGTTTTTTATTGTCAGAAGCCATCAGTTTGAATTACTAATCACACACACACACACAGTCCGTCCCGGAGCACGAGCATATCATTAATCTTTATTTTCAGTTTTGAGTTAATAGATTTCATCAATCAATGTATCATTTTATTCAGTATAACGGCACCGACCTGACACTTGTCTGTAGGTTACTCAACACAACCCTGCTGACAGGTTCCCTTTAACAAGAGAAAAAAAATGACAGTTAAGAAAACCATATGTATTCTGAAATCTTAGTTTTATCTTACACATTGCGTGCTGTGCCCTATTTCTTACCTCGTCGCCTTCAGGCTCCATGCATTGGCCGGCAGGACAAATTTCATTATCATCCTCAGATTCTGATGTGAAAGAACACATGGAATCACTATCCTGGATCTCTATATGTTGCTGCCTCCAGCACAGGTCTTTGGTCTGCAAGGATTTCACTCTCTTTTTATGTGAAGCCGACGTCGTCTTCATTCTACCATCAGTGCTCTCATGACGCCTTTTCAATTTTTTGTCTGTGCACTCAGTCCTTTCCTTCTTCATTAAACAGGATACAACCTTGAAAATAAATAAGTAAACGCTACCACAGTACTACTGAGAATATTTGTACATCACAAGTTAAATACCTTTCATTTTATACAACACCAACCACCTCCCCCAAAAAAATATAATATTAGTATCTTAAAAAGTTATGTTTCTCTGAAGCAAACCACAATCCCTTATTCAATTTTACAGGGGTCCCGGTTCTTGAGTCAATAAACACTCTACCTAAATCACGTATTAGTGAAGCTTTAAAGAGGAGGACCCATCACCTCCTGGGAAGCATTTCTAACCTACCAAAATAGAGGAAAAAAAATCCTAATGTAATTTAAAGGGGTTTTTCCACAAACAAAGTACCGTATATACTCGAGTATAAGCCGAGATTTTCAGCCCATTTTTTAGGGCTGAAAGTGCCCCTCTCGGCTTATACTCGAATCATACACGCCAGGGGGTCAGCAGGGGAGGGGGAGCACGGCTGTCACATATACTCACTCCCTCCTGGCGCGGTCTCTGCAGCCCCCGCATCTCCCATCGTCTCCAGCGCCTGTGTTCAGCGGTCACTTGGCACCGCTAATTAAAGTCATGAATATGCGCATATTCATGACTTTAATGAGTGGCACCACGTGACCGCTGAAGGAAGGAAGAGCTGTGGCGTGGGAAACCATGGGAGAAGCAGGGGCTGCAGAGACACGCCAGGAGGGGGTGAGTATGACAGGGAGTACGGGGGAAGCCATGCTAATTCACCTGTCCACCGCCGCTCTACCCTACGCGTCCTCTGGCTGTGACGTTCAGGTCAGAGGGAGCGATGACGTGTTTAGTGCGCGCGCGGCAGTGGAAAAGGGACTGGTGAATATCGCTAGTGCCGGGGGCCTAAGCCAGCGGTGACACCGGCACTTGGCCCCCATAGCGCGCCGGTGTCCCCGTCTGCTCAGGATACCAGCACCCGGTCCCCAGCGACGAGAGGTGAACATGTCATTTTTTTTTTTTTTTTTATTCGCAGGAGCAGCAGCATATGGGGCATAATCTATGGAGCATCTTATGGGGCCATATCCTTTATGGAGCAGCATATGGGGCCTAACCTATGGAGCATCTTATGGGGCCATTATTAATCTTTGTGCAGCATTATATGAGGCGTATTTTGTATGGAGCATCTTATGGGGCCATCATGAACTGTATGGAGCATTATATGGGGCTCCTGATTAAATATGAATATTCAAAAACCTTTAACCTACTGATGTCTCAATTTTACTTTTAATAGTATCTATTTTTATTTTTTAAATTTACCAGTAGCTGCTGCATTTTCCACTCTAGGCTTATACTCGTGTCAGTAAGTTTTCCCAGTTTTTTTTGTGGCAAAATTAGGGTGTTGGCTTCTACTCCAGTATATATGGTACATTTAATTAATAGCTCTTGGAATAAGTATAACTTTCACAATTGGAGGTGTTTAAATAAAATGTCCCTGTGCTGAGATAATCTTATAAATGTGCCCCTGCCTGTGTACTGTGTAATGGCAGTGTCTGACCGTACAGGAACATGGGCTGATCATACCACAGCTCCTGGGCAGATGGAAGGGGCAGAATAGTATAGAGACATTACAACATGGGATCACAAATTATTTTTTGTGAGAAAAAAAAACATTTCCCTGCCTGTTTTTAAGCAATGTTTTACCTAAAAAAAAAAAAAATAATCTGGGATCCTGTGCTGTCCTGTCTGTATACTCTCTTTTGCTTCTTCCCCTGCCCAGGAGCTGTGGTATGATCACACCATGTCACTGTACATTCAGACACAGCCATTACACAGCACACAGCAGAGGCACATTGACAAGATCATCTCAGCACAAGAATGTTTTATTTTTAAACATATTCAATTGTGAAACTTATTATTATTCAAAAGATTTATTGATTAAAATGTTGATCAAAATTAACTTTGTGGGAAAACCCCCTTTAAGCTCTTGTCCCTTAAGAGAAGACTGAAATCAGCTGAAATTGAGGCTCTCCACAATAACCATTTTGACAGCTCTGTGAGACTTCCTGCTTCTGAGCATATAAACTTCTACATCTGAGTGATCACATCTAGTAGGCGTATGCACCCAAAATGATGCACGACAGAGCACACAATGACTAAGTCAGCACTATTAAAGTCTATGGCCCCGTCTGCACAAAGTGGGGGAGTGGGTCTGGACGTACGCCCCAACCTACAAAAACGATGTGTGAAAGTAGCCCAAGCATCAAGAGGAGGATAGATAAAAAAAACATACAGAAAAATAGTGACAGTTTTCTGCTCACTGTGACTGCTGAAAGTTGTGAATGTAGTGAGACCCCGCAGCTATCTCCTCCTTTTGTCAATTAGCCCTTTACAAGCAGCTATTTCCTCCAAATGTAGATTAACCCTTTATATTGGCTATACAGTACAGTACACATGGACAACCATGTCTATTCTTTAAAGGGAACCTGTCACCTCATTTTTCGTATGTAAGCTGCGGACACCAGATAAGCCCCCGATGTAACCTGAAAGATAAGAAAAACTAGTTAGATTATACTCACCCGGGGGGCAGTCCGAGTCCGATGGACGTTGCAGGTCTGGGTCCGGCGCCTCCCATCTTCATGCGAGGACGTCCTCTTCCTTGCTTCTGTCGTGCTCCTGCGCAGGCAATATTCTCTGCCCTGCTGAGGACGGAGCAAAGTACTGCAGTGCGCAGGCGCCGGGAAAGGTCGGAGAGGCCCAGTGCCTGCGCACTGCAGGAATTTACTCTGCCCTCAACAGGGCAGATCAGTACGCCCGCACCGAAGCCGCGACACGAAGCAAGGAGGAGGACGTCATCGCATGTAGATGGGAGGCGCCAGACCCTGACCTGCAACACCCATCAGACCGCCCCCGGGTGAGTATAATATAACTTGTTTTTCTTATCTTTCAGGTTACATTGGTAGCTTATCTACAGCATTACAGAATGATAAGATAAGTCCCTAATGGCGGTGGCCGCACCTTATATACGAAAAATGAGGCAACAGGTTCCCTTTAATTGCATGCACCTGATGAGAGATGACAAAATTGTTTGTATTTTTTCAATGTGCCGTTTAGGGGGATATTTTGACGAATTCACCACATTTGTACTTCACTTTTCACAAATTGAGAAGAATAGACAAAAAAATTCTTCCAAAATATTAAGCCAGATCTGAGCACAAAGATCCATCTATTCAGATGCCGTAAAGAATCAGTTCTGCCTCTCAGAGATCGCACCTCCCAGAGAAGAGAGAGTCTCACCATATTCTCTGCCCACTCTGGCATCATTAAATAATATTCTTATCATTTACTAATGATATGCATTTGAGGAAAATTTAACAATTTCATCCGCTGTCACTCATGTTTTTTCAGAAGTGATAGGTACTCCTCTAGCTAGCTTTATTATTGCCTGAATAACGTGACTGGTGTGACTGCCCAATCTGGGTGATGAAGGGAATCTGTTAACAGGTTGTTGTTGTTGCCACCCTATCTAAAACCAGCACAATGTAGAAAGACACCCTGATTCCAGTGATTTATCACTTACTGCAGTTTTTATAAAAATCTTGGTTTTATCAGCTGGAGACCACTTGATGACTTGTAAGCCTTCTGTCATGTAGTTCTCTTTCATGTTCACTCCCCATCACTGATTGGCAGCTTTCTGCCTATGCACAGTGTACACAGCTGTCAATCAATGATGTGAGAGCTTAGCATGCAGTCAACTGATAGATCTCCAGCAGTAATTTTATCAAAATGACATCATGCAGCCCAGAAAGTGTTAAATCACAGGAATCCTGGTCTCTACTACTAAATTAAGCTGCTCTCAGAGGGGGTAGAAAAAAAACCTGGTGACCAATTCCCTTTAAGATACCCTCTTCATACCTCAGAACGTGTTGTGTTCCATTCTGCTCCCTGCTGTTTACAGGGGGCCTTCTCTCTGCCAGTGCCTGTCGGGCTTAAGCTACGCTCAGGAGTCAGTGTGTTTGGCTGGATAACAAGAGCCTGATAGAGTTCATGTACTTCAGGAAGTGACACTTGCAGAAGCTGAGCTTCCATAAGTAACTCATCTAATTCAGTACTTAAACCTAGAACAAAAATGAGAATAGGTAAAGAAAAACGTTAGTGGCAGGATTTTCGTTACGTCTAAAAATTGAGAACACATTTGTACTGTAATACTACATTTGCAAAGGCTTCAGATACTTTCTAATATGCTCTACTTGACCAAGCTCCAGACTTCTTGCATGTCCAGTACTCTCGCCTCTTTCAAGTTCAGCTTTTTCTCTAGTGCTGATCAGAAACCATTTTCCGTTTTACATTTCACCCGGTTTTCTTACTCTATGCTTTGCCATCAGATGCCTTAACTCAGCGTCACATTGAAAGGGCCGCATTCCCAAAGCTTACTTGAATGACGCAGCGGTCAGATATACTCACTGCCACTCCAGAAATCTACTGCACTAAAGGAAACAGACAGACATACCCTGCTGTTCTTGGCAAAATCAAACAGACTAGACCGTCTTACAAATGTGTTTTATTTAGAATTTATAGACTGTGTGATCTAAGCTTCACTACCTATTTGACTTAATGTGCAATAAATTGCCATAAAGTAAGCTATGTCACTTTTCATTGACCCCAGGGCCCCTAGATGTACATGGTAAAAAGTGTGAAAAATGCATCATAAATATGGTGCAAGTCCTAAAAGACAGGTTTTTGGATAAATTAAAAAGGGGCTGTCCACTACTCTGACAACCCCTTCTCAATTCCTCTGTTTCCAGCCTTGTAAAATAATAACTCCTATAATCACCTCTGGTGTCGGCACAGGCTCACCTGGGATAACAATGTCACGCGATCCCTGCGGCCATTCACTTCTGGCTTCACTCTCCCTGCCTTTGGAAGAATTATACACATCCAGAGGAAACGAGAGCCAGCACTAGCTCTGAGGGAGAGTATAGGCGTTATTTTTCAAAGGAAAACATAAGGATCGAGAAGGGAATGTTCAAGTAATGGAAAACCCTTTTAAAAAAGAATCTGTCAGCAGATTTTTGCTATTTAACCTGAGAGTAGCATAATATAGGGCCTGATCCCAACGATGTATCAATTATTTTACTGGGTGCAACAGCTGTGACAGTACTGAGCTAGTGATGAGCGAACGTGCTCGGATAAGGTGGCAAGCGAGCGTCTTCAGCATGCACAAATAATATGTTCGAGACCCAGCACCTGCATTTCTCGCAGCTGTTCGGCAGACGCAACACCTTGGCTGTTTGTTAGGCAATTCCTGCATGTGTTGTGCTGCATATTATTCGAGCACGCCGAAGACACTTAGCACCTGAGCATACTGGGATAACACCTTATCCGAGCACATTTGCTCATCACTATCCCTAGCTATACCATGTAGCAGGGCTTAGAACGCTAACCCTGCCCATACCACAGCTTTCTATGCATATGGTCTACTGACAATGAGCTACTTATCACAAGGAGGAGCTGAGTTGGACCACTGCTTAGGAGCCACCAGTCTGGCAGCGGTATCCCCAAGTGATAAAACCTTCATTGTAAGTAAACAGCACACAGCCAAAAAAGTGACACATACTTGATATCTGTGTTTCAGCCCCTATCGCCTGCTATCTTCAAATTACATAGCAAAAACTGACAAATTCCCTTTAAGCCAAAAGGTCAGTGGGTTGGGAGATCCACGACCTGTCCATGAATCAAACTCAACAGTCTCAGAGGGATATACGAGTCTGTCAAAATCAGATAACTTACGGTCAGTCTGTGTATGGCGGTCTAACATGTATGTGTGAATCTGACCTGTGTGATAAATAGGCCCAGGGGCTGAGGACTAGTGTTGAGCGAATATCTACGGTTCCACGCTTATTCGGCAAGCTATAGTGCTTGCCGAATAAGCTACAGCGGGAACCCAGCTTCCTGGAGCCCAACACACAGGCTCTCCATGAATGTGCTGTGACAGTGACACAGCCACGACACATGCAGCTGCGGCGGTGATCAGCTGTTCAGCCGGTGCCATCCAGGAAGCCGGGTTCCCACTGTAGCTTATTCGACAAGCGCTATAGCTTGCCGAATAAGCCGGGAACCGAAGCTATTCACTCAGCTCTGAGGACCCATCTACACTGATTAACAGACTCCAACTACTGTTTGTTTTTTCTGTGGACAGATACATTTTTTATGCATTGGGTGGAAGGGATAAATAGCCACATGCAAGCCTTTTTGCAATTTTGCATAATTTACAAAGTCCAGTTTTTTCAAAATATGCATAAAATAAATATTTGCAAACTGTCTAATGCAAGCAGATATTTAAACATACAATACTATGTCTACATGCACAGCTGCACAAAATCAACAGAAGTGAGATCACAATTCACATGGCAGTAAACATTCGAGTCCCTCATTTCTTTCTGCTACAAGGTGAATTGTCCTTTCTGCAAATATTACATTTAAAGCCTTCATCTTGATATTGAGTCAGGCTCTAGCCCTTATATCATAGTTATGACAATTGTTAAGAGTGATGTCAAATACACCCTGGGCAGTGAAAGGGTTAACACTATTCTACCAAAAGCTTGCTTTGTCTTTGGGCATTTGGTGCAATGTCACCATGCATTACTGGCGCTGATGGTAAAGGACATGAAACTTACTGTTCAGGGGTATACAGTTTCGACCAGGAGAAAATGGAGACTGGATATAGGTTGTCCTGTTGTCCCATTCATGAGACAAAGAGAAGGAAGTAGCCCCAACACTCTGTGATACCTATAAACAAAAAGGGAATTTTGGAATAATATATTTGTAACCTGCATAATAATTTCATTTAACAAATAAGTTGTAACCCAATAAGTTAAAAATGCCAACTTACATTGCAAGTATTAGAAAGTTGCCCAGCTGTTGCTTGCCATCTGTTGTATAGTTGACCTGAGCTGACTCTCTCTTGTGCAAGCTGTAGGTCTCCTGAAGACAGCATATGCTGTGCCCGATGCTGCCAACCGACTGTCCTCTCTATAAGGTAGCGCAACGCATCTCCTTCTGGTAATCGAACACGAAGACGTTGCAGAGATGCCAAAAGAGGGAGGATTTTTTCCAGAGGTGGTTTCTTTGAGCGGTGGCACTGTGGACACAGCCAGACTAGGGACCCACGCCTTGGAGTTGTAATGCAGCCAGTGTGGAAGCAAGCACGGCATAGCTCACACTGGATCATAGGAGCCATGGGTGCACCCTGACAAACACACACTTTCCAGTCACTCTGTTCTTCTCTTAACAACATTCTGTTTTCATTAGAGACGCGCATACTGTGTAAAGACTCCATCTCACGCAGCCTGGCCTCACCGAGAGTTGCCATCTGTTAAAGCAGAGAATTACACATCTTTGTAGACAGTATATATATATGTATATATATCTTATTCTGTGAGTAATGGATCAGTACTTACAGCAGTAGCTGTATCTTTACTCTCAGTCAAAGCCTTCTCCAACTCCAGAAGGCCATCTGGCTTGGGATATCTCTTCTTTCCTGCTAAAGATGGTACATCCTTTATCTTTCTCATTTTCCTTTTCAAGCTAGAAGAGCCCACATCACATCGAGGGCACAGAACCTGCAAGATATACAAGACTTTAGAACAAAATGTTTAGACTACTTATAGACCTTGGCATAAGAGCAAATTGCAAGATATAGTTTAGCAATTTTTGACATGGTGCTGCTAATTGAGCCATTACATAGGCTACTTGTGTTAGTGGGAAGTGCACTGGTGTGTTGTAGTTACGTAGGTGCTGGACAGCCCATGTGATCTATTAGTATGGGTGTGACCAATAGGCCATTACCCAAAATAGAGCAACACCAGGTGACTGGTACCTTATCTGCAAGGAAAAGGACTTGAATGTTGTGCCAACTATTGAAAGTAGCAATCAGAACGAGCCCTGATACACGATTTAGTATAAAAGCCAAGCTAGAATATAAATTTGCAAACACAGGTTTCAGGGTATTTCTCTTCCTCCTCAGTGCAAAGTATGAGATCTGGTATGGCTGTATGAGAGGAGCATTGCATGGACTATAAGGCTATGTTTCCATGGGGCATATTGGCATTTGGATGCAGAAGAAACCCCGCTCTGCCCAAAGCGCCGCCTCCTTTTGTACACGCAGTGAATCACCGCATCCTATTCATAGACTGGGTTATTTATCTTGCGGAGACAATTATCTGTGTGACAGCATTGGAAACACCAGTGCGGTCTGTCAGAGTGCTGCAGGGGTCCTGCTGTCAGATGTCAGCATGACCCTGCAGCTGTGACTTGACCCACAGGACCGCTACTACAGACAAGGCTGTCTGTCCGAGCGCTGCAGGGTCATGATGTCAGAGTGATTCCGCAGATGTGACTGTGACACGCAGCGGTAACCTGCGGTTAAAAGCTTACTGCAGGTCAGCAGGCGTGGGCTGATGAGACTACTGACAACAGTAAGTAAGAAAATCAACCGCACTCAATGTTTCATGCAAAGAGAAATATCCATTTATTTGCACACACACCACAAGGTTTAAGTAGACATGCGGTATAGTGTAATGACGGACAGTATTGTAGGAGTTAACGTTTCGACCAAGATTGGTCTTTCTCAAAACTCACTGAAAAAAAATACAAACAAAATAAGGCAAGTGCTGTACAACAAGATAAAGTGAAGTCATGAAAATAAAAATGAATAAACAACAAAACAAACATTCATGTCAACATTAGATCATGTAAAGACTTTTGAGCACAACATTATAATAGCTATATAGAAATATTGCATATAAGAGCAGTGGAATTGTATCACGTAGTGGTGACCAGTACAAACAGTGTCCCCAATACGCCGTATACAGGTAAAGTTAGCAGAGTTTTGATCAAATGAAAGCCAAAGTATAATGAGACATAGTCTTCTTATAATTTTTATGAGATAATCAGTCACATTCGTTATAAGTCATTAGTTTAGACAAATGCCTTATTATAGTTGCTAAAATCAATAGATAAGGCAATTAGCTTAACGGACATATATAAACGGAAATGTTTATCATAGATCTCACAAGTACCAACGGACATAGAAAGAAAATATTATCATAGAACTCATGGGTACCAATGGTATTTTCTAGATAGTAGCATGTACAAATGTCTATCTCTATACATGAGATATTATCATAGGTCTCACGGGTACCAATGGTATTTTCCAGATAATAGCATATGCAGATATCTATCTCTATATATGAGATAGTTGGTTGGAAAACATGTACAATAATCTGCAAATCCGTGGTTCTAGACAGAGTATCAGAGTAAAGCATCAATCTATAGCAAGAATTTCAGGGAGACTGATCTCTGGGGGAGCAATTCTTTCTCTGCTAATCTTTCATCTATTCTCCATTCTATTCATCTATCTCCAACCTTCTTATAGTTCTCCTTTTGTGGATATTCATGTCCAGCTCTTCCAAATGAATTTTCCCTTCAAACCACACACATAGCCTTAGCGGCCCCTTGCGCATGCGCCACTGCTTGAGACGCAATCTGCGTCTCAAGCCTCTTTTCCGGTTCCCTGGCCATCGTTTCAAGCCTCAACCCTCAGTGACGTCTGCTCCACACGCATGCTCTGTGAGGAGGAACGCACGCTTGCGTGCCAAACCTCGTTTAGGCTTCCCCAGTCACACACTAGTATCTAACACACACGGAAGTGACCTTAGACGCTGGTATTTAAAGCGCTACTTCTACCACCGCTGCACACACCCCCATTTCCCGGACGGACATACTTTTACCGATATTTTCTCAAGGTTGGTGCTGTCTCTACCCACTAGAATACCGGTGCATCTCTGGGATATACTTATTTGAAGGTGATCTCTAACTATTTATTCTATCTATTATATGTAGTGCACGGAACCTGCCCTCTGCAATCTTCCTTTCTTTCTACTACTAAGGTTAGTTCTATGTACCATCCTGATCAGTTCCCCTGAAATTCTTGCTATAGATTGATGCTTTACTCTGATACTCTGTCTAGAACCACGGATTTGCAGATTTTTATACATGTTTTCCAACCAACTATCTCATATATAGAGATAGATATCTGCATATGCTATTATCTGGAAAATAACATTGGTACCCGTGAGACCTATGATAATATCTCATGTATAGAGATAGACATTTGTACATGCTACTATCTAGAAAATACCATTGGTACCCATGAGTTCTATGATAATATTTTCTTTCTATGTCCGTTGGTACTTGTGAGATCTATGATAAACATTTCCGTTTATATATGTCCGTTAAGCTAATTGCCTTATCTATTGATTTTAGCAACTATAATAAGGCATTTGTCTAAACTAATGACTTATAACGAATGTGACTGATTATCTCATAAAAATTATAAGAAGACTATGTCTCATTATACTTTGGCTTTCATTTGATCAAAACTCTGCTAACTTTACCTGTATACGGCGTATTGGGGACACTGTTTGTACTGGTCACCACTACGTGATACAATTCCACTGCTCTTATATGCAATATTTCTATATAGCTATTATAATGTTGTGCTCAAAAGTCTTTACATGATCTAATGTTGACATGAATGTTTGTTTTTGTTTTATTCATTTTTATTTTCATGACTTCACTTTATCTTGTTGTACAGCACTTGCCTTATTTTGTTTGTATTTTTTTTCAGTGAGTTTTGAGAAAGACCAATCTTGGTCGAAACGTTAACTCCTACAATACTGTCCGTCATTACACTATACCGCATGTCTACTTAAACCTTGTGGTGTGTGTGCAAATAAATGGATATTTCTCTTTGCATGAAACATTGAGTGCGGTTGATTTTCTTACTTATTGGACATACTGTTCAACCAGCACCAATCACTGATCTTGCAGTGTGCACATCATTTTGTTTACAACTACTGACAACAGTGACAGCAGGTGCAGCTGACTGGAGACGTAGTCTCAGAAGACGGCACATGTGCTCACGGAAAAATATAAGTAAAAAAAATTACCTACATATTCAAATAAAAATAAAAAAAACACTCAGCTAACACCAAATCAACGATGCCTTTGTCTCTTAGAAATAATGAACCAATACTCACCCATCTGCCATAGTCCACGTAATGCCGAATGTCACACGGCGATCTCACTTGTGGAAGTCACAAGCCGCCGGCGATACACTGACAGGAAGTAATCGATCCCGCAGTGTATCACTGAGGTGCCGTGAGAGAGTTCACCGGAGTTCATCAGCTGATCAGCTGCGGTGCTCTCACATACGGCACCACTGCTGTATGTGAACTTTCTCATGGCTGCTCAGTAATATATACTGCGGGAGCGATTACCTCAGTGTATTGCCGGCTGTCCTTGAGAGCAGTCACATCAGTGACTACTCTCATCAGTCATCAGGATTGTGGTGAGACATTATGGATTATCTTCTCTGCGGACAGGTTAGGAATATTGTGGTTTATTATTTTATTTTTGTTACAGGAGACGTTGGAGTCAGTGGATTAGGTGTTCGGTGAGTATGCTTTAATTAAGATTCATTAAAAGGAGGTCATTATTTCAAATGACTTTATTCTGGGTGTGTTTTTTATGCAATATCACTATGGGGTTACTAATGGATAGGTGTCTTAGACGCTTCTCATTACTAAACTGTGGGCTTGATTTCACCTGACAATGCAAAGGTGACATCAACCCCACAAACATGAACCCAACTTGACACTGCTACAGAGCAAGAGGGAAGAGTGAGGCTAAATGCCAGATTTGGAGCATCTCATATATGCATATTTTCTGGGGAAGCTGAGAGCTGATGTTTTTAGTCTGGGAGGGGGCCAATATCCATGGCCCTAACCTAGGCTGTTAATAACCCGCAGCTGTCTGCCTAGCCTTTGCTGGTTAGATTTTATAGGGGAACCCTATGTCAATTTTTTTCTGGGTCCCCCTGTAAACTAGACAGTAAAGGATAAGCAAACAGCTGTAAGCTGATATTAATAGCCTGAGAACCTTTATGGCTATTTGCTCCTTCCCAGAATATTAACATTAGACCTCAGCAGTTGGCATGCCCTCCGCTGGTTATGAAAATTAAGCAGGAGACCACACATTTTTTTCTTTAAAATACGGATTTTTGTGTTACCGTAAAATCCTTTTCTCTGAGACGCTCATTGGGGGACACAGAACTGTGGGTGTATGCTACTGCCTCCTGGAGGCTGACACTAAGTAGACAAAAAAAAGTTAGCTCCTCCTCCGATGCATACACCTCGCCACTGACCACCAACGAAGCCAGTTTGGTGCAAAAGCAGTAGGAGAACAAGGCAAAAATTAACCTCATAGACATAACCTGTCTAAAAATTCAAACCCACCGAATAAAAGTAAAATAAACAATAGCCATCTGGCTAATAGGGCGGGTGCTGTGTCCCCAATGAGCGTCTCGGAGAAAAGGATTTTACGGTGAGTAACACAAAAATCCGTATTTCTCCATCGTCTCATTGGGGGACACAGAACTGTGGGACGTTCCAAAGCAGTCCCTGGGAGGGAAACCGCCTAGACGTCATATACAGGCATTTAGGCATGACCTATCGAAGCGCCACTGCCGCCTGAAGAATCCTTCTACCCAGGCTTGCATCCGCCGAAGCCTGAGCGTGGACATTGTAATGTTTTGAAAAAGTATGCAAACTGCTCCAAGTTGCTGCCCTACAAACCTGCTCCGCCGAGGCCTCATGTCGAAGCGCCCAAGAAGCCCCTACCGCTCGGGTGGAATGCGCCCCAAGTCCTGCCGGCGCCGTTGCATCCCTAATGCGGTAGGCCTCCTGGATGGTTGACCGAATCCAACTGACCAGCGTAGCCTTAGAAGCAGCGAGCCCCTTCCTGCGCCCCTCAGGGAGAACGAACAGAGTGTCCATCTGACGGAAGGGTGCTGTCCGAGATATATACCTCCTCAGCGCTCTCACCAGATCCAACGTATGAAGGGCCTTTTCCACTCTGTTGGAGCTGGGCAAAAAGACGGCAACACAATGTCCTCATTGATATGAAAGGAGGACACAACCTTCGGTAAAAAGGGCGGTGCTGGTCTTAGCACCACCACCTTGTCCTGATGAAAAAGCAGATACGGAGCTCGACAAGATAGAGCCGCCAGCTCCGAGACTCGTCTAATGGAAGTTATTGCCACTAGGAAAACGACCTTCCAGGAGAGATATCTCAAAGACACCTCCTGGAGCGGCTCAAAAGGAGACTCCTGCAAGACTCCTAGAACAAGGTTGAGATCCCAGGTCGCTAAGGGAGCCTTGTAGGGGGTACTATATGGAGAACACCCTGAATAAAGGTTTTTTACCTGTAGATTAGTGGCAATCTTTCGCTGAAAAAGGACCGTTAATGCTGATATTTGTCTCTTTAGAGTACTGGGGGCTAAGCTTGCATCTAGGCCAGCCTGGAGGAACGCCAAAATATTGGGAATAGAAAACCGAAGTGGAGAACAACCGTGCTCCCTACACCATTTGAAGAAAACCTTCCAAGTATGATGGTATACTCGAGCCGAGGATGCCTTCCGAAGACTGGTCATCGTGGCAGCGACCTTTCGGGAAAAACCTGCCCTAGAGAGGACCCAAGATTCAACGGCCAAGCCATCAAATATAGGGGCCCTGAGTTCTGGTGGTAAATCGGGCCCTGAGAGAGAAGATCCGCGCGTTCTGGAAGCCTCCACAGGACGTCGGATAGAAGCAGTACCAGTTCCGCGTACCAGGATTGGCGAGGCCAATCTCGGGCGATTAAAATCGCTGCGACCCCTTCCATCTTGATCTTTCTGATCACTCTGGGAAGTAGAGCAAGTGGAGGAAATAGGTACAGAAGGCGAAACTGGTTCCACGACAGAACCAAGGCATCTACCGCCAGTGCCCGCGGATCTCGATAGCGGGATACGAACTGGGGCACTTTGGCGTTCTCTCTGGAAGCCATCAGGTCCACGTCCGGAATACCCCAGCGGGGACATATCTGTTGAAACACCTCGGGGTGGAGAGACCATTCCCCTGACGCCAGACCCTGGCAACTGAGCAAGTATGCCGCCCAGTTTTCTTTGCCCGGAATGTGGACTGCTGAAAGAACTGAGTGATTCTTTTCGGCCCAAGTCAAAACCTGTCTCACTTCTCGCATGGCTGCCCTAGATAAGGCATAACAACAATCCCTCGTACGTGTAGTATGGATACTACAATGGCCATCACCTTCGTAAAAACCCTGGGTGCCGTGGCCAACCCAAAGGGCAGGGCTGAGAATTGAAAATGGAGATTGTTCACAGCAAATCGTAGAAACCTCTGATGAGAGGGGAATATGGGGATGTGGAGGTAGGCGTCTTGAACATCTATGGACGCTAGAAACTCTCCCATTTCCAGAGAGGCGATTACCGAGCGGAGAGTTTCCATTCGGAATTGTCGCACCCTCACATGCCTGTTTAGACATTTTAGGTCCAGAATAGGTCGTACTGATCCGTCCTTTTTGGGTACCACAAAAAGGTTGGAGTAAAATCCCTGACCTCTCTCGTTTTCTGGTACTGGAATGATGACTCCGGCATGATGTAGAGACTTGACCGCTCTGATCAGTGCTTGAGCTCAAGACTCTGACCTGGAGAGCAGAGAAGGAAAGAACCTGTTCGGGGGATAAGAGGCAAACTGTATCTTGTATCCTGAAGTGACCAATTCTCTGACCCACCTGTCGTGAGTGGATGCCACCCAGGCGAGACGAAATCAGAGAAGGCGGCCGCCTGGATTGACTGGATCTAGCCTCCAGTCATTTAGCTGAAAACCTCTGGGATCTGGATCCCCTGGTTTTCGACTGTTGGGAGCGCATCTTTCCCAAAGGGTTGGCTCTGTAAGAGACCTGACATGCTCTGACCTGGCTAGGTTGACCTGAGGTGGAGGGAACTGCCGCTGTGGTCCAACCAGGGCTGCGAAAGGTTCTGAATTGCGTCTGAGGCCTGCGGCGAAAGGGCTGCCTCAACCTTTGTTGTGGAAGCGAGGTGCTCTTTCCTCCAGTGGAGTCAGCTATAAGCGGATCTAGTTTTTCTCCAAACAGCCGTCCACCCAAATAGAGCAGGGATGTCAAAGATTTCTTTGAGGTCGAATCAGCCCGCCAAGTCCTGAGCCATAAGGCCCTTCGAATGGCAATCGAATTCGCAGCTGCCAGTGCCGCACAATTAGCTGCGTCCAAAGAAGCATTAACCAGGTAGTCTCCCGCATGAGCTATCTGGCTCGAAAAGGAGATTTTTGTGTACTCACCGTAAAATCCTTTTCTCCGAGCCAATCATTGGGGGACACAAGACCATGGGTGTTATGCTGCTGCCACTAGGAGGACACTAAGCAATACACAAAATAAGTTAACTCCTCCTCCTGCAGTATATACCCTCTGTTGGCTCAATCCTGAACCAGTTCGGTGCCAAAGCAGTAGGAGCTCATAACAGAATGCAATATGTCAAAAAAAACAAAGAAACAACGAGGCTACTGGCTAAACAAGGGTGGGAGCTGTGTCCCCCAATGATTGGCTCGGAGAAAAGGATTTTACGGTGAGTACACAAAAATCTCCTTTTCTCCATCGCCTCATTGGGGGACACAAGACCATGGGAAGTCCCAAAGCAGTCCCTGGGTGGGAAGCCATAACAGATGAAGCCTCGTGAACCACATGCATAAAACGCTTAAACAGTCAACAGACAACTTACAGATGCGCAACAGCTGATTGCAGAATTTGTCTGCCAAGAGCCGCATCTGAAGAAACTTGAGCATGTATTTGGTAATGCTTGACAAAAGTATGAAGACTGGACCAAGTCGCAGCCTTGCACACTTGTGCCGAAGCCTGGTGCCGAATGGCCCAGGAGGCCCCCACAGACCGAGTGGAGTGTCCCTTAATCCCAGCCGGGATAGACTGACCTTTGACATGGTACGCCTCTTGGATCGCTAAACGGATCCATCTGGCTATCGTGGCCTTGGAAGCAGGAAAACCCTGTCTGCGTCCTTCGGGAAGCACAAACAGGGCGTCCGATTTACAGAAAGATGTAGTTCTCGAAATGTACCTTCGGAGAGCCCTCACCAAATCCAAGGTGTGGAGGGCTTTTTCAGTACGGTGAATCAGCGCCGGACAGAACGAGGGCAGGACTATATCTTCATTGATATGAAAAGCCGAGACGACTTTGGGCAAGAAAGAAGGAGAAGTCCTAAGAACTACCTTGTCCTGGTGAAAAATGAGAAAAGGAGGTTTACAAGACAAGGCTGCCAATTCCGATACCCGCCTGATGGAGGTAATTGCAACTAGGAAGACAACCTTCTAAGAAAGAAGAGATAAAGGCACTTCCGGCAAAGGCTCGAAGGGAGATTCTTGTAATGCACTGAGGACCAGATTAAGATCCCAAGGCTCCAAAGGCCTCTTGTAGGGTGGAACGAGATGTGACACTCCTTGGATAAAAGTCCTGACCTGAGACTTAGATGCAATCCGTCGTTGGAAAAGTACGGATAAGGCGGAAATCTGCCCCTTGAGGGAGGAAAGTGCTAACCCCGAGTCCAATCCTGCTTGGAGGAATTCCAGAATGGAAGGGATAGAAAAGACCAAAGGGGAACGACCTTTATCCTTACACCAGGAAAAGTATGTTTTCCAGACACGATGATACATGCGGACGGAAACCGGCTTCCTGGCATTGATCATTGTAGAGACAACTTTTTGAGAAAAACCAGCCTGGCCTAAGATCCAGGCTTCAATGGCCATACCGTCAAATTCAGCGCTTTCGAATTGTGATGGTAAATTGGACCCTGTGAAAGAAGGTCCGGACGATCCGGTAATCTCCAGGGGACGTCTGCGACCAGACGCACTAGTTCCGCATACCACGGACGGCGAGGCCAGTCCGGAGCGACAAGAATGAGAGGAGCGCCTTCCGTCTTGATCTTTCGGATCACCCTGGGTATTAACGGAAGAGGCGGAAAGATGTAAGGAAGGCAAAATTGACTCCAAGGGAGGACTAGCGCATCCGAGCCGATGGATAGCGGATCGTGGGATCGACTTATGAAAGTCTGAACTTTGGTATTCAGCCTGGATGCCATGAGATCCACATCCGGCATTCCCCAACGCTGGCATATGATTTGAAACATTTCCGGGTGCAGGGACCATTCTCCTGAGTCTAAGCCCTGGCGACTGAGAAAGTCGGCCTCCCAATTGTCCACTCCTGGAATGTGAACCGCGGAGATGGGCAAGCGGTTTGACTCGGCCCACCGCAGAATGTGCGATACCTCGAGCATCGCCGTTATGCTGCGAGTGCCTCCCTGACGGTTGATGTACTCCACGGCCGTGGTCTGACTGGATCCGGATGGGACTACCGGCCAGAAGGTGATGGAAATGCAAGAGGGCTAGTTTGATAGCTCTGATCTCCAGGATGTTGATCGGGAGACGGGTCTATGGGAGAGACCAGCGGCCCTGAGCCGTGTGGTGAAGGAACACCGCTCCCCATCCGAGGAGACTGGCATCGGTGGTCACCACCAACCAATGGACAGGCAGAAAAGATTTTCCCTGATTCAATGATGGAACGTTTGTCCACCATTTCAGCGAGCTTCTGACTCTGGGAGAGAGACGAAAGCGGCGACTTAAGGACGCTGGGTTCCTGTCCCAGACTGATATCAGCTCCTGTTGAAGAGGTCGGAGATGGAATTGAGCAAACGGTACTGCCTCGATGGAGGCTACCATTTTCCCCAGGACCTGCATGGCGAACAGTAGAAAGTGGTAGCGGCCTAGAGACAACAGGAGCACTCCCCGCCTCAGAGAAGCAATCTTCTCTGGAGGGAGAGATACCAACCCTTGGGAGGTGACCATAATCATTCCCAGAAAAGGAATCTTCTGAGAGGGAATGGGAGAAGACTTGTCCAAATTCACTAACCAACCAAGGCGAGAGAGGGTGTCGATAGTGATCTCGACACTCTCTGCGCAGGCCCGAAAGGTCGGTCCTTTGATGAGCAGATCGTCTAGGTACGGGAGGACCACCACATCCCGAGAGTGTAAAATTGACATGACGGCCGCCATGACCTTTGTGAACACTCTGGCGGCGGTTGCGAGACCGAAGGGCAGAGCGGCAAATTGAAAATGATCGTCTCCGACTGCAAAACGCAGAAACTTTTGATGGCCTCTGAAAATCGGAATGTGAAGATATGCGTCTTTGATGTCGACTGACGCCAGGTATTCCTTCCTTTCTAGAGATGCGACAACAGAACGGAGAGATTCCATTCTGAAATGGCGGACTCTGATGAATTTGTTCAGCAGTTTTAGGTCCAGGATAGGACGCAAAGAGCCGTCCTTCTTGGGGACCACAAAAAGGTTTGAATAAAACCATTTGAACCTTTCCTCGTGAGGAACTGGGACGATGACCCCGCTGGTGCGAAGAATGTTCAAGGCCTGAAGAAAGGGAGTTGCGAGAGCCTTGGACTTTGGGGGGTCGAGACTGGAAGAAGCGCCTTGGGGAAGAGACAAAAATTCGATCTTGTAGCCGGAGTCTACAAGATCTCGGACCCACTGGTCGTGAACGACCGACCACCAACCTCGCGAAACAAGAGTAGGCGGCCGCCTACCCTGTTTAGCTCCCCCGGCCCAGGCAAGGAGTCATTGGGAAGATAATTTTCGAGAGGAGGAGCTCTTGTTTCCTGACTGAGAAAATCTGTTTCTCCAGGGTTGAGAGGACCTGAATGATGGTTGCGAGCCCGTCTCTGCGAGAAGAACGGGGTGCACGGGACGAGGTCGAGGCAGAGGACCAATTAAAGGAGCTGCGAAATGGCCGGGAACGACTTTGGTACTGGGACCGAAAGGGTCGATTGATTCTGCGCTGCGGAAGAAATTTACTTTTTCCACCAGTAGCGTCAGAAATAATCTGATCAAGACGATCTCCAAAGAGATGCCCTGATTGATAAGGCAGCGAAGTCAAAGACCTCTTTGAAGCAGAGTCTGCGCGCCACTCTCGGAGCCAAAGGGACCTTCGAATGACGATGGCATTGGCGGCTGTGAGTGCAGCGCAATTAGCTGCATCTAAAGACGCATGTACTAAGCAGTCGCCTGCCCGAGTAATCTGATAGGCAAGATTACGTGCCTCAGGGGGAAGAGGGATATCGCTAGTAACTTTAAGCAGATCCTCAGCCCAGGCCACCATGGCCCTTGCCACCCAGGTGGCTGCGAAAGAAGGAGAGAGCGATGCTCCAGCAGCCTCAAAGACCGATTTAGCGAGGTTGTCCACCTGTCTATCTGAGGGATTTTTAATAGATGAGCCATCTGAAAGAGACAGAAGGGTTTTTGAAGCCAAACGAGATACAGGTAGATCTACTGCTGGCGATTCGGTCCACTCTTTTGCTACAGTTGCCGAAAATGGGTATCGCGCTTTCAGAGACTTCAGTCCTGAAAAACGTCTGTCTGGCCGATCCCTATGTCCCTGAACAATGTCCGTAAACTCCGGGTGGTTACCGAAGACTTTGTGAGGACGCTTAGCTCTTTTGAAAGAGATAGGGTGATCCGGGTGAGACCCGGGTTCTTCGTCTACCTTCAGAGCTTTATTAACTGCCTCTATGAGAGAGTCCAGGGACTCTTGAAACTCTGGCGAGGTCGGGTCATCACCTATATCCGACTCGTACTCAGAATCATGATCACTGAGATCTCTGGGAGAAGGGGAACGCGAACCTGAGCTCGCAGATGCCGAACCGCTAGATGGATTGGGAGATGCATTATGGCGGCATTTCCTAGATGGTCGCTTAGCTGATGCTGCGGGTCGACCCCTATCTGATGAGGTCTCTCTGAATGCTGACGGGCCCCTTTCTGGAAAAGTGACGCCCTGGCTAGAGGAGGAACCATGGAATGAGTCCAAAGCCTTAGTCAGAGAATCCATGGACTGTGCCAGAAAGGCAGGCCACCCGGAAGGACCCGGCTCACTGGGATCAGGAGTAGATAGGGGCTCCTGAACGGTAGTAGGGGCCTCCTGAGCGGTAGAAGCAGAGGGCTCTTGGGCACATGATGCACAGAATTGGGAACCATGCTTTGATGGCAGGGAAGCGTTGCATAAGGCACAGGCGGCATACACCACAGTGTGGTTTTTGTCAGGCCTTTTAGAGCCCTTGGATTGTGACATATTTGCAACTGTGAGCCTGCTGCAGGAGAAGGGTTAAGCGCTGTGTAAGCTTACCCAGGTCCTGTGTCCGAGCCCCCGAGGGAAGAAGGAACGCTGAAGAAAAAGCTGTTCAGTGCCGCAGCGTTGAGAGTCCTGACAGCCCAGAAGATGGCGACCGAGATTTGGCCCTTTTGCGCTTATCGTGGGTCACGAGAAGCGCCAGAAAACATGGGAGGGACGAGATGGTGAGACTAGGGAGGAGACAATCGCTCCCTGCCAATGGCCGGGCCCAGGACAGTGCGCGATGTGGGCGGAGCTAACTGAGCGAAGTAAGCCCGCCCCCTCTTGAGGCCTATCCCGGTCCAAAACCGGGGCCTAAATTTGCGGCGCCGGCCCTGCAACGCAATAGAGATCGCAAAAGCGGTCGGCGCCGATCCTGCGACACGATACCGATCGCAAGAGCGGCCTACTCCAGGTCGCAGCCGGGGTCTAAATTTTTGCGACGCCGGCCCTGCGACACAAAAGGGATCGCAAGAGCGGCCGTGACGGAGATAGGAACGTGGATCCGCAACGGCGACGCCGCTGACAGCGCAGAAGACATCATTGTTTTGCAATATACAATGGTTTTCAGATGTACTCACTGCTGAGCCTCCTGGCTCAGAGTACCAATGGCTGGCGCGTCCATACGTCCTCAATCCACCATCCCTTTTATAGGGAGGCGGAGAGGGTTCCTTCCAATCATCCTAGCACCAGCCGTTTTCAATAATGGTGGTGAGGGGTTTTCTTGTTCCCAAAAAATTCCGGAGCGCGTTTACAGGCGTCAGACTCATGGGGAGAGCGGTCCATTGAAGGGGTCCGTCGCCCGATGGTAGCGTTGCAGGAGGGGGTACGTGGAGGCGACACTCCGCGTTCGCCTGTTGATGGTTGTGGGAGATCGGGACTTTTCCTGCAAGACCCGTCGCTCTTCCAAATCGTGGAAAAATAATAAGAACAATAATAAAAATAAAAATGGTAAAAATAAAATTGGGGTCTGAGAACAGACCCTAGTGCCTCCTACAGACACTAAGCAAGAACTGGTTCAGGATTGAGCCAACAGAGGATACAGTATATACTGCAGGAAGAGGAGTTAACTTTTTTTGTGTATTGCTTAGTGTCCTCCTAGTGGCAGCAGCATAACACCCATGGTCTTGTGTCCCCCAATGAGGCGATGGAGAAATTTCAAATACCTCCGGTGGCACATCCTTGCCACAGAGAACCCCATTAAGAGATTCTGTCCAAGAGATTATGGCTTTGGCAACCCAGGTTGCCGCAAAGGAGGGAGCAAGAGCTGATCCTGATGCCTCAAAAACTGAACGTGCCAGATTTTCCATGAGACGATCCGTTGGATCTCTGATAAAAGATCCATCCGAGAGAGAGCGCAATGGTTTTGATGCTAGCCGGGACACCGGAGGGTCTACTGTGGGCGATTCTGCCCATTTTTAAAGCAGATCAGGAGCAAATGGATACCTGGCATGGAGAGCCTTCTGCCCTGTAAAACGCTTGTCTGGCCTTTCACGGTGACGCTGTACTAGATCCTCAAACTCCGGGTGAGGCCCAAAAACCCTGTGAGACCTCTTGGACCGCTTAAAACACACCTTGTGACCGGAGGTCAGAGTGGGTTCATCATCGACCTGTAAGGTCTGATTGACGGCCTCAATAAGGCTATCCATAGATTCCTGAAAGGAAGGTTCCTGCAACTCAAGAGAGTCCTCTGAATCAAGATCTGAGCCCTGAGGGGATGACCCCCTAACCTGAAAACTCATTCCCGGAGGGGAAAAAAGAGCGAGAGTCTGAATTGCTGGAAACCGAAGCTCCTGATGGGCCAGGAGACGCTGTACCAGTACGCTTTCCCCGTGTCTGCCTGGTAAGAGCACGGCCCCTGCAGGCCGAGGATTCCTGAGGGACTGACAACCCTTCTGAGATCCGCTCTCTCTACCCCTATCACTGGTTTGAAGAGACTCAATTGCTCTAGTGAGCGACGCCATAGACTCAGATAAGGACAGGGCCCACTCAGGGGGTCCTAACGCACCGGGCTCAGTCGGCAGGGGGGACTCTTGGGCACGCTCTGAGTCACAGGCTTCACAGGTTTTATCGCTTTGGGCACGCGGAAAAGGCGCCCGACAGGCCACGCATGCCGCGTATAATACAGTATGAGATTTTGTCTTTTTAGACATGCTGAGCTATGAGGAAAAAAAGTGTAGCCTGACAACTCACTACTGAGCAAAAAATCACCACAGGCTCTATAGTGCAGCAGGGGATGGAAAGAGCTGTCAGCCTGGAGGGAGCACTTACCCCAGTCCTGTGCCCCTGCTTTGACTTACTTAGAATCAGTGGTTCACTTGCCCCTTCGGATCCTATTCAAGAAGAGCGCCCTTTTTTCCAGCCATGATCCTATATGGGCTTTCAAATCTTCTGGGGGCAGACCAGCCCACACGCAGCGTCCCCAGCCGGAGGCGGACCTGCCGGAAATACACGTTCTGCACGCAGCGTCTCCGGGGGCGGGACTTCCGTCCGCAGCCTAGCCTGCAAAAAAGCCGGGACCTCGCGCGCGTGAGCAACCGCTCCCAGGCCAGCGTCCCACCGCTCCAGCTCATGCGGCATAGCGCTGCGCTCCTCGCCCGACAGGCCACACACCACGTTGTGACCGGAAGTCCCCTGCAGGACGCGGTTTTGCTCCAGCTCGCGCCGCCTCTGGCAGCGCCGCTTCAGCCCTGCGGTGCCGCTTACCTGGGGACCAGCGGCCGAAGATCCGGGCTTTACAAGGACTGAGGGACGCTCCAGGTTCGGCTCTGGTAAGATCTTCCTAGCGTTAGGCTGTGCTCCAGTATGTGTTAGGAGCATGGTAGCAGCCCACATTGCAGATCCACAGTTCACTTCCACGTTGCCCCACATAGATCAGGGGGATCAGGACAGTGCAGACACCCTCTCCAAACCTTCCACGGAAAGAGGAGAGGGACCATCCGCCCCTTCCATCACCGCAGCTATACATTGGTGATGCAGAGGGGGCCGCACGAACCACCAATGCCACTGTACAGCCCACAGTTTCTCTACCGAGGGGTGGTCAGGGCCAAGTTCCAGCAATTGTTCCTCGATGCGGGAGAGGATACGTGGAGGCGACACTCCACGTGCTCGCCCGTTGATGGTTTGGGGAGATCGGACCCCTTCAAAAGGGTCTGTCGCCCCTATCTAATCTTGATTGTAGAGAAAAAAAATATATAGTCTGAAAAGAAACAGACGTGTGCCTCCATGAGACACTAAGCATAAACTGGCTTTGTTGGTAGTCAGTGGCGAAGTGTATGCGTCGGAGGAGGAGCTAACTTTTTTTTTGTCTACTTAGTGTCAGCCTCCAGGAGGCAGTAGCATACACCCACAGTTCTGTGTCCCCCAATGAGACGATGGAGAAATTAACAGTTGCTGTTTAGTTACAGCATATCTACATTAGTTGCACTAGCGATACCTCCATTACATAACACTACACCTGACTGCATCCTGCAGAGAACAGGTGTTTTAACTATATACTTGTAAGCATGGCCTTTTTTCAATGGTTGCCCAAATGTTTTACGATAATGATGAAATACATAACAAGACAGGTCTGCACTGTGAGAAAGGCAAGGAGAAAAACGCACAGGAGTTCTGTTGTGAATGGGTTTGAGATGAGTTCTGAGCAGAGGCTCCCTCTGGTGGTTACAAGCGGTACTAGTGAAGATTGTGAGGACTGGGAATCAGGTGTTACTGACTGGTCTTATATAAGGGAGTCATTTTCCCATCAGGGTGGCCGGTGACCAATTGTTCTGGTCTGAATCCTTCATTCCAGTTTCCCTTGTAGCCTGCTGTGTCGTGTCTGCATCTCCTGCTACCAGATAAGATTTTTTCTTCTTTTGTGTTATTGCTATATTTTTGCATTTTGTCTTGCACTTCTTTGGGGGCCTTCTGGGTCCCCTCCGGGGGCTTCTGCCTTCTCAGTTTAGTTCAGCCACTGAGTTTTGTTCTTTTGCTTTTTCCAGTTTTTTCAGTGGCTGCTGTTTTGATTTTGTTACACCAGAGAGCTAATTTAGGTGGTAGAGGTCGTGTGATCTCAGGTGATTTTGAAATTAGTAGAGTTGGTGTTTTTCAGGGTTTTCTGGGATTGCAGTAAGTACCCTTCCTGTCCTTTTCTTTTTAGATAGTTTGGGCCCCAGCGTTTGCTCATTCTATTTTCTTTCTGTGTCAGTATTTCCTCTTGTCTAACCGCCATTACATGTTTGGGGGCTTTCTATTATCTTTGGGGTTCTGCTCCGGGGCAGATAGCTTTCCTATTTCTATCTTTAGGTGTAGTTAGTTTCTCAGGCTGTGACGAGGCGTCTAGGACCAACGTAGGAACGCTCCACAACAGGCAACCCAGCAAGATAGATAGCAATACTCCGAACCTCAGTGGCAAGCTGATCCACACGGCCAGACAACTGTGCAAACTCCATTGGGAGAAAAGATCCTCCCCAGCACCCAGAGATACAGAGGGAAAAAAAAAAAAAATGCAACAAACAGAAAAATATCTCTGACAACTCTGACAACCTTTTTTTCTATCACAATATTTTTTCCTTCTGTGAGTACATACAATTTTCTATTGGCCAGTGATACTGTTATGTTTCGGTAGCTGAGGAGTGCAGGTAAAAAAAAAGGCAATACACCAGAGCAGTTGGAATCTATGGGATTGCAGTACCCTGACTAACCACCACAACTAGAGGCAGCCGTGGAGCGTTCCTACGTTGGTCCTAGACGCCTCGTCACAGCCTGAGAAACTAACTACACCTAAAGATAGAAATAGGAAAGCTATCTGCCCCGGAGCAGAACCCCAAAGATAATAGAAAGCCCCCAAACATGTAATGGCGGTTAGACAAGAGGAAATACTGACACAGAAAGAAAATAGAATGAGCAAACGCTGGGGCCCAAAACTATCTAAAAAGAAAAGGACAGGAAGGGTACTTACTGCAATCCCAGAAAACCCTGAAAAACACCAACTCTACTAATTTCAAAATCACCTGAGATCACACGACCTCTACCACCTAAATTAGCTCTCTGGTGTAACAAAATCAAAACAGCAGCCACTGAAAAAACTGGAAAAAGCAAAAGAACAAAACTCAGTGGCTGAACTAAACTGAGAAGGCAGAAGCCCCCGGAGGGGACCCAGAAGGCCCCCAAAGAAGTGCAAGACAAAATGCAAAAATATAGCAATAACACAAAAGAAGAAAAAATCTTATCTGGTAGCAGGAGATGCAGACACGACACAGCAGGCTACAAGGGAAACTGGAATGAAGGATTCAGACCAGAACAATTGGTCACCGGCCACCCTGATGGGAAAATGACTCCCTTATACAAGACCAGTCAGTAACACCTGATTCCCAGTCCTCACAATCATCACTAGTACCGCTTGTAACCACCAGAGGGAGCCTCTGCTCAGAACTCATCTCAAACCCATTCACAACAGAGTTCTCTACAAGCTGAAATAGATTTCACTGAAATTTGGGACTGTTTTTACCTCTAGCAAAGTGTAGGGAGAGTTGGATGTCAAAAACGTGCTTGTAGCGCATTCAGTCCAGGTACGGACTTCACCAACAAGAGCTTCAAGTCTCGGCAGTGGACCAAGGTGAACTGGAATTGCTCGCCCATGATTCACGAGCTCAACCAAAGTGTCAAGTACTGGAACTCTGGAACCAGTCTAAAGAGATCACAAAATATATTACTATTACAGACCTAATATAATTACCTGTACACTTGAGATAAACAACACCCCTAACCTGCAATGTCTCAATCTTCTGTAACCATTCCTGTGCTCTTTGCACAGCATCCTTCAGAGATTCCACACTTGGAAGGTATGCTGGAACGTTTTCCACTTCTCGCAGTGCTGAAGTCAGAGTGTCAAGATCATGACGTGGTCTATACAGAAGGATGAGGAACGGAAATATGAGCACAATTTTCCATTTTAAGGTGAATCTCCACCTTTGATCGTTTACAGCTCACATATAGAATTAATCCTCAGATAAATACACTGCATTATTCCAAGGTATAGCCTACATTATAGTCAGCTGCACTCACAAGTCTGCACTCTTTAGGGCTCACCACTCTCAATGTTCCTTTTTGGCTCAATGTCTTATTATATTGAGTACTTTATATCAATACACAAAAGATACAGCAGAACTCTATGGACACTAATAGAAATGCAAACACGCAATAACAGAAATACATATATTATTAGTATTTTCCTACTCACAAGATACCGGTACTTAATTTCAGATTGGCCCATACACTATTATACAAATGCAACAAGAGCCAATTTGCCTACAAAATGTACTCAATATAGATAGGAATCAACTTCATTCTGAAACAATGAAAAACATCCATGGCCAGATGTGAGGAGCATACAGCTAACATGTTGATAATCTTGCAACTCTTTGCATGTCTATGCCAGCTCAGCCACTTTCCTATAAAAAAAAAAAAGGAGGGCTGGACTATATAGAAGAGGATGCGGGCAGCCGGAGCCCAACTGAGACAATATCATGTGTTACAAAATATTTTTGCAATTATATCAGAAATGTACCCCAGCAAAAATTTCATATACAACATGGATTAGTGTAGGCTTACACAAATAATACCCAAAGATACACAAGCAAAAAATATGACAAAAGGTGATTGATACTACACCTGGCTTTAAGAAGACTCTTGCACTTGTCATCCCAATGCTCTGACATGGTCAGCAATTCCTGAAGTTTAGCCATTGCTTTCTCCACAGTTGTGTGAGGTGCCAGTCCTACACCTAAATCTATAAGTCGCCTCATGACATCTATTGTGAGTGTCCCAGGATCCTGGCATGCTTGCTGCTGCTCTTCTATCCAACGAGCCTGTTCCAATCGCTCCCGAAGACTTCCTAAGGGCAATTCCAAGTCAAACTGAAAACTGGAATCAAGAAGTTGTTGCAGTTCACTAGCTCGTGGCATTTCTGCTGCTAAGAGCATCTGGCTCCGTGCCTGAAATTCTTCCACTCGACTCAGTAAGTCCTTACAATCAGAGACAAGTTTAAAATTAAACAAAGTAATGTTATTAAAATAAAAAACAAAGAAAAAAAATTCCACTGCTGTAAAGGTTTTTTTTTCTTACCTTGAGTTGAGGAGTTTGGGTAATGCTACATGGCAGTGAATGAAGTTGTTTTACAAATGACCTGAGTTCTCCAACAGTAAGCAGATTCTGGGACTTTCCACCACCCGAACGAAATCTACAGTGGGAATAAAATGGAAACAAACTACTTATAAGGCTATGTGCACACGTTGCGGAATTGCCATGGAAATTTCCGCGGCAATTCCGCACCTCCCTGCCGCGGGAAATCCGCATATTATAGGTATGCGTATTCCCGCTAAACACTAGCGTTTTGCAAGCGGAATTAGCTTGCAGAATGCTAGCGTTTTACAAGCTATCTGACAGGGTGGTCACACGAGTCAAACAAGTGTTTGACTCGTGTGACCAACTTTTTACTATTGATGCCGCCTATGTCGCATCAATAGTAAAAAGATCTAATGTAAAAATAATAAAAAAATAATAAATAATGATATTCTCACCTTCCGGCGTCCCCGCAGCTTTCCTGCCTCTCAGCGACGCTCCCGGCAAGTTCCGTTCCCAGGAGTACTTTGCGGCAATCATCCCGATGACGTAGCATCTCGCGAGACCGCTACGTCATCTGGGTGATCTCGCAAAGCACTTCTAGGAACGCGATTGGCGGGAGCGTCGCTGAGAGGCGGGAAAGCTGAGGGGACGCCGGAAGGTGAGAATATCATTATTTTTTATTTTAATTATTGTTTTCAGCTGCAGATGGAAGCAAGGGGGACACTTCATTACTTCTGGGTAGGGCGGAGCCAGATAGTAGGACTAACCTCAGGTTCTAAAAATGGGTGTTGTCCGGCCCCTCCGGCTCTGGCTCCTCCTGCCGTACACTCCAGTTTCGACTTGAGGTCCAAGTAGGAAGGACGGCTGCTAATGCAGCTCCTCAGAAATCACCTCAGAAGAGTTTATTATTTTACTCGGACAGGGTCCTGGACTTTATGTCTAGAGGATCAGGGGTACCGGCGCTGCTGGACCCCATCCTCTCCCCTGGCAATATGTATTCCCTAAATGGTGGTCATTACATTTTCTTGCCGGCCCGGGGGAAGAGGTAGCTATCCCTGACAGGACGCATACCACGTTCTGGGTCACTGCGTTCCTTGTTCTCATGGGGAAGCAATGGGCACAGCGTCACATATCCGTGGAGGGTCCCTGTGGCGTTTTTGGCTGGTGAGTAATCTGCATTATATTTTGATATGTGCGAGTGATTACAGCGTCTGCGGTGACAGCGCTGACTGTTATTGGTGTTTCCCACTATTTTCTCATGATTGGGCATTTTTTAAAAAAAAAAAAAAAAAGAAAGAGAGCGATTTTTTATTTAATATGTGCTGTGTGTTTTCGGCGCTGCAGCGCCGTTACAGTGTACAGGGAGAGGAGTGCATAAGATCTCCCGCACTTTTTTGACTGAGCAGAGAGGGGGCGTGGCTTCGGGCTTTCCCGGCTTTCTGATTACAGGAAGTGACTGGCTCCTTCTCTTCCTGCTCTCTGCGGCAGCCATTACAGCTCTCCTGGTCTCCTCTCCTCCGTTTCTGTACACAGGCATTTGAGAGATCATTAAGCTAATAGAAGAATCAGACCAATATGTCTGTGACGCTCTTTTGGATATGGCTTCCCTAATATCCAGAGCTCAGGCTTCTACAATCACTGTTAGAAGAGCGTTGTGGCTTAAACAGTGGACTGGAGATGCGGTCTCCAAACAAGGTTTGCTATCTTTGCCTTACAAAGGTGGTCAGCTTTTCGGCTCTGACCTCACGGAATTGATTGCTAAGGCTAAGGAGTCAGCGTTGCCTCAGCGTAGGGCAGCTATGGCTGCTTTTGGCAGGACCGGTTCCTACGGTAACCGGCGGTTTTTTCGTGGCAGGGGGCGAGCCGGTCACTCCTCTTGGGGATCGGGTCGTCCCACCTTTTCAGGGAAAAAGTCTTCCCAAAAGTCTAACGCTTCTTGGAAACAATACCCGCGCAATGACAAGCGGGAATCTGACAAAAAGCCCGCCAAAACGGACTGACGCCAGAAGTTCACTCGAGGATTCTCGAGTGGGGGGGCGCCTGCTCCTGTTTCAAGCGGTTTGGGTCTCCCGCGTCTCAGACTCCTGGGTGACACGAATAATGTCGGCAGGCTATTTCATAGAGTTTCTCTCTCGCCCTCCAGAAAGATTCGGTCAGTCTCGCGTTCCGTCAGATCCCGACTTATTGACCGCTCTGCGGCAGGAAGTCGATTCCTTACTACAGAAGGGTGTAGTAGTGTCAGTTCCTCCGGAAGACCGGGGAAGGGGATTTTATTCCAACCTCTTTGTGGTCCCCAAAAAGGAGGGAAAGTTTCGTCCCATTCTGGATCTCAAGAGGTTAAATCGGCATGTTTACACCCAAAAGTTCCGCATGGAGTCGCTTCGCTCAGTGGTGACTGCCCTGTCACAGAACAATTTTCTGGTGTCCATAGATATTCGCGACGCCTATTTACACGTTCCCATCGGAAGATCTCATCAGCGCTTTCTGCGCTTTGCCATAGGTCAGGACCATTACCAGTTTGTGGCCCTCCCTTTCGGGTTGGCTTCGGCACCCCGAGTTTTTACAAAGGTGCTGGCACCTCTTATGGCAATGCTTCGGAGACAAGGGATCATGATACTTCCTTATCGGGACGATCTTCTGATTGTGGCATCCTCAAAGGAGGAGGCAGTGACGGCTCGCGATTTATTCCTTCAGCTCCTGGAGGATTTCGGGTGGCTGATCAACTGGGAGAAGTCATCCCTGGAGCCTTCTCAGTCAATCCTGTTTTTGGGCATGATTTTCGACACAGCGAAAGTGGTAGTTTTTCTGCCAAAGGACAAGCAAACCAGTATCCATTGTCTGGCACAGACTGTGCAGTCCTCAACGACAGTATCCCTTCGAAGATGTATGCGCCTTCTGGGGTTAATGGTCGCTTCAATGGAAGCTCTTCCGTTTGCTCAGTTCCATTGCAGAACGCTTCAAAGCTTAATTTTGAAGAGATGGAATCGTGCACAGGAAACACTGGATTGCAGGGTTTTAATCTCCCGCAAAGTGCGAGAGTCTCTGGACTGGTGGTTACGTCCGGAACGGTTTTTCCTGGGAAAATCTTTTCCCCTGTCATGGTCGGTTTTGACCACCGATGCCAGCCTGACGGGCTGGGGGGGAGTTTGGAACAATCTCTGGATTCAGGGAGTTTGGTCACCGGAAGAATCGGTGTTACCGATCAACATCCTGGAATTGAGGGCAGTTTTTCTTTGCCTCCAACATTGGACGGTCCCTTTGAGCAGATTACCAGTTCGTGTTCAGACGGACAACGCTACGGCGGTTGCGTATATCAACCATCAAGGCGGGACGAGGAGCTCCAGACTCATGTCGGAGGTATCTCGGATTCTGATATGGGCCGAGGCTCATGTGCCGGCCATTTCTGGGATTCACATACCAGGGAGTCAGAATATCCAGGCAGACTTTCTCAGCCGAGAGAGGATGGATTCAGGAGAATGGAGTCTTCATCCGGTAATCTTTGCACTTCTGTGCTCCCGATGGGGGACTCCTCAAGTAGACTTGATGGCCTCCAGGATCAATGCCAAGTTACCAACTTTCATGTCCAGATACAGGGATCCGACCGCGGTGGAAGTGGATGCGCTGGTGGTTCCGTGGAGCCAATACCAGCTGGTTTATGTGTTCCCACCGATATCCTTGCTGCCGCTTGTGTTACGTCGGGTCAGGCTGGAGAGGGTTCCGGCTATTCTGATAGCCCCAGATTGGCCGAGAAGGACGTGGTTTTCCACGCTGATGTCGCTTCTGGCGGCGCCTCCTTTTCCTCTGCCTCTTCGACCGGACTTGCTCACTCAGGGTCCCGTGTGTCATCCGGGCCTGAGGTCTCTGCGTTTGACGGCTTGGCTCTTGAGACCGAGATTTTAACCCGTCAAGGGTTTTCAGAAAAGGTCATTGCCACTATGAGAGCGTCAAGAAGTCCGGCTACGACTAGGATTTACTACAGGATTTGGGAATCCTTCTTTTCATGGTGTTTGGGTTCTTCCAGGAATCCAAAGAAATTTTCATTACCCAACTTGTTGGTTTTTTTGCAGCACGGGCTGGATAAGGGTTTGGCAATCAGTACCCTGAAGGGTCAGGTATCTGCCCTGTCGGTGCTTTTTCGTAAAGCTATTGCCTCGCGTAGGGACGTATGTGCCTTTTTTTGCGGAGCAGCCCGTCAGTTTCCTCCAAGGAAAACTCCTGTGTCGCCTTGGCGGCTTAATCTGGTTTGAAAGCTCTTCAAAGTGCTCCTTTCGAGCCTATGGATGCTATTAATCTTTCTTTGCTTTCTTGGAAGGTTGCCTTCCTAGTGGCGGTCACTTCCTTGAGACGGGTTTCCGAGTTGGCGGCTCTTTCATGTTCGCCACCTTTCTTGGAATTTTTTCCGGATCGTGTTGTTCTTCGCACGCGACATGATTTTCTCCCTAAAGTGGTATCTCAATTCCATGTCAATCAAGATATTGTGTTACCTTCGCTTTGTTCAGAACCAAAGAATGCGAAGGAGCGGGCCTTGCACTCATTGGACTTAGTGCGGGCATTGAAGTTCTACTTGTCAGTTACGCAGAGTTTCCGTAAGTCGGATTCTCTTTTTGTGATTCCAGCAGGTCGTCGTCGTGGTCAACGAGCTTCTAAAGATACTATAGCTCGTTGGATCCGGTCAGCTATTTTGGAAGCTTACCGTGTTATGGACGAACCTTGCCCGATTAATATTCGGGCTCATTCCACGAGAGCTGTGGGCTCTTCGTGGGCCCTTCATCAAGGGGCTTCGGCAGCCAAGCTCTGTCGAGCAGTGACTTGGCGTTCTGTTCACACCTTTACAAAGTTTTATAAGGTGGACGTCAGTGCCTCCGCTGATGCGGCCTTAGGATGCAGAGTCCTTCAGGCGGCTGTATTTTGAAAACTTCTAGTTAAGTTTATGTTGCGCCTGTTGCGCATGTATCAAGGTGTTGGCTTCTGCCTGTTTAAGGTTTTTTCCCACCCTTGTTTTTGTACTGCTTTGGGACATCCCAGAAGTAATGAAGTGTCCCCCTTGCTTCCATCTGCAGCTGAAATACGAATTTTGGTAAGATCTTACCTGTAAAATTCTTTTCAGCAAAGGAAGCAAGGGGGACACTTCTCCCTCCCTTAAGGCAGAAGGTGTTGTTTCAGATGCAGCGCGGCTCTCTCTGATAAGCGAGTTTCTGAGCTGAGGTCAGCGCTCTACGGCTCTTTCCGGCATCGCCAGCTCATCGCAGTGGTCAGGTTTTGTGAGTGGTACCTGAGCTGTGTGGTATTCATGTTATGTGCATAACCTTGTTCTTTTGAATCCTGTCAGTTTGGTTATGGCGCTACGCTGGTGATTTATTTCTCCTTAGCTTGTGTACAAAACTGGAGTGTACGGCAGGAGGAGCCAGAGCCGGAGGGGCCGGACAACACCCATTTTTAGAACCTGAGGTTAGTCCTACTATCTGGCTCCGCCCTACCCAGAAGTAATGAAGTGTCCCCCTTGCTTCCTTTGCTGAAAAGAATTTTACAGGTAAGATCTTACCAAAATTCGTATTTTACATGGATATGGTAACCCAGGGCTTGGAGGAGAGTCTCCTGTCCTCCAGACCCTGGGTACCATCCGCACATGAACCGCTTACTTTCCGCATGGTGGGCACAGCCACATGCAGAAAGTAAGCGGTTCAATGCATTCCTAAGCCGGCGGAATCGCCGCGGTTCCGCAAAAAAGAATGAGCATGCTGCGGATTCTCCCGCGATGCGATTCCGCCGCGGAAAAACCCGCAGCATGTGCACAGCATTGCGGAATCTCATAGGCCTTAATGAGTTGTATTGTGTAAGCGGTTTTGCCGCGGTTTCGCGGCGTTTCCGCCGCGAACAAAACCGCTAAGAAACCGCAACGTGTGCACATAGCCTTAGAGGGAATCGTTCACCAGTTCGGACCACCCCCAAAGCCCCTCAAAATGGCTGACAGCATTATATGGTGCTTCTCACAAAATCAGAATATCATCAAAAAGTTAATTTATTTACAGAGTGATCTATTTCACGTGTTTATTTCTGTTAATGTTGATGATTATTGCTTACAGCCAATAAAAACCCAAAAATCATTATTTCAGTAAATTAGAATACTTTATAACACCAGCTTGAAAAATCATTTCAAACTCCGAAATATTGGCCTACTGAAATGTATTGACAACAAAAAAAAAAACAAATTAAATAAGGCAAAGACTAAAGTCATATGAATCACTCTACAGAAAATAGTATAAATTGCAAATGTAAAAAATGATTTTATTACAACATTTGATTAAAATACAATGACATAATAATTACAAAAAATGAGATATTGCTAATCCAAACAGGGAGCAAAAAACATGTGGCCCATATATATCACTATGCATTCAGTGAGCACTCACTTAGTAAGGGAGCAAATTATCCCCAATTGATTCCATATATACTGAATACAGCTATGACTCACATTAAGCACACTATAGTCCACTAGAGACAACAACCAGTAATATGACAATGCTAATATGTTAGAGTATAGGAAAATTCCTACGGGAACTTACATGATATGTGCTGCACACCTCGAAGAAGCGAAACGTGCGTTGGGGCAACGGGGTAGCAGGTGTGCAGCACATATCATGTAAGTGCCCGTAGGAATTTTCCTATACTCTAACTTATTAGCATTGTCATATTACTGGTTGTTGTCCCTAGTGGACTATAGAGTGCTTAATGTGAGTCATAGCTGTATTCAGTATATATGGAATCAATTGGGGATAATTTGCTATATACAGGTTGTATGACCAAGGAAGTTTTTATACCCCACATATTGCAATCATAGGTGTCCAAGATGGTCTCTTCATGCAAAGTGTCCAAGGCCATCTGCACTCAAGTTGCTATCAGAGGCAACTACCTGCCTGTTCTACCCGACACTGGCTCAGAGCAGTCGCCAACCTCTCCTGCCAGTGATTCAGCTGCTCCATGTCAAGAGGCAGCTCTTCTTTTTCTGGACTACTCTGTCGATGAGGCACGACTACAGATGTCATGATGATTGACAGCAGGCTCCCCAAAGTTACATTAACCAGTTTATGACCTGGTCATTTAGCCCCCTTTCTGCGCTTTTAATGGCTCTATAGTTTTCTCCTTGCTCGTATATTAATAAAATGCCTCTTTTTTTTGCAACACATGAAGTTTAAATTTTATGCTATGATGTACATCTATCACAGATATATTTTTGCTTGGAGAAAATGTAAAGAAAAATAGTAATCAATTGTCTATTTTTCACTTACGACCACAAAGAACCACTAAAAACTTTTTTCAAAAAATGGTGTTCCCCATTCCACAGAATTTATTTTTATATAATGGACAATTTTAGGCTGCAGAGTGGGTTTTTTTTTTTTTTTTTAAAAATTAGGATTTCTTTTTCTATTTTATTTATGCCATTTCTGTTTTTTCCATTTAATTTATACACTGCGCCCACCCCCCCCCCCCACAAGATCTTAAAATACCTTTTTGTTACATTGAATGGGAGTGGAGTGGCATTTTACCACGTCAATACATTAGTTTGTTTTTTCCCCGATTTCTCTCGTAATGGAAGCTGGTAGACTAGCCCCTACTACAGTGGAATTTTCATAGCAGAGCTGTCTAGGTTTCCTAGATCAGAGCATCTCCTATTCTCTACCTGCACCCTGAAAAGAAAGCACAGCGAGTGCTTCCTGATCTATATACACAGGGCTAGTTCAGCACTGTATATACAGAGATCTAGAAGACAAATTACCGTATATACGCATGTATAAGCCGACCCGCGTATAAGCCGACCCCCTAATTTTGCCACAAAAAACTGGGAAAACTTATTGACTCGTGTATAAGCCTAGGGTGAAAAATGATTATGCCCCCATATGATGCTCCACAGATTATGCCCCCATATGCTCCACAGATTATGCCCCATATATTCCACAGATTATGCCCACGTATGATCCACAGATTATGCCCCCATATGCTCCATATTATGCCCCCATATGCTCCAGATTATGCCCCATATGTTCCACAGCTTATGCCCCCATATGCTCCAGATTATGCCCCATATGTTCCACAGCTTATGCCCCCATATGCTCCATATTATGCCCCCATATGCTCCAGATTATGCCCCCATATGCTCCAGATTATGCCCCATATGTTCCACAGATTATGCCCCCATATGCTCCATATTATGCCCCCATAGCTCAATAGCCATTCCCCAGCTTGCCATGCTCTATATGCCCCCATATGCTTCCAATAGCCCATTGTCCACACTTGCCCCCGTATGCTCCATATTATGCCCCCATATGCTCCAGATTATGCCCCATATGTTCCACAGCTTATGCCCCGTATGCTCCATATTATGCCCCCATATGCTCCAGATTATGCCCCATATGTTCCACAGCTTTTGCCCCCATATGCTCCATATTATGCCCCTATATGCTCCATATTATGCCCCCATATGCTCCATATTATGTCCCCATATGCTCCATATTATGCCCCATATTCTGCACAATTATGCCCCATAGTATTAGGCCTCATATGCTGTGCTGCAAAAAAAAAAATGACATACTCACCTCTCGTCGCTGGGGGCCAGGTGCCGGTGTCCTGAGCAGGCGGGGGTGTCACCGCTCACTCAGGACCCCGGCACCTGAGATATTTACCTGTCCGTCGGTCCACAGCAGCGCACTAATCCCTCGGTCCGACTCCTCTGTGTGTAAATGATCTGGCAGGGGGCGGGGCGCGCACTAACGACGTCATCGCGCCCTCTGCCTGATCATTTACACACAAGGAGTCGGACCAAGGGATTAGTGCGCAGCGGTGGACCGAGGGACAGGTAAATATAACTATACTCACCCCTCCGCCGCGCGTCCCTGCAGTGTCTCCTCTTCTCCCGGCGCTCTCCGCAGCGCTTCAGTGGTCACTGCTACCGCTCATTAAAGTCATGAATATGTGCATATTCATGACTTTAATGAGCGGTGCCATGTGACAGCTGCAGGAAGGAGCCGAAGATCGTGGGAGAAGCAGGGGGGCTGCAGAGATCGCGCCGGCGGAGGGGTAAGTATGATCCGACACCCCCCGCTTCCCCTCCCCCGCCGACCCCCGTACATGACCCGCGTATAAGCCGAGAGGGGGACTTTCAGCCCTAAAAAATGGGCTGAAAATCTCAGCTTATACATGGGTATATACGGTAATCATGCACATCTCTCTGGGAAGTCTGGCGGTTTCCCTCCTGCACAGCTTAACAATATAGTGGAAGCTGCTTAAACTGCACTGATATTTTAGAACTTCAGTGCAAGAATAAGAGAAGACTGTCCATTTACTATCTATAGGCAGTCCTGAAGTAGTTAAATAAAGTATAATTATCTTCTTTAAAAAGTTGGCATCTCCAGTTAGGACACTTACAATTTGTGAACTGCTGCTATCCACTTACAAACACTAGTGCCGTACTGCCATCGTACGAGAAATCTAATAGACAAGCTACTGATGACTGCAATCTTCACATGTTGCAACACAGATTGCAAATTTGATTGCTAAAATAACTCTGAACCATCCTTTTTTCTCTCCAAACATTTTTTTTTTTTTTAATTACCTTGTCTGACGTTTCCCATTGAGCAGTTGCTGTGCCAGTGCCCCACACTTTTCTGCATCCTGCACAACAGCTTGTAAATGTCGCAGGAGGTCATTGTCAGGAAATTTCTTAGATTCAGATTCATTTACAAGCTTTCGAAGACATGAAAGGCCTACACAGTAACAAGATAAGGTAATTGCCAAAGGATATAGGAAAATCATAGGTCAAGTTACATATATTATTGTAAAGGGGACTCATAGCAACACTTGAATGAATAGATATATGAAAACCAAGAGGGAAATTTAGCAAGACTGACTCTGGACTTGTATCACAATAAGTTGGAGTAAAATACAAAAATATTTATTGTAGCATCAGAGGTTGCCTGTTTCAAAATCCATGTCATAATGGCTGTATAATACTCGAAATAGAACTGGACTGTCATTTTAATATGTAACAGAGCAACTTTAGCATTGGATGATATAGTCACTATCAAGGATTGCAAAATTAGTCCACCGGCCTTTGTCAGGTCAAACAGATCTATTTAAAAATGGTGTATGTGTGTGTGTATGTATACATATATATATACACACACACACACACACCACACACACACCATTTTAAATAGATCTAGAAATAGATAGTCCTGCGCGGAAAGTCCTTCTTCCCTCTCCATCACACATCTCTGGAACAGTATGTGAAGACATTACAAGGTGTATATGTGTAATATATACATATACACCTTGTAATGTCTTCACATACTGTTCCAGAGATGTGTGATGGAGAGGAAGAAGGACTTTCCGCGCAGGACTGAGGCAGATAGCGTCCACCAAGTCAGGGACTGCCCCACCTTGAGAGGCAGAAGAATGGGGCGATCCAGGGAGGCAGTCCTCTTGTCCCAAGCAGACAAGTAGGAAGCTGAAGGGGACAAGGTATAGAACTGGGAAAAGGCATGGCTTCCATGACGGCAATCATCTTCCCCAGAACGCTCATGCAGGACAGTAGGGGGAGAGGAGCTGGTCGCTTTAGAGTGCGGATCCCCTGGTAGAGGGAGGAAAACTTCTTCTTGGAAGGAAGACACGGGCTTGGACCGTGTCAAACCTCATGCCCAGAAACACCAGGTGCTGTGCTGGGTCAGGGAGTACTCCTCCCTGTTGACTATCCAGCCGAGATGGCCAGAGTGTCCAAGGTGATCTGAAGACTCTGGTCGCAGTCTCTGCGGGACGGCCCTTTGATCAGAAGATCGTCCAAGTACGGGATTATAATCCCTTAGGAACGAAGGATGGCCATGACCTTTGTGAATACTCTAGGTGCAGAGGCCAGGCCGTAAGGAGGAGCTGTGAACTGAAAATGGTCCTTCTGGATTGCAAACACTTGGAAACTGATGCTGAACACAAACAGGAATGCAGGAATAAGCATCCTGAATGCCTACAGAGCAAATAAATTCCCCTGGTTCCCTACAGGTGATTACCGAACATAGGGACTCCATCCTGAAATGGCGGATCCAAACGTGATGGTTGCAACGGTTTAGGTGCAAAATCGTACTGAGAGACGCGTCTTTCTTCGGGACTATGAAGAGAATGGAGTAGAACCCAGAAGACCGCTCGTGCAAGGGAGTGAATACAATTACTCCTGTGAGTGGAGAGATGGATTGGAAAATACCTGGGGAAGAGAAGTACTCTTCCCACCGGTAGTATCTGAATTTATTTGGTCCAGCTTGGACCCAAACAGTCTAAAGCTTTGGAAGGAAAGGTTAGAAAGGGACCTTTTAGACAGTGGTTCCACATTCCATGATTTCAACCAGAGAAAGCTGCGTATAGCAAAGATGTTGCTGGTAGCCTCGGCGGCACAACTGACCGCATCCAAGATGGCGGTCAGAAGATATTTGCCGGCATGGGCAATCTGGTCTGCTAAGTCTGCCAGTTTATCTGGAGAGGCTACAGCTAGAATACCCTGACAAAGCATTCTTGCCCAGGCAGACATGGACTTTGCAACCCAGGTGGAGGCAAAAAATGGGACAGAGGGAGGTGCCAGCTGCTTCAAAGGCTGACTTAGCCAAGGATTCAATCTGTATATACGTAGAGTCCTTAAGAGATGCACCGTCCGGGAGACAAGACTGTCTTGGAAGACAGGAGAGAACTCGGCGGGTCCACATTAGGGGACTCTGTCCATGTACCAACGAGGTCTGGGCTAAAGGGATAAAGAATGTCTAGCGGCTTCCATCCCGGGAAATGATTTTCAGGGTGTTCCCAGTGTTTAGAACATAATCTCTGGGTAAAGTCCGGGAAAGACGTTTCACTTGTTTAAAGGAAACAGAGTGCTCCTGAGCAGGTGCCTCATCCTCCTTTAGGTTAAGAGTTTGGGTAACTGCCAAGCAGGGCCGGCGTCAACACCCGGCATACCCGGGCAAGTGCCGGGGCCCTGAGCAGGTGGGGGGGGCCCCACTTGCCGTCGGGCACCCCGGCGCCCGTTAGCGGAGGAGAGCGGTGCCAGCGCCGCCACTGGGCCCCCCCGCTTGCTCAGGGCCCCGGCAGCAGCCGGCGCAATGCTTACCTCTCCCCGTGCCTCTGTTGCCGCAGCTCCGGGCTCCAGGGGGCTACAGGCCACGCTTCCTCTCACAGCAGCGCCGCTGAATGACGTCATCATTCAGCGGCCGGCTGTGGCAGAGAGAGCGCGGACGCCGGACAGGTGAGATGTGTGTGTGTGTATCAGTGTGTATGTATGTAGTGCGGTGCTTTGTGTGTGTGTATGTGAGAGAGTGCTGTATGTGTGATGGTGGTGGGGGAGGCAGTGATGATGACGGGGAGGCGATGATGAAGATGGGGAGGCGATGATGAAGATGGGGAGGCGATGATGATGATAATGGGGAAGCAATGATGATGATGATAATGGGGAGTCTTTCCACAGCGCCCTTTCCTGAGCCGTAACAGCGCAGAACGCAGCTCAGTGCAGAGGAGAGCTCCATATTTTGTATGGAGCATTATATGGGGACCAGTATCCTGTATGGAGCATTATTTGGGGTCCAATATTCTTTATGGAGCATTATATTTGGCCCATAATACTGTATGGAGGACTATGTGGTGCCCATAATATTGTATGGAGCATTATATGGAGGGATAGGAGGGTGACATCCTGCATGGGGTATTATATGGGTGATGAGGGGGAGACTATGTGGTGCCCATAATATTGTATGGAGGACTGTACTGTCCGGTCTGTGCGCTGTGAGGATTTGGCGGTTTCTGAGCTATTGTACAATTTACAAAAGATATCACTCATGTAATGGAAGAAGTGAAGTGTTTGGCATTGTACTATACCCATATTTCTCTGCAGTATTTGTGCATCATGAATCATGGTCTGTGTTAAAGGGACCCACTGAGACTCTTTCGCCCGGGACCCATAAAAACCTGGTGCCAGCCCTGCTGCCAAGATAAGGTTATTGGACTATATCCTGCATTTTGGAGACCTGGTCCGTATCAAACTTAGACTGGGACTCCGCCTCCAACCCAAAAGCCACCTCTGAGGAGGGGGCATGACGTGAGGAATGCATCATGGAGCATGTAGAGGAACTCGGAGAACTGGAGGAGGAACTGGAAAGAGCCCGCTTCCTTGGCTTTGTGCCCGATCTATCCCTGTGAAGGTTGTGGACAGGTGCGTGCGAAACGCCGTGAGAGGCGTTCGGAGCACTGGTGGAGGTAGACAAGGAAGTAAATTGCTCCAGGACCTGGACTAGTGGCTGTGATACTTCTGTCAGGTCGGAAACCGACTGTGACATAGCAACAGCCCACTCTGGAGGGAAGGGTGTGCACTCATCCCAGGTGTTAGGGGGCTAATGTGGGGCAGACATTGATAGAATGGCTGCAGAACTGGCAGGAAGGAAAAGGCTAACCTTAAGATCCTTTTCTTTGCAGAGGGTTCAAGCGTAATGAATACACAGGCTTAGAGGGCAAGAAGAAGCCTCTCTAGGGTTGTGGAAATACTGGTGTGGAGAAGTAGAGACAAAGAGATAGAATAAAGCCTACCCGATGTCAGTGACGACCAGCAGATAACTGTGTGGATGGCTATGTCCTCCTGTGTGCAGATGTCCGCAGGTCAGAAGACTGTGCTGTGTTACAGCAATTGCAATGCACTGCGGTGGGCGTGCAGGTCTGTAGGCCGGTGAGAAGAGAAAGTATCCATCAGATTGGCTTACATGCCGGGGGGCGTGAACAGCCAGGAAGGGAAAGCTATGTGATAGGAGCGAAAAAGTGCACGCTGCGATGCAGTGGGCGTGCCAGACGGAGCAGTAAAACGAGGAAGAAAGCCCTCCTATTGGCTAAAAAGGCAAGGACCGGCCATAGGGAATTACCCTGAACACCCGTGAAGGTGACATGGGATTAGGTCCTGCCTTGCGGGTCCGAGAGTGAGCGATGTGGGTGACACCACACTGCTCTCTCGGTCAAATAGGAACGGGAAAACAGGGTGAGAAAGTACACCTTGTTACCCTAAGACGGAAGAACCTGAAAAACAAAGGGAAAACATTAATAAAAACACAACAGAAAACTTGAAAAGGAAACTGCAGATCTGGGATCAGATCCAGGTCTGCCTCCTACAGACACTAAGCTTAAACTGAGGTACTTCGTGCCTGTTGGGTGTACAAGCTGGCTTCATACTGTCGAGGTAACCCCGTGACATCAGCTTTTAGTTCACGTACATGCACATCCGTGTCTACCCCAAAGTCCTTTAACTTGAGGAGAGCACGTAATCTGGTATTCATATTTGCATAATACCGCCTCCTTTCTCTGGCTTTTTGGCTATCAGCTTTGATAAAAATGCTGATAAGTCTTTGGCTTTGTGATTTTTTTTGTTTCTGCAGTAACGAATGATATATCACATGAAAGCCTTATGTGTCTAATATATGTTTTTAAAATTTTGTGTTTTCAGCTTATGGCAACAGTGTTCTACGCACGCGGGAAAACAAAATGGCGGAGTCTAATGCGATATTCACAGCAAATGAGAGCAGCGGAGTGATAAAATTCTTGTTTCTGCAAGGAAAGTCCGAGAAGGATATTCATGGTAATATGTCGCAGACATTGGGGGATCAATGCCCTTCATATTCTACAGTTAAGAACTGGATTGCCAAATTTAAAACAGGCCACTTCCGCACCAACGATGAGGAACGTCCTGGACGACCGAGAGTGGTTGCTGTTCCGGAGATCGTCGATGCTGTGCACAACCTCATACTGGAGAATCAGCGAATTTCAAGTAAAGGAATAGCAGATATCTGGATTTCCCATGAACGTGTTTGTGTAATTATCCATGAACATTTAGACATGAAGAAGCTATCTGCAAAGTGGGTCCCCAAATGTTTGAAAGCAGATCAGAAAAGCATGCAAGTGAAAACTTCCCAGTCCATTTGTCAGCATTTCCAGACTGATCAGAACTTCCTGGATCGACTGTTCACTATGGATGAGACCTGAATTTATTTGTATGACCCTAAAACCAAGGAGCAGTCAAAAGAGTGGAGGCACAGTGGTTCTCCTCGTCCAAAGAAGTTCAGAGTGCAAAAATCAGCCACTAAGGTGACGGCGTCTGTGTTCTGGGATAAGGAGGGCGTGCTGCTAGTAGACTACCGTCAAAAGAGTTCCACCATCAATGCAAGGCATCACATTTAACTTCTGGACTAATTGAAGGTAGCTCTGAAGGCCAAAAGGTGCAAGACAACGCCTCACTGCACAAGCGACCAAGGTAAAACTGGCAGAGCTGGGCTTCCAGCTGGTTGACCACCCAGCTTATTCACCAGATCTAGCTCCCTCCGACTATCATCTGATTCCAAATCTGAAGAAACACCTCAAGGGTACCAAATTTCACCTCCATTTTCTGTTGAGACCAATTTGAGTACAGTGGAAGAGTAAATGTGTGAATAAAGTATGTGGAATAATGTTTGATCTTCCTATCTTGTTTCTTTTTGAGTAAAGCCAAAGATTTATCATCAGAGCCTTGTATACTGCTGAGGAGGAGCTATTTTCCTTTTTTGCCTAGTGTCACCCTCCTAGGACAGCAGCACACACCATGGTTACCTGGGACCCCCGAAGAAGCAATAAACAAACATGTTTTTGTTTTTTTATTTAAACTTTTTACTGTATTTAATAGTCTTCTTAAGTCACTTGGAGCTGCGATCACCTGATATCTTGTACTATACATTCCAGTGCATGAGCACTGCGATGTATAGAAAAAAAAAATCACAATGTTCTATGAAGGGCGGCCATGAGCTGGCTTTCACAGGTGTATCATAAGGACAGGTAGATAGTGTCTTCAGGAGACCCCCGGCTGCCATGACAACCATCGGCGCCCCGAGATCATGCCACAGGCGCTCTGATGGGAGAATGGACCGACATGTTAAATGCACGTGTCTGAGATTGACAGTGGGATTTAATAGGTTATCAGCCAAGGCGGAGCTCCGCTTCCCTCCACCCGCGGCTATTAGAGGTACATGATGGCAGATTAAATCAGCTATCATGTTCAGGGAAAGACAAGGGTTCCACATGCAATTCTTTGAATAATGAGCAATTAGCCAATTCTGCTTGGCTGATATAGCCCAAGTAAAGAGAAAAAAATGAAATGAAACCACATACATGTTAATTAAGTGAACAAACCTTTTTTGCAGCCTGAGGTTTTCAGAGCATCAATAACTTCAGAAGCCCAGTTATCATAGGATTCTGCACGAAACTTCACAGCATTCATCATAGGATACAAATCATCCAAGGTGTAACGATATCTGTTACAGAGGCAAGAATTAAGGTATAAAGTCATAGCACCACAATACTATTGCATTGCACTGTAAAAAAAATAAAAACACATCAAAGCAATATATCAATGCAAATAAGATTATGAAATTAACTTCAATGCTGACAAACATAGGACTTGCATATATATCATTTGATTACTTTGTAGTAATCATGGAATAATTCTAGCTAACCTAATAAACAGAAAGGAAAGCTATACATGAGATTCAACAAGCAGTAGTGAGCAAAACAACAAGAGACAGTCCACAGCCATGCACAGGTTGAGTGAATAGTTGTAACAAATATGTACATCAGGAGCTTGGTATACGGGTCTTACCCCAGCTTATACTTGTAGGTTGGGCACGAGCACAGAGCATCAACATGGTGAGACAGACGAGAATGCCGGGGCTGCAGGGGCAATATACTGCAGATGTGAAGCAGGTAGTTTTACACTTCACACATTGCCGTTCCTCATCAGCTACTATTTCAAGATTGATCTTTTCAGATTCCACAACCCCCTAGAGAAAATAAATGTAATAAATGTAGGATGGCATTAACGTTGGTTACTATGTCATCAAAAGCATCTTTATTTAAAATCATATATTAGTAATGCAAGGCAGCTAACTGCATGACAAGTAACTAAGAGTTTTGCATGACAAGAAAAAGTCAGCCATACACATGGGTGTAGGTCTATGTGAGCATGCTTGGATTTCAGACAGGAAAACAAACAAAAGGATTCACTAGTAAAATGCAGCCAAATCTAAGCTTCACTCAGAAGATTGTGATACAAGGATCTGCTGAGAAAAGTCTAATGTGTATAGCCAGCTCCGATCCACAGAACAATAGGCACCCTAACCCCTTCACCCGGGCAATTTTCCATTTTCACTTTTTGCTTCCCTTTTTCCCAAGCCATAACTTTATTTTTCCGTCAATATGGCCAAATGAGTTTGTTTTTTGTGGGACAAGTTGTACTTTTAAATCACAGAATTGATAACTGTGGAATACAACAGGAGGTGCCATGTAGTCTGTCTCCTAGAAAACAAAAAGGAGAGCTATTCCACAATTGTTTTTTTTATTTACCATGTTCACTATATGGTAAAACTGACCTAGTAATATGATTCTCCAGGTCAGTCCAAGTACACAGATACCGAACATGTAAAATTAATTTTTTTTTATTTGAAATGGTGGGGAAAAAAATTCTGAAGTTTGTATAAAAAAAAGTTTTTGCTTTTGTCGCAATTTTTCCAAGATCTGTAACATTCTCATTCGTGATATGGGGCTGGCTGAGGGTTCCTTTTTTTTGCACCAGGAGCGGACGTTTTTATCGATACCATGTTGGAGTAGATCCGATATTTTGATCGCCTATTATTTCAATGTTGCAGCAATTAAAAAAAAAAAATATATATATATATAATAAATTTTTCCTCGTTAAGCCATTTACCAATTGGATTAAATTACTTTATAATGATAAATTGGACATTTCTGAATGCAGCAATAGCAAATGTTTAATTTTTTTACGGTTATCTTCAATGGGGTAAAAGGTGGGTGATTTGTTTTTTGTTTTTTATTTAAAACTTTATTTCACTTTTTACTTCATTTAACAGTTCTCTTAGGAGACCTGAAGCAGCAACATGGCAGGGCTTCAGTCCTTCTATGTATAGCAAAACTCATGATCTTCTGTGAACAAGAAGTATTGTAAGTATTGACAGGAATGAGGGTCTTCTGCAGACTCCCCGGCTGACATGGTAGCTCATCGGCACCCCGCGATCACGTGACAGGGGAGACAATCGGCAGGACTTGACACTTCCAGCCTGCAAATGTTAAATGCTGCAGTCTCAAATAGACAGCGGCATGTATTTTGTCAACAGCCAAAGGTGGATCTCTGATCCACCCACACTGTTAGAGGCACTAACAGTGCGGGGAAAGATGTGGGCTCAGCGCCGTAATCCACATCAAAGGCTGGGACACGACTGATGACGTATATTTACGTCATTGGTGGTGGAAAAGTTATAGGGGCATTTCCAACCCAGATATATAAGGTATCCCATGGATATGCTAAAAAAGTCTGAACCTATGAATAGCCCCATTTACATTTTCTCTTCATTTCGTAGCCCATAATCTATAATGAATAGAACCTTAGTCAGGTGATAGTAGGAGACAAAGGATTCTACCTATGACTACAGGTTGGTCTCACAGCTGGGACCTCCCATGATCACTTCCAATGGTACCTGTAGGTTTCCTATTCCTCTTTACTGCACACTCACAGTGAGGTGTCTGAACAGAGAGCTGGTGCAGCATGTCAAGCTGGTGTGCAATACCATATTCAGTAGTCCCACAGGTCAGCCGATATATTCAAATCAGTCCACAAGACTGTCCAATGAAGGGAGACAGACCACATGGCTACCCTGTTTTAGTCATCAATGGGCTTCCCACAATAATCATACATTTATCTTTCCTAGGGTGCATCATAACATAATAGCGAAACCGGGTGTAATAAATTACCAAGGCAAAACAAACGCTTACCAATTTTCGGACACTCTCTCTAAGAGCTTTCTCCTCATCAATCAGGATAGCTAGATCTTTCTGTACAGAGGATGCCAAAACAATATCCAGTTCTTCTGCTTTACAGGCCATCTTGCAGATCATCTCATCGTGAGAGAACACACAGTACCGGTTCAGCGCTCGATAATGTTCCACACACTGGCGCCCAAGAGGCAGCTGGAAGGAAATCGCACAAGCCTTTAACATATCCATGGTCCAAAATTGTGTTTAAACAGAAAATACACACAACACTAACATCTACTCTACGGCTATGCTCACACACAAAAGGATCCACCAGGGTGTAGGTGAAGATTGTGCACATAAATCATAACACAATCTGCTAGTACCCTGCCCTAAAATGATATAAATAGTGCATTTAATTCCTATGGAATAATGAAAACGATGTGGACTTTAAAATCCCTAGTATGTCTATTATGGCTACAGATTGCGTGCTTAAAAATAAGTTTTTCCTAGTTCAGATAGTGAAAGTGGGTTGCCAGCACCTTCCTGAATGCAAATTCCCAGATAAACTATGTAGCCACAGAGTCAGCTAAGAAAACGTGGAGATTTCAGCTCTGAAGAAGGTGAACGCTGCTGAGAAGTATCATAAGTGCCATAAAGCAGGATCAGAATAAGGAACTGGTTATGCAACAAATCTGCACACTTGTTTTTCATGCTTATCAAAAGAAAGATTTTTGCATTTAGATATTCCATACCCAGTCCACTGTGCAAAAATTAACAGCTTCTGCAAAGTTGAAGCCCTGATTAAATCCACTGTGATATGCCCGAGGAAAAGTGATCACAAATTCGCCAGCACACTGATTAGTTCGATATATCTGCAAGAAAAAAAAAGTAATGAGAAAAACTCAAGGAGTAAAATAGCCAAACAAATCCAACCAGAGCTATCACACCATAAGATATGTAAAGTGAGAGGACAATCACAAAGGCAACCCCTTAAAGTGCTGAGCAGGACATTTTTACCATAGTCACAACATAGAATAGTCACATTTAATAAAAATAGTGTCTGCTTAGTGTCAGATTTTCCATTCATTCAAAACCCAATTGCAAATGTAGTCACAACAAATTGAGGCACCGTTAGGAGACATACCGGCACCCCATGAGACATCAATGTGTTTGGATTCATGATGGTAACCAACTGATGGAGGAGATCAGGTTGAGAAATAAATAACTCTGGAGCCAATTTCTTCATCACCTCCTCCAGCTGTTCTGCAGCATATCCAGGAGCACCATACCAAGTCTTGGGCTCACCCCTGTCAAAACAGCAATGGAAAACTAAGCCACAGGTAATTAGGTGCAATATTACTTGGATGATTACAGGTAGCACCCTACCAGTGTAAGTAATTAATAGAATAGCTCCAATGATCTTCAATGTGCCAACAAAAAGAAGAGAAGCACATTCCCACATAAAGCCAGGGCAACTTCATCCACAGATATCAGCAGTTATATGGGCCAAGACAGACGCATCCATCACAGGCATATTATTCAAATTCCATCCACAGTCCAGGTATTCCTACAAAGAATAAGAAAAATTAGCACTATAGAATCAATATTGTCCCAGTCCAAGGTCATTTCCAAAAAGATATTTACCTCATCTTCTTGTTTTACATGAAATTTTCCATCTCTCACAGGAAATCCACTTCCAAATTCTTTTGAAGCAATATCTGCTCCATACTCAACCGTCACATCTTCCTCTATTGTGCTTACTAGACGCCAAAACTCCTTCTCCACCAGCTCTGTGGGCACCATCTGGTAAATGAAAGGGAAGAACTATATTCTGCTCTTGAATAATAAGATGCCAGGCTACACCAAATATACTTACATGCACAGGCATATTAAAGTAGTCGGACTTGAAATTGTCTGCCATTTCTCCAAACATACGCAGAGTATAATCTCTAGCTGCTTGCTCAAAACCAAAAGCTTCCTGTGGCTTACTGCACTCCTAAAGGGAAGAAAAGAAATCTAAGAGAAAAACAACTGGAAACTGAGATTTCATTTACTCTCTTTGTTATTATGCTATTCATATAAAAAGTACAACCAATATTGTTGGATAGAAATGTAAAGAGCTCGTTTTTATAAGTGGCCATGTGACGGCTTGTTTTTTGCGGGACACGTTGTACTTTTGACACCATTGGTTTTAACATATCTTGTACTGGAATACGGGAAAAAAAAATTCAAGTGTGGTGAAATTGCAAAAAAAAGCTCAATTCCACAGTTTTTTGCTTTTTACCATGTTCACTAAATGGGAAAACTGACCTGCCATTATGATTCTCCAGGTCATTACGAGTTCATAGACACCAAACATGTCTAGGTTCTTTTTAGTGGTGAAAAAAAAAATCCAAAATTTGGCAAAAAAAAATGATGCCATTTTCCGAGACCTCCATTTTTCGTGATCTGGGGTTGGGTGATGGCTGACTTTTTTCATCGATACCATTTTGGTGTAGATATGATCTTTTGATCGCCCGTTATTGCAATGTAGCAGCACCCAAAAAAAACAAATTCTGAAGATTTAAATTTTTTTCTCGTTACGCCGTTAAGAGATCAGGTTAAATCTTTTTTTATATTGATCTGGCGATTCTGAATGCGGCGATAACAAATGTGTATGTTTGATTTTTTTATTGTTTTATTTTGAATGGGTGAAGAGGGGTGATTTTAACTTTTATATTTTTATTTTAATATTTTTGAAAACTTTTTTTTTTTTTTTTTTACTTTTTGCTTGATTCAATAGTTTCCATGGGAGACTACAAGCTGCACTACTACTTTGATCGCCTCTGCTACACACAGGAGATGATCAGATTCCCTGTGTGTAGCTGAAATGCTCACTTGCTATGAGCGCCGACCACAGGGTGGCACTCATAGCAATCTGGCAATGACAACCATAGAGGTCTGTCGACCCATAAGTGACCCGCGATCATGTGAGTGGGTCACCGATGGGCGGGATTAGCAATGCGCTTCCAGAAAGCGCCAGTTAAATGCCGCGGTCAGAGACTGACAATGGCATTTAACTAGTTAACAGCCGTGGGTGGATCGCAATTCCACCCGCTGCTGTTGTGGGCACATATCACTGTATAGATCAGCTGTCATGTGCCCGGTAAGGTGTGGGCTCAGCGCCGGAGCCTACATCAAACGGGGGGAGTCCCTGGCATCGATGTACTACGGAGAAAAACGTAAAAAAAATAATAATTATGAAGTGCTCTTTTTTTGTTCCATTTGCAACCCCCCCCCCCAAAAAAAAAAAAAAAAAAAAGACTAGAGGAAAGCGGGAAAACAAAAAAAAAATATGTACAGTGGATGGCTTGTTTTCTTTTTTTAGCAACCCAAGTTTAAATTTTTTTGTAATCCGATTTGTGTGTGATGCATCTGCACTATGTAGTCTACATAGGTGAAATGAAGAAAATCTAGGCATAAACTACATTTATGGGAAAAGGAATATCAAATTGGATAAAAAAAAAATCTAATATTAATTTAAGCAAAGATGTGCATTAGTTGGGTTAAATGGTCTGCTTCCTCATATTAGTACTTTTTGTATTGCACTGCATCATTGTTGACTTGTACCTTTGCCAAGTTGAACCAGATTTTTTACCCTTAAGAAAAAAATATATTTTTTTCTGATATACAGTTTTAGATTGTGATATAATTATCTAATTACTAAATGGCAAGTACCTTTTGATCAGTCACATCAATAAGTACAGGCAGATAAAGTAAAACTACCCTTAGAATGCGTCACTTGAATGAGGAAATACTAACAGGGTTATCTTTCCTAAACACAAACGGTTGGGGTACCACTGCCAAAGCCATAACAATCAGCTGATGTACCTGGTTGAAGCTGCTGGTGGAAACACAAATGTAGTACTACATGTTCCAAAAGGCTGTCCAAGTGGTGGGAACCCCAATAATCAGACATTTATCACCCGTCATGGTACAACCCCTTCTTTATGCAATTATTAGCTTGTTTTTTTCACAGTATGAAACAAAGTGTGATATTGCAAAAAATGAAGTCAGTGAAGGCTATGGCAGTACCTGCGCCAGACATTTTGGGCATCGCCAATCTCCTTTGGGCACATCATGCAGTGGTGGAATAAGACAGAAAGTATGGTAACTGTCATCACAACCGTCACACAAAAGGAGGCGGTCTTCATCACTCCCACTCCCACAGAGAAAGCAAACGTATAAATCCACCTTAGAATAAAAGAAAATTAAAAAACACAGCTTAGGATTTAGTTTAGTCATAACTTGACTGTGGACAAAAACATATAGCCTGATAGGACAACGAGTACCTTGGTGAAACCGTTTCACATTTCCACCATGCTCTTCAGGAAATAAACAGGAGATGCATGAAACAACTGATCTCATACTTACTGCACTTCGGCTTTTCTTAGATTTCGATTTTGGCTTCTCTATAACAGATTCTACTGGCTCTCGTTTGAGTGTTATTCGACTTTCTTCTATAGGAAAGAAAACAGGACTTATTTCTGAAACACCAGCAACACAGTACAACAGAACTGTACATCTCACTGAGGGAGACCTATGCTTTACACTGGGGTATAACAAAAGAAAAAAAAAAGGGAGCAGATGGCCGTAGGCCTATAGACCCGCACCTAAATCATGTATTCCGCATCGGCGTCTCTGCTGCTAAAGATGGATTATGGTGGACAACAAACATCACGGAAGAGACAGGAGGCACCTAGGAGCCAGAACTTAAAGGGAACCTGTCAGGCCCCCTATTCCCTCCGACCTAGAAGTATTCACATATGTATGACTAAATTCCCTGCCTAACCGGTCATGTATAAATCAATGTTTAACAAACATTTTTAATATCCACTTTTTCTATGCTAATGAGGGTTTTGACTAGTTGATGGGGCATTAGTTTCCCCAGTCTAGTCAGCCTTCTTTCCATGTTATCACGCACCTGGGAGCGTGATAATTTGCAAGAGGCAATGTCCTCAACAGCTCCTGCACATTTCGTACATGCACTCGCCTCATTTCGGCAGCATTAGTGCGCCTCTGTAGATGTGCAGTTTTCTGAACATCCGATCAGGAGCACAGCGACTCTGAAGCCGGGAAGCAAACACTAATGCTGCCGAAATGAGGCACGTGCATGCACAAAATGTGCAGGAGCAGGCAATGACTCCGGCTCCTGCAAAATATGTTCTCGCCCACAGGGAAAGAAGGCTGACTAGTCTGGGGAAACTAATGCCCCCATTAACTAGTTAAAGCCCTCATTAGCATAGAAAAAGCAAACATTATAAATACTTTATTAAAACATTGAATTAACTGAATAACGTTATACAGGGCTGGTTAAGCAGGGATTTTAGTCATACACATGTGAATGCTGCTGGTTCGAAGGGAATGGGGGACCAGACAGTTTCCCTTTAAGCTTTTGTCATATTTTGTCAATTCATCATTGCATTGGTCATCAAAGGAGTCTAAGTTTTTCAAAACAGTGAAAGGGACTTTCCCATAATAGTCTTACTTCAAAATACCAATTAAAAAAACAAAACACAACAGACTACATTACACCTAGTGCAGAGCATGAGGTTGCAGTGTCTCTCAATCATTTTGGGGATAAAGAATAGTCATTGCCCCCAAGCCTTCAATAGGATTTTTATCTGCACACGTTGCGGATTGGGCTCAGGAATTTCCTGAGCGGATTCTGCATCTCTTAACAGAATCCGCAGGTAATAATCCATGCTTTTTTTGTGCGATTTAATGCAGATTTTCCTGCGTTTTTCTATAATGATATTCCTGCATTTTTTGGCCTGCAGTTTTCTATAATGAAATGGGTATAGAAACGCTGCGGAATCCGCACAAAGAATTGACATTTTCCGCAGCATGTGCACAGCAATTTTTTCTCTCCATTGCTTAACATTGTACTGTAAAACACTTGCGGATCTGCAGCGATACCGCGCGAAAAATCCGCTGCGGATCTGCAACAAATCTGCAACGTGTGCACACAGCCTAATAGTTCTGCCTATAGTGCTACTTTAAAGTTAATTAAAGGCGTTCGAGGAAAAGAAAAAGATTAAGGAAATTAAATTTTAAATAAAATATTTCAATACATTTAATTATCAAATCAAAATCGTTTTAGAGAGGTAATCACTATACACTCCCTGACAGAAGTTATGTTGCTTATCCATGTTATGTAAATAAAAGCTTATAACCCGACGTTAAATTCATCCATTGGTTGTATAAATTATTCTTTTGAAAGCTGAAACCCTCCGAAATGTGGTTTAGGTTAAGAAAATAAATTGGCATCAATGCAGAAATATTGATCATTTAATGGACACAGAATGGTCAGATTTTGGCAAGACAAACGTTTTGTCGCCTGGTCATATAATGCACCCAATCTTAGTTTACATCCTCACCTGTCTGTGCTCAGTAAATGATCGGTTAATTAGTGGGTATGTATAAAAAGAAACCCAGCACGCCAGACCTTCACTTGAACTGCAAATTGAGCTCTGACAACATGCCAAAAATCCACCCTGCGACCAAAGCCTGGATTATCAAGAGACTGAAGACAATATCCACTGCAGAGGTGGCTGGCACCTTTAATGTGTCTCAGCGTCAAGTACAAAGAATTAAAAAAAGATTTGAAGAGACTGGAGATGTGTCTGACAAGCCCAAGTCCGGCAGACCCCGCAAGACAACTGCTCAGGAGGAACGTTTGTTGGTTAGAAAATCCAAAGCAAGCCCCTCTTCCACTGCAGCAGAGCTCCAACAGGCCAGGTCACCTCAAGTCTCTGTGTCCACTAGAACAGTTTGTAGGATTCTGTCTCAAAATTGCTTCCATGGTCGAATCAGTGCCCAGAAGCCAGCACTAAATAAAAGGCAAATAAAAAACCGTGTGGCATTTGCAAAGTCCCACAGCCTGCTAAACAGATGGACGCTGGAAAAGTGGCAGAAGGTGGATTTCTCTGATGAATCTTCAGTAGAATTACACCATAGCTGCCACAAATACTGCAGGAGATCTACTGGAGCCCGTATGGATCCAAAATACACACAGAAAACAGTTAAATTTGGTGGTGGAAAGATCATGGTCTGGTTACATTCAGTATGGGGGTGTGCAAAACATTTGCAAGGTGGAAGGCAATATCAATAGCCTAAAATATCAAGAAGTATTAGCTACCTCTTGTATTCCAAATCATAAAAGGGGTCAAATTCTGCAGCAGGATGGTGCTCCATCTCATACATCCATCTCTACAACAAAGTTCATCCAAGCAAAAAAGATCAAGGTGCTCAAGGACTGGCCAGCCCATTCACCAGACATGAACATCATTGAGCATGTTTGGGGTAGGATGAAAGAGGAAGCTTGGAAGACAAAACTAAAGAATCTAGATGAACTCTGGGAGGCATGTAAGACTGCATTCTTTGCTATTCCTGATGACTTCATTAATAAATTGTATGAATCATTGTTGAACTGCATGGATGCAGTCCTTCAAGCTCATGGAAGTCACACAAAATATTAAATATGACTAATAGCACCACAACTTCATTCACCAATGTTATGCAACATATATTTGTATTTTAAGTTAATTATTTGTTTGAATATCACATTACTTTCTGTGGGCGACAAAACGTTTGTCTTGCCAAAATATGACCATTCTGTGTCCATTAAATGATCAATACTTCTGCATTGATGCCAATTTATTTTCTTAACCTAAACCACATTTCGGAGGGTTTCAGCATTCAAATGAATAACTTATACAACCAATGGATGAATTTAACGTCAGGTTATAAGCTTTTATTTACATAACATGGATAAGCGACATAACTTCTGTCGGAGTGAATTAAAATGTCTGCCATCCTATTAGAATGTTAGGACAGGTGCCTGTGAGCATGTGTAGTAAGAAGCTCCAGTGCTGTGACCTGGCGATACCTTTACCATGTCAGAAAGACAGGGTGGACAGCAGTGTGAGCAGCCTCCTCTTACCTCAGCACGTCTGCCATCTCCAGTATTAGATCAGATAAATATGGTGGACAGCAGTGTCTGCAGCCTCCTCTTACCTCTGCCATCTCCAGTATAAGAGCAGATAAACATGGTGGACAGCAGTGTGAGCAGCCTCCTCTTACCTCTGCTATCTCCAGTATTAGATCAGATAAATATGGTGGACAGCAGTATGAGCAGCCTTCTCTTACCTCTGCACGTCTGCCATTTCCAAACAATCTCGGACAGGTTTCTGTCAGCATAATAAGGCAGTGAACATTTTATTTCTATAAGATCACCTCTTTAGACAAAACAATTGTGATTTGATAATTAAATGCATATAGGAATTTATTTATAACCTTTTCTTCAGTTATTTTTTTTTCCATGTGTATCCAACACACATGGCTTCCCCATATTAATAGCTGCACACAACTTCTCTCTTGCAGACAGCAGACCTGGGAAAACTGCAGTCCGCAATCCTCATATAGCTATTTGACAGCCAGCGGTCTAGAAACCATGGCATTCAACAACATGCGGCCGCACCTCATAAAAGAGCAATATTAGGGATAAAGTAATAGCAGAACACTGATTTTTTTTGTTAATCTCTGGTGTAAATATTCCAATCACCCAATGAACAAGCGTTTTGCTCAGAGTGTGATTCCTGGCATGTATACATAGGCGGATAATAAATGATTATCCAATCACATAAATGCATTATAAGGCTCTGTATAATTACCTACCATTTTCACACATGGATGGTGTAGATCCCATCCTTCGGCGTAAAGTACGAAGTCTGAATTCTGGTGCTTCTTCAGGTTCAACTTTAATCTTAACAGCCTGAATGGGAAGTAAATATTGTCACACGTTATTATATTATATATTAGTAATTATCAGTGTTTGAAGTCAAGGGGAAGAGTGGCACCTACTTCTGCATGCATACGTTTAGCTCGTCGGGCACAGTTCTCTGAAGGCTGGACAGACTGTCTCTGTGGGATATCATGAGGTTTGTACTCCTTATCCTTAACATCAGGAACAAACGTTGGTTTCTACAATTTACAGTACACACATATTGCTTAATTAAAGGATACAGATTACAAGACTAGACAGTAGGACAAGTCAGCATGAATTCTGTTTGCAACATTAATGTGGATAAAGAAGCTCCATCAGTGTTGGGCTACCTTATCTGCCCATACCCAAGGGCAGAATACATATTAATTTACATAATATGGATATATTAGACTGTGTAGTAACAATGACTACCCACGCCCACTAAAAGGTCAAGAGTGAAATTCTTAGTTTTGTGTTGAAAACATAATCTGGAGTCCGTGTGCTAACATGTAGAACCATATTGATAGTGTATTGAATGGAGATAGCTTCCAATACCGATATCCTATGTGGAATATGTGGAGAGCACACGTTGTATCCTTTCAAACTTTTTTCCCCTTGTAAAGAAAGTGCAAAGTAATTTCAAACCATATAAAACCTGTCAAACCCTTAACCCCCCATGTAACAAAGTCCAGGTCACAGGTACAGAAGGGATAGTCTTGGCAGCTACATAGCCCAGCGTCCATATAACAAAATTGAACTGCCACAGCGAATGACTTTTTTTTTGTTTTTTAAAAGAGAGAAAGGATCCTTAATAAATATCTTATTTCATAAAAATGTGTTCTTTTTTTACATTAATAAAATTACACTAAAAAGGAACCTGAAAAAACAGGATTTTGGTTGCTTACCGTAAAATCCGTTTCTCGGATGCCTTCATTGGGGGACAAAGATAACCATGGGTGTATGCTGCTGCCACTAGGAGGCGCTGACACTATGCATATGCAAAAATAAAAGTTGGCTCCTCCTCTGCAGTATACACCCCACCGACTGCAAGAAGCAAATCAGTTAGTGAGAAAGCAGTAGGAGTACAACATGATAGAATAACCAACGGACAACTCAACTGTAACAATAGCACATAGAAGAAGAAACAGGAGTTGTAGAAAAAAACATGGAGGGTGCTGTGTCCCCCAACGAAGACTTCCGAGAAACAGATTTTACGGTAAGCAACCAAAATCTTGTTTTCTCTATCGCTTCATTGGGGGACACAGATAACCATGGGACGTCCCAAAGCAGTCCATGGGGAGGGAAACAGCAGAAAACTCTATTGCGATCAAAGAGCTTACCACTGCTGCCTGCAAGATACCTCTGCATAGGCTGGCATCCACCGAAGCTTAGGTATGGACCCAAAAAATTTTGGCACACCTGTGGATGGAAGACCGGTTTTGCCGCTTTGCAGAGTTATAGGGCGGATGCCCCATGTGTACCGGCCAGGAGGCGCCCACTGCACGGAAGAGTGAGCCTCTTCTTAACAAGTGAGCCTCCAAACTTGCGGACCTGATACAGCGCGCAATCGTAGCCTTGCAGGCGTGCGTCATCTGGATGACAAAAGGAGATCCGACTTCCTAAGGGAAGCGGTCTTAGTGAGATAGATCCTCACTGCCCTGACCAGGTCTAGCCTGTTCAGTGAATGTTCCGGAGAATCAGTCGGAACTAGGCAGACGGAAGGGATGACAAAGTCCTCAATCAGGTGAAAAAAAGGGTGGATACCACCTTGGAAAGGAAAGAAGGCGGAAGGTCTGGCCCGTATGTTAGCTTCTAGGAGTGTCCGCCAGGAAATTGACAAACGCAGAACTACTGGGCCACTGTGGTGTGATCACAAAGACCAACACCTCTTCCGCTTTGATCTACTTCAAAGACCTGGGAAGAAAGGTAAGGGAGAGAACGAAGATCGACCAGGCAATGGCTGTAGCATCGTCGACCCCGTGAGGGGAATGCGGGAACTGGACACGAATCGTGGAACTTTTTTGTACAGCAGGGAAGGGCGTGAGATCCACGTCGGGAGTTCTCCCTTGAAGACAGGCCAGATGGAAGAAGTCCTTGATGCAGGGACCAGTCTCCAGCAACGAGAAGCTCGCGGCTGAGAAAACGGCCGCTTGATGACTCGCCGGAAATATGAGCTGGGGATATAGTCGGAAACGTCGTCTCCGCTCAGAGAAGAATCCTGGATATCATGACCATTGCCAGGGGACTCCTGGACCCTCCTTGGTGATTGACGGATACCACCACTGTGGCGTTGTCCGACCGAATTCGCGGATGAACGGCACTGAAGATGTCAAGGTACTGGATAAGTACTAGGTCCCTAATCCTCGAAAAAGGCCCTGAACGCCGTCATGATCTTTATGAAGTCCCTGGGAGCGGTCGCAAGCTCGAAAGCAGGGCAAGAAACTGGACGAGATGCCGCTGTACTGCGAAACGCGGGAACCCCTGATAAGTTGGGCAAATCAGAACGTGAAGGTAAGAGTCTTGGATGACTCTGGATAATTCGGAAAAGGATTCTGCGTACCTATGGAAGCAAATACTGAGCAGTGGGACTCCATCCTGAAAAGATCCAGGAGGACTCTCAAGATCAGAAAACTGGAGATCAGGAAACAACCACCTGGCTTGGGAGATACGGTGGGCTCTGGACCAAAGTGATGCTGAGGGAGGACCTGCCAGGTCCGGTGCTGGTGGGGCTACCGTGGGAGCTATCAGAGTGTCAGGGAAAGAGCCTGAAGGAAGCCTTCTTCCTGACTTGACAGGTCTGCGGCAAGCGCTGACCGAAGGGATCCTCCGTCGCCCATGAAAAGGTCGAGGGGAGCGGAACTGGCGCTTCGCTACAGGAGGGCTGCGAGGTTGGACTGAGGAAGGAGAGAACTGGTAGCTCCAGATGCCTCATTTAATGATCTAGTCCAATCGTGGAACCAAACCGGCGTTCTCCCTGAAAGGGGGGACAGGTAAGAGACCTTTCCGATGAAAGGTCCGCTTGCCATACTTTGAGCCAAATGTTCCTACAGATGGCCTCCCTATTGTCCGCATAGGGAATCTGGTCTGCAAAGACCTTGGAAGGTGGTTTTGGATCGTCTAAACGAAACCGCCTGATCTGCGGATTTCGTAGCAGTATCTTTGATGCCTAAGGTCTGACTGACTGCAACAATCAGTCTCTGCACCATATCCGTCCAGCTGGAGGCCTATTCTGAATCCAGGTTCGCCTCATCCTCCGAAAGTGCGTCTGAAGAAGCCTCGCCTGATCCCGGAGAAGAGGACGCTAGAGAGGGATCGCGCCGTGAAAAAAAGTAGTCTAGAATGGTGCTCCAGTCTAGTTTTCTTACGGCCTGAATTGGACGGACCAGATCGAAGACTTGTGATCCGTTGACGAATTCTGGTGAACAGTCCCACAAACTGGCGCTGGACGGTTGGGGGACCGAAGGGAAGATAGAGGAGAGTGTAAGCTCTGCAGGGCAGAGTAACTCATGGTTCCTGAAGCTGTCCCACAGACTGGAAGAAGTTGCCCTGCATGGGGCAAGGATGGTGTCCGGCTGTGGAAAAACCTGCGCTGCTGCCGCTGAGGGCTCCTGCTCTCAGCAGTAGACCAAAGGGGCGTGCAAATCCGTGGATTCAGAGCGCAAATGGGGCGGCTACAGCCCCCCCCCGACCAGGAGAAGAGAGGGGGGGCGTGTCGGACCGCGCTGTAAGGAGAGGCGCGCGGGAGAAAAGCCCGCCAGAATTTGAAAGAAAAGGGGGCGGAGCCGACGCTCTGACTAGGCCCGAAGTGAAGCCGGGACCTAGATTAGAGCCTCAAGGCTGCGGCGGTGGCCCCAGACAAGGCCGGCAGCGAAAACAAAGACCGCGGCTGCGGCTCCCTGGCGAGGCCGTGGCGGCCGCCACAAACGAAGACCCCGGCGCTCCGAACAAGGTCGCAGGAGGGCCGCGGCCGGCCTCGGACAAGGCCGCGGCGGCCACAAAGGAAAAATCCCTGGCGCCGGCCGCAGCAGGTGACCCAGGGCGCGGCGGTGGCCCCAAGAGAAGACCGTGGCAGCGGCCCACAGAAAAGGCTGCGGCGCCGGGTCGTAGGCCGGTCTCGGACAAGGCCGCGGTGGCCACAAAAGCATGGCGCCGGCCCGCAGACAGGGTCGCGGCGGTGGCCCCGGGCAAGGCCGCGGCGGCGGCTCGCAAACAAGGCAGCGGCTCAAGAGGGGACCGCGGCGGCGGCCCCCAGAAAGATGGCCGCGACGCCGGCCTCGGACAAGGCTGCGGCGGCCACAAAAGAAAGCCATGTCGCCGGCCCGCAGACAGGGTCACGGCGGTGGCCCCGGGCAAGGCCGCGGCGGCTCGCAAACAAGGCCGCGGCAGTTGCTCGAGAGAAGACCGCGGCGGCGGCCCTCAGAAAAAAGCCACGACGCCGGCCTCGGACAAGGCTGCGGCGGCCACAAAAGAAAGCCATGTCGCCGGCCCGCAGACAGGGTCGCGGCGGCGGCTCGCAAACAAGGCCGCGCGGCGGCAGGCCAAAGACGCATGGCCATAAAGAAGACCGCGGCAGCGGCCCCAAAGCCCCCAGAAAAGGCCGCGGCGCCGAGCCATAGCAGGGCCGCGGCGGCGGCTAGATAGTCCAAATCCACCAGATTCTTCTTTTCTTCTGTCTTCATCGCTGTGGAGGAAAGAGCGACAATACCTCCAATTATAGACGGATGTCCGGGATCCGATCGCAGGACGTCCGAGTCTCCTTCACCGACAGGCTCTGGTGGGCGAGTGGGTGGGAGACAGAGGCAGGCCCGGGTTTCCTTTTTCAGATCACCTGAACACACATCCGTGTCAGGTATCTCTTTTGGGGTCCTGCCGAACCGACATATGAGGATACGGGGTGGCAGTACACGCCGTACTCAGTCTCTGTGTGGGACTACAGTAGTGACTGTTCACACTGTATCCCTCCGGAAGTACCTGAAAAGGAACGACGCACAATAGGTAGATATGGGTCTCCAGAGAACCGTGTCCACCTCCTACTGACACTAAGCTAAAACTGATTTACTTCCTGCAGTCGGTGGGTGTATACTGCAGAGGAGGAGCCAACTTTTATTTTTGCATATGCATAGTGTCAGTGCCTCCTAGTGGCAGCAGCATACACCCATGGTTATCTGTGTCCCCCAATGAAGCGATAGAGAAATAAATATTTTAGTTTTTAACCCCTTGCCATAACTATGGCTTACAAATTAACTTATAGATGGGTGGTAACTTAAAGGGGTATTCCCATCTCCAAGATCCTACCCCAATATGTAGTAGATGTAAGAATAACAATATTAGCAAATACCTCCAATTAGAAATGTAGTATAGTTCTTCTGATTCGCTATGTCACTCCATGTGCAGGCACTGCAGTAGCACAGGTATCCAAAGTTACAACCACTATATGAGTGGTCATAACAATGGATACCTAAGCTACTGCACTGCCCTGCACATAGGGTAAGCGACAAAGCGAATCAGAACTCAGATCTAGCCGTGACAGTACAAATAAGCAGGCACAGATCAGAAATGAGACTTCATCAAGGGGGCCTCGCTTGCATAAATGGGCCAGAAACAAGCCACGCTTCCTGACCTGTGACTTTGCAACTGAGAAGGGAGGGAGGGCACTCAGGAGCAGCATCAGGCTGGGCTCAGACAGCCACACAAACACGTGAGCCAGTCGCAGCTGTTTGCTCATCCGAATATCAGACAAATGTAGTCTGTACATTCGTCTGAGCTGACCCTCACAGAACAATTCTCAATAGAACATAAAGATACAATTAAAATTAATAATATGGATATAAGCCTATATAGTGTGTGAGCCCACGTTCACACATTGAGTATATGTTCAGTATTATACCTCTGCATTTATAAGCCAAAACCAAAAGTGGGTGATAAATACAGAAGTGGTGACGTGTTTCTATTATACTGTTCCTCTCCTGGTTTTTTTCTTCCAAATACTGATGCAATATACGGACCAAATACTAAATGTGTGAACGTAGTCTTATGCGGATATGTTTCAATAACCCTGGAATACCCCTTTAAGCTTTTGAACACATTTTTCAAGTTAGCGCTCTTTAAGCTCAATTAAAACTATAAATTGCATGCATTCCATACCTTATCAAAATTAATATCGTCATTAAATCCAAGCAGTTTGGTGCACGACTCTGAAGCCTGAAGTGCAAAAAAAAAAACAAAATTTCAACACTTTAAAATGAAAATAAAACCAAAAGATAGATAATAAAAAAACTAACTGATCAGAAGTAGCAATGGATTATATTATTACATAATTTGAGACAGATAGCATTGTAAAAGAAAGTTATAAAAAGAAACAAAATATTAAAACTGAAAAGACTATATATAGATTTTTTTTTTTTTTAAGGTAAACCTGCCAGAAATAACAGCATCATACTTGCAATCCTTTAAAGGGGTTACCCGGAACAACGGTATTTTACTTTTTTCTTATGTGGCTAAGAACTTACACGTAGGCATCTACCTTCCAGTTGTGCCCCACGCGGATCTCTGCCAACTCCAAGTGGTGACGGACTGATCCTGAGGCTTCAAGTGACATCACGTTGACAGATAAACTGATTCTCTGCTGGTCTCATGTGTTGAGGGGTGTGACTACTGATGACATGCCAATCAACAGCCGACCCCTTGCCGCATAACTGCGGGGAGACAGCAAACAATCAACAGGATATCAGCAGTCACATCCTTTCCACAGATCAGCCTCGAAAAGAAAGGGCGTGAACCACCAGAATCACCGGCAGGAGCAGTCTGCTTGTGCTGAGCTGGCGCAGGGCACTACAGGCAGGTAGTTAGCAACTGCCTGTCAGTTCTTAGCCCCATGAGGAAAACAAGCATGCATGTTAACTCCACCAGATTTTTGGTCTGATTGCAGAGGTAGCTGTCATCACTGATTGGGATTATTGGTCCAGTGGGCGGTTCAATCAGTGACTGACTGCTACCTCTGTATACACAGTTATACAAAGACAGGTGTCAATCACTGACAGGACCGAAAATCTCAGAAAGAGCAGAGGTTTAAATGAATAAAACCCAGGTTATACTGAATCTTTTCTCACAAAACTATATATCACTCTGCTCTGCACCCCCTGCTCTATAACATGGTGCCGGCTGATTGGTTGAAATTTTTATGGCGACAGGTTCCCTTTAAACGTTGTAGTGCACTTTCTACAAGACATTCTTTAAAGTGGCATTCCCATCTCCAAAAACCTATCACAATGCCTAGTAGGTGTAATAATAACATTAGCAAATACCTCCAATTAGCAATTGGAGTATAGTTCTTCCTATTCGCCATGTTAACCAGACAGAATAATAGATCAACATATCAGTCACTGAAAGTACCATATCATCCTAAAAGTATACAGACATAGTGTCACAAATTCGTGGACTGAAAAGATACCGGACTGTAGCAGACCAACTGCATATACGATATAGATAAACCGAGAGAAATAAGCAGTCTAAGGTCAAATATAGAACAAGTAGAAAAACTTTATTGATATAATAGGATAAAAGAATTGCACAACAGATGGATACTGCATGTGTCACAATACAAAATACAAATACAGCAAGGGAAACCACGTGTGGAAGATAGAGGTATAAAGATACCTCATGCTACTTATGTACACTAGTATTCAACATAGTTATGATACATAGAAATGTATATAGAGGTAGATAATGAATAATAATGGTAATGCAGTACATACCAATAGAGTCACAATGTGACACCACACAGGCTGCCCTTGCCACCCCAACGCGCGTTTCGGATGGTTCCTTCCTTCCTTCTTCAGGGGGCAAGGTTACAGCTTAAACAGCCGTGTCTTAAATACACATGTACCCGGAAGTAGCACCTGTGTCTTGATTATCGTACACACCTTTTCTTTGATTATAGAACACCAGAGACTACTTGCATTTAGATGGCATAACAAATCCCTAAACGTCGTAACCATAACAACCGGACCCCCACGCTATCATTGGGGAACGCTGGAACACATGGGGCCCCATGTGGATAGGCGTCCCCAGTTCAGCAGTGCGGGATACCGGAAGTACGGACACTGACATGCGCAGTAGCACAATGCTTGTATATAATGCAAGAGTGCTCAGGACATGCGCAGTAGTATTGGCGGCGGCCATTTCTATGGAGACCAAATGCCAGAATCTCATGATGTCTACCGTTCATACAGACATGCGCAGTAACACTACCGGCAACCATTACTAAAAGCAAGTAAAAAGCTAAATTACTGTCTACAGAAGATATGGATGAAAAAGAAAAAGGAAGCCAATGCAAAAAAAATTTTTTGAATGTACATATGACAATACTAAACAGTGACTATAATAAAGGTGAGTAGACAAAACATAAACCATAATAAGAACGAAATAAACAAAATAGGAAAAGAAAAGATATGAATGTATAATAGACAGTACAAAATATAAAAATGCGTGTATATACACACAGCCGTAACTAGAGTGTGGGCAAAACTCATAACTATATAAATTTCGCATGTAATGAACATACAATGTACACATGTTGCCATATAGAACAGTACAAATGACCAATATCACAACGTGACGATTATAGGACACCTTTTATATGTAATGGCATAGTGCCTAACCAATGTCCAATGTCTCCAATAATCAAATTGTCATCCCTAACAGAGTATATAATGGATCGCTGCGATATGATGGACCCAAAAATAGGTCATTTGCACGTAGTCACATGTGTATCAAGATAAGGGTATCGATGAATGATGTTGCTAGATGCGGTCAAGGATACCTAAGATATGGAGCACCACACTCAAGACTAGAATAAAAGAAAAATAAAATCAATGAAAATGCATATGTACACATACAGGAGAATTATACAATGCATAGGATGCACAGCAGCCCACAGTCTACAAAAAGGGAGCAAATGAAAGACATTCATTCAAGCCATCCGGATGGACGGTTTGTAATCGCCAGATCCAGCGTGTCTCCAGTCTAGCCAGGCGCTTAGAGAGCTGACCCCCTCTAATGTTGATCTGGAGGGTATCAATACCCCTAACCCTCAGGAGTGTGGCATCACAGTTATGGTAGGTTTTGAAATGTCTTGGTATTGTCTTTAGGGTGGCTGCGTCCATGTGAGTAGATGCTGCCTGTATGCCCAACACGTGTTCACGAATGCGGACTTTTAATTGTCGGGTTGTGAGCCCGACATATATGAGTCCACATGGACACGTAGCATAGTAAATTACGTACCTAGTGGTACATATGATACGTTGTCTGATCGAGAATGATTTCTTACCACTAGAGTCTGTGAATGAATCACACCTATCCACATTAGGGCAGGCAACGCATCTACCACATGGAACGCAACCCACCCTAGGGGTGAAATTATCCAAGAATGTGGTTTGCCGCTGCCCAGAATAGTGGCATTTTATATATCTCTCTTAAACGGCAATGATCGTAATATCCATTTAACATTTGTGTGGGATACCAATTCCATCGATTTCTTGGATGTGACAATAAAGAGAGACCAATGTGGTCTTCTACAGACGGATATTTTTCGTAAGGAAACGTCGACCAACACCCTATTACACGCGTCCTCAGGTCATCCAAGCCACATGATTAGATCTATTCCAGTGGGACAGTTCCTGCGTTTGCGTTGATTCATTCACAGACTCTAGTGGTAAGAAATCATTCTCGATCAGACAACGTATCACATGTACCACTAGGTACGTAATTTACTATGCTACGTGTCCATGTGGACTCATATGTCGGGCTCACAACCCGACAATTAAAAGTCCGCATTCGTGAACACGTGTTGGGCATACAGGCAGCATCTACTCACATGGACGCAGCCACCCTAAAGACAATACCAAGACATTTCAAAACCTACCATAACTGTGATGCCACACTCCTGAGGGTTAGGGGTATTGATACCCTCCAGATCAACATTAGAGGGGGTCAGCTCTCTAAGCGCCTGGCTAGACTGGAGACACGCTGGATCTGGCGATTACAAACCGTCCATCCGGATGGCTTGAATGAATGTCTTTCATTTGCTCCCTTTTTGTAGACTGTGGGCTGCTGTGCATCCTATGCATTGTATAATTCTCCTGTATGTGTACATATGCATTTTCATTGATTTTATTTTTCTTTTATTCTAGTCTTGAGTGTGGTGCTCCATATCTTAGGTATCCTTGACCGCATCTAGCAACATCATTCATCGATACCCTTATCTTGATACACATGTGACTACGTGCAAATGACCTATTTTTGGGTCCATCATATCGCAGCGATCCATTATATACTCTGTTAGGGATGACAATTTGATTATTGGAGACATTGGACATTGGTTAGGCACTATGCCATTACATATAAAAGGTGTCCTATAATCGTCACGTTGTGATATTGGTCATTTGTACTGTTCTATATGGCAACATGTGTACATTGTATGTTCATTACATGCGAAATTATATAGTTATGAGTTTTGCCCACACTCTAGTTACGGCTGTGTGTATATACACGCATTTTTATATTTTGTACTGTCTATTATACATTCATATCTTTTCTTTTCCTATTTTGTTTATTTCGTTCTATTATGGTTTATGTTTTGTCTACTCACCTTTATTATAGTCACTGTTTAGTATTGTCATATGTACATTCAAAAAATTTTTTTTGCATTGGCTTCCTTTTTCTTTTTCATCCATATCTTCTGTAGACAGTAATTTAGCTTTTTACTTGCTTTTAGTAATGGTTGCCGGTAGTGTTACTGCGCATGTCTGTATGAACGGTAGACATCATGAGATTCTGGCATTTGGTCTCCATAGAAATGGCCGCCGCCAATACTACTGCGCATGTCCTTGAGCACTCTTGCATTATATACAAGCATTGTGCTACTGCGCATGTCAGTGTCCGTACTTCCGGTATCCCGCACTGCTGAACTGGGGACGCCTATCCACATGGGGCCCCATGTGTTCCAGCGTTCCCCAATGATAGCGTGGGGGTCCGGTTGTTATGGTTACGACGTTTAGGGATTTGTTATGCCATCTAAATGCAAGTAGTCTCTGGTGTTCTATAATCAAAGAAAAGGTGTGTACGATAATCAAGACACAGGTGCTACTTCCGGGTACATGTGTATTTAAGACACGGCTGTTTAAGCTGTAACCTTGCCCCCTGAAGAAGGAAGGAAGGAACCATCCGAAACGCGCGTTGGGGTGGCAAGGGCAGCCTGTGTGGTGTCACATTGTGACTCTATTGGTATGTACTGCATTACCATTATTATTCATTATCTACCTCTATATACATTTCTATGTATCATAACTATGTTGAATACTAGTGTACATAAGTAGCATGAGGTATCTTTATACCTCTATCTTCCACACGTGGTTTCCCTTGCTGTATTTGTATTTTGTATTGTGACACATGCAGTATCCATCTGTTGTGCAATTCTTTTATCCTATTATATCAATAAAGTTTTTCTACTTGTTCTATATTTGACCTTAGACTGCTTATTTCTCTCGGTTTATCTATTCGCCATGTTGCTTACCCCATGTGCAGGGCATTGCAGTAGCTTAGTTATCTATGGAAACGACCACTCATATTATGACAGTTAGCGGTTAGTGGCTGTAACCATGGATACCTAAGCTACGGCAATGCCCTACACATGGGGCAAGCAACATAAGTTATCAGAAGAACTATACAACATTTCTAATTGGAGGTATTTGCTAATATTATTCTTACACCTACTACATATTGGGATAGGATCTTGGAGATGGGAATACCCTTTTAACTGATGTTCAAAAATATATAGGAAATTAAATTTTGATGAATTTTACAACATAAAAGTATAAATAAAAGTTGACGCTTACCAGTGAATTAGTTCCAGACTGAAACAAGTTGTAGGGGTAGAGTATACGTTCATAATGGCCCCGGATATGAGAGCCAATGGCTTTTCCTGTTGAAAAGCCCATTTTTACAGCAATTTTAGTCCATTTTCTCTCTCTGCAGACCAAATCAAAACCGCCTTCGTCAGCTACCAACTGTAGTGAAGAGGAAATCTAGTCAGCCATGGCGCTTTTGCTGCATCTCCGACAGGTAAATAATCAGCCTCCATACTCCTGTTCTGATCGTACCTACTTCCTATTCTTGCTATTGTTTTTCTCACCTTGTTTAGCTGAAATAAATCCAGTATTTTCCGTTCAACGTGAGGTATTTTCAGAGTACATCCCTGCAGTTCCCAGAACTTGGCAATCTGATCTAAGAAATTCAACTTCACCCTGGTTTGAGCCTGAAAAAAACTTAAAATTAATAAGGTTACTTATCTAAGGCTAACAAGTTTTGAAGGAAAAAAATATATATATATGTACACGCACAGAATTTACCCAGCCCATTTCCCTACTTCTGAGGTTTTGGTGGGGACAGATCTGGTATCAATCTGCTCTCCTCTAAAGGTACATTTACACTGTGCAATGCATGTTGCCTGTTAATGGCCCGTTTACACAGGCCAACCGTGCTGCAGATGCGCACTGAACAATCAGAAATAGAATTCTCAGTGCACAAAGGCTGCCATTCTTCTCAGCAGAACAGATTATTACTATTTATTATAGCGCCATTTATTCCATGGCGCTTTACATGCGAGATGGTAATTACACAGTACGATGTGCTACAGAGAATGATGCCTTGATTTGTGCAAACAAAAAAAAAAAAAAATCCTTTCACCCAACGAACAAGTTTTGCTCATCTGTCGGATGACCTGCAGTCTGTTTAGACTGTACAGTTATTATGAATCAAGCCTTCCTAGGAATTTGATAGCAATTTTTCATGGGTGAAGCCTTAGATTAGAGCTCCGTGACATTCTATTATCAGTGACTCATTGCACTGCGATCCATTTCGAGACTGGAGAGAATGCCTGCATGCAACATTAGATGCGATTAGTGACTCATTAGGAGCCTGTAATAAGTATAAGGCCTTATTCACGTTGGTATTTCATTAGTATTTATAAGAAAAAATTAATTCAAAAGACAGCACAGGAGTGAGTCTTTCAGTTATTTAGTTTTTCCTCTCCTGACTAAGACGGGTTTCAGACCTCTGTGCATCACCATCTGAGTATGGAGCGTGATATACGGACCTGCTGTGTATCTCCTGACAGGTCTATGAGGCTGTAGACTCGTGGCCATGAGAGCATTATGGTCTGCACTTGTCCTGTCTACCACTAAGGGCATATATTTGCCATATAATGTGGTCCTGCTAGTTTGCAGGGGCCCTGATGCTATTTTGTCGAGCTACATGGAAGTCTAGACACTGTGCAGGTATTGCAATTCACTTGTAGGGCAACGAGTATCGGTTCTTTGGCTAGGAGAAACTAAAGGCATTAAAGAAGCACATGCCTTTATCTCACCAATAAGCAGTATGCTAGTGATATGCCATGCCTTCATACAGAATAGGCCTTTAATAGAGCAGATAATAAGGGAGTGGAGCAATTACACCGATGCAGGATTAGAATACAGAAAGAAACTGGTAAAAACGACAAGCACATTACCTCAAGTTCATTAAGTCTTTGGATACGTGGGGTGAAGTGGAGTTTATCAACATCACAAGCAAATGGAGGTTGCCAGTCCTGCATAGAACAATTGAAAGAAGTTATTAAATCTAGAAAATTAGAAGAAACCCATTTCCTGCATGTGTACATAAAGCAATCCTCCTATACTCTGAAACACCAGCCAGTTTCCCCAATAAATGCAATCTTTTTGTTACATACATTGCAACAGAGTTCCTCCTTATGGTTTTCCTTCTTCTGTTCCTAACATATACATTATATAAAGATAAATATTAGATTTCCCAAATGTAGTCTTAGTTACACTAAAAGTGGCCCGTTCAGAGGTGTCAGTCATCAGAGGGCAGAAGAGCTGGTGCCATACAGCACAAAGCATTGCATAGGGAGACAATGACCTACAGCCTAGATTATGTGCAATGCATGAACACACCTGACATTACCTGGCCAGTCATTACTTTTCCTAGGCTGCGTTCACATGTTGTGCTACCATTTGATCACACTCTCTTTGGTGGCAGCAGGTGGGTGTATCTGACAGCTGAACACAACAGGCACGGCATGCGATTTCAGCCTAGAGGTTAAGCCTTGTGTGTGTCCAGGACAAGGTTTTGATCTGGTCAAAAGGCAAGCAGTGGACCATGCACAATATTGAACAAACACGCTCCCATGTTCACACGGCACATTTTCCCTCTAGAAAAATCCAACGTATACTTGTAGAGGAATCCATGCCAGAACTGCAGTTTGAATGGTCACAGGTTTGCACACAGATAAGCACCATACAATCAGGCAAAGCTGTATGTGGGTCAGTAGCAGGGCACTCATTTTTACCCGAGATGTAGCTTTGAAATCCGGGGTGCAAAATCCAGCTGCCATACTACTGGTTATGTGGCTTTCCAATTGATAACCACAGGAGGCAGTTAGTGGGCAGAACGGATGCAGATTTCCACTTGGAAAATGCATCAAATCCCTATAAAAGGCTATGTTCACAAGCTACATCATTGCATTATCTGATGGCTTGTCCACATTTTACTCAGTTTTCCAAACAAAAAAAAAAAATCACAGCAGCCAGATGTAACATTTCAGTCAATGAAACATTATCACAACTCATTCACACATTATACTTGAAGCTTAGCTTTTCTTTCTTCATTCAATGGGAATAATGTTACTGAAAAATGACAATATAACACGTACCCATTATAATCTATGGTGATGTTCACGTCTGTTTTTTCAGACTGTGTGTCCGTGCAAAACACACCTAGATATGTCTGTTTCCGGCAGCACGGATGACAAGGGCCGTGAAAAACAAGTACAGCACACAGATGGCATCCGTGTAACATCTGTATGCTGTCCATGTTAAACCATGGTTTAACACACCTATAGTAAAATCGGACACGCTCTGTACACTGATGACACACCCATGGTAAAAACGGACACACACTCCGTACACTGATGACATACCCATGGTAAAAACAGACACACAATCCATACATTGATGACACACGCTCTGTACACTGATGACACACTCATGGTAAAAACAGACACATGATCCATACACTGATAACACACCCATGGTAAAAACAGACACACGATCCATACACTGATGACACACCCATGGTAAAAACGGACACACGCTCTGTACACTGATGACACACCCATGGTAAAAACGGACACACGCTCTGTACACTGATGACACACCCATGGTAAAAACGGATACACGGCCCGTACACTGATGACACACCCATGGTAAAAACGGACACACTCCGTACACTGATGACACACCCATGGTAAAAACAGACACACGATCCATACACCGATGACACACCCATGGTAAAAACGGACACACACTCAGTACACTGATGACACACCGATGGTAAAAACAGACACACGATCCATACACTGATGACACACCCATGGTATAAACGGACACACGATCCGTATACTGATGACATCGGTAACATTTTTCATGTACGTGTTTAAAAATGTACATGTGAATGAAGCCTTAGGTTTTGTAAAGGAACTCACCTATAAGTTTGGTTTCACACACTGTTGGTTTACGGTCTGTGCACAGACTGCAAAGTACAGACCTGAACTCAGACTCATAGGATCAGGAAACCTGCGCCATTATCAATTTGGACAATGTGTGAAACCGGACTTAGACTGACCGTGTACACAGCAGTTGTGTACTAATCAAATAACCAAATATTTCACATGTGTAAGCTCCATGGCCAAAACTTTATAGTCATATGGCATGTACAGAAGTCACCTGATAATCAGCTGTCCTGGTGGCTTACTAATATTCATGTTAGCATAGTCCCCCCTTTAATAAAATAAGAATCAGCTTTGATAGGCTTGTGTTACACACCACAGCCAGACAAGGCAGAGCTGCAGGAGTAGGGACAGCGCAGCCATCCGAGCCAACGATGACTGGGGACGTGTCCCAGACTATCGCAGACTCCCTACAGGTATTGGAGACAGACTTGTCTCACATCACAGCAGTGATGCCAATGAACACAATACTTGGTGAGCATGTACCCCTATATGTCTACTACATGCCCACCAAGTTTTGTGTTCATTGGCACAAGGGGGGGCTGAACGACACCCCCCCAAAGGCGGCCATATCAGGTCATTTTAGGGGATACCCCTCTTTGCACCCCCATAACTTTGCGAGTAAAATAGCTACAGACTTGCAAATGGTGCCAATGGATTCAGGGTGAAAAAACAATGCAGAATATTCCGACTATTGTGCTGGGACGCGTTTTTGGGGGTCAAAAGCCGAGATATAGCCCCCCAAATAGGCCCGTTAATGGCGATTGCCCAGGGGCGCCTTTGGGGGGTGCCGTTCAGCCCCCTTGTGCCAATGAACACAAACTTGGTGGGCATGTAGTAGACATATAGGGTACATGCCCACCAAGTATTGTGTTCATTGGCACAAGGGGGGCTGAACGGCACCCCCCAAAGGCGGCCATATCAGGTCATTTTAGGGGATACCCCTCTTTGCACCCCCCAAAGGCGGCCATATCAGGTCATTTTAGGGATACCCCTCTTTGCACCCCCTGAAGTACTGACGTTAAAAAGCTGCCGAGCAGCAAGTACTAAAAAGAATAGGCATATGGCGATAATCTTAATTTCTAATTCACAAAAGGACATCAAATAAGTTACAAACATAACCATGGCTAAATCTCATACTAAAATATAACAATATTAATGAACTCTACCAAAATGGTATTTAGGAGTTTAGTTTTTAGAGTCCAAAGTGCCAAAATAACATCCATGCACTGCTGTAGAACTGCCAAAAAAGAAAAAAAAACTATTTACAGGGTCATACAATTAATATAAATTGAACAACCACCTATTGTGCTCAGTGCCAGTGGACACACAAAGTAGCTCAGTCCTGTCATCTGGATCGTGTTGTGCACCATTGTGTAACCAATCGGGTGGTGAGAGGCGGCTTACTTTTGCGGTCGCACTGCACACATAGGCATCATTTATCAGGACTGTTTAATAAAACCTGTTCTGGTAAAATTAAAATATCTTTACTGACTTTGGCCAGTGTTGTACATGTAATACAGGTAAAGGTCAGTGTCCATATTATGGGCGCAAGTCATTCCCACGAGTCATTACCTGAACTGATAGATCCCAATGATTCTATGTTGGTGTCGGTTTGACTCATTTCCACAGCTGTTGGGCTGGGACAAATGGCAAAACTGTGGGAACACATTGCAAATTTCAATGACTATCCACTGCATAATTGGATTGGAAGCAAAAAAAATCCCATTTTGGAGGAATAAGTACCATGTAACACCTCATTTCTGGCAACTGCAGTAGAAATATGCAGTCCATCTTTTGCAAGAATATCTGTACTTACAAAAGCAATTGTCACCATGTTACAACGACCCCTCCATTAAAATATATATAAAAAGTAATGAGATATACTGGTGGGGTGCCAACCACTTGGACCCCCTAACGCATACCTTGCGTGACACTTCTTATAGACGGGTGTGGTGGGGAGTTGTACAGAGCACGTACGTCTTCCATATAAGTCTACAGGAGATACAGAACATGCAGGTGGACATTGTACTGTACATGGGGAGCTACTGTGGAAATTAATTTATGCCCACTTTTAATTAAATGGCTATAGAACATTAGATGGAAGACTTAAAGATCAATAAACCAACATTACCAGGTCAGATTGTGTAGTGCTGATGCCCAATACTGAGATATTAACACTTCCTATTCTAGCATCCTATTATGCTTCTCTTACAATTTGGAAGTTTCTTGTACAATTTGTACATTGCACCAAACTATCAGGTAAAAAAATGAAGGTGGTGTCAGAAAATCTATGGAAGTTCCCATGCAGCATCCCTGCTGCTTCCAGCTCCTGTATGTCTGTGTGTAAAATGGTGGACGGGGCTGAAGAAGAAGGATGGAGGAACGTCAGCCAGAAAACATGGATGGCCTAGAAGTACAAACTAGTCTGTAAAGCAAGCCAGGGTCTGACCACATCCTGCAGCTCACTAATAAAAGACTACAATGACAATATGGCTCTGCTGTAATCCTGTGCTGAGGACGCACTTCTATCTCTGCCTGACACACAAAAGCCCCTGGACTGCAATCCTGCCCCACGGGATCCACTCAAGAATTCTCCAAAAAGCAGCTCACACCGATGCAAAAGCAGAATATAGAGAAACCCGAGAAGAGGCTGAGGTGTTCATAGAAAACATACTACAGGAGCAGATTACTGAGGAAAGCAATAGGTGGTACAAAACCCTATAATATGAGAAAAAACATTGCAGAAGCAAGTGAGAAAGCAATGGATGGGTACAAAACCCTATAAGAGGAGCAAAAGCAATGCAGGAATAACTAGGAAAGCAATGAATGGGCACAAAACCCTATAAAAGAGAAACATTGCAGGAACAACTAAGCAATGAATGGTACAAAACTCTATAAGACAGGAGAATAAACAATGCAGGAACAACTAGGAAAGCAATGGATGGGTACAAAACCCTATAAGAGAGGAGAATGAACAACGCAGGAACAAATAGGAAAGCAATGGATGGGTACAAAACCCTATAAGGAGCAAAAACAATGCAGGAACAACTAGGAAAGCAATGGATGGGTACAAAACCCTATAAGAGGAGAACAAACAATGCAGGAACAACTAGGAAAGCAATGGATGGGTGCTAAACCCTATAAGGAGCAAAAACAATGCAGGAACAACTAGGAAAGCAATGGATGGGTACAAAACCCTATAAGAGAGGAGAATAAACAATGCAGGAACAACTAGGAAAGCAATGGATGGGTACAAAACCCTATAAGAGAGGAGAATAAACAATGCAGGAACAACTAGGAAAGCAATGGATGGGTACAAAACCCTGTAAGAGGAGAATAAACATTACAGGAGCAGATTACTAATGCAGCAATAGACAGGTATAAAAGCCTATAAAAGAGGAGTAAAAACATTGCAGAAGCAACAAGGAAAGCAATGGATGGATGCTAAACCCTATAAAAAGGAGGATCATAAACATTTGAGGAGCAAATTATTCAGGGAGCACTAGGAGTGCACACATCCCTATAAAAGAGAAGAAAACATAAAAGGAATCAGTTTCCCTGAGGGAAACCCCAATCTTTTCCATCAGAAAACAATCTACACATTACTGCTGTCACCACATCCAGCCTCACAGAGAAACTCCTGAAAGCACAAGCCACACAAGATGGAGCGCTCTCTAGGACACCTCCATGAGTTACGTGGGATTTTATAGTCACAAGCTGCTCACTGGCCTCGTAGAAGTTTCAAAGATGGCTAACAGCAGGGTGTGATCTTCAGCTATCCTTGTGTAATGGGATTACCACAGCAACAAGAAGGGCACAGTGATGAGGGCACAGAAACTGGGAGGAAAAACCCCAAGAATGGAGCCTCAGTAGCCACATATACAATCTGCTAGCCACAGGCACAATGGAGGCGGGGGCAGCGCTCCCTGGGGCCTCTGTCCAGGCAGCACAGGTTTTGTCCTTGACAGGAGCCCCTCTAACGTCTGTGCGGCTCAGGGGGCTTCCATGTCAGCCATCATCCCCTCTGTAGGGCTCCATGGAAGATGGCCACTGCATTGTCCCACCACTATGGCCACACACTGGGGTCTCCAGGAGGACGATGGCTGCACAACTTTCTGCCCTCCTGGGGCCATGGCAGCTGCTGTGTCACCCACTCGTGTCATGTACGCCCCCCCTCAGCACACAAAGGTTTGGGGGGCTCGGGCGCCATATTGAAGACTTCCTGGAGGCCCCCCAAGAACACAACTCCTGAGGGGAGACACAAGGAGAGATTACTTCCGGGAGCTCACACCTCAGTGAGGGGACGCCGGCCCCAGCTGCAGGGGCTCCCCGCCTCGGTAATGGGGGGCAGCTCCTCGTGTTTACACCGTGACGTCTCCTCACTGGGGGGCACCTGACTGCTGCCAGTGAGCCCACTCCACGCGTGGCTCCCCTCGCGGTACTCACCGGCGGCGGCCGGACCTTACAGATGCCCGTGCGCTCTGCTATCGGCCGGATCTTATTGATGTAGGCATAGGGGTCGGCGAACTCCTCTCTGCTGGGCTCGAACACCGGGCACTCCGGGGGCGGCACGAACTCCATGTCGCCACACTGTATACAGAAGCCGAGCCCCCGGTACCAGCGGGTGTACGGTCCACGAGGGAGGCGGAGCAACACGTACCAACCGACAGAACGAGAGGCCGCGGGGCGCACGAAGGGAGGTATGCGTCCGCGGAGTAGGGGTGGCAGAAGACAAGTAGTCCCTCTCGCCTCACGTCTGCACTGGCTCCCGAGCACTGCGGGGGGCGCTGCACCTCACGGGGAAGGCGCACGCTCTATAGAGCTGTCATCTGCAGCCGGAGAGTGTGGGGTAACGTATACACGGCATCTCTATGTGAGAGGGACCCGAGGTTTATTCATCAGCTCTACGTGACAGGCAGGAGCCTTAGCCCTCCTCCGAGCGCCGATTGGCGCTGCCCTTCACAAGTGACAGATCTCATCCCACCTCGACCAACTGGCTTCCAACCGTGGGATCGACTCCTTATGTTTACATGGGCGGATGGATTTGTATACAGCTGACTGCCACACCATCGCCGGGACCTCTTTTTTTAAAGAGCCTCACTCCGGCCGTGGATTGGTGCGAGGCGCCGGAGACGTCAGGCGTGCAGGGGCGGCGCTGCCGAGCTGTATCTGGGAGTTCATTGTCTACGAGCGAGTGTCAGCGCGTCACGTGGTGCGGGGGCGTGGCTCCGGCGGCCGCCTTCTATTATGTGCAGGTCAGGAGCGCAGCAATGGCTGATGAGGAGCTGGCAGCAGCGCTGACCTGCCGCGGTGCATGCTGGGGGTGTGACCTGCTGCAGACAGTCAGCGCCGAGCTCTACCACACTGGATTCAGGGTGCCGGGGATTGAGGCGACAGACTCGCAAATAATAAATAATATCTTCCTCTAAAGTCATAAGATAAAATTGTCCATGTTCCAAAATGTAACTACAGGACCTCCACAAGAGGAACAAACCCCCAATGTGAGGTGCTGGGGCCGTGCTCCTGCCATCTGTGTGTCGTCCGGATGCTTTATGTGACATCTGTATTTTCACTTCAACAGTTTACGATGTACATGATGATGACAATAATAAATCATATTGTGGTACCGTGTTAGCCAGAAAAATCGATGTGAATACTTTTCCGTCCAAAGATGACAAGAGTATTCTCAGAGTGAGGGCTCATACTCACTGGCGCCGAAAACGGATGATAATCAGACGAAAAAAAATCGGATTCAAATCTGACCACTGTTATTCAATAGGTGACATCTCATTTGCGATTTTTTTCTCATCAGAAATTGGTGTGAGAAAAAAATCGCAGCATGCTGCGATTTGATGCGATTTTGGCATGATAATCGCTAATGCAAGTCAATGGGTGCGAGAAATCATCGCACAGCACTCGCACCATGCGAGTGCTGTCCGATTTATACGCACCAGTCTCCTTTGAAAAGCCGGCAATTCATCCCGGCTACTGTAAAATCACACTGACAGCTCACAAAACACTAGATACATACACATAGAATACATATATATATAATATATATATATATTATATATATGTCATTGTGACATATATATATTACATATATTTATAGTTCATACACTTCTACATACTGTAATAGCCGCTAATTCAATTGCCGGCTTTTGTGAAATCACAGAAGCCGACATGAAATGATACATTGTTTACATACAGTTAACCATGTCATTTCATGTATTTTGATATATGGTTTGAACTTACAATTACAGAAGTGTATGTGTGCAAAATTTCAGACATGTAGGGGTTAAATTAAAGGTGTAAATTCGTTGAAAAAAAATGCGTGGGCTCCCACTGTATTTTCTCCACCAGACAGACAAAGCCAGCGAGTGGGCGCAGATAATAATAGCCTAGGGAGGGTACATTCTTTTTGTGCCCCCCCCTGGCTACCAACATCTGCCCCCAGACACCCCAGAAAAGGCAAATCTATAATTAGATTAGCCCTTTCTGGCACTTTGCCCGTCTATTCCCATTGCCCTGTAGCGGTGGCGAATGGGTTAATAAGGGGTTAAACCCACCTTGCAATTGAAAGGTCACTTTAAGCCAGGTTAATAATTGAGAGCTGTCAATTAGACAACTATCAATTATTAATCCTATTGTATGAAAGAAAAATCAAACACACACACTTTAATAAAAAAGAGTTTAATGAAATAATCACACAGTTTTTGACCATATTTTATTTTCCTGCTAAAACCATTTCCTGTAATAAAAATAAAATAAAAAAGCAACATTATTCTTACCAATCCGATGCACAGTCAGGTCCCACGCTGTAATCCATCAGAAAGGGTTAACAGGTTACAGCTAGCAGGGAGCTAATGCTGCCTGCTAGCTGTAACACCCTGAATGAATAACTTCCTCTCCCAGGGAAAGGAGAGGAAGTGATTAATGAGTGGAGCTTAATTGATTTATTGCCACTTTCACTTCAGTGACCTGACCTAAAGTGAAAGTGGGACGCAATCAATTAAGCTTCATTCATTAATCACATCCTCTCCTGTCGGCAGGAGATAAGCTCATTCATTCAGGAGCTTTCAGCTGAGCATGCAGCATTACTTGCACTGCTTGGCTCAAAGCTAGTTAACCCTTTGTGAAGGATTACAGCGTGGGACGTGACAGATCGCCAGATAGGTAAGAATAATGTTTTATTATTTTTTCTTTATTTTAGGAGATCAAGGGCTTCGCACGGATTAAGAGTAAAATAAAAGATGGTCAAAAAAATGTGTTTTTATTTCATTAAAATTATTTATTCTTAAAGTGTGTGTGTTTTTTTATTTACTTCAATAGGATTAATAATTAATAGTTGTCTAATTGACAGCTCTCAATTATTAACCTGGCTTAAAGTCACCTTTCAATTGCAAGGTGGCTTTAACCCCTTATTAACCCATTCGCCACCGCTACAGGGCAATGGGAATAGACGGGCAAAGTGCCAGAAAGGGCAAATCTAATTAGAGATTTGCCCTTTCTGGGGTGTCTGGGGGCAGATGTTAGTAGCCAGGGGGGCCACAAAAAAAATGTACCCTCCCTAGGCTATTATTATCTGCCCCCACTCGCTGGCTTTGTCTGTCTGGTGGAGAAAATACAGCGGGAGCCCACGCATTTTTTTTCAACAAATTTACACCTTTAATTAACCCCTACATGTCTGAAATTTTGCACACATACACTTATGTAATTGTAAGTTAAAACCATATATCAAAATACATGAAATGACATGGTTAACTGTGTGGAAACAATGTATCATTTCATGTCGGCTTCTGTGATTTCACAAAAGCCGGCAATTGAATTAGCGGCTATTACAGTATGTAGAAGTGTATGAACTATAAATATATTTATATATATATGTCACAATGACATTATATATATATATATATATATATATGTATTCTATGTGTGTATATGTTTCAGCTGCAGATGAAGGAAGGGAGACACAGTCATTACTAGTGGGTAGGCGGAGCCCACACAGGATAAACACACCTCAGATTAAAAAAGTGTTGACCGGCCCCTCCAGCTATATAGGGGTCCTCCTACTCCAGCTCTCCAGTCTAAAATTTGAGGTCACAGAGGATAGTCGCTGCTGGAAGCAGCTCCTCAGAAGATTTTTTTATTTTAGTCGGACAGAGACTTGGACCGCCAATGGTCTAGAAGTCTCAGGGGTCTCAGCGCTGCTGGACTCCCACCTCTCCCTTGGCGGATCTGTATTACCCTATAAGGTGGTCCCTGCAGAACCCTGCCGGCCCTGGGGGATGAGGATTGCTTCCCTGGCGGGGACGCAAACTGCGCTTCTGGGGTCACTGCGTTCCCCGCCCTGGGGGAAGCTACGGGCACAGCGCCACAAATCTCTGAGGGGTCCCTGTGGCGCTCAGCTGGGTGAGTACTCCACATTTTAATGTGTTTGAGTGCTTCAGTGGCCGCTGCGGCAGCCGCTGCTACATGTATTCTTTATGGTGATTGTGTACTTTTGTCTGCAGGTGGATGCCTGCAGGACATGGGAGCGGAGAGGGAGTGAGTCGCGCGCTTTTTTGAAACCGGCGGGGGCGTGACTTCGCACTCTCCCATTTTTTCACGGGCAGGAAGCGCTCTGAGCGCACGCCTTATCCTGCCTTTTTTCTTCCGGTTTAGATCTCCTCTAGCGCGGCGGCCATTACTGACGGCCTTCTCGGGCTCCTCACTCTCCGACCGACCGAAAGGAGACACTACACCACGGCCAGCTGGGTGAGTCGCCTCTACCTGTCAGGGCAGAAGCTTGACCCCCTCAGCGCAGGACAAGGTATTGTCACACAGAACGCTCCCGCTGCGATCACAATGTCGACGCATAGTTTTGCGGTCGTTTTTCTTTTGTGATCGTTTTTTTTTTTTTATGTTGCTAGTAGCTTCCACGTGGGCGATCTTATTGACGACGCATAAGTGGTTAGCGATCTCTTTAGCGACTTTGGTATTGCGATATACAATTCAGCGCAATATGTTAGCGATCTCTTTGGCGTTCTTGTTTAATGTGGCATACTTTTGAACACTGTCCTGCAGCTGTTACCTCATAAGAGGCACCTGCGGCTCGCACACCCTTTTCATTAAATAAGGGTTGTGGAGAGTCTGCAACATTAACCCCTTCTTTGGTGGTTAACCCTTTATTGGGAGACAAAAGCTGGGGTAGCTCTCTATTTAAGAAGCTTAACCCTTCAGCGTTCATTTTGCCTTTGAAAACCACACTGTTCTGGTGCTGATAGGTTTTTACCTGCCATATACTGTGTGAGGGCATGTCGGATCAGGGTCCAGGAGCGGACCGTCTCCCAGATCCGCTACAGGATCAGCCTCGCGTATCTGACACGCAGACCTCGTCGGCGTCAAGCGCAGCGGTTGGAGGTTACAGTGACGCCAAAATGGATGCCCTCGCTCGTTCTATTGATGGCCTGTCTGACCTTCTAGGTTATTGGGTGTCAGCTAGATCCTCTCATGGCAGGAAGCGACACAGGCCGGTGCCATCTTTCTCGCGTAGCGACTCAGAGATTTCTGATATGGAGGGTTCCCCTCCAAGCTCAGATGGTGAGATATCCGATTCGGATAAAGAGGATCGGCAGGGACAATCTGCCTCTCTTTTGAGCCGTACAGAGGCTTTTATTGGAGCCATGAGGGAGGCGTTACAGTTACCGGAGGAGGTAACTAGACGTCCTGGTAAGTCGGCCCGGATGTTTCAGGAGCCGCATAGGTCGCGATCAGCCTTACCATCTCTGGATGAGCTTAATGAGGCAGTGGAGAAGGAACGCCTGTGTCCAGATAAACGTTTTCAGGGGACACGGTTTTTTGAGACGTTGTATCCGTGTACTACGGAGTTGATTGCTAATTGGATTCCTTCTCCTGAAGTGGATGTCCCTTTATCCCAGCTTAGCAAATCCTCATTACTTCCTGTTAAAGGGAAGGCGAGTCTGCAGAATCCGCTGGACAGAAAAACGGAGATGGCGGCGAAATCCATCTACGAGGCCGCGGGTCATGGATTCAGAGCTGTGCTAGGATCCATGTGTGCTTGTAAAGCCTCCTTGAGCTGGTTAGACCGTCTACGGACGGCGTGGCAAGATGGATCCCCACTATCCGAGGTAGAGGGGCTTTTCAAGTCATTGGAGGATGCAGCTCGATATGGCAGTGATGCAGGTTTGGATACTGCCTCCATGCTGTCCAGGGCACAATCCTCGGCGATCACAGTCAGGAGAGCTCTGTGGCTTAGACAGTGGACCGGAGACGCGGTTTCCAAGCAAGGTTTGCTTTCTTTAGCTTACAAAGGTGGTCAGCTATTTGGATCTGGCCTCACGGACCTGATTGCCAAAGCAAAGGCAAAAGAAACGGCTTTACCGCAACGAAGAGCTGTGGCTTCTGCGTCTGGCAGGCCTAGTGCCGGTGGTAGTCGGCGGTCCTTTCGGTCCAGGGGACAGTTTGGTGAGCCCTCTTGGGGATCGGGTCGTCCCTCTTTTTCAGGAAAAAAGAGCGCTCAGAAATCTCGCACTCCCTGGAAACAGAGCTTCCGCCAAGACAAGCGGGAAGCTGACAAAAAGCCCGCTAAAGCGGACTGACGCCAGGGTCTCACTCGAGGGCTCTCGAGTGGGAGGTCGCCTACTCCAATTCAACCCGACTTGGGCTTCCCGCGTGTCGGACACCTGGGTGACGCGGGTCGTGTCGGCAGGCTACTTCATAGAGTTTCTTTCTCGACCCCCAGACAGTTTTTCCCAATCCTGCATTCCGTCAGAGCCCGGGCTAATTGCCGCTCTACTGCGGGAGGTCGATTCCCTTCTACAGAAGGGTGTGGAGGTACCAGTTCCACCGGAGGACCGGGGAAGAGGGTTTTATTCCAACCTCTTTGTAGTCCCCAAAAAGGAGGACAAATTTCGTCCCATTCTGGATCTCAAAAGATTGAATCGGCATGTCCGCACCCGAAAATTCCGCATGGAATCACTTCGCTCCGTTGTGGCGGCCTTGTCACAGAACGATTTTTTGGTGTCAATCGACATTCGCGACGCTTATTTGCATGTCCCCATCGGAAGGGCCCAACAACGCTTCCTGCGTTTTGCCATAGGTCAGGACCATTACCAGTTTGTGGCCCTGCCAATCGGTCTGGCCTCAGCACCCAGAGTTTTTACAAAAATTCTGGCTCCTCTCATGGCGATTCTGCGAAGACAGGGGATTACGATTCTTCCCTATCTGGACGACCTTTTGATTGTGGCGTCCTCAAAGGAGGAGGCGGTGACGGCTCGCGATTTATCCCTTCAGCTCCTGGAGGACTTCGGGTGGCTGATCAATTGGGAGAAGTCATCCCTGGAACCGTCGCAGTCAATCCTGTTTTTGGGAATGCAGTTCGACACGGTACGAGCAGTGGTGTCTCTGCCCTCAGACAAGCAAGCGAGTCTTCTTCACCATGTGCAGGGTATGAAGTCTGCGACAGCAATGTCCCTTCGAAGGTGTATGCGCCTTCTGGGTTTGATGGTGGCGTCAATGGAAGCAATTCCGTTTGCCCAATTTCATTCCAGGGCTCTCCAAATGCTCATCTTGAACCGTTGGGATCGATCACGGTTTTCACTGGATTGCAGTGTCATCATCTCCCACAGGGTGAGAGAGTCGCTAGAATGGTGGTTACGTCCGGAAGCGTTATCCCTGGGGAAGTCCTTCCTTCCTCCAAGGTGGTCGATCATAACCACCGATGCCAGCCTGACGGGCTGGGGGGCGTCTGGAACGGTCTCTGGATTCAGGGAGTATGGTCATTGGAAGAGTCTGTCTTGCCGATCAACATCCTGGAATTGAGGGCAATTTTCCTTTGCCTCCAACATTGGACGGTCCCTTTAAGCGGTCTACCAGTCCGAGTGCAGACAGACAACGCAACGGCGGTCGCGTATATCAACCATAAAGGTGGAACGAGGAGCTTCAGGCTCATGATGGAAGTGTCTCGAATCCTGGTATGGGCCGAGGCCAGGGTGCCAGCCATCTCTGCGATTCACATTCCTGGAGTTCAGAATATCACAGCGGACTTCCTGAGTCGCGAAAAGATGGATCCCGGAGAATGGAGTCTTCATCCGGAAATTTTTGCGCTGCTGTGCTCCCGTTGGGGGACTCCCCAAGTGGATGTGATGGCATCCAGGGTCAATGCCAAGTTACCGACATTCATGTCCAGGTACAAGGACTCGAAGGCTGTGGCGGTGGATGCTCTGGTGGCTCCTTGGGACCATTTTGAGCTAATTTATGTGTTCCCGCCGATATCCTTACTTCCTCTGGTTTTGCGTCGGATCAGACTGGAGAGAGTCCCGGCTATATTGATAGCCCCAGATTGGCCAAGGAGGACGTGGTTCTCAACGCTGGTGTCGCTTCTGGCAGCGCCTCCACTTTCACTCCCTCTTCGTCGGACCTGTTAACCCAAGGGCCCGTTCGGCACCCGGACCTGAAGTCTCTGCGTTTGACGGCGTGGCTCTTGAGACCGAAATCTTGACCCGTCAAGGTTTTTCAGCAGAAGTCATTGCCACTCTGCGAGCTGCCAGAGGTCCGGCTACCACTAGAATTTATCATAAGACTTGGGAAGCCTTCTTTTCGTGGTGTTCGGGTTCTTCTAGGAACCCGAGGAGTTTTTCCATTCCCAATTTGTTGGCCTTTTTGCAGTACGGGCTGGACAGGGGTTTGGCAGTT